>CM067354.1:35673189-35725113 GCA_034190875.2 Urechis unicinctus | reverse complement strand
CAAGGTTCACTTTGTGTCTCATTACATTACATTCAACGGCATGAAACGTAATGTCAGCCCCACAAAGTGCCCACTTCAGGGAACATACCATGTCCTGTGGGAGATGTAATTTCGCAGCATGTGTGTTTATGTGTATGTGTGTGTGTATGTGCGTGCGGGTGTGTGTTATGTGTGTTGTGTGTGTATGTGTTTACTGTACGGGTTTTTTTGGGTGTGTGTATGTGTGTGTGTGTGTTAGCGTTTGTGTATGTTTGAGTGTGTGTGTGTGTGTTGCGTGTATATATATATATATATATATATATATATATATATATATATATATATATATATATATATATATATATATATATATATATATATATATATATATATATATATATATATATATATATGTATATGGGTGCTTGCGATGGTACCCTATAAAACGTACCTAACTGGCTTCGTGCAGTTTGTACAACCAAGCACTTGCCATACATTGTAGGACCCTTCGATTTTATAAGGCGGATTTTTCGGAATTATTCGTTCCTCATATTGCAGTGAAGGTGGAGGGAACTGGTATGATCGCCTAGTATCTTAAATCGGCATTTTATTGATGAATAATGCTTAATACTGAGGTTGATAAGGTTTGTGCAGCGTGAAATTGAGTAATATCAGGCGGCAGTTATCATCAGCTAGCACACTGTCCCTTCCCATTTAATATTTTACATAGGTGCTTTTAGAATGCCAATCGGCTGTCTTTAAGGTCATATAAAGGGACTTGATAATGCCTGCTGTGAATGTTTTGATCATCTGTTTATTTGAAAGGCGACAGCCAAATCAGATTTACCCATTTTGTTAATCTTAAGCGACTGGATCGTCTGGCCTCTGTGTCCGGTCAACAACAAAGCTAGCATAAACATCTGGATTGACAGCATCTTAAGAGATTACTTTTCGCCTGGGCCAGGTATTTAAAGCATCCGAGGACAAGATTGAAATCCCATGTTGTTTGATGCAGGGGCAGCGTAAGGTCGCGTGAGAAATCCTTTAAGAAATCTGATGAGAAGCAAGAGTCACAGACGTCAGCAGCTGATGAAAGCCTAGCCCGCGCTGTCTTCACGATGCTGCATCCTGAACCTTCCTCATATAAAGACATCACGAAACATAAAATGCCATGCCTAAAGGGCCTCAAGGGATCCGTTTGACGTAGCGCACTTATGTATGTCCGTGGTTACACGAGCGGCGAAGACGTCATCCGCTGCTTGAGGCGGACAAACCAGGTCTGGGTAGGCAACTGTGGGTCGATAAAATATCTGCGATTATACTTCTTGGACCAGATATTTTCAATACCCGCGAGATAAAGCTTAAGGGAGGAAACAGTTATAAGGAATTTTCCAGTTAAATCAACTTCTATTGCACCTGGGTCTGGTCGCCACCATGCGAATGGCATGAATTGACAATCAATGCAATTCTTTGTCTGGTTGACCCTATAACTCAGTGTAATAGGTACAGTATAACGTGCTCAGTTTCTACTATGTTCCGTCATTTAATTAAGCCTACCTTCAGTATCTATAGCCACAATTAGAACACCAGGAATATATGTTGCACTGATCCAAATGTTTCGTCCTATACACCAAGCTCATAATTTACATTCCACCCGGCTAAAAGCAATTGAATGACTATCCCCCGTTTCTCTAATATAGGAAACAACTGTCGTGTTATTGGGTGTAGGACTGAGTGTCCTTGAAAAGCAGCCTTCAGTTCCAACGCGTCGGTCGTCCATCTACCACCCGTAGAAGGTCTGCATAATTAAGCCCCCGATCCAACCGGGGAACCATCGGTTTGTAGTACGACCTCTACTTTTCCATGCGAAGTATGCAAATGACACATGATAACATTAACAATCCACAATTTAATTTCGTACAAAGCTTCGTCTGAGTGAGAGGTCAGGGGTTCAGCAGCGCTCAGCTAAAAGATCACCATGAAGTCTGTCGTGTATTGCGTCAATAGCTCATCCAAAACCAAAATGCAATCCCTTTGTGGCATCGTCTAAAGTTCACTGCCTGGTTAGTTAATGGATTCCCCGTCAGAGTCCTAAAGGTAAAGTCGTAAAGGTAGGAATGTGGCGGGGCAGTTTACTGCAATGGTGGTCATGTACTCTGTTTTTAAAAATTCGTTTAGAAGTATGGTGTGTATTTTATCATATTTTGGTCCATAATTTGACACTATTCAGTGAGATGTTTGCAGACTTTCAGTCGCTAAGCTTCCTTACTTCGGCTGTTGCCATGTTCGTTGTCTGGTTACCCTTTCTGCTTGCTGTTCTAATTTGTGCGGGATGATATAAAATGTGTCGTCATGTTTTCCAGGAATATCAAATCACAACGGTAGTGGACGCATCGAATCTAAGTGACAGATGCTGGCACGTTTCTGTATAGGTTTTTCAGTTGTCTTTACTTTCTCCCTTTTCTTCTTGACTAATGTCTAGCGCTTTGGTAGGTTTTGTGATTCAATATCTCTCGCTTTTTCATCCAGACGTCACTCATCATGGAACAAATCGCCAATGTCTATCCTCACTCCCCATTCCCCCTCCTCACTCAACCTGCCCATAAGCACACATTATTATCCCCTGTACGTTACTTCTGCGCTTAGTTACTCTCTTTTTTGATGCCCCCCATTCTAACTGCCCATCTTCTTTTCCCATGACAGAGTGTAGACTGGGTGTGGGTATTGATGTGGGGGACGATGGGGCTCCGTGGCATGATTAAATTCCCCTTTGATATACATTCGCCTGAGAACGCTTTTGTATGTGTGTACATATATCGGGAGTCAATTGTTGGGCCTGTGGTTATGAATTTTCATGTTGAGAAGAAATAAATGAGATTGTTGTCAGCAAAGTACATATTCGTTTATGTCATATCTGTCGAAACAATATTAATGTGACAATCCCCAGGACGGTTGTTGCTGCTCTCATCCATTTGTCACAGTATCAACCATTTCTTTTTTTTCTGGTGTCCATTCTTGCTAGCTGTTCTCACTGTCTATTGTGCGGTCCATTAGCAATGTATTCCGTTGTGGACTATTTTCACTGTCTATTAATCCAAACCATCATCACGGTCATTTCATGCTAACCGTTATCATTGTCCATTGCTGCAGACCATTAGCATTGTAAATGCTTGTGAGCTTATATCAATCACCCTTTTTGCATACATTTCTCACTTTTCAGTATCCGAGACAATTAACAATGGGCTTTACACTGTACCTACTCAGTGACTACTCTTATTGGGCATTTTGCCTGTCAATAATCACTGCCCATTATTATTTTCCGCTGTAATTGACTATTCATTATGACCACCATCTCTGAGTATGTATTTGAGGACACATCCGCCCTAGAACTGATGTCAGGGTGATGCGTAGCCGAACATATGCGTTTAGTTATGAGCATATGCATATAAAGATGCACACGGTATTTCCATAACCCCACTTTAACACACTTCCTAATTTTATTAAATGCGCTTGGTCCAGTTGAGCAAGAGGCTCCTAAGATTGTGGTAGACGCCCAGGAAATGGGGCTCGTCCGAGCCCACCATTGATCATAGGGGCGACAAGGTGTGGTCCAGGAGGTCGCCGAGTGGTTTGGGCGGACATTTGGAGCACTAGTTTCAACATCATATACAGTTTTGAGGTGAGAGGAGCTGGGGGCGTCTAACACACGGAGGTTGGTCTGATTTTTGCAGTGTGGAATCGAATAATATCGAGCAACAATTGTTATCAGCTAATACCCCTGGCACGCTGTTGCTCACTCTTTAAACTCAGTTGAGCTCGGCAGCGACTTTCTTATTCTATCTTTAAGATGTGTATGATACGTATGTCATGCTAGTCTGCGACCTGCTGGGTGAGGCGATTAGCTGACGTAATGGTGTTCGCAATACAAATATCAATACGGGATATGGTTTAAAATGGGTCGATGAATGTAAGAACTTTGAAACAATTAGTGGAAATCACCACTAATCTAATTTTCCACTCTAGCGACACATACAGTCGTAACATTGACATTGCAATATTGCTAGGGCTCACTTTCTTACTTCACTTATCATCTGTCCCCCTTACCTTGTTTAATCACGATTGGACAACCGATAGGCATAAAGCATGGCACGCGCGGCAGATGCAGATAACTACCCGCACATGTGGTCTGTTGGGGAAGCTATTGGTGATGAAAAGATGCCGAGGAGGGACCTGGATGCAGAGCTGGGCCTGATGGATGATTAGATGGCACAAAACAGTTTAATGTAAAATTAAACGGGGCAAACCTTGGCATAATATAAGTTTGATTGTGATTCTACTTGAGAGATCAGCCGAGAGAGCGCATGCGTGACAGGAGGGCATTCTTTGCCATGTGGTCAAGTGAAATAAGATGCAATCCAGGAGTGGGCCGAGAAGCGGGTGTGCGCCTGATCTCTCATGTATTAATAAGGTGTCTAGAATCACAATTCAACCTCAACTATACCAAGATGAGTCTCATTTGTTCTTACATTCTACTCACCACCGTTAGTGTGAGAGGCAAGTAATTCCAAAGGGATAGATATATATTTTTTATTTATCAGAAAATGCGAACGCTGAGCAGTAAAAACAATATGGTTAGTTTTATATCATGCAGGTTGGCAATAGAAAAAAGTAGCTCGATTGAAAATCTCACACAGTGTTGTGTTAATAATTTCAAAACGTCGTGATAGCCTCAAAACCTAGGTTATTGTGTGATATAGGACAATGCAATGCCCCTATATACATTTGGGTAATCAATATGTTAATTACAATAGGTGCTCACAGAATGCCATACGGCAGTCTTTTAAGATGCAGTCCGAGTATTATAATGTTTATAAAAGCACTTTGTCAGTCCCAGCGGCTGATAAAGTCGCAACGAGAAAAACGTAGCGGTGGTTACTGCACCTAATATATATATATATATATATATATATATATATATATATATATATATATATATATATATATATATATATATATATATATATATATATATATATATATATATATATATATATATTATATATGTACATATTTTTATATATTTTTTATGTGTGTGTACCGAGATATATATAGATTTATCTATATCAATATGCATACATATATACACACGCACATAAAAATTAATATATATATATATATATATATATATATATATATATATATATATATATATATATATATATATATATATATATATATATATATAATATATCTATATATATATTTTCATATATATATCTATATATATGTTTTTTCATATATATATAATATATATGTATGAATATATATATATATATATCTGTAAATATATATATATATATATTTGTATATGCATATAAGTTTATGTATAAATTATAATATATATAGTTATATCTGTACTTATATACATATGTGTGCGTTAATGTGTACTTACACATATATATTTATAAATGTACGTTGGTATGTGTTGGGTCGCAAAAAAACACGCACCAGTTTCCTTTTATTTCTTTCTTGTTTTAATCAAGTCTCGTCTCCCCCCCCCCCCCCCAGATCATCTTTAACTCTATACCCAATTCATTTACCTCCCTTTTGCACTCTCGCTGTCCACTTCCCATCCGTCTCATTCCCTGGACTAACAATTTTTTTTAAGGCCCTATATTTGCTATGGACGTATCTTACTTATTGCCAAACAATTACTTTAAACCCAATGCGCCTGTTCTGCTTCACGCCCGGCATCAATAACAGCGCAAAAATGTTATGATATGATTCGCGGTGTAGTCATAGTGTATTGTTAGCGCACACCAGACATCGATAGCAGTTCAACCGCAGTTATAATAGCGGTCATAACGTGTTATTTGCTAATACGCAGGGGCTACTCTTCAGCTACTCTTCATTATGAGGAGTGAAGTTGGAATGTAAAGGTATTTAAAAGTGGTGTCTGTGGTTATAACTGGTAGAAGAGAGAAAGATGCGTTAACAAGTACCATGTGCTGCATTTAATGGGAGTAGTAGTTAACCGTTAGCATCAGGTGCACACATTACATCTATATCAGATAAAGTCCGGTCAAAAATGAGTTTTCACTCACTCCCATACCAGCTTAGAAATAAACGATAATGTCTAAACACAGATATGTACTATTATAGGGCCTCAATCTGCATAGGTGGAATTACGGCAAGCTTCTTTTGTGGCGCGCGGTGTTTAGAGGCACGCCCTATGCCGTGTTGCATCGCTGGTCAGCCCGTCACCAACACCAGGGTGGCTTGTATTGCTCACAAGCTATAGCATAGTCACTACCCACATCCTTACTAGGCAAATTGCGTTCTGTGATCCACTACTTGGTTAAGTAGCAGATTATTTGTTTAGCGACGTGGATGTAAGTTTGATTTTTTACCCAACTCCCATTTGTACCTGATTTGAACGCCAATGATGACCTCATCAGTGGTACTCGCTCCCAAATATGGATGGTGATGTGTACTTATCAAAAAGCGCCAGTACTGTCACTGTTCAGGCTGATGCCATAAACAGTATACCTGGCAGATTTGGACCTTGATTGACCACTAACAAATTAAATTATATGATCATAACGTGTCGGCAGCCAAAATTCGAGGTGCACCGAGACATACTGTCTCATTTGTCGGACTATTTTCAGAATGCAATCCGTGATTAAATCAGATGGGCATCTTACCTTCTGCAGTGAACAAAACCAAGTTAACTGACAGGCAAAATGGGAACGGGGCTTTGCTGTGGTACAAAAGATGTTGTTTAGCCTTATTCGACGGTGGTTGGCGAAATAGCGGGCAATCCATGTCCACACAGGGCTGGTTGTTTAAGTCATCTACAGTATTACATATTCAATTAATATTTACGATATATAGTGGTTATGTGCTCCATTTTAACGGAACACTTGACATGGTTAACACAACATCTGTGGGAGCCCCAATAACATGAACATTCCCCAAAATATACGTAAGCCATCGTTTTGTGACCTGGTGAACCTGATTAGTACCACCCATCTTCTACTGCAATGCGTAACGCTATGTAAACTGGTGCTTATGGTATTTGTACACTGCTATAATTAGGTCTAGTATTCACAGAAACAAATTGCACGCTGTTATTGTTGTGTAGTATGCTATACGTGACTAATTGTTCTAGTGAAAACGTGTTTTGTCTGAGAACGCATGTCTTGGTGTTCAAGTACACTACGATCACTCACTCTCCAGTATGCATGCGCCTACATGGGTGTATAGTACCGAAAGGAGGTATAAGAAGTACAATCTGGTTAACTGTTATTCTCTGATGTGTTTTTCCACAGACTCTGCTTACTACAACCAATGCTGTTAGCCAAGCACTTGGATTGCCACAGGCCGAAGGTAACTACATCCTCACCAAGCACGTTCAGAGGAAGATCATTACTTTTGTACTTGAACCTTTCAAGAATAGTTCTGGAATGTGCTCTGTTTGGTTCGACGAGCCCACTTTCAACGGGATGCAGATAGCTAATAGTGTCCATCTCCTCAGGTTTGGACCTAGTTCCCACAGCGTCTCCCGGTTATGAGGTTCCAGTGCTTGTTAGCCTTGCAGAAGCACAAGTTTCCCTGGAGGCTTTGTAAATTTCGCATCGACTTTGGAGTCGTCGGAATTCACACCAATTAACTACGAGAAAATTAAACAAAGACTCCCTAAATTTAACTTCAACGATATTGTGAAACATAAATTTAACATTATTTGTGCGACGTATGAATGGTTTTACGAAAAACGAACCTCCTTTTCCACCCAACCACGACAACTTTTAAAAACATTTCATAGAGCTTTTAACATGTGTCAATAAAAACTTCTTTTAACAATAAATTCACGGATGACTGCAGTCGTAATTTGTTTGCCTGAACGCATGTATCTACACGCTAGAACATTGATGTGTTAACATATGTGTTCATTGTTTCATGTGCCAATTTTAAAAGCCATTATTTGCCAACCACTCACGCACGGGTTGCTATGAATCATGCGTTATTAAAAATCAGCCTATATAACAGGTATCAAGCAAACGAGTTACATTGCCTTATATACATGAAAATGACTTCTAAACTAGAATGTGCAAGCGCCCAATGTACATCTGAGGAATGGAAAAATCCCTGTTTTGAAATAGGCCAATTAACTGTGGTAATCAGACACTATCGTTTAGATTTATGACTAAATACTTTCGGTCTTACTTGCTACACATAACCATATTATGTCTTTTATTATTGCTTTAGTCATTAGTTTATCGCAGTAAGGTTTAATGCACGGTAACTTTAAATGCTATGTTTTCTAATCACTTGTTGTTTATAACGGTGATCTTCAAATGGACCGAGAACGGATTCGCAGCGAGTGAAACCTTCTCACAATTTTTCTGATGAACATGATGGTTAGCAAATAAAAGCTTAACACTTCGTTTAACCTTGCTTGTATGGCTAACATTATTTCGTAGATCAAGTATCCCAATATTCAGGGATATCCGAAAATGTATGTAAGGAAGATGTTGAAAGTTTTCACACTCTGCTCGCAGTGACATACATCTTATCCAGGTCACATTCTTCGCGCATAGCAGTTATGAATAACCATGGCTTTGTATAAACTGGGGCGACCTCTTGTAAATCTCAGCCTGTGCCTCCCAGATTACATGTGGAATTGGTGCCGGCTAGCAGGGCCTCTATCGGCCTTGTGCCTCCTTATTCCCCTTTTAGTCATGTGCTTGTTGGCTTAGAGCTTGAAAAAAAACCCCGTATGCTTCGTGTCTTACAGAGCCCCTGCTCCAAACTGAATGGATAGAACACAATGCTGATATGAAATAGGACCACACTATAACCACTCTCGCTGTCTAGAGCACATGCCTGACATAAAGTCGGTCAACCATTCGACCCTACGATCGCGGATATACAAACTTATATAAAGAACGCGAGCATCACCGCAAGCAGGTCGGTAGCTGCGTCAGAATCACCATAGGATAAAAACCACCACTGAGGCGCTGCCATTCGATGGGGTCACTCACATACCCAGCATAAATGCGGTGTATGAACATACTTTCATGATATTAAGCCAGGAGGTATATTTTGGAACAGGAACAGCTATCACATGCGTTTTCAAACCGCTTTGTATATTGATATCAGGTCGCACAAGAACTGAGAACGCCCAAAAAAGAATTCGTACGCCTAAAAGCGCACAAAAACCGAGTGCTATCTGGGCAGGGGCCTACTATTAAGATTACGATCGAATCCTTCATTCTAATGGTCTTGATCGAATTCCAATGATCGCGTTCGATTTTTTACTGGCACACAGTAGTCGTCCAGGGGGTGCGGGTGGAGGTAAGGGGGCGAAGCTAGCCAGCGATGAGGCGAGCGCTGGTGGCTATGGTAACTATTAAAGCTATGGCGACGAAGGAAGTTTTCCACAGGTAGATGTACCATCGATTGATACGTTGTCGACTGATTGACGATTACATTGTCAAATTAGCAAGCAACGTGATGAAAAGAAACTAAATGATAATCCCCTTGGCCCCCAAACGTGCAATAATGTTATCATGTTTCCGGCCGTTTCAGCTTAGCTCTGACACGCGCATAGTCACCTCGCATCTGTTTGTTTTTATGCCTCGCATTGTGACAGATACAATGTATTATTATAATGGGTTACTCGTATTGACCGACCTCATAGTTCCCGATGAACAACCATCAATGTCGAGATACTTAATTGAGTATTGCTTTATGTTTAAGATGTAAGTTTAAAATGTTGACCTTGAACCTTTTACTTGTTATTACATTCTCGTAAAGATCGTAACCATGTTAGTGACATTGTTGTTCATTTGTTCGTAGTTGTCGTAGCTATCCGAAATCGGTAGGCCAAGTGTCAGGGAACGCGTTGTAAAGCTTGACATTGACGCTATGACGGGACGTCCTGTGGACGTTATGCTAGCACAAGAGAAAAGGGGCATAGTGCCAAGCTCTGTGTCAAGTACATTGGAAACCTGATCGCTTGCATCAGTGTCACAACCTTGATGTTGCCGATCCTTTTGAAGCATTTCAGGATTATTCATGAAGCCTCTAAACATCTTTAATAATATATTCTAATGAATGAGTGAATCTATGTAATTCAAGATGTCATCTAACCTGCCCAATCAATTGTATTCATGTATGCTTATGATTCTTGCCAGATGGAAGGCCATTCAAGTCTCAAGTGTTTTGTCTAGCGTAATTTACATTCAGTATGTTTAATTAGGATTGATTTAATAAACATCCACACATTTGGTCGTACGCCAAGCAGATTAGTCTTTAAGGAGCCTCAGAAGTGGGGATGGTTTGATGGCTTCTTGGAACCAGCCCGCCAGCGTGACAGAACAGAAGACTCTGATCATTGCAATTGATGAAGGAATCGGATGAACTACACAACGAACCAATCAACGACTGCCACCACAAGCTGCCCGCCACTTGAACAAACTGGGAACTGCCGTTGTCCAGTCGAGGCTGCGGGTGCTCTGGTTAGAGGTAATAGGAGTTCGACTTAGAATTTAATCAATGTGCTTCTTAATAAAACCACATAAAACGTGTTAACGCTTTTTTAAGCAATGGAGCACGTTAGCCCTGCCGCAATCGAAATAAAATTTGACAGTAAAGTTTGATGTGTAAAAAGATGAGGTGAACCGTTACAACTGCCGACCCCGTCAGGACAAGTGGAGAGAAAATAATCAAGCTGCATGACACACTCTGCCTGTTACATAGCTACAAGTAGTGAGGGGGCCTTTTCATTATTCGAGATCCATTGTATTGCATTTTAACAGATGTGCGGTGAGGAAGGATGGGGCTAAATATGACTAGAGTGCCGTTTTGATATTTAATGCATCCTTTTTTTTCAGCAGCAAGGGTGGACGAGTGTTTTTATACCCGAGAGCCTATGGTTAATGTAAACATATTTCAGCTATTATTGTGAACTCAGTTTGGGTGCGAAAATGTTTCAATTGACAGCTACTTTGTTTCCGGTGTTGTAGGGAGTTTAACATTGCTTACAAACTAGTAATTTTCAGGAGTTCATCTATTCAATTTGAATATGTGATAGTTTGTAGCCAGCTGTGACCAACCAAACGCAATGGCTTATGGTTAGAAATGTGTTTGAAATTTGCGTGCATCAGTAGTATAGGTAATGGTGGATCCAGCCCACCTACCTATACTACTACTGTCTGTGAGCCCACAAAAAGACCCACTTACACTAATGAATAGACCCATTTCAACGTATTATAGCCCAGTTCGACTAATTATTTTCACCGAGAGGCTCCAAATTTACGGTACAAAACGTACACTTACACTAATCATTTATTAGTCGAACACGGGGCTATTACCGAACAGTGTCCAGAATGCCCCATTTCAACGTATTTAAGCCCCCCTTTCAACGTATTTTAGCCCCCCCCCCCCCATTTCGACTACTTTTACCGTGAAAGTTATAACTCGCTTCGATCATATGGGGATTCGCTGTCGAAGGGCTACAGGTGCCAGCCTACAGGCTAGTCCACCGGCCACAGAGCCTTCCGACCCACTGTGTACCCCCTTTTAGAGCTTCGCGAGTATATAGGTATATACCATGCCAAGAAAAACCCTACCACGAGAAGCCTATACCGAGATACGATCTGGGGCGTTGTCTGTTCGTACTGCAGGCGCGCCCTCTCTCTGGTATCAAATACTCTTGACAAATAGAAATCTAAACGTGGTCGTGTAAAGGGCACAATTGTCTTTGCTGAACCATATAAGACTATATATCTGAGCCAAGAAATCTTCTTCATATATATACGCATGCATAAACAAAATATGATATTTATGTCTACATTTGCACTTAGCACCTCCCCACAACCTCTGCCCCACACATCAACACGCCAAACCCCAAACCTCTCCTCGCAAGAAGCAAGTATGACCCCAGGTATAACATACTTCGACCAGGGCATTATCACTGTCGTTTTAGTGCACTGTATTGTTTGACGTGGGCCGATCTGTATTTAATGCAATGTGTAATGAGATTTTACCTATTCTGACGAGGCACACATACTTAGTTAAGTCTATTGGTGCAGTGTAGAATCCTGTATTATCAGGCAATATTTGGCATGTGCTAAAACACAACGGCAAAGGTTCAATAACTTATTAAGGGTATACAACGTTGCACGTCCTAGTCATGCCACGCAAGTTTCAGCCCGAGTTTTGCGCAAGACGTTAAGTGTGCTGGTGTTGGGAGAGTAGATAACCAGTGGATGAGATGAGGAGATAAAGGAACGCATATTGGATGCATACAATCAAAAGCTTAGGTTTTCGTCAATTTTCTCCATGGCAAATTGAGAGTGGTGGAGTTGTGTTTGTTTTGCTGGAATAACTTTTCAATCACCTTTTATCACAGACATAGGTCATACAAACCAATACACATTTCTTCCCTTTCCATGAATATGACACCACCCTTGGAACACAGTTATAAAGCGGGGATAAACACGCAATAGAGTTTATTGCTATATCCGACAGCTGTTAGGTATCTTCCAGCACACCGATTTTTTCGTTAAAATCTTAGTCACTGATTCTAGTCCTGCGTACACACTCATGCAAATGAAATTCCAGCGTTGCCACGCTTCATTGCAGCCTCTATGAAAGCAAAAGCTTGGTACTTTTATTATATTACCAGGCTCTGTTCCGCGGTACCTGACTCTCATATAATCGCGAACACACAAAACTTTTCAGACGAATGCAGTTTTCCGAGACCAGTTTGTGTGGGAGGGGGGGGGGGGGGGGGGGGGTCCCTATAGATGTACTTGAATGCACCTATAGGGAAGTCAACAGTTATGGCCGTAATGTTGTAATGTCTTCAACCTATAGCTTAGTTTAGTAGAGTGGAGTTCTGGCGTCAACAATGGACATGGTTCGCTGCCGAATTTGTAATATTGTTGCAACAGTATTGACAATTTTTACGAAGCATTAATGAAAAGCATATGCTTGAAAATGGTAAACAAGCATCGGGGTGGTAGTTGTATAAATTCATATTGAAGCTGCAGTAACCACTGTGTCCATGTTGCGGAATCACTTGACAGGATACTGTTTACGCTTTATACACATTAAAGGACTCTATATATTCTTACTTCAAATAGATTAAATATACATAAAGGGATCGAGAGGCGGCCAGAGAGCCTAAGATAGAGATGTGAGCGAACGTATATGTGAGAGAGAGAATGGTAGAAAGAGGATGAGATAAAGACAAAGAGCGGGCTTAGGAAGTAGATACAGGGTTCAAGACTGAGTTAGCGGTCAAATGAGTTTCATAGAGCAACACAACAAGAAGGGCTAGAATGGGGTGAGAGAGCAACACAGAAAGAAGAGATAGAAGGGAGAGAGATAGC
The DNA here is from genome assembly GCA_034190875.2 of Urechis unicinctus. Lineage (NCBI taxonomy): Eukaryota > Metazoa > Annelida > Polychaeta > Xenopneusta > Urechidae > Urechis > Urechis unicinctus. The sequence goes on along the minus strand of CM067354.1, from coordinate 35,711,731 downwards.
AAAACAGAAACGGGAGATGTAAGGGGGTGAGATAGAAAGACAGCAAGAGTGGATATAAGGGGTTGAGAGGGCAAAACAGAAATTGGGGTTGGAAGTGGCGAGAGATCAAGACAGAAAGAGGGGCTTGATGGGGATGAGAGCGCAAGACAGCAAGAGGGGATACCAAGGGGTGAGAGAGCAAGACAGAATGAAGGGCTAAAAGGGATGAGATAGCAAGACAGAAAGAGAGGCTAGAAGGGGTAGAGAGAGCAAGACAAAGAAATGTGGCTGAAGGAGAGTCTGAGAGTGTAAGACATAGAAAGAGGGCAAAGGGAGGGCGAGATAATGGAACAAAGGTGGGAGCGAATGGGTGTAACAGACGAATCGCTGACTATCGGTTTGCCTAGCCCATAAAATTGTGCAACAAATAAGTCAAAACAGAATTAATGTCATCACGAGCAGAGTATAAATTACACCTATTAATGCTGGGTCTTAATACCATTATGCCATTTTATGCTCACATTATCTTAAACATAATTTGATGAAGCTAGAAAACATGATACTAACATTCACACTGCAGATCTGTTAACCCATGGTCAAACACACACTGTTATAATATCAAACTTGTTAACAATAGTTTTTTTCACATATTTCAATTTATAGATAATTTATCCTATCACTTGTTACAATAATCGTATCTTGACAACTTTCTGTTTAAGATGCTTAAAAAGGTACCATGAACTAGCAGAATGGAGCACAGCAAGGAGGACATCGTAGCTGGCGTACCTGATACCGATGTAAAGAACAATTGTATTTGACATGGTGTACAGGGGCTTAATTATAAGAAAATATTGTCTGCTCTCAAAAATTGAAGAATCGATAGATATCAAAATATTTCAACGGTAGAAGATTTTTGTTTCACACCTCCTTCCTATTTTCTTCGTCCATTTATCCCTCGGCGATGGCCACAGCTCGACAGACCGACACATAGATTACCAGCAGCAATAAACAGAACCACCAAACGCGAGCAAATCCATCCATTCTCCTTCAGTTACCTATATTCACAACGCGCTGAAATATGTTAATGACTAAAACAGCGTCCTCTTTTAGCCGCTATGAGCCAATTGTGTCAACTGGGGAAGTGTATATGAATCAAACTCACCTATAACAATTCAACTAAGGACTCACAAAACGTGCTATAAACTTGTTTGCTTGTATTTCAGATTATCACACGCTGTATCGGTGTCAGAGAGACCTTGACAGGAAAGACACAGATGCGACGTGTAGTGATATCCGACTCCGAGCATGGTACAACTAAATAGTTTATAGCTTCGCTGTGAGCTTTAACCCGGGCCTCCCCCCGAGAAAATATGTGATCAATCCACCTGTCGCTAGGAACGTTGCTCGTACCTCAGAATTTAAATTGTAAATGTCGTTTGCTATATTCAGCTGTCCATTATTTTTGCTGACCTGCGAACCCATCTGAATTCGGCAGAGATCTACCAGTAACTATTGAGAGTTTAAAGGTGTTCTGGCTATTATTTGTATCGTATGAGTGTACTTTCCTTAAATGAATATAGTTACACAGGCGTGTTATTTACTTAGGCGAGTCATGCAATACTCGCGTCCGTGGAGTCATTAGCAGGGGGATACGTTAAGCCTAAAGTGTAGAGGATTGACTCGGTGGTTAACAAGCACGGGCGCAGCGAAGCACGTGAGTGTCACTATCAAGGGCAATGTTGTGCTGTGATTAACGTCCACAATTGTGGACGTACAAGGCATGACCTTTCTTTTTCTCCGATTACCTAAAGATGAGAAAAAGTATGCTGAAGTACGCCGATGTCATTAACACAGCATATGTTAATGCGTTTCAATGTATTGGTAATACGATATGATTCATCACAAAATATTGAACTATACCATATCATACTATATCAAATAAGGTTAAAGTTGGTCTCACAACGATATATTTCGTACATTATCTCTGCTACATTCAAGCCCAGCAACTTATCAATTGTTTAGCCGCATATTTTCCCTGCCAACCATTCATACACTAAAACGAAAGATGCAAAATATCAATAAAATACAGTGTTTCAATAACGACACTGCAACAATGCACCGTTGGCCAACGGTCGATGCATGTTATATATATATATATATATATATAGATATATATATATATATAGATATAGAGATATCTATAGATATATCTCTAGAGATATAGAGATAGATATCTAGATAGATCTATAGAGAGAGAGAGAGATAGAGATCTCTCTCTAGAGAGAGAGAGAGAGAGAGAGAGAGAGATATTCTATAGAGAGAGATCTCTCTCAGAGAGAGAGAGAGAGAGATCTAGATCTCGTACTATCTCTCTCTCTAATAGATAGAGATCGGAGATCTCTCTCTATAGAGGAGTAGATAGATCTCTCTCTAGAAATAAAGAGAGATCTCTATCTCTAGAGAGAGAGATATCTCTATATCTCTATATTTGAAATCTATCTCTCCCTATCTCTCTCTCCCCTATCTCTCCCTACCCATCTCTATAAATATATATAGATATATATAGAGTCTCTCTATCTATATATATCTAGATATCTCTATCTATATATATATCTCTCTCTCTCTATATATATATATATATATATCTCTATATATCTATATATATATATATATATATATATATATATATATATATATATATAATACACAACACAAGGGGGTCTAAGAAGTCGTGCGATTGGGCCTTATCAAAAAACGTAGCTTAATGTATGAGCCTCGAGAAAAGGTCAGCAGGATAATTTGAAAAAATGGAAAAATACACAATCGAGAAAAAGGATCTTGTAAATGGCAGAATGGCAGATGTTCGTTGGTTGTAGATATTTCCTTGTGGGAAAGATACAATTTAAACAGTTAACGATCTTGTATATTAACCTGGGCGTTCCATTAAGTGTCACTTAAGGCACTCGCCAGACCCGCGACAACAGCATATATATATGGTCGTCATTGGCAGGTATCCAACGCCTTAGTTGCACAGAATTGTGTTCATAGCAAGGTGCATATTCAGGATGCTACAACCTGCCATAGTGGTTTTTTTATTGAAGTCACGCAGATGTATCTCGTGCATTGTCTATAACATTATTTCCCGTAGCATTTCATACTTGCTTATTGGGTGCTTCGGTTTGTAGCGGTATATTGTTAGAGTAATTTATTTGCGCATCAAATTTAGCCTAATGTAAACTTAGTGAACTCGTACAATGTTTTCCTTAATCCCACCTCCTTCTTTCCCCTCATTGGTACTGGTCAGTTCGTTGTTATTATCTCTGTATCAGCCTTCGTTATTGCTCCTGGTGCGCCTGGGATAAATTTTGAATACCATTCTTAGCATTGAATTGAGGTACATAGGTCACATTATGCCGAGTGCGCTAGTAGTTGTTAAAAAAGATATATAAGTTTTGACAAGGTGACTGGCGTGCAACGCGCTTTGACTTCTCATTGAAAACTGTTGACCCACGTAAAAACCAGCGATTGTGCAAGAGGTAAAAGACGACGATTCAAAGAATGTCAACGTTTCGAGTCAGTGGGCCGTTAAAATACGATCTTTGAAGTTACGCATGGTATGTTTCAATAACGTTTGCCCAGTTAGTAATTGAGTGAGCGTCTGAGTTAGTATGTTAGTGAGTGAGTGAGTTAATGAGCGGTGAATGAGTCAGTGAGTGAATGAGTGAGTTATATAATGAGCGAGTCAGTGAGTGAGCTGGTGAGTTGATGAGTGAGTGTGAGAGTGAGTGAGTGTGTTAGTGTGTGAGTAAGTGGACGAGATAGCGAGCGGGTGATTGGGTGAGTAAGTGGGTGAGGTAGTAAACGAGTGAGTGAGTGAGAGTCAGTGAGTTAGTGTACACATCAGTGCATCGCTCAGTATACCTTGTCACTCAGCCTACTTTATTACATAGTCACCTCATCACTCTGTGTACCCTATCACTCAGTTTATCTCTCTATCTATGTAATCATATCGTCTACCGTATTACTCAGTCTTCCTTATCACAATCTTCCTCATTACTTTGTCTACCTCATAACTCAGTCTACCTCATCACTCTATCTACCATATCATTGTGTCTTCCTTATTACACTTTCTCCCTTGGCACTTAGTCTGTTTTATCACCCTGCCTACATCATCACTCATTCTTCCAAATCACTAAGTCTACCTTTTCACTGCTCTTGTTCTCATTCAACCTTCTCACTCATTGTCATCACTCGGTCTATCTTAGCACTCAATCATCTCATCACTCAATCTGCATTTTCACCCATTCTATCTCATCACTCAGACTACATCGTCATTCCGTCTACCTGATAACTCACTCTGACTTATCATTCAGTCTACTTAAGCACTCAGTCGACCTCATCATTCAGTCTTACTAACAGGCTGCCGGAGAAGGCAAGGAACATTTCGTCAAGAGCGGTTCATTGTGCAATTGGAAATAGTTTCGAGAAACACGTGCCTGAGAGTACAGGCAGTAGAGTTATGGAACGCCCTTCACAAAGCGATAATATTAAGATCTAAGAACACATGTGCAGCATAGGCTAACTTGGTTAGATGAATAACATACGCAACTGCCTAATAAAGGGCTTTAACTGGATATGGCCGCGGGTCGTTCGAAAAACTGCTCGTGCTTGTTGATGTAGTTACACGGATATTGCTGGTGATTTCGCCTTTTTCTTACATCGGTGGATAGGTCTTTGAATGGAGCATCGGATCGATCGTACAATAACCCATAAAAAGGTGACACATAAGTTTTTTGTTCAGAAAACTATCTTTTGAAGTCAGTTTGGTGACCAGCTAAAGACTCTAACCGCAAGTGAGCAGATCGTGTCAGTGGACAAGCGACCTAGAAAAGGTATATATATATACATATACATATATATATATATATATATATATATATATATATATATATATATATATATATATATATATATATATATATATATATATATATATATATATATATATATATATATATATATATATATATATATATATATATCTATATATATATATATATATATTTATATATATATATATATGTATACATATTCGCATATTGTGGTCGCTGTCGTAGAGTTTTTGTTTGCACCATGAAATTAGTTAAAGCTGTTAGTGCAACCGACCATCGGCGACGCAAGATATGACTCTGGGGCGGTCATAGTGTCATGTTGCGCATACAAGAATAATTTGACATAACCTGGAACGAGAGCAAAGTGAACTCAGTTTGTTACGTACATGTACAAACACAATAATTGTTTCGTGATCCAAGAGGAGTCATACATTGTTCGCAATGTATTCAATTTGTTTATGTAAATATTGGTAGCTCAATATTTGTTGAGGAGTAGTGGATAATTAGGGAGTCGCGTTGACACCATGGGTATGTGCTCACTCTTTGTTTGGAGGGGTTACGCTCATGACGGGGTTACTGTTGGTACCGCCGCGTTTGCAAATTAAGTCGTAGCTTGTTTATGCGGTGTGACGTTGGTGTGTACGGATGGTAACAAGGTGCAATGAAAACAATTATGAAATACAGTGTCTTCATATATTGAAATCAGCAAAGTCATATCTGAATTCGTTTTCAAGGTTAAGATCGAAAACCATTGCACGTCACGTCCTTGTGGGTGGCAAATATATTTAAGAGAGAGATAGATATATATAATATATATATAGAGATATATATATTATAGAGAGAGAGAGAGAGATAGATAGAGATAGAGAGAGATAGATAGATAGAGAGAGAGATATAGAGATAGAGATAGATAGAGATAGAGATAGAGAGAGAGAGATATATCTAGAGAGAGATATAGATATAGATCTCTCTCTCTAGATAGATATAGATATAGAGATAGATCTATATATATATCTCTATATATAGAGATAGATATATATATCTCTATAGATATATATATATATATATATATATATATATATATATATATATATATATATATATATATATATATATATATATATATATATATATATATATATATATATAAATTCGCATATTGTGGTCGCTGTCGTAGAGTTTTTGTTTGCAACATGAAATTAGTTAAGGCTGTTAGTGCAACCGACCATCGGCGACGCAAGATATGACTCTGGGGCGGTCATAGTGTCATGTTGCGCATACAAGAATAATTTGACATAACCTGGAACGAGAGCGAAGTGAACTCAGTTTGTTGCGTACATGTACAAACACAATAATTGTTTCGTGATCAAAGATGAGTCATACATTGTTCGCAATGTATCCAATTTGTTTATGTTAACATTGGTAGCTCAATATTTGTTGAGGAGTAGCGGAATATTAGGGAGTCGCGTTGACACCATGGGTATGTGCTCACTCTTTGTTTGGAGGGGTTACGCTCATGGAGGGGTTACTCTTGGTACCGCCGCGTTTGCAAATTAAGTCGTAGATTGTTTATGCGGTGTGACGTTGGTGTGTACTATAAAATTGAATTGATTAATCAGCAGCAATCTTCTTATCCGCTACGCTAGTATACCAAATCAATTTCAACAGAGCTTTTATATTTCTGTGCAAAAAAGCCTTAGAGCAAACAAGCGAATGAAAGAAGTGTTTATTTGAAGTCGGCGTGTATACTGGTAACAGTAAGGGTTTTGGATAACAATATAACTGCGACGTAGTATAGAAATATGGAAATGTGACACAGGTCATTGATATTGAAATAATTCAATGATTTGTCAAGGTAAGTCATGACAGTAATTCCAAGTCACTGAATTCATTTAATGAACATATGAATATTGAATATTGGTGAATAGATAAGTATCACCAAAATGCATGGCGACTGCTAAGATGAGAATTTATTAAGCCCAGACAGACAAAAATCACCTTTCATTATCTATATGCACGAAGAGTGCCGATACACAAATCCAAACTAGTTGTGTGGGAACCAGATTTCTATTGGTATGCAGTTGTTTTATCTTGATTAAAGATTTGTTTCGTATTATAGAGGCTAATTTTGCAGCTTTATGTACAGAGGTAATCGAATATCGTGTCGTTCTCTTTGTAATAATTTGACCCTAGTCTTGTGCAAGCAATTGTCTCCTTATATTTGTTTTAAACACAAATACTACCAATTGCAAGAGTATCATTATTTTCTATGGATCCCTTTATGTTTTAACACCTACAACTAAATACTGCATGTGATTCGTCCACATTAGTAATTATTGACATCATGTGTTTCACGTCTGCCTCCTGTCGTCGCTGACATTGGGGTAAAGAATATGAATATTTGTAAAACTTCTCACAACAATATACCACTTAAATTGTATTTTACCTTTATAAGCCTTGTTACTTCCATGATGCCAATCTATGAATTCTAAAAGATCCTTAATTTTGATAAATATGACAGATAATATTGAGCTACTTAAATCATAAGTTTATTTGCTTCTTTGCTCGAATTATAGCTATGTACGACGAGCAGTGAGTGTATCTCTGAGGGTGGTCGCTGTTCTATTCACGAGTAGCCAGTCAGGTTGTCACACCTGTGGAACGAACCCATAGCCTGGGGTCGGAGGGCGAAGCAGCAAACCACTACGCCACGGGGATATAAGACACCGTTTAAAGGGTATTGAAGCGATATTAAAGCCTAAAGGTTATTATGCCCTGTGGATGGTGCAAAAAGATGCAACATTATAATTGGTACTATGGTGTATCGTTGACGTTAGTACAGTAGCTTCGTCCGCATTCACATACTGCTTAATCGGCTTGGTAAAAATCAGACAATGCGGGCGTGCATAACACGGGCGTTTCTAATCATTGTTGATATCACAATTGATTCCTTTACGCTTGCTGCACTTGCCGCTAGTTAACCGACCTGTTAACCAACACTCTGCTAATCAACACCATCAATCATGACAGCTGAGTTAATAGGGCGTTGTGTCACACTCAAGTGTCAACTGTCATAACGGTTTACATTGTAAAATGGTTAACATCGTATAACAAAGCGAATGTGTGATGTGGCGCTGCGGCCGAGGAAATCAAACCAATGCCATAATAGCACCTTCACAACTATTCCTCCCAATGCAAGCAATTTTATATGTTGTTGCCAAAATGATTTCTTTGTTGAGACATAATCACGCGAAAAAATTTATTTTCTTTTATGCTAATTGGGATAGATTGGATAGGTAGTGAGAAATGAAATGGAATATTTGGATTTTATTACTCCCTGATATGACATAACAACAGTGATATACCCTGATAAAAACTGGGACAAACAAATTAACGCACAACTTTGTGACGTCATACATACGCCACCTATTAGCAGCTCCTTGTAGATATTCCCCCACAGATGCATAAATGTATTGGTTCCAATAAAAACTAACGCATTTATAATGTAGTAAGATCTCGCTTGAATGCTAAAAGCCATGTTGGCACTATCACATGGCATTGTAGACGTTATATTGTACGCAGATTCAAAAGATACGCATAGTTACATAATGACATTGCGATAGCATGAACAGCATGATATTTTATATATCATCACATCAATTCGGACAACTAATTGAAAATGAGCTATTCGTCATAGACTGACGCACCACTTAAATTGCCGTATGACATAAAAACAAATGATATGTACCTCATGGTAAGACACACCAATTATTCATCTGCGACACATATTATTATAATATGGACATGTAATAAGCTGACATCAACAATCATCAACCAATAACCACAACGACTGTACAAGGTGCCATTAAGATTGTGAGACAACCTGGCAATACAGGATATTAGGTATCCTTAATGTCAAGTGTTTTGAAGCACATGTAATTCTTGTCCATCACATATCAGGTAAAATCCAATATTTAAAGAAAAATTGCTTGATAAACATGTGAATGTGATGACTGGCATTTATTTTTTCAGTACTTATCAATATAGTAATGATGAGGTTTACGCTGCCATTTAGAATGTCATGGTTAAATATATGTTCAGTGTTCCCATTTTTTTCAACATTGTATACTATTGATAATGTAAAGGTACTATTGCAACTTTAGCCCATCAGCTATTAGTTAACAATTATTCATTCCTGTGAAAGCGTACATATTATTTCATGTGAAGTATCTTTTTAATAGCATTTCGATATCTTGTGTTGTGTTTTGCGTAAATGAGTGGATTCAATGCCCCGTTGAGAGGCAAAAAGCCCTTAGAAATGTCATGAATTATTGACAATAAATGACCAGGTCTGTCAGAGGTGAGATGCAGACACGTGCAGATAAGATATGGCACCCAGCAAAAATAGAACGTTCCAACTATTATGAAAAACATTTTGGTAATTTTGAATTCTTGATGTGTGTTTATTTGAGCGGTTGTATTGTTTACACTAGCAGGGATTATCGGAGGAGATACAACATTTGTCTTCCATGCAACAACACAAATTGATAAGTGCAGCAAAAGGATATAATGATCATAATCAACGCAACCATTATAAATGCATAGGCTACAAAAGCTGGTAGATAAACAAGGTAAGTAAAACAAGCAACTCCAGGTTGCCAAAGATTCCACCCCATTAGAGGTACCGAATACAAACCAATGGAAAGTAACCAGAGACATGCACACACTTTGACTGCATTGTTTTCAGTTACAATTGCATAATACCTCAACGATGCACAAACAGCAATAATTCGTTCAATACTAAGCAGTAAAATTCCACTCAGTGAGGTCACAATGCTAACCATTACTACTGATAAACACAATAAACAGCTGTATGTAGCTTTAGATGCGAATTCGAGGCCAACAAGGGTGTAATTCAATGTGATAAAATATAAGCCGGTTAAGAATGTCATGATGTCACACAAACACAGGTTTAGTATAAATATATTGGTTGGAGTGCGCAAAGATGGTGTCTTTACAAATGCCATGATAACCAAAACGTTTCCAGGAACTATTGGCAGCAAGCACAATATGTGCCAAACATATACAGGTAAATGCCATGACCTGTATAAATCCTTCGCGTGATCACTCTAGGCGGACTGATAGTCATCGTCAAGTTCCCTATTTGGAAAGTTGCATCGACTGCAGTTGTAGGCGAGTCGTCATAAGTTTGGTATTCTGGGGTGTTTAAAGATGAGTCACATGCCTTAGCCTGGATTGTCCTGTAAGTTATAACGAGGAGAAGGAAATGACGTTCACCTACAAAATAAAACATTACAACAACAGACATCAACAATGTTCGGGTCAGAGTATCAATGCAAAACATAATACTGCATTTTTGTCATGGAAATTAGGAGCTCACTTTTGCTTAACTAAAATATCATCTTTAACCCATTCCTTAAATAACTTTTACTTAGTTTTGGCAATCTAATGAAGGGGTCCTGTCGTAATTCAAAATGGACCGAATCGATGCAGTACCAAAGGTATGGATAAAGTCAGAGCATATGGCTTTGCCTTAAATCTCGAACGACATTATTCCGGCGATTAATGAAAGTATGGTTTATTTATCATGTTACACATGATTACGTAAGCCATATATACTAACATTTGGTAGAGGTTATGTGTCGAATAATGAGTTTTAGGCGTTGTAACGAGGGAAGATTGAGATATTAGAGCTCAAAAGCTGACGTAATTGTTGTGTTATCATACATATTGTATATATATATATATAGATATATAGATATAGAGAGAGATATATAGATAGATAGAGAGAGAGAGAGATAGATATATATATAGAGATAGATAGATATGATATATATATATATATATATATATATATATCATAGATATATATATTATATATATATATATATATATATATATATATATTACATATTATGTATATATATATATACTATATATATATATATATATATATATATATATATATATATATATATATCTATATATATATATATATATATATAATATATATATCTATATATATATATATATATATATATATATATATATATATATGTTAACACAACAATTACATCAGCTTTTGAGCTCTAATATATTACACCCTACGCTCTCCGGCATAAACTGATCCTCAAAAGGGAACTGGAGATATTTCATTACAATTGTGACCCCAAGCCGCTGTTTCTTACTTTATATCGACTTATAAGTAGATTAATTGTATATCATGAATCATGTGCAAAACATTCGTTAGAAGATTAAGGACATGGGTTGCACGTGGCGGCGAAGTTCAGTTGAAATAGAAAACCGTCAAGAAAACTGTATACGGTAATCCACATCGTCTGAGGTTGTCAGAATTATTGGATCTCAATCAAAAGATCTATGGTAGAGGAAGTACCTAGTTATGTTTAACAAGCAATTTTTGCTCATTGCAGCTAGAAGGATGGGTGTATAAACTATATAAATAGTAAATCGAGGGAATGTATATTTTGAGCCAGACTTTGGTTTCTTATATTTGAAGGATGTGAATAATAACCCAAATACAGAATCTAGAAACAGGCGAGCTGGGGCGGTGATGCGAAGATATTATAGAATTGCAAATCTGATGGAATCATGCCTCAGTAGTTATTTGACTAAGATATCATTCGCTTCTCTAGTGTTGTAAATAATGCTTAGAGGCTGTTTTCGAATTCATAATTTGGCCCAAAACGGAGGAAATTTAAACAATTTGAACCTAGCAAATTCTTTCTGTCAAGCTGATTGCTCCATGCAAACCACAAATCTGCTTACCTGACCTAATAAGAAAAAAACTGCTAAAAATGGATTAATGGAACAAGGCTCATCTAGTCTAATGAAATGTGCATAAATCTACTCCGGTCCATTGAAATTTGAATTAAGACTACTCCCGTCTATTGCAATGTAGAGCTACTCCAGTCCATTGAAATGTGTATTACGACTACTCCGATGCATTGGAATATGTTTAATTGTTACTCAAGTCCATTGAAATGTAACTTAAAACATCACTAGTCCATTGAAGTACGGATACCTATTACTCCAGTTCATTGAAATATAGAGTGCGACTACTTCAGTCCATTTAATCATTGATTAGGACTTCTCCGGTACATTGATAAAAGAATCACGACTACTTCAGTCTAAGGAAATATAATAAACGGCTACTCCAGTTCATCGCAATATTGAGTGCGATTGCCCCTTACTATTGAAATATGGTGTATGCTTCTCGATTGAAATATAGATAACAACAACTCCTATCCGTTAAATGGTTGATTAGGAAAAAAACTGTAGTCCGTTTACATATGGTGTACATATGCCTCAGTCATAAGAAATATCGATTATGACTACTCCAGTCCGTTGAAATATGGAGTCAAGCTATCGCAGTTCAACCATATATGGTGTTTGGCAACTTCAAACGCCAAAGATGACTTATAGGGCCAATATTTTAGACATAGGATGCGACTCCTGTCGGTGGGCAAAGGGATCCCGGTGGTTCAGTTAAGCGGTCCTTACATGGGCCATATCTGCAACACACTACTCTGGGCTGAATTGCGCCTAGACAAGGGGCGTGGTCCAGGCAATTCGCTTTCGTCCCGAAATTAGCCTAGAAGGCGTCTACTGAAGCAGGTCCTTCTTATCCATTCGCATTGGTCATTCTTGTCAATTCACATTTATAGGCACCATAAAACAAATTAATGATGGTGTGCAGTTAAACCTATACTTACTTACTGCCATAGATATATGACATACAGATTGTCAAGTTCATTGAAATATGGTATGAAATCACTCACGCTTATTGAAATCTGGTGTACATGTATTATGACTTATTGCTATATGTTGAGCAGCCCCTCTCAGGGATTATAGTAAATTATAGAACTATTCGCCCGTATAAATATGGTGTGTGCCTAGAGGGCGTCAGGTCCTTCTTATATATTCAAATTGGTCATTCAAATCAATTCACATTTGTAGGCATCATATTACATATTTGTGATGATGCGCCGTTAAACCCTATACTTACTAACTTACTTACTTCCATGCATATATGGCATACAGATAGTCCAGTCCATTGAGATATGGTATCTAATCACTCAAGTTTATTGAAACATGGTGTACATCTACTACGCCTTATTGCAATATTTTGAAAAGCCCCTCCAAGGCATTATAGTGTATTGTAGGGCTATTCCAACATATAAATATGGTGTATGGCCAATTCAGTCCATTGGATTGTGACATAGAGCAAATGTAGTCTATTGCAATAGCTCTAGTCAATCGACATGAGGTGTACTGAAACTTCAGTTCTATCACAATATGGTGTTTGGCTACTTTGCTCTATTTAAATATGATTTGCAGTTTAGCCAGGACAATGATATATGGTGTATGGATTCTTAGAACCAAGGAAATATTGAGCAGAGCTGTCACAGCCCATTTGAAAATGGTGGACAACAACTCCAGTTCTTTGAAATATAGTGCATGATCGCTCCATCCCACTGAAAAATGTGTGTTAGTGTATGGATCAGTTGAACAATCGTCTTAGGCAGCTGCAGTCCTCGGAAATACGGTGTTAGTCTGCTGCAGTCCATTGAACCAGGGAATCTGGCTGTAGCAGTATTTTATAACTTGTAATGCAGTTAAGATAGAAGACATCAGCCCCGACACCACTTTAAGTAATTGACTATAAATTGCACTCATTAAACATGATAAACAGTATGGCTGATGCCAATTACTTAACCTTAGACTTTCTGAAGTTCGTTGATAAATTTCTGTCACACAGCAAAATATCTAGCCAGACACCATGGATTTGTCTATCCTTTTGAGTACAACCATCCATTACCGACCAGAAACGTTTTTATTTGATACTACATCCATCCACCTATACATCCATTAACCTATATATCTTTCCCACTTGAAACGCCAATCTTTTCATCATGACTTCATTGCAAACCAATATTTGACATTAACTTTGGGAATCCTAATTTTTACTGTAGGTGGGAGTCATAAAAATAAATAGGTGCATGTGGAGATGGTCGGACTTCACACCTGCTACAAAGAAACTTATAATGGGACATGGCATAAATTGTTTTATTTGTGCTTTTATAATCTTACCGTACCTACGAACGTTTCAAACTGTTTTCAATTTTAGTTAATAATTTGTGAAACACCTCCGTCGAGTTACCACAATGCACCTGAATCGATCGAAAGGCATTATGTTTGCAAATAAGTTGAATAAAAACATTATATTTAATAAGAATAAAAATAGATGTGTGGCAATTTTCCGAATAAAAAGTCAAATGGTACACAGAGTAACGGCGTATTGTTTAATTTATCTGCTAACAGTTCATTTTGATGTCCTTATGTTAAACGGGTTATAAATGAGAACTATCATTGGTCAATATATAATTAAAGTGAAAGTGAATATTCATTAAGTTACACTTTATTGTACATACATTGGGTTCTGTTAGCTCGTCCCTTGGTAGAGGCAAGTTTCTTTTTTCCAGTCTACAAAGAGTACAGCATCTAGTTAAGATTTTATATGCTTGTGGGTTGTCTTTACTACCCTACCCTTCTTAGATACGACCCATTAAGCTATATAGATATATATCCATATACATATATAAATATATGTATCCATCTATAAATATATATATATATATATATATATATATATATATATATATATATATATATATATGCATGAATATATATATATACGCATATATATATATATATATATATATATATAGATATATATATATATATATATATCTATATATATCATATATATATATATATATGAGAGACATATATATATATATATATATATATATAGTATATATATATATATATATCTATATATATATATATCGTCTCTATATATATATATATATATATATATATATATCTATATATATATATATATATATATATATATATATACTTGTACACATAGTGTTCAGTGTATTCATATATTAGTTAAGTATATTCACGCGAACGCGACCTTTAGAAGACAAACCGCCAACCTTTCGTGGACTTGGGTCTTAGTAAAGGCATACAATTATATCCACTCATAGACAATCTACATTTTCTTTCCATATGTTAGAAAATATTTTGGCTTGACCTTTTAATTATGATAGCCGAGTCTTTTTACTTTCAATATATTTATGAATATTATGGCAAAACAAAATATGAGCAGCCAACCATTCGTTTACATAAACCGAAAACTTCAATATCGTCCTAAAAACAATAAATATTTAGAACAAAACGTTCGAAATATTGTTGAATCATGAGTGTTAAATATTTATGTGTCTAGTATTAAGATATTTCGAATGATTTTTAATTCATATAGCCGAAAACAACTTTCTATCATTATTAATCTGTCTATATGTATATATATATATATATTTGATATATATTTTTACATATATATATATATAAATATTTATGTATATATATGAACATTAACATATATATATATACATATATATTTATACATATATACATATATATTTATACGAATGCAACCTTTATGAGACAATCGGCCAACCTTTTTGGTACACAGTCACATATTGGCACACGACGTGAGTTCCAAAAAAGTCAAGACCTTTTTGAATGCTTTATTGTACATTTGTTTATTTAAAAGTGATGCTACACTGTACATAATCTCCATTCACTTTTATCCACTGCAAGGCTTGGGCTAATGCATCGCGCAGGAATTGGTTATGGGCGTTTGAAAATTTTTGAAAATTGGACCGACGACCTTTTTGGTACTATGTCTTTAACATGGCCCGATATATCGTTATCCCAACTTTTGGTATATTGTTTAGAATTACTTCCTTCATGAATACATTCTATACACGTGACATTCGATAGAGGAAATATAAAACCAATATATTTGGTTTTGACGTTTTCCAGTGAGCTGAAGAGAGATATATATTTGTCTGGGCAAACTGAAATGCTTTGCCGGGTCGAATAATTGGTATAGTTCCTTGTGTTTTTTCCAGACGACGTTGCGTTGCTAGTGGAGAATATCGTTAGATTTGACGAGAAAAATGGCTATATATATTTGTGTGTGTATATCTATATATACATGTTAATATATATATATATATATATATATATATATATATATATATATATATATATATAGAGATATATATATATATATATATATATATAGATATATATATATATATATATATATATATATATATATATATATATATATACTTTCATATATATTTGGAAATGTAAATATATATATATATATATATATATATATATCAATATTTTTATGTATATATGTTTATATATATATATATATATATATATATATATATATATATATATATATATATATATATATATATATATATATACGAATATGTATATGCATAAATAAGCATTTATATGCGCATATATATAATTTCTATGAAGTTCCGGCGACAAATAATTTGAAGACAAAGCTCCGTACCTTTTTTCCTCATCCTTTCCGCTGATGATAGACCATTCACTTGGCGTTTTGGTTCCGCTTCTGTATTTGACGTCGCTGCGAAGGAAGTGAAGCAGTGTGGGCAGAAGCTGAATCAATGCTTTATATTCGTTGTGGCTTATTAATTATGCATGGCGTTGTGTTCTGTCAGGTAAATCACCGTCTGTAGCTGGCCTCGCTATCTCTCTACGGTGGTCATGTCAGGTATTGATTCCAGCTCATTCATCTGCTTCAAATTATTCCTCTGCATTCTGCTGTTATCATATGACTCGATAAAAGTGGGAGCCAATTACTTGGCGAGATATATGATTTTGTGCTGTGTAACAATAAGTTATTGCGCTTAGCAAATCGCTTTATTGAAATCAGACATGACTAGACCCGTTCTACATTTAATGCAGGCTAATACAACACAATAATGCACTCACTGCTATACTGAATTTATACTACTGTCATAACTTTCACTTGACAGGTACTGCTCATATGGCATGAGAATATCAAGACACATCATATCTGACTGCTACAGATGAAAGACTCCATACGAAAGCTTAAATGCAATGTGGCAAAATGAAACTCTTTAAAGAGCTGAGCAGGGGGATTTTAATTAAGAGGATGACCTGATTTAATAAAGACCGGCTCACATCATAAGATCAGGGACAGCAAATGAGTGCTCTACACCTCTATCATTGACAATACATAATCAATGTATGACGGCGTCTGTTTTGTTTGTTTGTTTAAGCTGCGTGACTAGAGCATAAATTTCCCCGTCGCTCACCTTAACCTCACTGGAAGAGCATGAAGACGGCAAACGTTTAGTTTGATATTGATCAAATTGTACCTTTTGCCGTTCGCTGATGAAAAAACGAGTAATGCACGTCCAGCAGAGCTGGTTGTTGCGATCGTCTACAGCCTTAAATATTCAATTCAAATGTGTGGGGTTTACAATTACTATGCTCGCTATACGGACGTCTTGTGCTCCATGTTCAGGGAACATGCATATACGTCAGCAGCATATTTGCAGTTATTAAAGTTCAAACAACAACTGGTGTGAATGAATCATTCGTTTTCATAATTGATTGTCATACTTACTCAAAGTTTCACCCGTAGAATCATGTATAAATTGTCTGCCCTATTCATCCGTAAACGCTGGACATAAAGTAATTAACTCAGATATTGCACGACTTCGCAGTTTAACATTTTATATGCATATCATCACTAAAGTGTCACTTTGCAACGCATTACATATACCTGTTGATACATTCACAAAGTTTCGTTATGCGCCTCAGCCAGTGCCTAATAAACAAGTCATGGGAATATTACACAATTAGCGATAAAATCACACTAACAATGACGTGTTTTTACGATTCAAGCGATCTGTAAAACCAAATTAAACAGATTAGAGAACTAGATATACATTTCGCGCTTATGCCAGGGTGTTGTTAACTCCCTGACCCTATATATTTAAGTCAGAATTCGGATAAGCTCAGATTTTACAAGACATGACGCAGCGGGTCACCTGTCTGTGTGTGTTAATTGCTTCCACTTTACTTGCCTACGACACATTGATCATACAAATTCTACTTAAGTGCGCCGATCTGCTTGTCTACATTCTATCGGTACGAGCAAATAAGCGGAACCCTTAGAGTAAGAGTGCTCGTGATACTTCATACTTGTTTATTCTTAAACAAATACACATATTATTTCTGTTTTTCTGTGACATATAATTACCCTTTTGTCCCTTCCCACAGCATCTGTCCTCTCCGTCATGCACATAATATTCCCCGTCGCTCACCTTAACCTCACCTGAAGAGCATAAAGACCGGCATATTTTGTAGTTATTAAAGTTCAAACAACAACTGGTGTGAATGAATTATTCGTTTTCGAAATGGTGTAAATGCTCGCTGCCAAGTCTACACCCCCAATCATTTAACGGTCCAAAGTATACGTTTCGCATTCTTCAACATTCAATGCCCATTTATTGCAATGGTTCTCACGGTTATTCGTCTGATCAAAGATCATGTTTGGGAGCTGTGTATCGACCCCATCCTCTTGCATGATTGACACTTGCATATATTGATAAATCGCATACCTCTGACTATATGATTCTTGTTTGATTTAATCGGAAAAGTGTTGGTCGCGAGTACTCTATTAGTGTACAGATATCAGGTAAAGTTGGATCAGCAGAAGCAAGTCATTATGTTGATAAGATATGAACGAGATTTATATCAGTATCATACACAAAGGGCAGGTACCGTACGGGTAAAATAATATATAAATCAGCCACATGTTGAGAAGATATGTACGAGATTTATATCAGTATCATACACCAAGGGCAGGTAACGTACGGGTAAAATAATATCTAAATCAGCCACATGTGTTACTTTAAACAAATTAGTCATATGGGTGTTTACGGAAGGCACGTGACTAAATAGTACCGATGAGTACCGATACGATGACATCGTGTGGACTGACAGGGCTTCGAGCGGGCAGCCTACTTAGCGTAGTTGTGATTAAAATGGCATGGCAGAGGGTCGGTTTCACATGAGAGAGTGTATATTACACAGCTCTCTGTTGCTCGAGGAATTCTGAAAGCAGTTTATTGAACGAGCGGGAGTAACGCACGTCCACACAGGGCTGCTTGGGTATTCAGCCCTCCATTGCGCCGGATTATGAGACCGAGAAGGATGCTTTGTATTCTCAGCAGTCCTTTTGTGTTTCATGGTCGGGGTATATGAATTTATGTCACAAATTGAGAAATCAAGAACGAGCTCCCTGTCAAGTACCTGATTCACTTTCATACACCGTACCTATATAGCAATTCTCATCCAGTGTCCTATCCTAATAGATGATATGATTGGTCTTGATAGATACTGAATATTCAACATATCAGCTGCAAAAGTCAATATACGGATGGCAACAAATGAATAAGAAGTTGTTAAATACAGTACCAGCTCCTTGTCAAGTATCCTAGTTACCCTTATACGCAGCACCTAAAGTACTTCACTCAGATAATGCTCTTCGTAGTCGAACATCATCTCCATGAATCATTTCAAAAGTGTCACTCTGCTAAGCATTATATTCGCCTGTTGACTCATTCAGAGGGTGTTGTTATATTCCACAGTCAGAGCCCCTCCCCGTACATTACGTCTGTTTTGTTGGTATGCTTTGTCTGAGTAACTAACGCGTTTAAAAGGATACATGAATAACTCATTATTATCTTGCTCTAGGCATACTCATTTGCAGAGACGTCTCGCTGCAGTCACACCCAATTGCACTTTCCCACTACCCATTTTCACTGTCTTTTCTCCATTGTTCATGAACACTAATTCTTCCTTTCTGCCAATTCACATTACAAGCAGCGATTATCTTTACAAATGGTCAATCCCCACAGCAACTTCCAGCTAGCCTTGCACATTGCCAATTCTCACAACCTATGCACATTGTCTATGCACTTCTGCCAAGTATAAATGCCCTTGTTCACTTCCGATTCCAAACTTGTCATACTCACTTCCATTCCCCAACACCACATTGCTTTCTTACTGCCTCTATCATACGAAATATTATGGCAGTTTACCATGCTCACTGAAATCTGAACAAAACACTGCAGGTGTGACTGCGCTGTGTGTGTGTTGTGCTTAAGTGTGGATTTGTATGAATTCGACATTACATTGTATCCTGCTCTATTATGACATGAGTTCGGTGTAATGTTCACAATATACTGTCTTAACCCACAACGTTTACGCTTACTCACGTCTCAGTACACCCACCTTCTGCTATCTTGCTGCGCTTAAGACTCACTTCAAGCCCCAACCTACCCCCCCCCCTCTACTCCCACTCCCAACTCGTTCATTGGTTAATGTGATACCAATTATACCACCTGTGTAAACAGGCGGCTTTGCACCGTGATGTCTATTCTAGGATTTTGTCTACGTGCATGATGAAATGGTAGACTTTCTCGTAGTTATTCGCGAATTTCTAGTGGCGTGAATCTCAATTGTCGAAGGAATGCTTTATGGTCGAAAAGATTCTAACGCGCATAACAAAAAATAAAAAGAAACGCTTAAGAAACGCAATGTATGATGTTCCGGGTTAAAGACACAGGAAAAGGGAAGGTTGAGACGTTGGGAGACATTTGTTAATATATTCTTGGTATATGTGCATGGACTTTATCAATTTAATTGGTTTCTGTTAACATGAGCAATGTACGTTCTGTCGGAGAATGGTAAATAAATCCACTTTATTTATCGTCTGATGTGACTTAATAGATAATTTACTACAGCGATATACTCTTTGTCTGTATCATCTAAGTCGATTCCATGACGCTCTATAGCAGAACCATGGGCAGTAACACATTTATGACCATTGGGTCATTCGTCTCTCTTACATTTTACTTCAGTTCGCTGCGTTCTATCAATATGACAAGTGCACATTCTTATGGGGTTTGCGCACTGGGCTTCTGCAAGCATTAAACGCATCCCCATTTATGACAAGAATGCAACGTGGGGTAGGTGGGATTATGACGACATAACCTTGTAGCCCTATTGCCGGTTGTCGTGCTGTCAATTAACCCGCGATAAGAGGTGGAGGGTGCTCGCGTTGACTTAATGGGTTACCGTAGGTCGTGATAGCTGCATAATCACGCAAACTCGCTGCTGTCGCTATTGGCTGCTCACGAATGTTTGTGTATTGCGGCCAGTAAATTTGGGTAATCTGCGGAGTGATGTCACTCTAAGTGGCCATATTTGCGCCAATATAAGCAGATAGGGATTAACTGATGGTAGAGGGGAGGGGGTGAGAGAAAGAATATATATGTTGCTTGTGGTGCCAACCACTGGTGCTCGGTTCCCGACATATTTCTCTTCATATATTCATAAAGCTTCGTTACATTCCTTTGCCAGTGTTAAGCGTCTTAGAGCTGGTATAGTTGATCTAATTAGAGGTTCAACGTAAGACGACATCACTTTTGTGTCTCTTTATAGTATGATTAATTAATACGTTTATTAAACCTTCCTACCAAGTTGACATTAATTCCTCATTTTCAAAAAGACAATTAACTTCTGCTCTGACCCTAAACACAAATACAGTAACAACTACGGAATGGTTAGGTATCACACGTATAAAGGTTATATATACTAATAAATATATGGAACCAAGCGCTGCGTTTTTAGGTCGTTTATCCATCAAAGTGAATCAACATCAACGAAATAGGAATGGAATCAGTAAATCGTTCATCATGTAGTAGAGCCATGTCTATTGAACTAAATCTCATTAGACTTGTACTTTCTCATGTGACACCAGCTGGGAGGATGTGCAGTGATACTCTATGTCTGGAAGTATGAATAATGCAGTACAACCCATAACCGGCTGTGAAGGCTATGTGAAGCATCAAACAAAATAAAGCTTAAAAATTGATTGCATTAGGTCATTTTCAATTATGTACATAGATCATTTATGAAGTATTGTTATCACCCTCCATTGCATTTGCCTCCCTATCGAGTTTCAAAACGTACTGTGAATCCAAAGACATTAATTCGTACAATTAAGCTAGCCGCGTGTTTGTTGTTATATTTACCCATCTTTCTAGCCGAATTGAAAACGTTTCTCGCTGAACTGCGCAGCTTAAACATGGCTGCACGAGGAGCTCGAACATGTTGTGGCTGACCGCCTAATAAACACGTCATGGGAATCACTCACAATTAGCATCAAATCACGATTCTTGCTTAAATCGCGCAACTACATAAACATTGTGCGCTAATGCCAGGGTGTTGTAAACTCCCTGACCCTATATATATGATCAAGAATTTACGCAGCGGATCACCTGTCTGTGTGTGTTTTTGCCTTCACAACCTACTTGGCAAAAATAAAATGATCATACACATGCTACTAAAGTGCGCCGAGCTGTTTATATACATTTTGTCGGGACGATCAATGTAGTGGAACCCCTAGAGGCAAAGACGCAGAGCAATCGTGATAATTCAAACTTGTTCATTCTTAAACAAATACACATATAAGTTATTCGTGTCTGCGACATATAATGACCCTTCTGTCCATTTCTACAGCAGCTTCGAATATACCTCCCCGTTATATACATAATATTTCCCGTCGCTCATCTTAACCAAACTGGAAGAGCATGAAGACCAGCACACGATTCAGGCGGTCAAAGTTCAACGGTTGAAACAACCAAAATGCAGCATAATAATAGAACGCAAAGCTAGCTCTTTTACACATACTGTGTATTTTAGTAATTATTCATCCTAAATTGACCTACCACTTAATTTGCCGTATAACAACAACAAATGATATGTACCTCATGACACATATTATGTAATATTGACACGTAATAAGCAGAAATGAACAATAATCAACCAATTACCACAACAACTGTACAAGGTGACAATAAAGATTGTGAAACAAATGAAGTGCATCATTTTAATTGCCTTTCGATAACTTCGGTCGTGTTTGGCGTAAATGAGTGGATTCAATGCACGGTTGAGAGCCAACAAACCTAGAGAAATAACATGAACCATTGACAATATAAGACCAGGTCTAGCAGA
The DNA here is from genome assembly GCA_034190875.2 of Urechis unicinctus. Lineage (NCBI taxonomy): Eukaryota > Metazoa > Annelida > Polychaeta > Xenopneusta > Urechidae > Urechis > Urechis unicinctus. The sequence continues at coordinate 35,688,794 of CM067354.1, read as the reverse complement.
GGCGAGATGCACGCACGTACAGACAAGATACGGCACCCAGCATGAATAGAACGTTTATCAACATGGTTCGAGCTGACAGGTGTCAGTTATAAAAAAAGGGAACTATTTTGATTTAAGTGTGCTGACGCCTTGCTGGTGAACTAAATCCGGACACATACTATTATGGTATTCAAGCCCAGCCTCTTATTCACCGTTTAAAATTCTAGCTATCTTGCATGATCTCAATAAGCCAAGGTTGAGGCACCAATCCCATGCCGTGCACTCACATTATCACATAAATCAGTTCATTACACATCAACAGTCAACACACCAGTAACCAGTCACGGAGAAAGCGATGATCGAGGTGTGGATCCGAACAATCACTCTGTCTCTATCCCCCTCAGCGTACTCTCCCAAAGATACGCCGAGCAGAGTGAGTCCCGTCAAAAGGTCGCATCATAAAACGGCCCTTCAGATATGTAAAGCCAGCTAAAGATGAGTTAAGCCCGTCGCGTATGCCCTGTCAATAGTGATGCGGCACGAAGAACCAACAGTGCATGACTAACGAAAGTTTTTTATGTTTTATATGTATTGCTTTGGTTGACAACCTGGGCTTACGTACGGAGCGGGTGTCTACCCGTAGTAAGCTCATGTGTCTCCCCAGGTTGAAAGGACTGGGGAGACAAAAAGATATTCCGTGCATTGTTTTCTATATGTGTTATTATACCTGCATGTTTGTGTTTGTTGGCTGGGGTCCAGCTGATCTTAGTATGGGGCAGTGTAGGAATCTAAAGGGCTTCGTAACCTCAGGTTCAGATTCAGATTCGGGTTTCCACACCCCGATCTTGTGTAGGTATCGTACTAACAGACTGATACTACACAGACCAGTGAACCATGTAATCTTCCTCTTAAACGGAAAAGGGACATCCTGACCCTCTCCGGGCCTTAGTAGGCACAATCAATGGACTTGCCCATCTGGGCCAGGAATTCAGGGCAGGGATGCTTTGATGCCAGATATGTTATTTATAAGTAGAGTCGTGTTGAACTTTGAGGACCCCTTCTCAATGCTTAATGTATTCGCCCACCAGAGATATCGGAATAAAAAGGGACGCAAGACCCTAAATCGTCAGATGAACGGGAAGGTGACCTGCCTTCCTTAGTCTCCTCTCTACCTCCAAGAGAGCCCTCCAGCCCTGCTAAAAGCCTCCTTCGCAGGAGTGAAAACCCATCGACCGCCAAATCATAACGAAGCGAACAACAAGAAGAGGAGGGGTGCCAGTTCATGGCTCCTCGCACAGTCGTCTACCAGTGCCAGCTACCGAGTAGGCCTGCTATCCGCCAATAGACAGATCAGCAAAGGGGTGCTTCTCTATATTGTCGAATAATAATATATCACTCTGCATTACACTCAAATATAGTCAATAAATATCGCTTATACATGCCAACCTTGTGTCTTCTTTATGGACAACCCTCGAGTCGTTTACAATATAGACTGATCTACATGGCCAAAGATCAATAAATGGGCTTGATGCCAAACTGATTGACAGACATTCCAATGACCTCAGATCAAAGGTCAAGGATTGATTAACATATATGAAAATCAATACAGATTACCTTTATAGTTATTGATGAATTTCAATGTAAAAACATCACGGTCTAATCCTAATTGGCACCACCATTGGGCCATCTCAGTTTGGGATTTTGTCTGCAACATTAAAATAGATGGTTATTGTATCTTAATGAATAATGCATAAAAGTGTCATAGTCATGTTTTGACGAAATGGTATTGTAGTTGAATATGCCTTTGATGTTTATGCATTGATATAAATATATATTGGACAACTGTTAAACTTTTGACTTTTGTACTTTCTTTCGATATTGGATCCAGTATTGATAATAAAACCAGAACCTGCACATTATTGGTAGACCGTATAGAGGCACGAAGCTGAAATAAATAAAAATGTTAACATAGCCCAAACATTGATATCATAATAATGTGAACCAAATTTAATGTGCTTACGAATGTTCTAGTGTAGATTTCTGTCAATAAAACCGGGAAATGGGGATCAAATAAGTTACCATTCTTTTCCCATAGGACATGATGACTTATCTGTCAGACCTGCAAAATGAATATTGAAGAAATTGAATTCACACTATGGCCCACCTACGAAGTCTGGACCCATAAGCTCATTCAATGAAATTGCACACTGACCGTTTTTATTACCATCGGACACGTAGTGACGGTTTTATAGGCGCTCAAAATATTCCTGAAACTTATGCTGTCATTTGGACCGATACCGCTATTTTTCGACCTGAGGTAAGGACAAACGTGGCGCCGATCTCGTTTGGACAGGGCCGTTATTGGGCCGTTTGGTAGTCTCAACCATGGACAACAAACGATGCAATGATACGTTTTGTTCTTTTAATATATCATTATAGCTGTTTCATATGATACTATTTTCGTATGTCTTGGTGGTATTTAATATGGTTTTAATCGCTAACGAAATGGCGAGGCAATAAAATTGTCGCGATTTATGTATCCAAGGAAAAAGTTTCTCTCAACGCCATTTAGCTTCGGCGTCATGACAACGATCCGCGTCCTTGGGAGAATTCATATTGCGACTTTGTCAAAGGTTGGCGAGTCTAAGTAGGTCACGTTTATTTAAGTTAGTTGATATAGAATTAACCTGATTTACAAATTCAATAGGACTGTTGTAGTCATTAGCACGATAAACAGCCATTTGGCGTGAGTGAGTGAAACTGTTGCCATGCTCAAGTTACTTTTTAAATAATCTATGTCATACCGCTGAATCTATCAACCTTGCTTATTGGAACATCCCAGCGAACTATTTGAACTGCATCGTTTGGGAAACTCACCTCTTCTCTCCATCCCGTATTTTTCAACAAATACGGAGGAACTCTGTCATGATATTCAGAATACAACAAAGCGGGTGTTTTTTGAAGAGATATTCTTACTATGTAAACTATAGGAAACTATCTGAGTAATAGAACCTTTATCTTTCCAAACTCAGTGATGTTCATAGATGTTACAATGAAGCAGAGAGTGAACGCGGTCTATATCCTACATACATTTTGACAATCAATTGGACTTGCCACGTTCCAACAAAATCCAAGCTTCCCAAGCGCCGAGCGAGCGCGGTGAAGCCGAGCAAGCGCGGTGCCGCGGTGACATTTGTGCAGCGCGACAGATCGGCTGTTGCTAGCAAGAGCCAGCAGATATGACACCCACTGTACTTCAAGCTTTCTTTGTGAGAAAACTGTCAAATATTTAGAGCAGAAAATTTTACACTAATTTCAGAATTGAATGGGCTTCCTTCTCGAGCAAATAAATTCACAATTAGACCATTCACAACAGAGAAACGACGCGATAACTTCACATTTAAATAAAATTTACGTTATACGTTATGACAAACGCGACTAACCAACATAACTTGGCGAAGCGATTCGCCAAGCCTGGCTGGACTCCATATAGTTAAAGTACCACAACAATGACCAGATTCCTTTTAAATGTCAGATTGAGTTTACTACACAATATATCCAATCTATCGAACCAGCGTTGTCATGATTTAGATCAATCACAAAATGTCACAGTGGGCGATATCAGAAAAGCCAGGCTAAGAACCCAGGTTATTGAATACACTTTAGCGACATTATATATTTTCTCGCTATCATCTAGTTGACTTGGGTATAATTGTCTTAAATAACGCTATAATATATTCAAGAGTTGTGGTTATTACTTACCAAATCGTAAGATATTTTAGGATCGCAACGCAACTTCATCTCAAAGCACGAGGTGCCTTACGAATTATCCGACCAGCTGAAGCATTTTGGTTTTCTGGGCGAATATATATCTGTCTTCAGCTCATTGGAAAACATCGTGACCAAAAAATATATTTTTTATTCTTTATATCGAATGTCACTTGGATAGAATATATTCGTGAAGGAAGTGATTCTAAGCAATATATCAGAAGTTGGGATTATGATATGTGGGATAATAACGAGAAACAAGCTGTTAAATGCAGAGTACCAAAATGGTCGTCAGTCAAATGTATAAAAATTTTCAAACGTCCCGAGCTACCGCCTGCGCGATGCAGGGGTTGAAGTCTTGCAATGGATGAATGTGAATGGATATAATTTACCAGGTAACACAAATTTTAAATACAAATTTGCAGAACAAAGCACTCAAAAAGCTCTTGACTATTTTGGCACACAGATCGTGTGCCAAGATGTGACTGTGTGCCAAAATAGTAGGTCGATAGTTTCAAAAAGGTCGCATTCGTCTTAATATATATATATATATATATATATATATATATATATATATATAGATATATATATATATATATATATATATAGAGATATAGATATAGAGAGATATATATGTATATATAGAAGAAAATGTACACATATATCTAAGATATATATATAGATAGATGGATAGATATATTAGATATAGATATATAGAGATTTTAAGACATATAGAGATATATAGAGATTAATATATCTATATAGATTATATATATAGATATATATAAATATATATATACATATATATATACATATATAGATATGTATACATATAGATAGATATATATATATATATATATATATATATATATATATATATATATATATATATATATATATATATATATATATATATATATATATATATATCTATATCTATACATAACCATCCGTTGACAAAAATCGAAATGTTCAATATATTCTTTAAAACAAACAATATTACCACCAAACAGTTCGAAATAATGTTGAATCATGACTGTTGAATATTTATGTGTATAGTAATAAGATATTTGGGATGAGATTTTTTTTCCCATTGTAGCCGAACTTTCTATCATTATTGATCTGTCTGCAGCATTTAATAATGTAAAACGCTACCAGTGGTTCATGATGATCATATCAACAGAATGAATCATTTTTCTAAATCATGATGAATGAATATGATGTCTGAAGGCTTGTTTTGCACGACAAATACAATGTTTCAACCTTTAACTAATGTGTGGTTGCTTATTATTGTTTTACAGCTGATGTTTTGTGTACGTATATGATCTGCAGAAGAGGAGGCTCAGGAACAAATTTAAGAACACGAGACCGCGGTCTGACTGCTGTGTTCCCGAGGTGCAGCAGAGAAAGAAGGTGTAAGATGACCACCTCGCAATCATTTGTTTAAAATGTTTGCAGGTTATCCAATTTTTGGCCTGATAGGGATGACGACCAGTCTATATGCGCGTTCAAGGAGTGGTTGCACAATCAAAGCCAGCTTTCCAAGGAGAGACGAGACCGTAAGGGCATCAGATTGCGAATGTTGAAGACTTTGGCAGATCGGCGGGGAAGTATTGTGGATGCGATTACCATGCTATATCAATAGATTGATCATCCGCTTCTCTTTGAGGAGAGTGAGGTGAGAACAGCATGAGCATCATCATAAAAGTATCCTTATATCTGTTGTTTATTAGACAATTTGTTAGATGGGTAGTAACATCAGTAGCACATATAACTTAGTACTATATTGAATGGCATTTCTATTGATGTCCAGTGTCTATATTTACTAGTGTTTTCATCGTTTTGAATTTATTAGACAAGAAATGTCCTAATGTTGACTTGAATGGTATATTTTGTTAACAGATACTGGAGTAGTTTCAAAGGCTAACACCTGGCAAGCAAGTCCTGAACAACTTTTTCGATGGTTAGGACAAGATGGCACATAAACTGATACGCCTGCCGAAGGCCACTAAGGACGCAAACATTGCCACTGAGGCCCGTGATATTGTAGTGATGGGGACAAAGAAGGACAAGCAGTGTAAGTCTTTAACTAAATATGATTTGGCTTGAATGGACAGAATGACATATTTTGTTTCATACAATAGTATGATAATATGTGTATATTTCTTTTACATTATTAGTTATATTTACATATTTGTATAAACATATTCTGCATTAACAGAATTTAACACAATAGAAATATTGCCAATAATAATAATTGACTACTATTTCTGATGTACAGATGCAGTGAAGTGCTTTGCCCGCTTGGTGCTTCCACCGAGGCCGAGAAATGACATCCAATCTTTGTTTGTCAGAGGAGATTACCGTTGTGAGATTGAGGACAAACATCATCCTTACATTTTTTGTGGGGATGATGTGAAAGACATCATTGATTGGGAAACCACTTTCACCATCTATGCAGAGAAAGTAGTTTTTTTTTTTTTGTTGTTGGCCTCTTTTTATGTTTTTTATATGGTGTACCCAGCAAGAGAGAAGTCAGTTTTGACATTCCTCCAAAAAATTGTGCTTAATATCCAGGACACATGTAAACATTATGCAAAAGTGGTAAGGTTATTAGGCGCACTAAACCATATATGAACTGGTTTGATTGTGAAGCTTATTATACGTGTGTGACAATAAACGTATGTTTCTTTTATAATATTATTTATTGATATTTTTAGAACATAAATGGTAGTATTGCACAATATATTGAAGTTAATATTTCCATTATTGGCTATAAATAGGAGTCAACATGACTCTCTTCGAAGAGTAAACTGAGGGAGTCAAATGTCTCTTATAGTCAGAAACCCCTAGTGGAGTCACCCTAGGCACCATTGCAGGACTCCCTTAAAGGAGTTGCAATGACTCCACATTTGCTCTGTGTGTATGGTCACGTTAGTTTACCAACACACTAACAGGAAGCGTAGCTTCCAGCATAGTCTGGTCCGCTGTAGGTCTGGCCCGATCCGTCTTCCTAGTAGGGGTCATCTGGAATCTCAGCATACAAATCACAGGAAGTCCTGTAAAAGCTGTAATTAGGGGTGTAGTTAGCGAACCGCCACTACTTGTGACAGAGGGACAATATTTCCCTTTCTGAAGAAGCCAAAGAAAACGAAGTTAATGGGTAAGTTAAAGGGGTTGCGTCTTCCAGTTTATTATGTATTCCGGAAATCCACGAGGTGCAAATAGAGCAGCTGTATGTAGCTTCTACGAACCGCAAATCTCGCAACAAACGCCATATGCAAGGTGACATGGAACGACCCGTTCAAACTCCCTTTATATAAATTCACAATACACATGCACACACCCACACCAACACACCATCACCAACACCCACACAATAAGAAAACACACAAAATATACATACACTATCACACGCACAAACACACACACACACACACATATATAAACATATAAATATATATGTATATATATATATAAATATATATATATATATATATATATATATATATATATATATATATATATATATATATATATATATTTATACTTTCGTGGACCCAAGTTTACGAAAAGTTGGCAGTTTGCCTACCAAAAATAGATATATATATATATATATATATATATATATATATATATATATATATATATATATATATATATATATATATATATATATATATATATATATAATATATATATATATATATATATATATATCTATATATATATATATATATATATATATATATATATATATATATATATATATATATATATATATATATATATATATATTTTTTTTTGGTAGGCAAACTGCCAACTTTTCGTAAACTTGGGTCCACGAAAGTATATACCGCTATGTCCACCTAAAGTCAACGCATATTTTTGTTCAAAATGTTCGAAAATGTATTGGTTTGATCGTTTTATTATGATTGTCTAGTCTCAGTTAAGTACAACGATAAACTTTTCACGAAAGATTTCCTCGAATTGTGAATATAATTGCAAAATTCAATTTTAGCAACTAACCATTCGTTGACATCACACGAAAACGTCAATAGCTTCCCTATAAGCATATATACTTTGACAGTCATACTCAGCGGTTTATATATCCCCGCCTTCATAGATAGCATAATCATTCTCGAGTTTGAGTCTTTGTATCCATGACCAGTTGTCACGCAATTATGGCCAATGAGTATGCAAGCGTAATTTCCGACAACAACTATAACGATTGATGTATTTAAGCAGCGTCACGAAATGGCTAATGGTCTGACATTTTAACTCAATGCAATCAAGATGCAAAGCTGGCACATCGTCCTCATGCAGCGGATTACGGACGGAATGAAAGATGTTACTGTTTGTTAATGTGCATCAAATAACTCATTCATCAAAGCCACAAAACTCTTTTAGGACTCACATACCAATTTAACTATAGCTAGTTTCTTGATTAAAAGATCAGACATCGACAGTTCAATCAAAGGCGGGGAAATATAAACCGCTGAGTATGACTGGATGATTCACCGTAGCGCCTTCGATATCTAAGATGCGCTGTAGCTTAGATTGAGACGAAGTGTGTCGCGTGTCGTACTGATCAGTAGTTACAGCTGCCTCGACGAGTCGTAGGGTTTGATAGCAGCAAATAACAATACACCAATAGTCGTTTTTTGGTGTGGCATACAAATATTCACTTAAACCCATAATTGGATAGCTAGATAGGTACGGCACATGCTATCAGTTTAAATTTCACCTTGCAGTTCCAATGCGTGATTCAACATCAATAAGGGACGGAACAAAAATTCATCAGCTACAAAAAAAATCGCGAGATCTTTATTCCAAACATTTTAATTCCACGGCGTATAGAAGACAAACAAAATATTCTGCAGCAGCAACACAGGCAGCCTTAGTATCAGATTGGTCCGGTAATTTGCTTCGCTATTTTATCAATGAAACAAGTTTTTCGAGCAGGTGATGGGTTGCATAGGGCATCTAGTAATATGGCGCGGCACCACTGACCCCGTTTTTCATATAAAGCAGCAAGGGAATAACATGTTGTTGCATTGTAAGTGTTGTGTCCACTAATCGTGTATATTTGTGATAGTCAAAAAATTGAGGTTCACTAAATTGCAGAAAGAGGTAGAATTGTTGGAACGTCATGGTTGGATAATAGTCTGTATGCGAGGAATGGTTGAAAACCTAGGCTTGGGATATGTGAAGGATCTGAAATAGCCCAATGTTGCGTGTTTTGTTCCGTTTAAGAATGTTACCCGTTTGATATTATCCAACAAACTAATCCTTATCCAACACACCAGTAAATCCAATGCATTCACACGAAATGCTTGTGAAAATGTTTGACAATCAGTTTATTGTCAATCAAGTTAGTGTTACATATATATATATATATATATATATATATAGATATATATATATATATATATATATATATATATATATATATATATATATATATATATATATATATATATATATATATATATATATATATATATATATATATATATATATATATATATATATATATATATATATATATATATATATATATATATATATATATATATATATATGCATATTAGCACGAACGCGACCTTTAGTAGACAAAACCGCCAACCTTTCATAGACTTGGGTACACGAAAGGATGTACCAGTATGTCCTAATAAAGTCAACGCACATTTTCGTCCAAAATAATTGAAAATATTTTGATTTGACTATTCGAATGTGTTAGTCTAGTCGTAGTAACGTACAAAGTTAATCTTTCACGCCTGATTTATTTGGATTTAGAATAAAATAGCGAAATGAAATTTTAACAACTAACCATTCATTGATATAACCCGCAAATTGCCGAAATAATGTTTCATCACGTGTGTTAGATTTGTTTAGTTGAAAAATCAAAATATTTGATTTATTTTTAAATTTCATTACCGAAATACTCTATTTTTTTCCTTATTCGTCAATCCACAACTTTGAATTTGATCGCGAAATGCTACCGATGGTTGATAATGATCACATATACAGATATTATGCTTCTAATCCATGATGACTGAAAATGATTTAAATATTTCGGTATTCTGCAAATATTTGAAAATATATATGGGTACGAAAGGTTGGATTTAAACGTATAATTTAGTGTCTTGACAATTTGTGGACGACCTTTCCGAGGACCATAAGTATATACCAGGAATAAAAAGTGACAAAAAGATTTCTATTCGCATTACACTATATTCATGTATCAATTAAAATATGCCGAATAAATAATTGATAATTAATGATAGCAAAAACGTACTATACAAAATTTGTGCACGAATGGTTGAAGTCTACGAATGGTTGTAATCGTCACTATATATATATATATATATATATATATATATATATATATATATATATATATATATATATATAGATATATATATATATATATATATATATATATATATATATATAGAGATATATATAGATATATATATATATATATATATATATATATATATATATATATCTCTATCTATATCTATCTATCTCTATATATATCTATATATATCTATATCTATATATATCTCTATATATCTCTATATATCTCTATCTATCTCTATATATATATATCTCTATATATATATATATATATATATATAGAATGAGGACGGTACCTATGTTCTAAGGTTTAACCAATGTATTGAAGTGCGGGAAGCATTTACTCATTGATATCAACATAGAAATAGCAAATAGAAATGTATTTGAAAAAATGAATAACATTCACAAACACAGCCGTTAAATTTGAATAATTGTTTAAGCAACATCCCTTATTAATAGAATTGTAAGGAGTTTAGTTTTTTCTTCAATTTTACACTGACCTTACCCATCTTAACTAATCTAAACGGCGCTTATATCATAGACTTGCGCACTTGTCCTCAAAGTCAAGATGGTTATGGCAAACATGAATAAATATTGGATTACAAATGGCCGATGCGGTTATATATGAAACGCTGAACTTCTGCAACGTGTTATTGATCACACTCAACTGATGTCAAACGGCATGTACAAAACCTACATTAGCTAGCTATGATTGATTTGAAAAACCAAGCCATGGAATGGATGTATTAAATTGATAAACAAGTAATTTGGAAGATGTTTCCGGTGTACATGAATCCCAAGTGCCTTGTAATCAGCTGAATCGGTGCCGCAGCAAACAACAGACGAACATATATATTGACGAACTATCGGAATACATTTTCAAGGGAAAGATCAAAAACTATTGCACGTCACGTCTTCGTGGTGGCAAATATGTTAGGTACGTAATGTGCGTGCTGGATATATGTTATACCCAGTAAAAATATGAAACAAGGCAGCACACAGCGGATATTATGCCAAGCTTGGCAAATTGTATGTGTAAATACAAATGTTTATAACGCGTATGTCATTCGCGCCGTCACAAGGACCATGATAACTTAGTGTCCATCAAGTTTTTCCTATTGATAGTATATATAAGGGAATGGGCTTTATATATGCACCAATATCTTTACTAACGTAATAGCGCAATATATAATTTTTAAAGGCAATTCAAACAACTGACTGAGACGGTAATCTAGCTTGGATCGAATCACATTCATTAGTAAGTCTTCATCAGGCTGATTGCTTGTTTGTGTGTTGCACCAGTCAGCCCCAAGCAACTCTCACGGATACGCGAATACGGTTGAAGTTCATTACTGTCTCGCTTATTAAAATTGTATTCTGATTCAGGCTTGTAATTGCACGCAGAGTGTATTTATTTCAAATCTAGAGTATCGATACAGATAGCTACTCCTACTGCCTTACAAAGGTATGGCATTTCTAGTACAGTATAACCGATCAGTCAGAAAACTTAAATGCATTAAATTTGTGGAACACAATCTGAAGGCAAATTTTGCAGGATATTTTCTCACTAGCTAGTTAAAGTAAATGCGTAGCGCGGATGTCAGAATGCTCTCGATCAACAACATTTGATGCCTCCACCCAGGCATAGGCGACTTTGTCGAGATCAGGAGCAAATATGTCAGATTTCAGTTCATTACTATAAAATTGAATTGATTAATCATCAGCAATCTCTTTATACGCAACTCAATTTCAACAGAGCTTTTATATTTCTTCCCAAAAAATGCTTTAGAGCAAACACGCGACCGCCATTTGGCTATTATATATTTACAAAGTATAATGAAGAATTATAAATAAAATGCGGGTGTTGCTCGGACCAACAAGCCGTGATTATCTGTTCTTTGGATCTGGAATCTTATTTCCACTCCATGACACGTGATTAATGAGCCAATTGAGTCCAGTAATGATCCTGTCAAAGGCATCAAATCATGTGATTAACCTTCTTAGACCTATATTACACATTGGGCTTCATTGTAATTGCTGTATAAATGCCACATATATACGATACATATAACATTGTGCTACAATGACTAAACATAGCACATATCTGTACATAAGCGTGTCGTGTGTTAGGCGAGCTTACACGCATAGGAATATATACAAGGCGTTAATTTTCCGTTGAGTCATAAATAGCGTGGTGATGAATATGACCTTGAACAGTCGGACTATTGTTATCATAGCGCTACGCACTTTATCATATATTGTTCCAGACAAATATTGTAGCGTTATGATCGCATAAATGACAGTTTCCATGGCCTCATTTCGCTGAAATATTTTAGCAAATAAACTTTCGAATGTACTGCACATTAGCAGCTACCTTCACAGCACGGATCATTGTGTCCATATTCTTTAAAGCGCTAAACATAAACATTTGACACTAATTGCTCAGTACTGTATCATAACGCGTGAGTAACGTGGCGATCGTGTGATTATCGTGTTTCAGAAAAGATGCAGTGTATTTGAGATTTGTTTTGGTGAGAGTTGTGCGGGTTCATTTGTGGGATATATAAACAACCCTGGAATATCGAAGTATTTCAGACCGCAGACACTTGACTGCTTAATATTAAAAGTAGAATAGTGAATGTGTGTTCTAGCGTGCGGACCTGCGACCCTCTTCATTCAACTTATGTTGTCACAACTTACAGCTCTTGCGTAGCCTATGAAAGAGTAGGATATTGCGCAGGCGTCCCATTTAACGGACCTAACTATGATTTACATTCGCTGTATTTTCTAATCATCTATTTATACTGTTTTAGAATGAAATACCGGCAATGAAAACACTGCAACGGCATCAATTGAAACGCACATTGCTGTTATAAATACTGCAAGGTGATATCGTTGATTGACATCCTTTGTTAATAAAAAACTATGGCAATCCGTAACAAACAAGCGAATGTCCTGTCAACCTTGAGGAAGGCGTTTCATGCTTGCGTAGCAGTGTAGGACAATAAATATCCTGCTGCAAGCCATCATTGTAGGAGTTAGGCGTCATAGCAAACCACTACGCCACGAGGACATGAGACACTTTCCTCGTAGGCATTGGTCAGACATCCAAGCCAGACGTTGTGGTGTACTTCCCAACCATCTCAAATTAGTTAACGTACGCGGAAGATAATATAAATATCGCACCAATTGGAGTCTGTAATGCCCTGCCGATGGTGCAAAATGGTGCAATATTGGAATTGGTAGTGTGTTCTATCGTTGACGTCTGTATAGACAGCCTCGTCTGCATTCACATATTACGTAACTTTGTGACGTAATGCATACGCAACCTATTAGCAGGTCCTTGTAGACTTTGCTCCAAAGTTGCATAAATGTGTTGGTTCTAAAGCAAATTAACGCCCTTGTAATCTAGAAAAATCTCGCTCGAATGCTAGAAGCCACGTTGGCACTATCACAAGACATTATAGACGTTATATTGTAGTTTCTCATGCGCAGATGCTACAGATAAGCATACCTAACATAATGCGGTAGCATGAACAACATGATATTCTATATATCATCACATCAATCCGGACCACTAATTGAAAATGTGCTATTTGTCATAGATTGATGCACTACTTAAATTGCTGTATGACATAAAAGCAAATAATATTTTCCTCATGGTAAGACACACCAATTATTCATCTGCGACACATATTATAATAATATTGACAAGTAATAAGCTGACATCAACAATCATCAACCAATAACCACAAATACTGTACCAGGTTACCATGAAGATTGTGAAACAATATGGGGAAACAGGATATTAGATATCCTGAATGTCAAGTGTTATGAAGCACACGTTATTAAAGTCCATCACATATCAGGCAAAATCCAATATTAAAAAAATAAATTGCTTGATGAACATGCGTATGTAATGTCTAGCATTTATTTTTACAGTGTTTATCCATATGGTAATTATGAGGTTTATGCTGCCATTAAGAATGTCATGGTTAAATATAAGTTCAATGTATCCATTCTTGTCAACATTGTATACTATTGATAATTTAAAGGTACTAGTGCAACTTTAGCCCATAAGCTATAAGTTACCAATTATTCATTCCCGTGAAGGCGAACGTATTATATCATGTGAACTATCTTTTTCATAGCATTTCCATAACTTTGGTTATGCCTGGCGTAAATGAGTGGATTCAATGCGCCGTTGAGAGGCACAAAACCCTTAGAAATATCATGAATTATTGACAGTAAAAGACCAGGTCTATCAGAGGTGAGATGCAGATACGTGCAGATAAGATATGGCATCCAGCAAAAATAGAACGTTCCAACTATTTTGAAAAACATTTTGGTAATTTTGAATTTTTGATGTGTATTAAATTGATCGGTTGTATTGTTTACACTAGCAGGGATTATCGGAGGAGATACAGCATTTGTCTTCCATGCAACAACACAAATTGATAAGTGCAGCAAAAACGATATTATGATCATAATTATCGCAACCAATAAAAATGCATAGGCTACACAAGCTGGTGGATAAACAAGGAAAGTGAAACAAGAAACTCCAGGTTGCCAAATATTCCACCCCATTAGAGGTATCGAATATAAACCAATGGAAATTGACCAGAGACATACACAAACTTTTGACTGCATTGTTTTCAGTTACAGTTGCATAATACCTCAACGACGCAGAAACAGCAATGATTCGTTCAATACAAAGCACTAAAATTCCACCCAATGAGGTAAAATTTTTTAACCAATGCCTCTGACAAACTCAGTAAACAGCTGTAGTTATATATATATATATATATATATATATATATATATATATATATATATATATATATATATATATATATATATATATATATATATATATATATATATATATATATATATATATATTTATCTTTCTAAGCGATATAGCTAAAGAATAACTATTTTCAGTTCGATACGAAGCTACGTATCCCTTTGTTTTCCATCACATTTAGCCAGGCGTATTTTTAAAGCGACAATTAGAGATGCAACAAGAAGCAATAGAGTCTAACGCTTTAAATCATATATGTACGGTCGTACCTGACAACAATCATATTTGAGACGATAGAGACTCGTTTAATGGTCACTCTGCATCATGACATCACTGTGCAATCACATTATTCAATAAAAATGATACAGAAGAGCTTGTCATAATACTCGTCAGTCAGCACTTAGTTAAAAATATAGCGAATTTTTTGGAGTCATATAATCCCGTATGGCCATCTGTGTTACCAAACTGCTTTTCAATGTACTAAACAGGTGGTACTTACCACGATAAGAGACGTTATTACTACTGCTAGTACTTCTGATGTGTATTACTACATATAACAAAAGGAAAATACGTAAAAGGAAACCTGTGTTTAGATTAGATATTTTCCGCGTTAATTCCTGCCGGAATCGAAACATTATTCCAGGCAATATCCTTACGAATTAGTTTACACCCATGGAAAGAAACGTAA
>CM067354.1:35636408-35665589 GCA_034190875.2 Urechis unicinctus | reverse complement strand
TTTTGGGGAATGATAGATCAAGTTGAGACACAACTGGCGATCCAATTTGACGCGCATGCGCAGTGTTGGAGGCTTATGGGATCGATTTTTCGTCGATTTTTTCCCCCATTTTCTGTAACTATCTCCTCCATAACTACAGCCTTGGCTGGGTTTGCATCGACTTGGGTAGGGGGTCATGTCAAAACAGGCCAAACCTTACGTAATCAATCAGCGGCAGCATTCATCGCTTTCGCGGTGCATTGACTTGGTTTAGGGGTCATGTCAAAACATCTAAGCGGCAGCAGCTTGTGATCTTATAATAGTGCGCGTTACCAGCTATTATCGGTCCGTGTATATACTGTCTTTATGTCTCAGCGACAGTGTGCACTGGATGTCCCGGTGCAATCAAAGAGGGTATATATACGCAAACACGCATACACGCACATATATATATATATATATATATATATATATATATATATATATATATATATATATATATATATATATATATATATATGTATACACACGGTTTCCGATGCCAAGCTTCCGAGCGCCGAGCAGCTATCTATAAATAGCATATATATGTGAATATTTATAAGTGTGTGTTTTATATACGTTTTTATATATATATATGTAAATATATATATATATATATATATCTATATATATAGAATATATATATATATATACATATATATATATATATATCCTATATATATATATATCTATATATATATATATATATATATATATTTATATATATACACATATATATATACACATATATGTATATATACATATATACATGTATATATATACATATATATATATATATGTACATACATATATATATATACATATATATATATATATACATATATATAAATATCGGATATACATAGATATATAAATAAATATATATATATATATATACATATTTATATACATACATATATATACATATATACATACATATATATATATAAATATACATATACACATATATATAAATATAAAAATAAATATATGTATATAGATACATGTATTTATACATATATATATATATATATATATATATATATATATATATATATATATATATATATATATATATATATATATATTCATATATATTTTTTTTAGAGATATATTGTTTATGGTATATTGTTGGTACCGTATTGCTGGCCGTCCAGGCTTGTCGTTGGAAGACATGCCGTTGGCGCATGTGCCAACTCTAAGTAGGCCAAACCTATAAGTGTGTGTGTGTTTTATATACGTATATATATATAATTATATATATGTATGTATATATATATATATATATACATATATATATATATATATATATATATATATATATATATATATATATTCATATATTTACATATATATATATATATACACATATATGTAAATATACACATATATATATATATATATACATACATATATATATATCTATATATATATCTCTATATATATATATATATCTCTCTATATATATAGATATATATAGATCTCTCTCTCTCCTATATCTCTCTACAGAGATATCCCCTATCCAGATATCTAGAGCTATATCCCTAAATCCCTCTCTATAAATCTCTCTCTATCTCGATATACAGGGTATATATAAATATATATCTCTCCTACATCTATATACCCTCTATATCTCTATATCTATATCTCTCTACATATATTTATATGTATACATATCTATATAAATATACACATATAAATATAAAATAAATAATATGTATATCTATATATCTCTGTCTATATATATCTCTCTATCTCTCTCTCTATATATATCTATCTATCTCTCTATATATATATATCTATATATCTATATTCATATATATTTTTTGTAGAGATAATATTGTTTGTGGTATATTGTTGGTACCGTATTGCTGGTCGTCCAGGCTTGTCGTTGGAAGACATGCCGTTGGCGCATGTGCCAACTCTAAGTAGGCCAAACCTATAAGTGTGTGTGTGTTTTATATACGTATATATTTATTATGTCTTCCAACGATAGTTGGAAGACATATTGGTTTAGCCAGTATTTTTATTTTTTTTTTTTTTTTTTTTTTTTTTTTTTTCTCCAGTCAAGGTTTTTCGGGCTATTCTCCGGAACGGTTAAACATATCAACATGAAATTTTGGGGAATGATAGATCAAGTTGAGACACAACTGGCGACCCAATTTGACGCGCATGCGCAGTGTTGGAGGCTTATGGGATCGATTTTTCGTCGATTTTTTCCCCCATTTTTCTGTAACTATCTCCTCCATAACTACTGCAGTTACGAACATATGAGTTATATGGTTGTAACAAGCAATTATCGTAGCATGGAATAGGCGAAAAAAATACTTGTTTTTACCTTTTGTACTTTGTATAATGACATATATTTTAGAGTACCTATCGCGATTTTTGCTACGAGTTCTCTCCTCGCTGATATCTCTGAAACGGCTGTATTTACGGACATGAAATTTTGTCAGTATTTAGAACTTGGCCTCATGATAATGATTGTAACAGTATTTTTAGCATTCACAGTAACAAAAAACAGTAAAAAGGACGATTAGTTTCAAGGTTTTCTACTGCAGCAGCTTAGCGGCAGGCTAACAGCAGTTCGTGTTTAAGTAGGCCAAACCTTACGTAATCGACCAGAGCCTTGGCTGGGTTTGCATTGACTTGGGTTGGGGGTCATGTCAAAACAGGCCAAACCTTACGTAATCAATCAGCGGCATTCATCGCTTTCGCCGTGTATTGACTTGGTGTAGGGGTCATGTCAAAACATCTAAGCGGCAGCAGCTTGTGATCTTATAATTGTGCGCGTTACCAACTATTCTCGGTCCGTGTATATACTGTCTTTATGTCTCAGCGACAGTGGGCACTGGATGTCCCGGTGCAATCAAAGCGGGTATATATACACAAACACGCATACACGCACACATATATATATATATATGTATACACACGGTTTCCGATGCCAAGCTTCCGAGCGCCGAGCAGCTATCTATAAATAGCATATATATGTGAATATATGTGAATATTTATAAGTATGTGTGTTTATATACGTATATATCTATATATATATATAAATATATATATATATATATATATATAAATATATATATACATATATATATATACATAAATATATACATATCTGTATATATATTTTTCTTGTGGTTTTTGCTCAGACACAGCAATTTGTAATGCATATCAATGAACCAACAAATGTAAATCAATTACTGAATCTTATGTTGTTGATAATTTTGTTATAGAATATGGCATGTTAAATATTCAAGTGCATAATGTTTTTTTTCCATTTCAGATTTGAGGCTCAGTAAATGAATTCACTTGTGGATACTTATCAGTAAGGAGTAGGGTGCAGCATGTGGTCACTTCATCCATGAATGTGGGTTTTGGCATGATGAATTGTTTCACACATGATTTTTAGTTCACTGCAAACAAACTGGTGGCTTTTGGATATGTGTCGCTTGACCATATTGAAATAACCAAACTGCACCATGGTGGGAGCAACTTGCACATAAACAGTAACTACAAACTGAATTATTTGTTTTATGTATGTCCAATGTGTATCTGTGTGTTTATGTGTAATTGTTTAAGCGTTTGCTCCTTAGATGTTGAGAAAGGTGAAAGATGTTAACTTTTATGAATGAATCTGTTCTCACTCATAATCGTCCACTACCTATAGAGAGAGTTGATTCTGTCTTATGTGTGAAGGTAAATGCAGAAACAACATTTCCAGGTCCAACAGATTTTTCATGAGTCAAAAGGTCGGCCAATTGGTGGGCTTCAGTGTAAACGGAAAGGCAATCATTTGTTTCAGTTAGAGACCTATGTTTTAGGAGTGAAGCTGACGACCGGGACATCAAAGAACCCTGATGAACTCATGGTGTACCCCTGGTCGTAGTCCGGAAAATCCACATATATAGTGTCTGAGCTTTTCAGGCAAGCGACACCGCTGGTGAGGACAACCGGGCGTTGTCTGGTAGAGGTAATTGGGTAATGAGAAGATTGGGGAGAGGCTCTTCTACGGAGAACGATGTTGTGGATGCCACGTGGAAATCGCCGAAGGTGTAAGTGTGGGAGGCTGTTGTTTTAACAGGTCTTGCACAACCAGCACATGACTGAAGCTTGCAGCATATCCACACAGGGCATAATTTGACCCAGGGTGGGTTCTCTTGTCAGAGTGATGGGTTGTGGATGGCTCAGCGGTTGAACTGCCTGATATAGGGAGTGGCTCCGAAGTGACCTCCACTACAGTCGGGGTTGGGTCGTTCCTGGCAAGTTTGCTGGGTGGGTTCTTTCCGCGAGTGGAAGTTGGACGTTTCCCTTTTCTATATATGTTCACTGTAATCAAAACCAACCAAACAATCGGAAACACAATGAATATGTGTAATGAATGTAGAAATGCAAACAAAGAATTCGATCGCAGAAAGACAATTTCACGACGCCGTACGTATTGACGAAACTAATCGCATAGTAACTCTTATTCGCGTATTAATTAAGCTTCATAGATGCTTTCATGGTTAATAATGTGTTACATAGCTGTAAATTACACGATCAGCGGAAAGTGAAATTACATAAGTTGAATATTTATAGAAGAAAACACAGTGATTCGTCCGATTTTGTCATGCCTTTTGTTGCCAACTTTTAGCACAAGTCTGGAAAATGTCGACAAACAATGCTATCCAACGCCAAACATGCATATATTCTATTGGTCTGGATGTTTTACTGCAACCTAATGTATGATCCTTACAGATAAACATCATAATCATCTGGTGGGTTGATATCATCCACTATTTTTTATTTATATTGTACATAAGCTGGCATTTCAAGGGGACTTGCTCCATAATTATACCACCGAAGAATATGTAATCTCTTCTCTTTCTTTTTGTGATGATGAATGTGATTGACGAGTGAGTGTTCACCTCTCTACCTCAGCTGCAGCTCGTTGATTTGCTCCATGAACCATTGCATGTGTGACTTAATTTCAGGAATTCAAAAAATAACACTTTTGATGAACCACATTCAAAAGATTTGATTTGAACATTCCTGCAGGGTTTGTCAGTTAATTATATTGTCAGCATCACCATAATCATAGGGTTCATCGTATCTTTATTGATACATTCTATTTAAAACTATCATTTTCACCATATTTAAAACACAGAAAATAACACCCTGGTACCAGGTGCAACACCTTAGATTATTCACTTTTTTTCTAAATATATTACTGTAATAGATTATACTTACATCACAAAGACATGATCATCTTCTTCTTCTAAACTAGAAAGTCGATCAGTACAAGTAGATTCTATTTATTGTCGACCTTAATTTATTACTTGATTGGAACCTGCTCACAACCGAGACTATTCGCATATAAATATATGTACCATATGTCTATCAATGACTTATTGTACTTGTTCACTGAAACTTTTGCTATTCGTATATATATATATATATATATATATATATATATATATATATATATATATATATATATATATATATATATATATATATATATATATATATTATATATATATATATATATATATATATATATATATATGTTCACTGAAACTTTTGCTATTCATGAATATATATATATATATGTTCACTGAAACTTATGCTATTCATGTATATATATATATATATATATATATATATATATATATATATATATATATATATATATATATATATATATATATATATATATATATATATATATATATATATATGTTCAATATATTTTACATGTCATGAATTAATTTGGGTGCCTAGCTATGCTTACGGTGCTAATGTGTCTGTGGTGTGTGGGGGATGGAGGTGGTGTAGTGAGTAATCGACCGCTTAAATTAGTCGCACCTAGTTTGTCGATGATTATAGTAGTCGCAGGTTCGGTGAAACCCGTTCACGACCTAGTCTTAGGTACAAGCAGCGAAACGACCTTTCCACACCTAAATGGCGTGAACATCAGTGTTATTAAGTCTAAAAAAAGACTTATCCTGTGGGACACGCTCAGCTGAAAGACGCAATATCGTCAGCATTCTATACACCTCCTTAGCATATCGCTATCCCATGAGAGAGCGCATGCATAGTCAAAAAGGTCCGTGTTTATACTATCATTTCGTTTTTTGTATATCAAAACAAAAAGCTTAAACAAACAACTATAGATAAACGGTAAACCGTTTTTCATATGCGACAACGAATAACAATAAACAGATTCGTTTTACGCTTTTCGTTTGGTAAAACGGAATACGAGTGGTGCTGCAGTCGGTGGTGTTTTTACTGATACAAGTGTCTGGACAAGGGTCCATATAAATATGGATTTTAATCCTGGTCAATGGAGATTTTGTCAAAGTGCATCAAAAGGTACTTGCGAAACCTGGCTGGATTATGGGCCCATGCAGAGTAAACATTTATATGTGGATATAGGGATCAGCGAATTGCGGAATAAGTTAGAACAGTGACATTCTAAGATCGTTTTTTAAACGCGTAGCTCTCGAGATGCTCTTGAGAACTTGAGCTCTGTCCGTTAAAAAGTCAAGTGACATCACATAGCTTACGCAATATGTAAATTGACATTAATAGCTGGGACGTGGGTCGTTTTCATAACAACATAACATCGAAATGGTTCTGTGGGGAAAAAATCATAGAACGATTCCTTACGGCTTTGAAAATTGATATCAGCTAATCGGTAACCCCGGTTTTATCTTCATCGTTTATAAAGTCCGATTGCTTATTTTCAAAGGGACGCTTGATTGCATTATTCATTTCTGAATAGTCGTACATGCTGCCAAGCGACTTGAATTTGTTATATTGGAGATAACACACATTCTCACTGCATCCATGGGTCTTCGATACACCCAAGTCCTAGCTAAGGATTCCGGAAACAAGACCCTGGGAACAGAACCACGGGAACAGGATCCTTGTAAAAAAAACCGAGAACAGGAACATAGAAACAGTTCCCGGTAAAAGTTCCCCGATAACAGGTCTCCGGGAACCAAGAACCAATATGTTTATTGGTGTTGAGACATTTGTAACTCTGTTATGATTTTGATTGAATATTTATACCTTGTTCAAGTGACTGAGCTCCATTCGAACAGGCGGTGGCATAGTGTATTACATACCGGTGACATGCATCCTACGCCACATTATGATAGAGTGATGAACACTCAGGGTTCGCGCTTAATGGTCGTCTGAGGCGAACAGAAAGTTGCCTGGGCAAGTACAATTCTCTATTTTGGACTTAAATTATGTGAAATGTATATTTCACAAATTTCGTTAATATATTTACGTCGATGTCGCGAATATTTATAGTACCATTAAGCTCAATCTTTCATAGATTGCCTTCCTGGAAGCGAAGGCGGATTTTGTGAGACCATCTCATGTTCATGCACTTGCGGTCTCGTGCAATACCACTTAGTTCAATGCTGTGACAACATGCGGCTAATAAGCGCGATCCATTCGCAACTACTGTGTAAGGTCTGATTTCTTATTATTCACGGGACAGGACGCCAATTTTAGACCAAATATGGCACTTGGTAGACGCTTAAAGTGCAAGTAATGGGTAAAATATGAATTTTCGGGATCTTATAGAACGCGATTTTCTGATCAATAATTTGCAGTTCTTTTTTCGATCCGACGCGTAGTAAACAAGAAATAAGCAAAAACAAACAACACATTCCGGAACTTCCCGACCACACACCGAAGATGAACGAAGGCGCTGTGACGTCATATGTCACCAGAAGATCTATGTTACCACGGACGCCGTTTCTATTCGCGAACTAGCTGTCGTACTAATTTATCGCTATTTACAGAAACTCATCAGCGTTTTTGTATCCATGGTTTCTTGAGAATCTGTAAGTATACTCATCCTTACATTTCCCATATGAAAGTCGAATTAGAATTCATTAGTTATGTTTCCGTACTGATTTTGAAAACAGAATTTGCACTTGCCCGTTGACAAAATTGACATGGCCGGTAGTGATCAGTGTGGGGCGGCTCAAGTTTTATAAGGCTGTTTCACAGATAACATATAGATTTGTCTCGTCAGGCTGCAATATGTAGATGTATGCTAGCCTGACAGTAGCTTACACTTGTCCTAAACAATCCTCGGACGATGCCCAGTGCTCAGTGAGTCAGTTCTGGCCTACTGTCAAATTTGCTTCATATAACTTTACCCTTATGTCTTCCAGTCTGTATCATCATTGTGCGAATATGTGAGTACCAGTACTGAAATAATTCGCATCTAGGGCCTCAAACGAAGCATGTCATTTCGTTTGGATGACCAAGGACTCCAGTTGGACTGCATCATCACCGATAGGCACACGAGTATCAATAAGTTCATCCGTGATGACCAATGAACCAGGTGCACTTGCTGAAATGTATGACTACCCTGACAAGGAGGAGGCTGAGAGGCAGCATATGGAGAGGTTTCTTCTTTAGATGAGTCATGTAGTAAGGTATCTAAAGGTGATGATGAATGATGGTGGTGGTAGTGATGGGGTAGGGGAGGGGGAGGTGATGGAGTTGATGGTGGTGGCCTAAGCATTATATTGGTGGTTGGCCGATTGATATTTGCTTGTATCTAAGCTCTGTTTATTTTTCTTATTTCTTATCATCATACTTACAAAATAAATGGTAAATATTGGGGTTAAAATTCACTTTGAACATCAAAGGTCATTTCAAACTGGTGGTGTAAGATGACGAACAAACATTGGAGTTTAAGATCCTATCGCCCAAATGGCACCACCGTGCATAGCACACAGTGGGATTTGAACTTGCCACATTTGGGAAACTAGACAAACACCCACCCTGCTAGACCACAGTTGTGGACCTATCATCTTAAACATCATTGGTGAGGTAACCGCCACAATATGACCTCTGATGTTGAAAGTGATGTTAAACAACAATATTAACCATTTTTATTTTCAAATCATCCAGCATGTGTATGGCTTTATGACTTAATTTGAATGTTAAATGGGTCTAAGGTAAGCTAAGCTGTGGTGAAACTCAAACACTGTTATATGATTCCTCTTTGTGGCTTGCTGAGAATTAATTTTGTAAATATATATGTTGGCTGGTGTATATATTTTGCCATTTCTATTATCACAGACAAGTGAATAAGACATTGTTGGTATTGTGAGCAGAATTGCATAAGCATTATTTGTATAATGTGCCCGCGAAATTTAGTCATGATGATTGATGTGCAATGGCACAGGATATATAAAATATCCTGCAAAAATTATTAAATGACTGTTAACATACTGTTATTTGAGTGATAAAATATCTTTTGTACGAGATACAGGATACAGGAACAAGATGCCCTGCAGGTATGTCATGATTTTGGAATTGATGCTTCCTATCATTTTATGCATATGGTATAATAAATTAGGTGGACTGGCCTTAACTGAATTTTGTTGCTGGTTGTCATCAGCGTGTAGTATCATCATAGCTGAATGTAAATAACAGAATAAGACACATAATGCTTTTTTGTCCCTTTATTATTGTAATGCTGGCAGTTTGAAACCAACATAAACTGATTCACCCTTGGGAAATCATCTCTAATTTTAAGTACAGAACAAGCTGACAGTGCCACTCTATGATGTCTGCCTAGATTACCCCATCACCCACTGTACCAACTGCCGATATGCAGTGAATCGGAATAACCTGCAATAAAAAGAGTACATGAATATTTTTCATCAGTTATCATCTGAACCAGACCATTTTTAAGTATATTCACTCATGCTGAGTAGTAACTTTCTTCTTGTACCTCTGGATATAAGCACTATATGCTATTTCTAGTGTCGAGGGATGCAGGAACCCTGAGACAAATCCTGGGTGTGCTGTAATACAGGACGCACCCATAGATTTTACTTTCTCGAGAAGTTGTGGAATTTCCTGGCAGCATTTTTACTCTCTGCTACTGTAATCATTGGCCCACATGAGCACCTAGTACAGAACATAATTACAATGAATAATTAGCTTTTCAGCAAACAAAAAATTGACATAAAACATGAATAAGAAGATGACTTGAAGCAAGACTTAAGGACAACTGTAAAGTAAAGAGAAAAATATCTGCAAAGATTGTTTGGACTGAAATGTGCCAATACCAAGTGCTGTTACCCAGTCGGCTCAAGTCCTCTTCTTTTTGAGGAGAATTTGCAGGCCTTGTCTTAGCTGGAGGTTCAAATCTGCATGTCTGTATGCCCCCCTTAGGTTCCTAGTTCCTCTTCTTGGTGAGACAAACACTCACTGCTGTAATCCAGCTCATCGCTTCCGGAGTTGTCTGTATATGAGGAAGATGAGGACATTTTGCTCCCTTGACATATAATAAAAGCAAAGTATAATGGCAGTTATGCACTGTACTAGGTGTAAGTAATAAATATAGAACTAATAAGGACAAGATAAAGTATATATTATTGAGGTTGGTACCCCAGGTAATTCAAAGAACTAGTGTAAGGCCTTGAACTCTTTAAAGGCCTATGATATATGTAGTCATAAACATGTCACTGAACTTGTATCCTGTACAATTCACTGGAGAGGTATATTCAATTGTAACAGCTTATCCCTGATAGGTCTCGGTTCCCAAAACCAGTGCCAATATTTAAAATAAAATTGATATTTTCTGTTGTCAAGGAGAATATAAATTATTGAAATTTTATTCAATTTATAGCAAAAACGAAATATCGAGTGAAATCCCCATTTAATGTAGTATCAGTTTTCATTTGCGATTAAATCAAATAAAAGCACAAGAAAAGATATTCTCCGTAACAGGACAGGCAAATGGTGAATCAATCATTGATAACCATTAAACGGGCCTGAAATCGAGGTGCAGACCTCTGTTCCAGTACTGCCTGTATTATCGCTCGGTCCCCTTTGGTTGACGTTTTCAACCAACATAATAGAAGTTTATCACAATTTAATGTATTCTAGGCGAACAAGTACTCCATGCCACATTAAATGATGTGATTCGTTGCGGTATATGATGTACATGATGACGGTATAAAATACGATTATGCTCACACCTACCACAGTTCCCATGTAAACAAACGAGGAAATGACTGCGCTATCCGGCTGGACGGTGACATATGACGTCACAAACTCAGGAGCCAATGGCCGTCGTTTTTTTGCGCATATGCCAAAACGGTCCGAAAAATCGATGGAAATATTGAAAAAAAACACACAAAACGACATCTATGGACGAAAATATTGTCGGAAACGTCTTTCACAGGCTGAAATACACCTTATTCAACTTTGATTAGGGATTCGAAAATAGACGTTACTTGCACTTTAAATACATCCGTAGATTAAAAGGGCGGAGTTAGTGAGAGAATACCAGAAAAAATGTGGAATTGCGCACGCGTAGTTACTGGTTAAAGTCGCTCATTGCATATGTTTGTAAACAAAGTTCCAAGGCTGTTTTAAAGGCGCCTTTATCGAAACATTATCGATAAATTTGTCCGTGATATGTCGCATTCTGTCAAACTCTTTCAGTCATAATCATTTTTTAACCAAATTGACTAATAAGCCCGTGACTTGTTGTATTCTCTTTTAGACATAATCATGAATTGTGCTCCCAGGCTGTCAAGCTTTAAACTTTGGTCGACCTAGAGATGTTTGTTTATGACTGTTTATGCTACATCGGAAGTAAAAGATGTCATCACAAAAGTTTTTACCGCATTTTCCTTGCTGTTTTACAATACAATAAAGGGTTTATTTTGGAGGTTGGTGGGGGAGTAGTTTTGCGCCGCTGAGAGTTGACGCGCGTTCTGAGCGCGACTGAGCGTCATCAAATTTCCACGCTGTATATGAGCAAGTCAAAGATGAACTGAAATCGACTGCATAACTGTTGTGTAAGCTCTTTGATGTCTCGTTCCCACGAGCAATCGTTTGTTCGATAAAGGGCCATCGTCAAAGATGGAATCGGCCGGTCAAGAGAATAAGTTGTGATGTAATTATTATTTATTGTGTCATGTTTCAACGCGCGTGTACAAGCAATTGTCAACTTTCGTCATTATCGTCATTTGGTGACTGGAATATCCAGGAAATAAAGGCGAATGCCATTACCACTAAATCGAACATGTTTTAGGGGTGATAAACTTAACCAAGTGTTTCAGTTGGTCGTAAAAGCAACCCCGGGAAAAGTTAATGGCCATTAAATACATCTCTATGACATGAGCTAATATAGACTAGCCAACGGAATGTAATTTATGCAATCAATTAAGAACAATCTCAAATAAATCGCAGTTTGGGAGCTGTATGAAACTGGGAAGACTCGAGCCAGCTAATGACTTCTTATTTCCTTCTGTCTTTTTCGTTATTGAACGCAGCACTGATGCTTCCTGTTTGCGTCTGTCGTTAGAACAAACGAATACAGTACGCCGGTACTGAAAAAAATCTGAGCGCTCGCTCTTATTTCCGGTAATGGTGAAGTGCGAACAGGCAAGGATTCGTTTGAAACTCGATCACGATATTCTTCAGGGTCGCGAATGTCGCGGTTGCTGGTTGGGTTAGTTAGATTGACATATGAACCATGAATATGGGACACGACGAGCTCGTTAACGAAACATTACGGAGAAAATTGATGGTTTAGGGAAAGTTTGTGGCCAAATGGTTGTCCCCTGTCGTATTCTGTATGCATACCGGAGCGCTTAAGTTTGTCACTTGCCAACCTTATTGTACGAACCCCTGTGATACTACGGTTTCTTCCCCAAAATACTTTACACCTGGCTAGTCGGCGAATAAGTCTGTGCTTAAACACAGCCTATTAAAATTTATGGTTAAGACAGCCAAGAATATGTAAGGAAAATAATTATTTAAAACCTCTTGTATAGCCAAGAAGATTTTACTAAACCTACAACTGTCATGAACTCGACAGTAAGCAGACGACGACAGCCCGCCCAGAGACGCTGTCGGCGTCTGACCACGCGTCTCACTGGCGTCTCGTGACGTGACAGGTTAAGCCCTGTTGTTCAAACGGCAGCGGACTGACAAAGCAACTGACATCGCTTGTAATGTGTGTTTTAAATACCAATCCGACACGTCTGGTGTGCTATGAGGTTGAAAGTATGATATGATCATATGATAGGGTGACCTCGACGAAGGAGAGAAATTATGATTGCATTAAAATGCGAAACTGTTTTAACTCATTAATGCAACCCTTTTTCATTCATACCTGCACCTGTGTTTTTTTGGAGCATTAATATTTGTTTAAAACAAAAAGATGCACCATTGTATTGGAGGATGTTGTTAGAAATTTAAGTCATATAATGCCATCACAGTGTGAACGGGCATTTGCTTGTAGCTGCCTTACTCCATATTTAAAGACTGTATACATGATGTGGACGTTTCTTTAACTCAAGAGCCATCTATGCATATTATTATTTATCGCCGGCGACGTCAAAGCTGTCAGGCCATGGTGGATAAATAGGGCACCTTGACGTAGGATTTCATCAGTTTCCCAACCGAACGCCGACAGCAGTACACAGCTCACCCAGAACCAGCCTTTACCAGGTTCTACTTCTAATAGCGACAGTATCTTGGTCGATATCGTTACCCATCAACTCGACACGCACTAACAGAATGTTTCCTCTCCGGTAAGTTGTTGGAGATACTTCCGTTAACTGTTGCTGGAGAGTGTATGAAGAAAGCAAACACAGAGAGTTATCAGATATAATTTCCTATCACATATCACATCATAATACATGCTTATTTATGTTACGTTTCCCTACACAGAGTGTCAAGATTCGTCCAGTGATCATTCGTTATCTCAGAGCGACTCTATTACTAATATGAATGTCAGCGGAAGTCGCCGAGAATCGACGCTTCTCTCTCATGATGGCGACGCGCGTCTTGAAGCCGTGTACGAGCGCGATCGCTATCCGACGACCGAGGCCCTCGAACTCCTCGCCGGCACGCTGAATGCCAATCATCAACAGCTGCAGGTGAGCTATCACGCACTATCTTGATAATAATTTTGAGATAAACAGGAAAGGATTTCGTCTATTAAGTAAATGCTCTCTCAGTTAGAGCTTTTAAACTATAAATAGTTTCTAAGATCAGTCGTCGGGGATTTGAGAAATGCGTGACGTATGAACACAGACCCCCTTCGTTACGAATAAACTAAGTGGTGCCTGCCTTGATTCAACTACGTTTGCTCGCTCCCTGCAATGATCTCCAGCCGTTAAACGGTGTTACTTTATGACTTAATTGTTTTGGATGTGTCAGGCTTGGTTCAAGCACAGGCGTTGTCTTGATCGTAAGACAGCCCTGAAGAAGCCCCCACCCCTCCAGCTTCATCCTTCCATCATGTCATCCTGCGCTATCAAGTCTCCCACTGGCTCGGATGTACCGGGTCACGTGGACACTGATGGCGCACGCCGAAGCCGAACTGAGCCGTGGTGCGAGGGCCAGGGAGCCCTTTCTGGGGCGTCCTTAGAGACAAAGGCGCTGTCTAAACCTCAGCGTGAGTGGGATAAGTCGGGAGTGGATCAACTCAGCCACTCAAGTCTCGACAGTAACTCTCCCTTCATCTTCTTCAAGAAACCACCAAGAGCAACCGATTCAACTTCACCTGAACACCATGTCTCCTCCCCCATTTCGTTTTTGGGACATCCCAGAAGCCACTCTAGTTATTCCAGCTTCTCCGGTGGCAGCCATGGCATCTGGACAACGAGTAGCTCATCTTATATTTCCTCCCCATGTTTCATCCCGACACCCCACAACAGTAAGACCAGCGCCGACTGGTCCGTGATGGACTCGGCCAACAGCCACTCTGACTCCATCTTCTTCTCTCGCAGTTTCCACGTCATGTCTGGCTTCCCCCTGAAAAACAGTTCATCTTCCGATTTGAACAGCGACGGCGGCCACCGCGGCGACGGGGGCTCAGAGTCCTACATTTCTCCAAACGACACCAACGCTGATGACGTAGTCTGCTCGCGCAGATTCTTGCCAGTGGAGCGTTGGAGCGACGCTGATCACGGCGATGAGATCTCCTTGTCTGCTCTCTCCTCATCCTACTCGTCCTTCTCCTCTCTCTCCACTCCCTCTTCGTTTAGCTTCTCACCTTCCCACAGCACCTCATACCTCATTAGCTCCTACCTCTCCTCAACAGCTGATTTGCCCTCCAGCGGTGACCAGGTCGACCAAGTAGCAGACTGGCTGTGGAATGAGATGCTAGAGATGTGTTTCTCACCCTCCGACATCATATTATCGCCGATAATGGACTGAATGGACATAACGTGAAAGACTTTCTTCCCTGATGGTTTGAGAGCTGATGGTTTAATAAGATTATCTTATATTGTGCTTTTCATGCGACGTGTGATATTAATTCTGTTGACACTCGCGAATTCAGTTAATTCCATAGCTGTTCTTTGGAGTGATATTCGTCGAATATATTGCATTTCACGACATGTGTGTTTGTTATTTCCTGGTGATGAACATCAAGGTAGGTTTATGTCTAAACTGACGACCAGTTAGATAATCAATGGTATTATGACATCAGCGGCTGGGTTATTCTCCATGATGTTACCAATACTCCACCGTATTGATCAACCCAACGCACTTTGAAAACAACAAATATTTGTGATGGAATATGTCAATTATAACGTTTTACAATCGAACTTAAAGCAATACACCCTATATAATATTATCCACACAGATATTAGGAACTAAACTATTGGGTGTATTTCTTTATTGTAAGTCTAATTTTTTGTTGAAAGAAAATTTCTTTATTGTAAGTTTAATTTGTTCTTGAGAAAAACTTCAGCAACGTCAATAAAAAAAGCGTGTTGAATCTTTGTTGCTGAGCAACAATAATTCACAATATGATTTTTCTGAACAAAATGGACGCTGAAATTAGCGCTTCGCAACTTTTAAAGGTCAACTTCAACGATTTTCATCATTTCTTTATTTTTTGTTTCAAAATGAAGATTAATAACTCATTAACCAACGGGTACTCATAATTCATTGCACAGCCATGCATAACTACTAAAAATCCACCGATAAGGTTCCACTCGGAAGAAAATACGAAGCCATCTTCTCGATGCCATTTTGCCTCAGTTGGCCGCTAGGGGCAGGTTGCGTGACGTCATTCCTGCTGCGCGGCTTCAAAGAGAATTTGACAGCGATCGAGCGAGTACACTGTTTTTAAATTAAGCCATACGAGGCCCCATAGCATAAAATTGGGGCAAATAATGTCCATGACTATTTATTCGAGCCAATACGGACGGGAGTTGAAAAATCCAAGTCACACTTCGAAATGACACCGGGAACTCAAGGGTCCGCTTCGGATGAAGAAATAGTTGAAGAATCCACTTACGATTTCGACGAATGGTGAGTTTAAGAATACCCTTCCCAAGCTTTATTGAACTATGTTAACTGGTAAAAAATAATCGTTAGTATCATTTACCCAATAAATTTACACATTCTGTAAGTTGAGGATGGTATATTGACAGATGTAACTATTAGTATTACAACAGATAGAACTTGGCTAGTGAATGTAGCTTTGCCATTGTACCCTCAGCACATTAAATATTTTGGACAGATGATTACATGCAGTATATAAAGTATTTTCCTTTTATATTCATTCATTGTACCACAAATATAAATTTACAATAACTCTTTAATTATTTCTCTAAGTTAGGTGTAGCTGTCAGCACTGCATCCATATGGACAAAGCCAGAGTGTGCAGCAGAAGTTTGGAGAGAGTGATGGATATAACGGAGGAATGGACATGCATCTGATCACCAAGCATCCCAGATTCCTGGCCAACTGCCTGAATAAAAATGTGCTAGAAGCTTCCAAACTTGAATCTATTCAAATGGATGGACCTGTTGGAGATGAGGTCTCTACAATGAGTAGCCATTATTGCTACCAAAAAGGACGGTTTGAGGTTGAACAATCATATTTATTGCTAAGGGAACATCAATCCCGCTGTGTAAAATATTCAGTGTTCATATTGATAAACTATAATATATTTCACATAGACAAGAATAAATAAAACCAGTAACATGAAATCCAGAGGCAGAGCTTACAATAAAATTACAAAGTGAGGGAATGGTTGACAAATGACAATTGTTTTTTTAACTATACAACTTATTTCATAACCACAGACAACTTATTGACATATTGCTTCAGATTATTCAGGTATCTAGCCTACCACCAGTTTACATTATTGATATGGCACAGACTGGCCAAAAGAAACAGGAAAGTGCTGACAGCCTGTGTGGTAACAGTTGTTAGAGAATCCTTCCCTCACATGGGCGGCAAATATACAGGTTATCTACAATGGAGTGGAAGATTACTTGGTCAGGTTAAATCGACACCCGTGAGCATATATGAGAAGATCCTTTTCAGGTTTCTCGTACTGGGAGGCAATAGGTGGTGGAACATTCCTTTCCTCTTCAAGGACCTCTGCAAGTCTGTAGCTTGGGTATTTTTGCCTGAGATCAAGCACCTCAGCAATGAACTGATGTACATAGTCTGAAGCAAATCAATGATATTCATATTTTATGATAGTCATAAAGTAAGTTAGTTATAAAATATGCCCATTTGAATTGGGTAACAATGTTTGTGCATTGAAACTTATTTAGGTTTCAGTAATAAATGTCAAAATAACATGTTTCATTTTAGATTAATGCATGTACACACCAAAAGAAATTGGCACTTTGACCGGCTTGACAACTGGGTCTCCTTGTCTGGCTTTGGGGTAAGACACTCTCCATTGGGACTGACCTCCTTCAGTGATGGCTTTAGCTCTGTTCGAGTTTTCATTGAAGTGAATTACTGCTAGGAGCAATCTGGATATATATATAGCAGGTTGATAACATATTGCTAAGTAAGAATTGAAACTTGAGCACATAATTATACAAAGAACACTACAGCTGTCACTACACAAATGTGCTAAACTTCCATACAACAAATATACAGAACCGAATTTCAAACTGTTATTTCATTGGTATTACCTGGCCTCCATGGTGGCATAGGGATAGTGGACACTCTTTGGTGCGAAGAATATGACCACTTTGTGATACGATTCTCGGCTTGATGTCTGCTCTGATGGGGAAAGCCTGCCAATGTCATTTAGGAGATGCTTGCTGGAGACTATCAACTCCAACTCTTTGTGTGGCTTCGATCCTATTTATGGTTAACACATATATCAATACAGATTACATTTCTTTGGTAAAGTAGTACCACAGGGACATGGATTTTACCATTACGACTCATTTAATTACACTACCACTGAAGTAAATATTTCTAGATAAACTTATATGATTAAAAAACTAATACCGACCCTACAGTATCCACTTCCTGTCCTCTAGTAGTGCATGCTCACATTCCGGGTACAGATCCCCATGCCCCGCGTGCTCATTGACGACATGCCTAGTGACAGAGAGCCGCTGTCAGAGGCGAAGTTTCTTCGCCTAGGTCGGCAGTGCTTGGGTGTGAAACCTCAGTCTGTGATTCACCACTGTCACTTGATTTATCTTTCTGCTCAGCTGCCAATACCATTTCATTTACTACCTGCATGACAAGAAACAGCTGGATTGATAAACTGGCAGCTTGGTGATAAATTCATTAACATCTAAATAAGTATACTTCAACATAGCAGGACTAGCCTAAAGGTTCAAGCCAACAGATCTCACCTGTTGTCGTTGCCTTTTCTCAGAGGCACTCCGTCGCTTACTTTGACTGTCATCAACTCCAACTTAGCTAAAGAGAGTCGGTATGGCTTCTTTTCGGAGCCTAGGTTTTTTACGAAATCCTAGACTTTTGAGCAGCTCTGGCTCAGTATCATAAGCACCATTCTCGAAATGATCAGAACATAGAACTGTCGTAAGGGTAGTAGGACTCCAGTGTTTACGTTTGAGTTGACTTTCGACACCCATATGCGGCGCATTTTGCTGTCTTTTGGAACAGAAAAAAACTCACGCCTGACTTCTCATTGTTCCGACAACCAAACGCACAACAATAAGGCATAATCCACACCAATAAACGCACCAGACCGTGAAGAAAGACGAGTAAGTCACACGCTGTCAACCAACCGTGAAGGCTGAAGATGGCGAGGAATATTCGTGAACAACCCGAATGACGTCACTGTCTGGAAATTCACGAATTTTACCGAGCGGTATCTTGTCAGATTCGTCGTTGAAAATGTACATTTAAATATCATTTTTCTAAAAGAAAAAAAGCGCGCAGTCACCTTATTTTGGTTACGATACCCTTTTAAAACATAGAACTTTGGAAAAATGGAATAAAAAAAATCTTTGTAGTTGACCTTTAAATTAATTTGAGACAGTAATCAGCGCTTCCAAAAGGTGATTCTTTTTATGAATTTTGTAGAAATAATCATGTTGCTCATAAACAAATATTTAGGCCTACTTGAAGATGTAAATGCAGTCAGCTTTTTGAATTGCTTCAGAATGAGGCAACGCGGCCCGATTTGATTTTAATTAAACAAATCGTTTCTTAATTATTCAACAAAAGTTGAAGGTATTGTTTAATTAAACAAACCTGATTTGTTTATGTTTAATTAAACTTACAATCGAGAAATGCGCCCATTGTTAATCAAAACAAAAAAACAAAGAAGAGGCCCATGGGTACATAAAGGCGAATTATAACAGGAAAGTAAAGAATTTCATAGTCGGCCTATAGTTGACCAAGTTTTTATGGATGATTTAAAATTTCAACATCAATGCATTCCGTACCGGAAGTGACGTCATCGACACACATACAGTTTTAATGGGAAATGCTACAGTTCACTGCCGCGCCACCCAGCGATCGTCGCGTAACTGCGCGTCCTTTGACGTGAACCACATTTGACGCGCTGTGCGTATTTTCGCGCCAGGTGCGCCCGCGTCTGCTCTGAAACAAGTTGACTTCTAAGTAATTTTTGCACGCATAGCGTCGAATTATTTCTGTTGAGTTTAGATCAAAGTCAAACCTCATGAACGACACAATCCAAGCTGTTCAAATATAAATTACTTTTTTATGGAGGTTTTGAATATGGTAATAGACCACACTCACGGAATACAACCGACAATCCATTGTGGCTTCCCATAGACTACACTGACCTATCATTTTATAAAATTCTATTCATAGTACATATATCACTGCACCATATTACAAAGTTTACTTCATAAGTCAGTGGTCAAATTCTGTTCATAGTACATATATCACTGCACCTTATTACCAAGTTTACTTCAAAAGTCAGTGGTCAAAGTTTTGTTATGGAGGTTTGACACAATTCTGGAGAAAAAAAACGACAAATTCATAGATGGCTCGCCGTAGAATGCGACGAGACATCATTTTGTTCATGATTTTTTGTAAAGCTGATATTGTTCTGTCTGCGTGTCAAATATAATGTAATTCACTGCTTGAACTTTTCTATAGAACCAAAATATTCGTGAAAATCTATGTACGAGTTTAGAAATTTCGCAATTGTCTTTAAGATTCGATTCGCGCTGTCCATGAGAACAACTGACCGAATTTTTGTAACTATTGAAACAATATTTAGGATTTTATAAGCGATTGAAATCTTTACGGTAATTGTCTGTTAAAAAAAACTAACTCCACGCACTTTTGAAATGACGAATATTTTGAAAAAAAACATGTCAACTATAAAAGCAAATCCAGGTTAAATTATAAGACGACTCTCCTCTTGTCTTCTTCCACACAGCGCAAACTTGACATTATACTAACTTTGCCACATTATGATAGAGTGATGAACACTCAGGGTTCGCGCTTAATGGTCGTCTGAGGTGAACAGAAAGTTGCCTGGGCGAGTACAATTCTCAATTTTGGACTTAAATTATGGCAATTGTATATTTCACTGATTTCGATAATATAATTTCGTCGATTTCGCGAATATTTATAGTATCATTAAGCTCAATCTTTCATAGATTGCCTTCCTGGAAGCGAAGGCGGATTTTGTGAGACCATCTCATGTTCATGCACTTGCGGTCTCGTGCAATACCACTTAGTTCAATGCTGTGACAACATGTTGCTAATAAGTGCGATCCATTCGCAACTAATATGTAAGGTCTGATTTCTTATTTTGGACGGCACGGGACGTCAATTTTAGACCAAATATGGCACATGATAGACACTATAATACATCCAGCGATTAAAAGGATAGAGGTTGAGCGAGGATACCAGAAAAAAAAAGTGGAATTGCGCATGCGCAGTTACTGTAAAAGTCGCTATCCATTGCATATTTTTGTAAACAAAGTTGCAAGGCTGTTTTAAAGGCGCATTTATCGATACATTATCGATAAATTTGGTATCCCCATTGCCAAGAAAGGTTTATAATCGAGTCATTTAAGCAACCGGTCGAAAATGGAAACCGACATTTTTTTTTTAACCAAATTGACTAATAAGCCCGTGACTTGTATTCTCTTTTAGACATAATCATGAATTGTGCTCCCAGGCTGTCAAGCTTTAAACTTTGGTCGACCTAGAGATGTTTGTTTATGACTGTTTATGCTACATCGGAAGTAAAAGATGTCATCATAAAAGTTTTTACCGCATTTTCCTTGCTGTTTTACAATACAATAAAGGGTTTATTTTGGAGGTTGGTGGGGAAGTAGTTTTGCGCTGCTGAGAGTTGACGCGCGTTCTGAGCGCGACTAAGCGTCATCAAATTTCCACGCTGTATATGAGCAAGTCAAAGATGAACTGAAATCGACTGGTAACTGTTGTGTAGGCTCTTTGATGTCTCGTTCCCACGAGCAATCGTTTGTTCGATAAAGGGCCATCGTCAAAGATGGAATCGGCCAGTCAAGAGAATAAATTGTGATGTAATTATTATTTATTGTGTCATGTTTTCCCCGGGAAAAGTCGCTGGCCGTTAAATACATCTCTATGACATGAGCTAATATAGACTAGCCAACGGAATGTAATTTATGCAATCAATTAAGAACAATCTCCAATAAATCGCAGTTTGGGAGCTGTATGAAACTGGGAGACCCGAGCCAGCTAATGACATCTTATTTCCTTCTGTCTTTTTCGTTATTGAACGCAGCACTGATGCTTCCTGTTTGCGTCTGTCGTTGGTACAAACGAATACAGTACGCCGGTACTGAAAAAAAATCTGAGCGCTCGCTCTTATTTCCGGTAATGGTGAAGTGCGAACAGGCAAGGATTCGTTTGAAACTCGATCAAGATATTCTTCAGGGTCGCGAATGTCGCGGTTGACGGTTGGGTTAGTTAGATTGACATATGAACCATGAATATGGGACACGACGAGCTCGTTTACGAAACATTACGGAGAAAATTGATGGTTTAGGGAAAGTTTGTGGCCAAATGGTTGTCCCCTGTCGTATTCTGTATGCATACCGGAGCGCTTAAGTTTGTCACTTGCCAACATTATTGTACGAACCCCTGTGATAATTTTTGCACGCATAGCGTCGAATTATTTCTGTTGAGTTTAGATAAAAGTCAAACCTCATGAACGACACAATCCAAGCTGTTCAAATATAAATTACTTTTTTATGGAGGTTTTGAATATGGTAATAGACCACACTCACGGAATACAACCGACAATCCATTGTGGCTTCCCATAGACTACACTGACCTATCATTTTTATAAAATCCTATTCATAGTACATATATCACTGCACCCATATTACAAAGTTTACTTCATAAGTCAGTGGTCAAATTCTGTTCATAGTACATATATCACTGCACCTTATTACCAAGTTTACTTCAAAAGTCAGTGGTCAAATTTTTGTTATGGAGGTTTTGACACAATTCTGGAGAAAAAAATAACGACAAATTCATAGATGGCTTGCCGTAGAATGCGACGAGACATCATTTTGTTCATGATTTTTTGTAAAGCTGATATTGTTCTGTCTGCGTGTCAAATATAATGTAATTCACTGCTTGAACTTTTCTATAGAACCAAAATATTTGTGAAAATCTATGTACGAGTTTAGAAATTTCGCAATTGTCTTTAAGATTCGATTCGCGCTGTCCATAAGAACAACAGACCGAATTTTTTGTAACTATTGAAACAATATTTAGGATTTTATAAGCGATTGAAATCTTTACGGTAATTGTCTGTTAAAAAAAAACAAACTTCACGCACTTTTGAAATGACGAATATTTTGAAAAAAACATGTCAACTATAAAAGCAAATCCAGGTTAAATTATAAGACGACTCTGATTACTGATCATCTTGACACATGCTCAAAAAGCAACCTCTAACTGCAAACGAATCGCTTGCCTACATTATCTCAAGTTCAGCACTTAGGTCATGTGGTTAACCTGTCTGAGGTTCAAGGGGAGCTGGGTGTGCTAGACAACTCTTTGTCCTTTTTGCCTCACAGATACCTAACCCTTAGATTTCCCACAGTTTGTCGATAATAGATGTGGGTTCCAATGACCTTGCAAAGGGTGCTGACCATGACCCCTTCAAGTAGCAGTCAAATTAAGTGGACTTAGCTAGTCACCCTTTGCAACAGATTCACTGTTCAACCGTGCTGATTTGTTCCATCTTGTACAGGATTGATAAAACTTCAGAGCAATCTCTTAAGGAAAAGATCTTCAGGTGCAATGGCTACATTAAAAATCTGTGCGAAGTAGAAACTTCCATTTCATTTTGGGTTGCACAAGGGTTTTTTGGTCCATTGGACCTGTGGGACGGGATGGGTACACCCTAACACTCCCATGGTAGAAACTATACAAAAGATCTCTCCTCGATGCTGCCATTTTCAAAGCGCTACAAAATTCAACAAACACACTCAGTTGGAAGGTACACCATTTCCTAGCTCCACAAACTATAATTGCCTCATGTAATGTACACACACTCCTCACAGTGATATTTTAGTATAACGTTTATCTTCCTTTAAGGATCTATTTGTATATTAATATTTCACATCCGAGCTGTAAAATTTCTGCATTGAAACAACACGGCTCTATGCAATTGTCTTAGCGCAATTCTTTTTCCTAATTCTTCTGATGGAATTATTTTCCAGTTACTCTGAGCTTTCCATTTGGCAAGCTCTAATTTCTTATTATTTGTCTCCCAGGCTGTAAGTTTTCTGCGTTGAAACAACAAGGCCTCTATGCAATTGCCTAAGTGGCATCTTCTTCGATCCTACATCTCCTCATGAGATTAGGTTCCAGTTACTCCTTGCTGTTCCATTTGGCAAGGCTCTTTTAATATTATTTCACTCCGGTTTATTTTCGGCAAGCCTTAGGTTCCGGGCTGTAGTTTTCTGCGCTGAAAAACAGAAGGCTCTATGCAATTGCCTTAGCGCAATTCTCCGATCCTAAATCCCTCATGGGATTAAGTCAAAGAGTTACTCCGAGCCTTCCATTCGGCAAAGCTCTATTTTATTATTATTTCACTCCGAGCTGTAAGTTTTCTTGCGTTGAAACAAAAGGCTCTATCAATTGCCTTCGGCGCAATTCTCCGAATCCTAAATTGTCATGGGATTAGGTATTCCAGTTACTCCGAGCCTTCCATTCGGCAAAGCTCTATTTTTATTATTATTTCCACTCCGAGCTGTAGTTTTCTGCGTTGAAACAACGGAAGGTAATCTATGCAATCATTAAGCGCAATTCTCCGATTCTAAATCTCTTCATGGGATGTATTGTTCCAGGGACTCCCGAGCCTTCCATTCGGCAAATCTCTATTATTATTTCACTCCGTTAAGTTTTCTGTTTGAAACAACGCCTCTAGCACCATGATGTTCTTTTGCGGTTTCGTGCAAACCACTTTGTCAATGCTGTGACGTTGGTACAAAAGAATACAGTTTTGAGCCGGTACTGACAAAAAAACTGTAAGTGTCTCTGCTCTTATTTCCGGTAATGACGGCAGTCAATACAAGGCAAGGATTCGTTTGCAACTCGATCAAGTATTGAGCGAGGATCGCGAATGTCGTGGGGATCGGTTGCACGGCGCAGTAGTTAGATTGGGTCATATTAACCCGTGAACAAATGGGACACGACTGTTTTTTTTAAGGCGCCTTTACGATACATTACGGAGAAAATTGATGTATTAGGGAAAGTTGCCATAAAAATGGTTGTATAGGCTCGTATTCATTTAAGCAACCGTTCGAAAATGGCTAAGTTTTTTTTTTGCCAAATTTATTGTACGAATTAAGGGCCCCTGTGATATTTTCTTTTAGACGCATAATCATCGAATTGTTTCCCAGTTGAGTTTAGAAATAAAAAGTCAACCTCATGAACGACACCAATCCTGTTTTGCTTCGGAATATAAATTATGTCATATGGAGGTTTTAACCGAATATTTCCAGTGCTGTTTTACAATACACTCAGATTCGGCAACACGACAATCCAAATTGTGGCTTCCCATGTAGACTACACTGACCTATGATTGCGCATTTTTACTATATTTCATAGTACATATATCACACCACCATTACGATAGTTTACTTCAATAGTCAGTAACGTCACTCTTTCGATAGTACATATATCACTGCAGCTGCAGCCCCTTAGATCCACTTCAATATCACCCCTTAGCAATTTTTTGTTATGGAGGTTTGACCAATTCATAAAAAAAATAACGACAATTTGCGAGATGGCTTGCCGGTCTCAGAATGCTTTGTGAGACACTGTTTTGTTGCATGATTTGATTGTAAAGCTGTGGTTGTTCTTCAAGGTGTGTCAACCTATCGTGACTTCACTGACCACACGTACAAAGTCTATAGAACCAAAATGGTGATGTAAAACGAAAATCCTTTGAGGATGTGCTTCCGTAGTTTACCAAATTTAGCCAATTGTCAATTGTAGATTCGACTTCGCGCTGTAGGGACCTGCTAAATTACGAATGTTTCGTAACACTTTGAAACACCATTTAGGATACTGTCGTTAAGCGATGAACTCTTTAACGGTAACTTCTCTGTTAAAAAATCATTTGACACATGCTCAAAAAGCACCTCTAACTGCAAACGATATCGCTACTCTTCTCAAAGTTCAGCACTTAGTCAGTGGGGTTGACCTATTCGGTTCAAGGGGAGCTTGCGTGCTACACAACTCTTTGTCCTTGCCTTACAGATACCTAACCCTTAGACGCCCACAGTTTGTCATAATAGATGTGGGTTCCAATGACCTTGCAAAGGGTGCTGACCCCCTCAAGTAGCAGTCAAATTAGTGGACTTATCTAGTCACCTTTGCAACAGATTCACTGTTCAACACGTGCTGATTTGTTCCATCTTGTACAGGATTGATAAAACTTCAGATCAATCTCTTAAGGAAAAGATCTCCAAGTGCAATGGCTACATTAAAAATCTATGCGAAGTAGAAACTTCCATTTCATTTTGGTTGCACAAGGGTTTTTGGTCCAGTCCGATGGACCTGTGGTCACGGGATGGGTTACACCCTAACACTCCCATGGGTAGGAAACTATACAAAAGATCTCTCCGAGCCGCCATTTTCAAAGTGCTACAAAATTCAACAAACACACTCGCTTGAAGGTACACCATTTCCTAGCACCACAAACTAATAAGAGCCTCATGTATGTACACACACACTCCTCACAGGTGATATTTTAGTATAATGTTCTCTTCCTCAAGGCTCTTTATGTCTTCCAACGATAGTTGGAAGACTATATTGGTTTAGCCAGTATCTATTTTTTTCTTTTTTTTTTTTTTCAATTTTAATTCTTCAGTCAATTCAGTTTTTACTCTGGCTATCCTCCGGGAACGGTTAAACATATCTTATGAAATTTTGGGGATCTGTAAGTTTTCTGCGTTGAGACAAACAAAGGCTCTATCCAATTGACTCCTCTAATCGCGAATGCGTCGATATTGGAGGCTTATGGGATCGATTTTTCGTCGATTTTTTCCCCATTTTCTGTAAACTATCTCCTCCATAATTACTGCAGTTACGAACTATGAGTTTTATGGTTGTAACAAGCAATTATCGTATGCATTGAATAGGCGAAAAAAATACTTGTTTTAACCTTTTGTACTTTGTATAAGTTGACATATACTTTAGAGCCCTTCGCATTTTTTGCTACGAGTTCTATTTTATTATGATATCTCTGAAACTGCTGTATTTGCGTTGAAATGAAAATTTCTCAGCATTGCCTTGGCCTCGTGATAATGATCCTAAAGTCTCCTCATGGCATTCACAGTAACAGTTACTCAGTAGCCTTCCGATTAGTGCAAAGGTTTTTCTTTATTATTATTTCACTCCGAGCTAACAGTTTTCGTGTTTAAGTACAACAAGGCTCTATGTAATCGCCCAAAGCGCAATTCTGGGTTTGCAAATGACTTCATGGGATTAGGTTCCAGTTAAAACCGAGCCAAAACCTTCGGCAAAGCAATATTTTATTATTATTTCACTCCGAGCTGTTGACTTGGGTTTGGGTCATGTCAAACATCTAAGCTCTCTTAGCATCCTTTGTGATCTTATAATCTGCGCGTTACCACTTATTAATGCTGTGACAACATGTTGCTAATAAGTGCGATCCATTCGCAACTAATAGTAAGGTCTGGATTTCTTATTTTGGACGGCACGGGACGTCATATATAGACCAAATATGGCACATGATAGACACTATAATACATCCAGCGATTAAAAGGATAGAGGTTGAGCGAGGATACCAGAAAAAAAAAGTGGAATTGCGCATGCGCAGTTACTGTAAAAGTCGCTATCCATTGCATATTTTTGTAAACAAAGTTGCAAGGCTGTTTTAAAGGCGCATTTATCGATACATTATCGATATAATTTGGTATCCCCATTGCCAAGAAAGGTTTATAATCGAGTCATTTAAGCAACCGGTCGAAAATGGAAACCGACATTTTTTTTTTTAACCAAATTGACTAATAAGCCCGTGACTTGTATTCTCTTTTAGACATAATCATGAATTGTGCTCCCAGGCTGTCAAGCTTTAAACTTTGGTCGACCTAGAGATGTTTGTTTATGACTGTTTATGCTACATCGGAAGTAAAAGATGTCATCATAAAAGTTTTTTTTACCGCATTTTCCTTGCTGTTTTACAATACAATAAAGGGTTTATTTTGGAGGTTGGTGGGGAAGTAGTTTTTGCGCTGCTGAGAGTTGACGCGCGTTCTGAGCGCGACTAAGCGTCGTTCAAATTTCCACGCTGTATATGAGCAAGTCAAAGATGAACTGAAATCGACTGGTAACTGTTGTGTAGGCTCTTTGATGTCTCGTTCCCACGAGCAATCGTTTGTTCGATAAAGGGCCATCGTCAAAGATGGAATCGGCCAGTCAAGAGAATAAATTGTGATGTAATTATTATTTATTGTGTCATGTTTTCCCCGGGAAAAGTCGCTGGCCGTTAAATACATCTCTATGACATGAGCTAATATAGACTAGCCAACGGAATGTAATTTATGCAATCAATTAAGAACAATCTCCAATAAATCGCAGTTTGGGAGCTGTATGAAACTGGGAGACCCGAGCCAGCTAATGACATCTTATTTCCTTCTGTCTTTTTCGTTATTGAACGCAGCACTGATGCTTCCTGTTTGCGTCTGTCGTTGGTACAAACGAATACAGTACGCCGGTACTGAAAAAAAATCTGAGCGCTCGCTCTTATTTCCGGTAATGGTGAAGTGCGAACAGGCAAGGATTCGTTTGAAACTCGATCAAGATATTCTTCAGGGTCGCGAATGTCGCGGTTGACGGTTGGGTTAGTTAGATTGACATATGAACCAT
Organism: Urechis unicinctus; assembly: GCA_034190875.2. Classification (NCBI taxonomy): domain Eukaryota; kingdom Metazoa; phylum Annelida; class Polychaeta; order Xenopneusta; family Urechidae; genus Urechis; species Urechis unicinctus. Next base: position 35,636,915 of record CM067354.1, on the reverse strand, counting down.
GAATATGGGACACGACGAGCTCGTTTACGAAACATTACGGAGAAAATTGATGGTTTAGGGAAAGTTTGTGGCCAAATGGTTGTCCCCTGTCGTATTCTGTATGCATACCGGAGCGCTTAAGTTTGTCACTTGCCAACATTATTGTACGAACCCCTGTGATAATTTTTGCACGCATAGCGTCGAATTATTTCTGTTGAGTTTAGATAAAAGTCAAACCTCATGAACGACACAATCCAAGCTGTTCAAATATAAATTACTTTTTTATGGAGGTTTTGAATATGGTAATAGACCACACTCACGGAATACAACCGACAATCCATTGTGGCTTCCCATAGACTACACTGACCTATCATTTTTATAAAATCCTATTCATAGTACATATATCACTGCACCATATTACAAAGTTTACTTCATAAGTCAGTGGTCAAATTCTGTTCATAGTACATATATCACTGCACCTTATTACCAAGTTTACTTCAAAAGTCAGTGGTCAAATTTTTGTTATGG
>CM067354.1:35618908-35631408 GCA_034190875.2 Urechis unicinctus | reverse complement strand
CAAAGATGGAATCGGCCAGTCAAGAGAATAAATTGTGATGTAATTATTATTTGTTGTGTCATGTTTCAACGCGCGCGTACAAGCAATGGTCGTCTTTCATCATTATCGTCATTTGGCGACTGGAATATCCAGAAAATAAAGGCGAATGCCATTACCACTAAATCGAACATGTTTTAGGGGTGATAAACACTAACTTAACCAAGTGTTTCAGTTGGTCGTAAAAGCAACCCCGGGAAAAGTTGCTGGCCGTTAAATACATCTCTATGACATGAGCTAATATAGACTATAGCTAACGGAATGTAATTTATGCAATCAATTAAGAACAATCTCAAATAAATCGCAGTTTGGGAGCTGTATGAAACTGGGAAGACCCGAGCCAGCTAATGACATCTTATTTCCTTCTGTCTTTTTCGTTATTGAACGCAGCACTGATGCTTCGTACTTACGTCTGTCGTTGGTACAATCAAATACAGTACGCCGGTACTGAAAAAAATCTGAGCGCTCGCTCTTATTTCCGGTAATGGTGAAGTGCGAACAGGCAAGGATTCGTTTGAAACTCGATCAAGATATTCTTCAGGGTCGCAAATGTCGCGGTTGACGGTTGGGTTAGTTAGATTGACATATGAACCATGAATATGGGACACGACGAGCTCGTTAACGAAACATTACGGAGAAAATTGATGGTTTAGGGAAAGTCAGTGGCCAAATGGTTGTCCCCTGTCGTATTCTGTTTGCATACCGGAGCATTTAAGTTTGTCACTTGCCAACCTTATTGTACGAACCCCTGTGATACTACGGTTTCTTCCCCAAAATACTTTACACCTGGCTAGTCGGCGAATAAGTCTGTGCTTAAACACAGCCTATTAAAAATTATGGTTAAGACAGCCAAGAATATGTAAGGACTTGTAGTTATAAATTTCTATGGGAAAATAATTATTTAAAACCTCTTGTATCGCCAAGAAGATTTTACTAAACCTACAACTGTCATGAATTCGACAGTAAGCAGACAACGACAGCCCGCCCAGAGACGCTGTCGGCGTCTGACCACGCGTCTCACTGGCGTCTCGTGACGTGACAGGTTAAGCCCTGTTGTTCAAACGGCAGCGGGCTGACAAAGCAACTGACATCGCTTGTAATGTGTGTTTTAAATACCAATCCGACACGTCTGGTGTGCTATGAGGTTGACAGTATGATATGATCATATGATAGGGTGACCTCGACGAAGGAGAGAAATTATGTTTGCATTAAAATGCGAAACTGTTTTAACTCATTAATGCAACCCTTTTTTATTCATACCTGCACCTGTGTTTTTGGGAGCATTAATATTTGTTTAAAACAAAAAGATGCACCATTGTATTGGAGGATGTTGTTAGAAATTTAAGTCATATAATGCCATCACAGTGTGAACGGGCATTTGCTTGTAGCTGCCTTACTCCATATTTAAAGACTGTATACATGATGTGGACGTTCTTTAACTCAAGAGCCATCTATGCATATTATTTATCAATGTATATCATAAACGCAATGGACATATTTTTTGCGTGCATGAATTTTTGGTGGTTCAATTCAGTCCGGTGACTTTTCACTATGATTTAGCAACTTGTAGGAATATATATACCTTTATTAGCGCATCTTTTTCATAAACTTATTGTTATATTGTTAGCAATGGAATGGAACTCAGGTGAATTTTCCCTTTTACATGACGTCCACCAATACCAGGAATATAGGGCTTACATCGCAATTACGTATACCACAAACTTGATGTTTTAATAGAGAGTGAATATAAAGGTTATCAAAAATTTGACGACTTTATTCAGCTTGTGTTTATAAAGATTGGATTGAAATTCGCGTTTCTTATGCATGTTTTGCAAAAGCTTTGTCCATGATCACGTGTTAGCGGCGTTTACGGAAGTGTAGGTTTCAAAAAGCAAAATAGGATAGGTTTGTTCCGTTGTGTAAGAGAAGCTGGAGTTTAGATAACGAACCCCAGATCTAGATACTGCGGACTCCAAATTGTTTGACACAAATAAGCTGAATGACACTGACACACGCGTCGCGCCGGATAGCGCCGCGCGCCTGATGACAACGCGTGACTTCCGCGGGCGACGTCAGAGCTGTCAGGCCATGGTGGATAAAAAGGGCACATTGACGTTGGATTTCATCAGTTCCCAACCGAACGCCGACAGCAGAACCAGTCTTTACCAGGTTCTACTTCTACTAGCGCCAGTATCTTCGTCTATATCGTTTGCCATCAACTCGACACGCACTAACAGAATGTTCCTCTCCGGTAAGTTGTTGGAGATACTTCCGTTAACTGTTGCTGGAGCGTGTATGAAGAAATCAAACACAGAGAGTTATCAGATACAGCGATTAAAATATAATTTATAGAGGTGATGAACTAGTTAGTCCAGACCGAATTACCTATCACATATCACATCAAAATAGATTCTTATTCACATGTTATGTTTCACTACACAGTGTGTCAAGATTCGTCCAGTGATCATTCGTCATCTCAGGGCGACTCCATTACCAATATGAATGTCAGAAGAAGTCGCCGAGAATCGACGCTCCTCTCTCACGATGGCGACGCGCGTCTTGAGGCGGTGTACGAGTGCGATCGCTACCCGACGACCGAGACCCTCGAACGCCTCGCTGGCACGCTGAATGCCAGTCATCAACAGCTGCAGGTGTGCTATCACGCACTATCGTGATAATAATTTTGAGATAATAAGACATACACAGGAAAGGATTTCGTCTATTAAGTAAGATATACAAAGAAAATGCTCTCACAGTTAGAGCTTTTAAACTATAACTAGTTTCTGGGATCAGTCGTCGGGTATTTTAGAAATGATTTACGCATGAGACATACGAATAAATATGTAAATAAAGGCCTTGCTTCAACCACATTTTATCACTACCTTCAATGCTGTCCAGCCGTTAAACGGTGTTACTTTATAAGACTCATTTCCTGTGGATGTGTCAGGCTTGGTTCAAGCACCGGCGTTGTCGTGATCGTAAGACAGCCCTGAAGAAGCCCCCACCCCTCCACTTCCACCCTTCCATCATGTCATCCTGCGCTATCAAGTCTCCCGCTGGCTCGGATGTACCTGGTCACGTGGACACTGATGGAACACGTCGACGCCGAACTGGGCAGTGGTGCGAAGACCAGGGAGCCATTCCCGTGGCGTCCTTAGGGACGAAGGTGCTGTCTAAACCTCGATGTCAGCATGGAGCCAGTGAGTGGGATTGGTCGGGAGTGGATCAGCTCAGCGACTCAAGTCTCGGCAGTAACTTTCCCTTCATCTTCTTCAAGAAACCACCAAGAGCAACCGATTCAACTTCACCTGGACACCATGTCTCCTCCCCCATTTCGTTCTTGGGACATCCCAGAAGGCACTCCAGTTATTCCAGCTTCTCCGGTTGTAGCCATGACAACTGGACAACGAGTAGTTCATCCTATATTTCCTCCCCATGCTTCATTCCGACTCCCAACAACAGTAAGACCAGCGCGGACTGGTCCGTGACGGACTCGGCCACCAGCCACTCCGACTCCATTTTCTTCTCTCGTAGTTTCCACGTCATGTCCGGCTTCCCCCTGAGATACAGTTCATCTTCCGATGTGAACAGCGACGGCGGTCACCAAGACGACGGGGGCTCAGAGTCGTCCATTTCTCAAAACTACACCAACGCTGATGACGTAGTCTGTTCGCGCAGATTCGTGCCGGTGGAACGCTGGAGCGAAGCTGATTGCAGGGATGAGATCTCCTTGTCTGCTCTCTCCTCATCCTACTCGTCCTTCTCCTCACTCCACTCCCTCTTCGTTTAGTTTCTCACCTCCCATACACCTCATTAGCTCCTACCTCGCCTCAACAGCTGAATTGCCCTCCAACGGTGACCAGGTCGACAAAGTAGCAGACTGGCTGTGGGATGAGATGCTGGAGAAGTGTTTCTCACCCTCCGACATCATATTATCGCCGATCATGGACTGAATGGACTTTCTTCCCTGATGGTCTGAGCGTTGGTGGTTTGATAAGATTATCTAATATTGTGTATTTCTTACGACGTGTGATATTAATTCTGTTTACACTCGCGAATTCAGTTAATCTCATTGCTGGTCTTTGGGGTGATATTCGTCGAATATATTGCATTTCACGACATGTGTGTTTGTTATTTCCTGGTTATGAAAATCAAGGTAGGTTTATGTCTAAACTGACGTCCAGTTAGATAATCAATGGTATAATGACATCAGCGGCTGGGTTATTCTCAATGATGTTACCAATACTCCACCGTATTGAGATATATCAATGCGTTCCAAACTGGAAGTGACGTCATCGACATCAACCCAACGCACTTTGAAAACAACAAATATTTGTGATGGAATATGTCAATTATAACGTTTTACAATCGAACTTAAAGAAATAAACCCTATATAATATTATCCACACAGATATTAGGAACTAAACCATTGGGTGTATTTCTTTATTGTAAGTTTAATTATTTGTTGAAAGAAAATTAAACTTTCTTTATTGTAAGTTTAATTTGTTCTTGAGAAAAACTTCAGCAACGTCAATAAAAAAAGCGTGTTGAATCTTTGTTGCTGAGCAACAATAATTCACAATATGATTTTTCTGAACAAAATGGACGCTGAAATTAGCGCTTCGCAACTTTTAGATTAATTTGAGACAGTAATCAGCGCTTCCAAAAGGTGATTCTTTTTATGAATTTTGTAGAAATAATCATGTTGCTCATAAACAAATATTTAGGCCTACTTGAAGCTGTAAATGTAGTCAGCTTTTTGAATTGCTTCAGAATGAGGCAACGCGATCTGATTTGATTTGAATTAAACAAATCGTTTCTTAATTATTCACCAAAAGTTGAAGGTATTGTTTAATTAAACAAACCTGATTTGTTTATGTTAAATTAAACTGACAATCGAGAAATGCGCCCATTGTTTATCAAAACAAGAAAACAAAGAAGAGACTCATGGGTACATAAAGGCGAACTATAACAGGAAAGTAAAGAATTTCATAGTCGGCCTATAGTTGACCAAGTTTTTATGGATGATTTAAAATTTCAACATCAATGCATTCCGTACCGGAAGTGACGTCATCGACACACATACAGTTTTAATGGGAAATGCTACAGTTCACTGCCGCGCCACCCAGCGACCGTCGCGTAACTGCGCGTCCTTTGACGCGAACCACATTTGACGCGCTGTGCGTATTTTCGCGCCAGGTGCGCCCGCGTCTGCTCTGCAACAAGTTGACTTCTAAGTAATTTTTGCACGCATAGCGTCGAATTATTTCTGTTGAGTTTAGATCAAAGTCAAACCTCATGAACGACACAATCCAAGCTGTTCAAATATAAATTACTTTTTTATGGAGGTTTTGAATATGGTAATAGACCACACTCACGGAATACAACCGACAATCCATTGTGGCTTCCCATAGACTACACTGACCTATCATTTTATAATTCTATTCATAGTACATATATCACTGCACCATATTACAAAGTTTACTTCATAAATCAGTGGTCAAATTCTGTTCATAGTACATATATCACTGCACCTTATTACCAAGTTTACTTCAAAAGTCAGTGGTCAAATTTTTGTTGTGGAGGTTTGACACAATTCTGGAGAAAATATAACGATAATTCATAGATGGCTTGCCGTAGAATGCGACGAGACATCATTTTGTTCATGATTTTTGTAAAGCAGATATTGTTCTGTCTGCATGTCAAATATAATGTAATTCACTGCTTGAACTTTTCTATAGAACCAAAATATTCGTGAAAACTATGTACGAGTTTAGAAATTTCGCAATTGTCTTTAAGATTCGATTCGCGCTGTCCATGAGAACAACTGACCGAATTTTTGTAACTATTGAAACAATATTTAGGATTTTATAAGCGATTGAAATCTTTACGGTAATTGTCTGTTAAAAAAAACAAACTTCACGCACTTTTGAAATGACGAATATTTTGAAAAAAACATGTCAACTATAAAAGCAAATCCAGGTTAAATTATAAGACGACTCTCCTCTTGTCTTCTTCCACACAGCGCAAACTTGACATTATACTAACTTTGCCACATTATGATAGAGTGATGAACACTCAGGGTTCGCGCTTAATGGTCGTCTGAGGTGAACAGAAAGTTGCCTGGGCGAGTACAATTCTCAATTTTGGACTTAAATTATGGCAATTGTATATTTCACTGATTTCGATAATATAATTTCGTCGATTTCGCGAATATTTATAGTATCATTAAGCTCAATCTTTCATAGATTGCCTTCCTGGAAGCGAAGACGGATTTTGTGAGACCTTTTAATGTTCATGCACTTGCGGTCTCGTGCAATACCACTTAGTTAAATGCTGTGACAACATGTTGCTAATAAGCGCGATCCATTCGCAACTACTATGTAAGGTCTGATTTCTTATTTTGGACGGCACGGGACGTCAATTTTAGACCAAATATGGCACATGATAGACACTATAATACATCCAGAGATTAAAAGGGCGGAGTTAGAGGTGGAATTGCGCATGCGCAGTTACTGTAAAAGTCGCTATCCATTGCATATTTTTGTAAACAAAGTTGCAAGGCTGTTTTAAAGGCCCATTTATCGATACATTTCCCCGGTTACGTCTGTCGTTGGTACAATCAAATACGGTACGCCGGTACTGAAAAAAATCTGAGCGCTCGCTCTTATTTCCGGTAATGGTGAAGTGCGAACAGGCAAGGATTCGTTTGAAACTCGATCACGATATTCTTCAGGGTCGCGAATGTCGCGGTTGCTGGTTGGGTTAGTTAGACTGACATATGAACCACTGATATGATACACGACGAGCTCGTTAAAAAAACTTTACCGAGAAAATGGATGGTTTAGGGAAAGTTTGTGGCTAAATGGTTGTCCCCTGTCGTATTCTGTATGCATACCGGAACACTTAAGTTTTCCACTTGCCAACCTTATTGTACGAACCCCTGTGATACTACGGTTTCTTCCCCAAAATACTTTACACCTGGCTAGTCGGCGAATAAGGCTGTGCTTAAACACAGCCTATTTATAAACAGAGTTAAGACAGACATGTATATGTAAGGACTTGTAGTTATAAACTGTATGGGAAAATAATTATTTAAAACCTCTTGTATCGCCAAGAAGATTTTACTAAACCAACAACTTTCGTGAACTCGACAGTAAGCAGACGACGACGACAGCCCGCCCAGAGACGCTGTCGGCGTGTGACCAAGCGTCTCACTGGCGTCTCGTGACGTGACAGGTTAAGCCCTGTTGTTCAAACGGCAGCGGACTGAAAAAACAACTGTGCGGAGACAATGCTTGCAATGTGTGGTGTGATTTGAGGTTGAAAGTCTGATATGATCATAGGATAGGGTGACCTCGGCGTAGGAGAGAAATTATGTTACCATTAAGATGCGAAAACTCATTACTGCAACCCTTTTCATTCACATCTGAACCTGTGTTTTTGGCCGAAAAGATGCATCATTGAATTTTCCGAGGGGAGGGGGGATGTTGTTAGAAATTTAAGTCTTATAATGTGATCGGGCATTTGCGTGTAACTGCCTTACTCCACAGAGGCACATTTACTCCGTTGCCAGTGATCAATGTTTGCGATTAACTCAGGCAATCAAGTCCATTTACGCCCTCAATAGCCTCTTATATTTAAATATTGTAAACATGATGTGAGCGTTCTCTAACTCAAGAGCCATATATGCATATTATTTATCAAGGTATATTATATACGCAATGGACACATTTTTCGCGGTCATGTGTCCATAAATTAAATGTTGGTGGTTCAATTCAGTCCGGTGACTTTTCACTTGTAGGAATATATATACCTTTACTAGCGCATCTTCTTCATAAACTTATTGCTATATTGTTAGCAATGGAATTTTCCCTTTTACGTGACGTCCACAAATACTAGGAATATAGGGCTTACATCGCAATTCAGATACCTCAAACTTTGTGTGTTATTGGTAACTTGAATGTGTGTTTTAATAGAGAGTGAATATTAAGGTTATCATACATTTGACGATTTTATTCAGTTTGTGTTTATAAAGTTTGGATCGACATTCGCTTTCTTTATGCATGTTTTGCAAATGCTTTGTCCATGATCACGTATTAGCGGACATAACGGCCGTGTAGGTTTCAAAAAGCAAAATAGGATAGGTTTGTTCCGTTGTTAAGAGAAGCTGAAGTTTAGATAACGAACCCCAGATCTAGAATGACACTGACACCCGCGACGCTCCGGAAAGCGACGCGCGCCTATTAACAGCCGTGACTTCCGCGGGCGACGTCAGAGCTGTCAGGCCATGGTGGATAAAAAGGGCACCTTGACGTAGGATTTCATCAGTTCCCAACCGAACGCCGACAGCAGTACACAGCTCACCGAGAACCAGTCTTTACCAAGGTCTACTTCTACTAGCGCCCGAATTTTCGTCGATATCGTTTGCCATCAACTCGACACGCACTAACAGAATGTTCCTCTCCGGTAAGTTGTTGGAGCTACTTCCGTTAACTGTTGCTGGAGCGTGTATGAAAAAAGCAAACACAGAGTTATCAGATACAGCGATTAAAATATAATTTATCACATCAAAATACATTCTTATTCACATGTTATGTTTCACTACACAGCGTGTCAAGATTCGTCCAGTGATCATTCGTCATCTCAGGGCGACTCCATTACCAATATGAATGTCAGCGGAAGTCGTCGTGAATCGACGCTCCTCTCTCACGATGGCGACGCGCGTCTTGAGGCGGTGTACGAGGGCGACCGCTATCCGACGACAGAGACCCTCGAACGCCTCGCTGGCACGCTGAATGCCAGTCATCAACAGCTGCAGGTGAGCTATCACGCACTATCGTGATATTAATTTTGAGATAATAAGACATACACAGGAAAGATATACAAAGAAAATACTCTCACAGTTAGAGCTTTAAACTATAACAAGTTTCTGAGATCAGTTATGGGGTATTTTAGAAATGATTTACGTATGAAACATACGAATAAACGAAGCGTTGCCTGCCTTGGTTTAACAACGTTTTCTCGCTCCCTTCAATACTGTTAAACGGTGTTACTTTATAAGTCTCATTTCCTGTGGATTTGTCAGGCTTGGTTCAAGCACCGGCGTTGTCGTGATCGTAAGACAGCCCTGAAGAAGCCCCCACCCCTCCACCTTCATCCTTCCATCATGTCATCCTGCGCTATCAAGTCTCCCGCTGGCTCGGATGTACCTGGTCACGTGGACACTGATGGAACACGTCGACGCCGAACTGGGCAGTGGTGCGAAGACCAGGGAGCCATTCCCGTGGCACCTTAGGGACGCAGGTGCTGTCTAAACCTCGATGTCAGCATGGAGCCAGTGAGTGGGATTGGTCGGGAGTGGATCAGCTCAGCGACTCAAGTCTCGGCAGTAACTTTCCCTTCATCTTCTTCAAGAAACCACCAAGAGCAACCGATTCAACTTCACCTGGACACCACGTCTCCTCCCCCATTTCGTTCTTGGGACATCCCAGAAGGCACTCCAGTTATTCCAGCTTCTCCGGTTGTAGCCATGACAACTGGACAACGAGTAGTTCATCCTATATTTCCTCCCCATGTTTCATTCCGACTCCCAACAACAGTAAGACCAGCGCCGACTGGTCCGTGACGGACTCGGCCACCAGCCACTCCGACTCCATTTTCTTCTCTCGCAGTTTCCACGTCATGTCCGGCTTCCCCCTGAGATACAGTACATCTTCCGATGTGAACAGCGACGGCGGTCACCAAGGCGACGGGGGCTCAGAGTCGTCCATTTCTCAAAACTTCACCAACGCTGATGACGTAGTCTGTTCGCGCAGATTCGTGCCGGTGGAACGCTGGAGCGACGCTGATCGCGGGGATGAGATCTCCTTGTCTGCTCTCTCCTCATCCTACTCGTCCTTCTCCTCTCTCTCCACTCCCTCTTCGTTTAGCTTCTCACCTTCCCACAGCACCTCATACCTCATTAGCTCCTACCTCGCCTCAACAGCTGAATTACCCTCCAGCAGTGACCAGGTCGACAAAGTAGCAGACTGGCTGTGGGATGAGATGCTGGAGAAGTGTTTCTCACCCTCCGACATCATATTATCGCCGATCATGGACTGAATGGACTTTCTTCCCTGATGGTCTGAGCGTTGGTGGTTTGATAAGATTATCTAATATTGTGTATTTCTTGCGACGTGTGATATTAATTCTGTTTACACTCGCGAATTCAGTTAATCTCATTGCTGGTCTTTGGGGTGATATTCGTCGAATATATTGCATTTCACGACATGTGTGTTTGTTATTTCCTGGTTATGAAAATCAAGGTAGGTTTATGTCTCAACTGACGACCAGTTAGATAATCAATGGTATAATGACATCAGCGGCTGGGTTATTCTCAATGATGTTACCAATACTCCACCGTATTGAGATATATTATTGCGTTCCAAACTGGAAGTGACGTCATAGACATACGTTTTGTTCTCAACCCAACGCGCTTTGAAGACAACAAATAGTTTTGATAGAATATGTCTATTATAACGTTTTACAATCGAACTTACAGAAATACACCCTATGTAATATTAACCACACAGATATTAGGAACTAAATTTGTTACTATTGGGTGTATTTCTTTATTGTAAGTTTAATTTTTTGTTGAAAGAAAATTAAACTTTAATTTGTTCTTGAGAAAAACTTCAACGTCAATAAAAAAAGCGTGTTGAATCTTTGTTGCAGAGCAACAATAATTCACAATTGAACAAAATGGACGCTAAAATTAGCGCTACGCAACTTTTAAATTGATTTGAGACAGTAATCTGCGCTTCCAGAAGGTGATTCTTTTTATGAATTTTTGTGACAGTTCTAAACTCGTACATAGTTGACATGTTTTTTTCAAAATATTCGTCATTTCAAAAGTGCGTGAAGTTTGTTTTTTTTAACAGACAATTACCGTAAAGATTTCAATCGCTTATAAAATCCTAAATATTGTTTCAATAGTTACAAAAATTCGGTCAGTTGTTCTCATGGACAGCGCGAATCGAATCTTAAAGACAATTGCGAAATTTCTAAACTCGTACATAGTTTTCACGAATATTGTGGTTGTATAGAAAAGTTCAAGCAGTGAATTACATTATATTTGACATGCAGACAGAAAAATATCTGCTTTACAAATCATGAAAAAAATGATGTCTCGTCGCATTCTACGGCAAGCCATCTATGAATATATCGTTATTTTTTCTCCAAAATTGTGTCAAACCACCATAACAAAAATTTGAAAACTGACTTTTGAAGTAAATTTGGTAATATGGTGCAATAATATATTTACTATGAACAGAATTTAAAAAAAATGATAGGTCAGTGTAGTCTATGGGAAGCCACAATAGATTTTCTGTTGTATCCCGTTAGTGCAGTCTATTACAGTATTCAAACCTCCATAAAAAAATTTGTCCACTGACTTTTGAAGTAAACTTTGTAATATGGTGCAGTGATATATGTACTATGAATAGAATTTTATAAAATGATAGGTCAGTGTAGTCTATGGGAAGCCTCAATGAATTTCTGTTGTATTCCGTGAGTGTGGTCTATTACAATATTCAAAACCTCCACAAAAAATGTCATTTATATTTGAACACCTTGGATTGTGTCGTTCATGAGGTTTGACTTCAAGTCAACTTGAGGCAGCGCAGACGCGGGCGCACCGGGCGCGAAAATACGCACAGCGCGTCAAATGTGGTTTGTGTCAAAGGACGCGCAGTTACGCGACGCTAGCTGGGTGGCGCGGCAGTGAACTGTAGCATTTCCCTATAAAACTGTATGTGTGTCGATGACGTCACTTCCGGTACGGAAGCCTCTCACCTTTCCCAAGCACGCCCCACCTCATTGGTTCCTACCTCTCCTCAACAGCTGAATTGCCCTTTCAGCGGTGACCAGGTCGACCAAGTAGCGGACAGACTGTGGGATGAGGTGCTTGGGATGTGTTACCGTATATAATATTACCCACACAGATATTAGGAACTAAACTTGCTACTATTGGGTGAATTTCTTTATTGTAAGTTTATTTTTTTGTTGAAAGAAAATTTAACTGAATTTTTTGGTGCTGTTTCTTTAGTGTAAGTTTAATTTGTTCTTGAGAAAAACTTCAACGTCAATAAAAAAAGCGTGTTGAATCTTTGTTGCTAAGCAACAATATTTCACAGTGTGATTTTCTCTGAACAAAATGGACGCTGAAATTAGCACTTCGCTACTTTTGAATTAATTTGAGCTGGCAATCGGCGCTTCCATAGCTTATTCTTTTTACGAATTTTGCAGATATAATCATTTTGCTCATAAATTCATATTTATTCCTACTTGAAGCAATAAATGCAGTCAGGTTTTTGGAATTTTTTCAGAATGTGGCAATGCAGTCTGATTTGAGTTTAAGTTAACAAATCGTTTCTTTATTATTCAACAAAAGTTGAAGATTTTGTTTTATTAAACAAACCTGA
>CM067354.1:35578976-35618808 GCA_034190875.2 Urechis unicinctus | reverse complement strand
TATATGTGCCATTAAACTCTATCATCCGAAATGAACTCTGAAGTTTACCAGGCCCATGGAGTTTTCATTGAGTAATGGTGGGATTTTTCGTTGAATCTGTTTTGCTTTCCCTGCCTGCACGAAACTCGACATACAGACTTCTGGACAAAATGAGAACCTCGTTTAGGGGTTTTAATTATTTTTGCAACCATTCAATAAGCAAAATTTCTGTTCATCACTTGACGGACATATTTCTCCTCACTTATCTTAATACGACATGAATCCATGGCATTTGCCATTGACGGTCTGCGGTTGGGCCCTGCTCTGTGTATTCCCACATATCGGTGGCCGGACCAGCACAAACCATATTTCTTATATAAGCATATCGCAGTATCGCTATCGGATTAATTATCAGTAATGATAACGTATGAAGGTAATGGTTTTGATTACTTCTACATATATGTGTAAGAACAATACTATAATCCTTAGTTCACCTTCACTGGACAGATATTGTTTTTTACAAGCCTCTAATGACTATCTAGACAAGTATTGAAATCTGAAGAGCTGGAGCTGTTTCGTTCAATGAACCCTATGAACGATTATAATGAGATTTTTGTGTCAACTCTATTTACTTTGGTTGTACTGGGGGTTGTGCCTTTAATATTGTACTGTACGTCTGCGAAGGAATAATAATCATTCACAAAATGCACACAATTACAAAACATTAAGTGATATTGACTCTATATCAAACTACACAACATGTAATGATAATCTTACTAATGTTCATTCATCGTTAGCTAACTTGTGCAAGTTTTGTATTTGTTACCTAACGCTGTTGAGGCTATTCGAATTGTGTGGGATGGGCAATGGATATTTCATATAATATAAATATATGCGTGCGAATAAAGGTGGATAAGCTAATCTAAGAGACTGAGCAGTCCAACAGCTTAGAACTCACTCGCCTCCTATTTATAGTCTCGTGAGGTTTTCATAGACGCGAGATCACGAAAATCTCCCATACTTCGCCCCTCCTTTCAGGGAATCAGCGTGGGGGAATCATGAGCGTGCGTTGTCATATCTGTTAAAGACAGGAAACGTGAAGACAAGCACTGAAAATTCTACAGAATGTCAACCCAGCTGAGGTTGATGACGCATATCTGAATTAAGTATCACGACAGCCTGATACGATAAATACTGTAATGGGAGTGGTTGTCCAACCACAGTTTAAAGCATTGGCAAGGCTAGACGTCAATTATGAAACGAACATACTCTTTGGTGCGCATGGTGCGTTTGAACAGGCTTGTGACTGCGATTGAATATTGCCATGTTATCTGGATGAAGAAAACAAGACTGCTTTTGATGGTGTACAACCTGATAAAATATGTGGGTACTGAAGCAAGAGACAATTGCTAAATCCAAACAGCGTTGCCCGCCAGTGACATTTGACGTTATTTGGTAAATCAAACTTTTACTGTAGGGGAACAAAATGACCTCAAGGAAAGCAACCCTTATCATACGACCAATACTACAAGCGGGAGTTCGTGTTTGATTTGAGTGCCGCATACATCACTCGCAGCATTTCTTCTAGAGGGTAGGTCACGTGACATATAGCGTTGCGGTGCAATCGGTTAGAAGTTAGGAATTCTGGTTCCACTATCATTATCATTGACGGAAGGCTTGTGCGCAAACCTATTATTATTCTAAACAATAGTTCTTTCCGCTATCGCAGCACTATATCACATCTAATTTAGCCTCAGCATGTTCAAATGAAACGGAAACCCTGCCTAATGGCTAAGTGTCGTGACACCCTACCATCTAAAGTGAATGATGTACGACCCAATATCCTCGTCTACTATACTCTGCCAAGCGACCAACGCTTCCATTGTCCCATTATATTGCAAGCGGTATCCGTATCCATTGCTCTTATTGACAGGCGGCCATCGCGGTTTCCTGAGCAAATGCCAATAACATATGTCATAGGAAGTGCATCTTAAGCAACTATTACAGCTCACAGAGGCAGCGTCTTGAGCAGAGATAGGTAGCTGTTTTATTATGTTCGGATGATAACAATTACTCGACATATACTTCTGGTAAATGATTGTTTCATGTGAATTTAACAGCTCGATTTTACACCATCGAATTCAGCGCACATTGTGTCTCTTTTAACTTTCTACCGTTAGCCTATCGCACATACTGGTAATTCATCGCAGCATACATTCCTGAATCAGTTAAGAACTGAGTTAATATTTCGTTATATAATATGGGATGCGGATATTGCTATGCTTGTCTGTCTAGAGGAACGGCTATCTGTCATCTTCACAATATTTAGGATATACTTGACTGCACACACAGTTTCTAATACTGATGACACAGAGCATAATAAGACCCGCAACAATTAACACAAAATCTTACGGTGGTCAATTATAATCTTTATCACGTCTGATGAGCATTTCGGTTCAGACTACCACCAACTTTACAGGATCAACATGTCAAACCATCTAAAACAACCTATGTTGCATTCATTTCTCAGCATTGTCACTTAGGTTTAAACATATTCTACCCTTTACGTTCGGTGCAATCTCTATCGATGTACATTGGCATAGAAATGTATTGCTTGGTTGGAGTTATTGCTTCTTATTGACGTGTAACGCGTAATGAATGGGATAAGTGATCTATCCCATACACTTTATATAAAATCTTCAGTGAAATAACAATATGCAGCGGCTTCAAAATTGTCTACTAAACAACATGGATCATATAACTGGTTACTACCTATTACAATGTTCTTCAACTTTCCATAATTTTTAATATTTAATCCAAGCCCTTATTGTATCTTGTCACATACGATCAAGCCTCATACCGGACATAAGTTCGTTTCTGACGTGAAGACGTCGTAAAACAATCGTCCGATTATGCCATCAGCAACGCAACTGCAACGTGTCGTATAACGGATGAGACGTTTATGTTACACAGCCAACAGTGCAACTAGGATAGACAACTAGGAATCTAGACAAAATTACGATAGCATTTACTTTCCCACTAAGGAGAAACGTACCAGAAGTAAGGCTTTAGACAAGACTTCCTGTTACAGATTGTGAAAAAATGTTTATAAAACCAAGATAGTATTTGTCCTTTAATTTGAAAAGCAGATTGATTTAAGGGAGCACAACGATAGATGTTGCAACCGCATTCTATCTAAATTATATATACATTAAATTATTTTGTTTTGTCTTAGCAACTACAATTTGTCAATATCAACATGGGCAGAACGACTCAAGCCATACGGATGTTATCCGAGTACCCACTAAAACTGTTCAGCCCACTGATTACCATTAAGAATAGCTGAGTTACTGTTTCTAGATGGTACGCAAAAGGTAAACTAAAAAAGGGCGACGATATTAGTATGAACAAATAATAACGGGAAGTAAATCCCTGCCGCTAAGGGAGACAAACCAATTATAAAAGCAAATAAGTCCTACTTTTTGCGGATTTACGACTGCCCCCCAGTGCCTATGCGTCGACATTCGGTAATTTGAAAGCAGACGAGATAATATTCGTTATACAATATTTTAATAAATACGTTCTTAAATATAGCAATGATGGCATAAAGTCCTTGTCATATACATTCCTTGAGCACAGCTTTAGTTCAGGATAAACTAACAAGCCCTGGGCATGGACGCAGAACGCTTTTTCAAATTGTGAGGTTAGCGAATCTTGGCAACGTCAGGCAGTCTTGTTGCAAATACAAATGGGCCATGCATGCTACTGCATTTAAGTCGGGGCTATCCATATAAGCTTATATACGGGTTGGGGGTGTGGTTGGCATATTTATCTGTACCAAAAACTAAATTGCGTATGCTGCATCTTCGCTACTTAGCCCCTGGTCAAAAGTAGTATCATCAAGGGTCAAATACAGAATACACCGTCCCATCATCGCCTAGGTGTGCTACCTGTATATGATGTGCTATATGCCAACGGGCTGTGAAAAAGGTTACTAACATGACAGCAAACTCAACTTAATATGACGGGAATACGGCTGTAATACAATACTACATTATTCCTCTTGGTGCCGGCTACAGAGAGCACTATAAACAAAACAAATCGGTAATTGTGAGTTTGGTTTTCATTGATGGATTTGTTCAAGACTTAGGGCAAGTTGTATTAAATGTTGGAGCCGAAACATTAACAAAATGACTGCATATCTCTGTTTCCAAGCTGATGTGTAGGCATAAAAAATTGAGTCGGATGGTCTGTAAAAAAACCGTTCTAAGCAATTGTACTGATAATTTGTTTCTTGGAGTCACATAGCTCGAAGAGAATGTGGTTATATTACGAACTGTGACGTTATATGTGATCTCTGTTAAAACAAATGTAATGTGAAAATATAGGTGATAACGCCTGCGGCCAGAACTACATGCTGTGTTTGAGATGATTGCCATGACATCGCCTCAGATATAATGGAGAAATGGAAATGGAAAGACTAAGGCAGTATTTTGACTCTCCAAAACGACTCTAGGGAATGCCCTTTTACTGAAGCAAATGAGTCATGCTCAAGTGATGAAGCAGTAATACAAATTGACATGAGGATCTGGCTTCAAGCAGTGAGTGCATTTTATATTCTGCCCCAAAGCATATATGCAAGCTTGTTACACAGCACATATTGTCAGCGTGAATAAAATTGTCGTTATACAGCCATACGGATGCTACATATCTTCGAAATTAACCTGTGGCGCAGGTGCCGGGATGCTTTATGTAACCTATTTGCATGCGAGATAACTAAAATCCATATCATGCTACATCCTTCATATCAGCTTAGCATCCTCTTACAATGAACAGTCTAACATCATTTATCTGAGTTGACGCATCGAGTCTTTTCTGCCAGGTTTGGATGAAAACGGCAGTTAGGCTTAACAATCAGGAGGCATTTGCAACGATTGGTGAGAGTATGTGGGTGATACGACTTTGCAATGAAACGTCCGTGCAGGGGTCATACCTGGGCTGTGATCTTTGTGAATTATCTCTGATAATCTATTTCGCTTCCTGGCGATTTGTTCACGCCCCCAAGCAATTCCTAATCCTTGAGATTAATAAATATATTGATTCAGAGTGCTGCCGGTGAAATTATTAGGCCAGGTTATTACGTGAAGAGAGAAGCACACCTGTTGGCCGTGCTGGCCATTACTTAATGACTCTGTCTAAAGAAAAATGCATATTGTTAAAAAAATCAGACTTAACGACTTACGTCGTGCAAGAGTCAGAATACAACGTCGCTGCATTCAATTGTAATTGACGCTAGAAGGAACGACGCTTATAATTCACAAGGTAAGTTGGCATGAGATTTGCCTTACCGCTCTCTGCCATGTATCTCAAAAGTGTGTTTATGATTGGCTGTCTGAATTATCACCTATAATTTGAAGCCACGGCAAGAATAACGGCGGGGTAAAGGCTGGAGTACTTTAATGACGGGAAATGAGGCGGGGTCACTGTGGGGATCAGTTTTCTTATGCAGAGCAACCGTTTAACACATGACACCAATAAAAGTCATTTTTAATCATCTAAGGACATTTATCATGCTAAGCAGGCTGGGAATTCTGATAGCAAGTAAAACAAATTGCGTTTGCCATTGTTTTTATTAGCAAGTGTCAATTTCAACAGGTAACACATGTGTTTCGTATGGCTACTTGGTGCGGAAGGGTTCTCCGTCGAATGAATTGTTAGCAGTATGACTGGTTGCAGAGTGTCAGTTTCTGGTGCTATGATTCACGTTACATACCATGAGCGATTCTCTGAATAAGCTACTTTTTGCTCATGGAATCTCCTAACATAATTACCACTTTGTCATTAATCGCAAAGGGGACGGAAATGAAGCAGCGACATATCCAATGCTTCGTGCCCCAAATAACAATATAGAGATTACACCATCTCATCATATAATGTACCATATGCCCTTGAGTAGTGGATAGGTCTCTAGAATGATAGCCGACCATTTTTATTATGATAGAAAAAAACGGCTGTGTCCCAAAGCTAGATTCGTCCTATTGATGGCGACAGGGAGGATTGAGAGTAGTGTAACACGATTAACCAGTGGTAATTGTGTATTTTGCTATGATTGATACAAAAAGTCACGGCACAGGTTTTATTGGATTACATGTTGACGCCAGAACATAATCACGACGACGGCAAGACTTTGTGTGCAAGCTGATATGTTTAATCTTGCACGATCTCCTCTGCGGCTTGAAATACTGACCTGGTTTGCCAGTAAAATATAAATATACTTTTGAGTCTACTTTCTTAGAGATGATATGGTTATAACACTTAATGCTACGGTTGTGGTTGTGGTCACTAAGAACTGGTCGTAAGTGATAATAAGCATTTAAACGCACGTGACTATGCCTAGCAACAGATTTGAGGCATATATATATATGACCGCAAATCAGTAATCATGTGGGATTGGTTTGGGGCGAATGGAAATTAACAGAGTTAGGCAGAATATTTGTCCAATATTCTCAACACGACTTTTGGGAAGGCCCTTTTGTTGAAGTAGGAATTACAGCACAAGCTTCGGACGCTTCAGGGAAGAAGTACTGTTACAAATTGCATCGACGATCTGGATAGAATTATATGCATGCAATGAATTTCACCCATATCATTGATCCCTGCCGGTTCTTAAACAAATATTGTCATCGTGCATGAATTTGACGTTATACAGCCTATCTGATGGATCACATCTTCGAAAGTAATTTAGGGCGTAGGTGAGGTTGAGATAAATTATTTGTATGCTAGATAACAACGATCCATATCACGCACCATCGTTGGCATCCTCTAACAGTCCACAGTTTCATATTATATATCTAAGTGGAGACGGCCACATGGCTGACTTGTTCATTCCGACCATCATTCTATTTTCAGGCGTAATCTTGTCTCTTGATTATAAAAAATCTCTTGTTTGCAGTTTACTTTAAGCATTAACGGATATAAAGATGCCCTTTGCTAGTAGTAAACATCATCATGACACATGTATACAATCAGAATCATTGCAGTTTTTGGGTAAGCAAGCATCCGTTTACTTCATTGCCGGTCGAAAATGTAATTATTTCCTTATGATGAATTGTTGCTGATGCTGCAACTCACTATGGGGATCATAATTATGAGTCCATGCATATGTCAAATATTAAAAACTTCCCTTGGTTGGAATTATATGCGTTATTATAATCTGTTTGGCGGAAATAACGATCGGTTAGCTGAATGAACACGGTGGAGAGGTTTATCTTTGACGTAACATCGATCTGTTCCAGGGCTTAAAAACATACGACCGGGTGAATTGTCATATTTTGCCAACCTTGTAATAACTGTCGTGACGTGAACCTGATCTGTTAGCGAGGTATTCTTGCCGTCAAAAATTTCGGCAACGCTCAACCCGAGCTAAACAGCTTGGTGTGTTTATCATTTCATGACGGATGGTACTATCGGATACAGTACCGACTCACCAGAAGTTTTACCAATGACAGGCGTTGCTGATCATGGTTTGTACATTGCTCTACACCTCCCATTTGTTTTCTCTTTGGAGCAATAGTTATTTATGATTTTGCTATTAGGGTTCCTTAGGGTTGGGGTTATAGACCTTCCCACCCACCGTGACTAGATACCTTCTTGGCTTTTTATCATTTTGTGAAAATTCCGTGCTAGGACAAGACACTGACATATGATATATTTCGAGTTTCTCCTGGCTAATAAAAACAAATATGAAATGCATTTGGTGTTGTTGACCGCCGTAAGCAACAGGTAAAACCGGGATAACATTACAAATTCACAAACACATCCAACTGAAATACTAAATAAACGAGCAAAATTATATTTAACACAGGACGGCGAAGATATTGTGCGGTTTGTTTGATCACCGATATTGAAAACTAGTTTATTCGGATTGCGAGCAGTTTTAATATCCTAAATTAGGATATAATGAGAGTTTCATTAGTGACAAAAAATTGTTGATTAACTGCCGATTCAATAGACCTAAGGGCCTACACCGATAATATATAAGCGACTTTTACTCTGACCACATATTTTGATATAAGGCTTGCCGTTTTAACTGATGTCTTCCGTAAGAAACATTATTATTGTTGATATTGCCTTGCTTGTCAAATTGAAGAAATATCGCCTGACTGTAGCTTAGTGTATTCGCAGCCGCATACCATGACAATGCTTGTAGTAAGAATAGTGTAAAGCAGGGTTTTAAACGTTTGTGTCGTTGCTCTATCGGTTGTTCCCAGTATAAACAACACAGTCTATATTTAGATGATGCTTGGATACTGTTTTATGTCGTCCGTGACAGTAGCCGTTCTAATGTGTGCTCTCATTAACGGTTGTTATTTATTCATTACTACGAGCACGTTCTGGTTACCAGTATATTGAACCAGGGAGTAAATGGGAACAATGTTGAGAGGTGCTGTTGGCGAAACAGCACGTATATCGAGTTTTTGGTTTGGATATTTCTGTTGATAATAACTGTCATGTGGTTTGTAATTAAGAATGGCTAAGCCCACGTTTTATCACAGATCTAATCATTTCCAAGGCTGGGGTCAAATTTCAGCACAATTGGGTCGACGATTATAAGGATTATGACTGCTACACATAATATACGATATAACAGATGTGCAGGCGACATTAATTCTGTTCCAACTATGAAAATGGCGTAGACGTCTGCTAGACACTTTATGAGCCTTGTCATTGCACATTTATGATGACAAAGAACATTACTCATCCCATCAAGTAGGTTATATATATTATTATACTCATTTCGCATAACATCGGTATATATGAATATCAGATTATTACGTTACTGATAGATTCATTGGTCGTCAAATGCGTCATGGGGAAAATAAGTACCGTAGACAACGAACAATATTTGTAGGTGCAGCTGAGGTGCACGGAGCATGAATATGGCCGTCAACATATGGCTGAATATAAGGTGTACTTCTACTCATCATTGTCGCCTCATCATTCAATCAAATTAAAAAACAAAGCGTATGGGCCATCTGCAAGCCTGCTCAATAGCGAGCCAAGTTAAAAGGGCGCCCAACAAACGTCAAGTGGCAATAGAGGTATCTAAAATTAAGGTAATTGCTCGCATGTAGAATATACATAAGCACACATTTCTTTTGCAATAGTGCCTGCTATTCTAAATGGTGTGCATAGATAATGGCAGGTATGGATAATTCAGTAGTCTAATAAGGATTAACATACTCTGCCAATGGCAACCGATGGTGCAATTCAAGGATGACTTAATATTGTGTTACTTGGAAATGAGCCGCGGTTGTTACTTGTGTCGTTGTAACTTTGGTTTGTGGTGATAGTCAGAGAGTATCTGTACACCTGAATATGCTTACCACCTGACCGTTCAGTAAATGTAAGGAAAACATCAGATAATGAAAATATACAAACAATTGTATATTCATCTTCCTTTCTCGGGGATGGACAAACATGTACTGTTTGATGTCTATTCGATGTATATCCAATTTAATTGATCCGCTAAAATGTTTAAATATCCGAAAGAGCAGTTTATAGTGTAACAAGAGACAGCAGTGGTGACTAGGTGTTTAGACGTGTCATGCGCTCGGTAACACACTGTAGTCGAGTCATCATTAGACTATGCATTTAACTGATAAATAATTCTTCTTGTGATTCTTGTCGAATTAGTCGGAAGACTAAATGTGCAATGGTTTAATGCCAAGCAAATTAGATTACTTGTGAGGGGCTGCTCTAGCATCGTGATCAACCAATGTCCTACCATTGTACTCAAACCATGCTATTGAAGTCAACGTATAACCTCGATTCCATTTTGCATCGTTATCTCCATGGAAACAACTGCTTAAATATATAGCCTCTCATGTAAGATAGTATGTATCGAAAATGCTTTCTGCGCACCTGTGGTGATTCATTTACGTGCATATTTGTTAATTCTCTGTGTCAGATTGCAGCCAAATGACGAAAACATAGTGCGCTCAGTCGTCCTACCCAGCTGCTGAGATTACGTCTGTTTCACTTGCAGGTTGATTATGCTAAAACTCCTGATTAACTATAGTGCGTCGCCGATTAGCCGCCTACATATACGTAACGTTACATGGCTCAGCCTCAGGACCGTGTTGCAAATGTTATGATATACCCTTTAGTCGGCTCATCATATCGCAAAAACACATATAACGATAAATCATTGTGTGGCTTTGGGTAGTGGTTTTGGTATGCCTCCAACAGATGATTAATTCTGAAGTAATGCCGTTTTTCTTTATCCAAAACAAGTTTTCTTGTTTGCAAGCATTCATTACCATTCATTACCATTCAAAGATATAACTTAGTTACGATGAATTGTTGCCAATGCTGCAACTCGCTATGAAGATCATCATTCCCATTATTCAACAATCATGTAGCTGGCATTATAAGTGCAAACATAAGTCAACGCCTGAAAACGTTAAAAAGTTTCCTTTGCTGGGATTGTTTGCGTTTATATAATCTGTTGAGCGGAAATTGCAGATTCAAATAAATCTAGATGCAACGGAAGTGTGGCGAAGACGAAGGAGAAGTTTACATCGACCAGTAACAGGGCTAAATTGTCAGATTCTGCCACATTGGTCATAATGCCTTAAGTGAATCTCCATAGCTTAGTATTGCTTGGTCCCCGGCCGCGGTCTGATGTGTTAGCGAGGTATTCTCGCTGCGGGATGTTTCGACAAGGCTACACCCGAGCCTAAAAGCCCTACCAATGGCAGGCGTTGCTGATTTCGGTTTGCCGCCCGTATTTCTCCTTAGACCATTAGTAATTTGTGGCTTTGCCCATATGGTCTCTTAGAGAGATCTTCAATTTACTGTCCCACCTCGAGGATGCGTAAGTAACAGGCGCGGGATTTGGTGAATAGGTGTGCCGTTACTAAAATCGTTCACTTATGGTGACCATAAGGACGCAAACCTTTTGTGGACGGGTGCAGATCGCAAAAAGCAATAAGTTAACTAGTTGACCAATAAATACAGTTCAACATGTTGCCGAGTACTATATCTTGCATTGTCATATGACAAACTTTTCGAATTAACGCTGGGTGAATAACAATATGCCGCACTGAACTAACTGCATTTGCATATCAGAGTCAATGCTGATGTTAAAAAAAATTAGTGACGATGTAATCACAAAGTTCAGCAATGTATCTGGAATTATTCAAAATGACGCTTATTCAGATAATTAACTTCGTGGTAATTATACTATATGCAAATTATCCACCCGTTAATGGTCTACTGGCAATCATGCAGTTATTGTGTAAGGCTATATTGCTGCCTGCTTGGTGAAATAGAAGTGGCGATATTACATTTTGTTTGGCATTAACACCTTAACCATCTTGCTTATTCTCAAGAGCATAGGGCCTACACTTTGAACCACAAATTTTACTCTAGTAATTTACAACGTATATATATCCTCTCTTTTAACTCGCTTTTAACGAAGCATTCTTGTTGCGAACAATTTATAAAAGACTAGCCGTGCTCATTGCTGTAATCGTAATCGTAGCTCAAACAGAGGTAGTGGTTGCTGTCGTGAACTTGAGCAACTTAGGCTTCACTTGCAGAAGAAGAACGGTTAGAGTGATTATTCTGTTCTCCGTACTTTCTTTTGAGGCATGAATGGGGGCTTTAAACAACACTATTGTCATTTAATGAAAACATCATATGACACAACATGAAAAATATTGTACTCGGCAATACGCTGAATTGTATTTATTGCGTCATATTATATGTCGACAGATTGGTGACTATTATTGAAAGTTCCATCATAAAAAGTCACTACCCGCACCATTTACTGCTACTAACGCTAACTAATTATGCAACCCGTGTAGAGGCATACCACGCCTAGTGTGCATTAGTTAGTGTGCGAGGACGGGACTTAACTGCCGATTCAATCGACCGGAGGGCCTATACACCGATAATACTAATATGAATAATATGCTTGCACTAGATTTTTCCTTTTATATATGTGCCATTATGGTTTGCAGTGGCTAGGTTTTTAGCTGCAACTCTATCATCCGAAATGAACTCTGAAGTTTACCAGGCCCATGGAGTTTTCATTGAGTAATGGTGGGATTTTTCGTTGAATCTGTTTTGCTTTCCCTGCCTGCACGAAACTCGACATACAGACTTCTGGACAAAATGAGAACCTCGTTTAGGGGTTTTAATTATTTTTGCAACCATTCAATAAGCAAAATTTCTGTTCATCACTTGACGGACATATTTCTCCTCACTTATCTTAATACGACATGAATCCATGGCATTTGCCATTGACGGTCTGCGGTTGGGCCCTGCTCTGTGTATTCCCACATATCGGTGGCCGGACCAGCACAAACCATATTTCTTATATAAGCATATCGCAGTATCGCTATCGGATTAATTATCAGTAATGATAACGTATGAAGGTAATGGTTTTGATTACTTCTACATATATGTGTAAGAACAATACTATAATCCTTAGTTCACCTTCACTGCACAGATATTGTTTTTTACAAGCCTCTAATGACTATCTAGACAAGTATTGAAATCTGAAGAGCTGGAGCTGTTTCATTCAATGAACCCTATGAACGATTATAACGAGATTTTTGTGTCAACTCTATTTACTGTGGTTGTACTGGGGGTTGTGCCTTTAATATTGTACTGTACGTCTGCGAAGGAATAATAATCATTCACAAAATGCACACAATTACAAAACATTAAGTGATATTGACTCTATATCAAACTACACAACATGTAATGATAATCTTACTAATATTCATTCATCGTTAGCTAACTTGTGCAAGTTTTGTATTTGTTACGTAACACTGTTGAGGCTATTCGAATTGTGTGGGATGGGCAATGGATATTTCATATAATATAAATATGCGTGCGAATAAAGGTGGATAAGCTAATCTAAGAGACTGAGCAGTCTAACAGCTTAGAACTCACTCGCCTCCTATTTATAGTCTCGTGAGGTTTTCATAGACGCGAGATCACGAAAATTTCCCATACTTCGCCCCTCTTTTCTGGGAATCAGCGTGGGGGAATCTTGAGCGTGCGTTGTCAGGAAACGTAAAGACAAGCACCGAACATTCTACAGAATGTCAACCCAGTTGAGGTTGATGACGCATATCTGAATTAAGTATCACGACAGCCTGATACGATAAATACTGTAATGGGAGTGGTTGTCCAACCACAGTTTAAAGCATTGGCAAGGCAAGACGTCAATTATGAAACGAACATACTCTTTGGTGCGCATGGTGCGTTTGAACAGGCTTGTGACTGCGATTGAATATTGCCATGTTATCTGGATGAAGAAAACAAGACTGCTTTTGATGGTGTACAACCTGATAAAATATGTGGGTACTGAAGCAAGCGACAATTGCTGGATCCAAACAGTGTTGCCCGCCAGTGACATTTGACGTTATTTGGCTAGTAAATCAAACTTTTACTGTAGGGGAACAAAATGACCTCAAGGAAAGCAACCCTTATCATACGACCGATACTACAAGCGGGAGTTCGTGTTTGATTTGAGTGCCGCATACATCACTCGCAGCATTTCTTCTAGAGGGTAGGTCACGTGACATATAGCGTTGCGGTGCAATCGGTTAGAAGTTTGGAATTCTGGTCCCGACATCATTATCATTGACGGCATGCTTGTGCGCAAACCTATTATTATTCTAAACAATAGTTCTTTCCGTTATTGGAGCACTATATCACATCTAATTTAGCCTCAGCATGTTCAAATGAAACGGAAACCCTGCCTAATGGCTAAGTGTCGTGACACCCTACCATCTAAAGTGAATGATGTACGACCCAATATCCTCGTCTACTATACTCTGCCAAGCGACCAACGCTTCCATTGTCCCATTATATTGCAAGCGGTATCCGCATCCATTGCTCTTATTGACAGGCGGCCATCACGGTTTCCTGAGCAAACGCCAATAACATATTTCATAGGAAGTGCATCTTAAGCAACCTTTACAGCTCACAGTGGCAGCGTCTTGAGTGGAGATAGGTAGCTGTGTCATTAGGATCGGATGATAACAATTACTCGACGTTTACTCCTGGTAAATGATTGTTTCATGTGAATTTAACAGCTCGATTTAACACCGTCGAATTCAGAGCACATTGTATCTCTTTTAACTTTCTACCGTTAGCCTATCGCACATACTGGTAATTCATCGCAGCATACATTCCTGAATCAGTTAAGAACTGAGTTATTATTACGTTATATAATATGGGATGCGGATATTGCTATGCTTGTCTGTCTAGAGGAACGGCCATCTGTCATCTTCACGTTATTTAGGATATACTTGACTGCACACACAGTTTCTAATACTGATGACACAGAGCATAATAAGACCCGCAACAATTAACACAAAATCTTACGGTGGTCACTTATAATATTTATCACGTCTGATGAGCATTTCGGTTCAGACTACCACCAACTGTACAGGATCAACATGACAAACCATCCAAAACAACCTATGTTGCATTCATTTCTCAGCATTGTCACTTGGGTTTAAACATATTCTACCCTTTACGTTCGGTGCAATCTCTATCGATGTACACTGGCATGGAAATGTATTGCTTGGTTGGAGTTATTGCTTGTTATTGACGTGTTACGCGTAATGAATGGGATAAGTGATCTATCCCATATACTTTATATAAAATCTTCAGTGAAATAACAATATGCAGCGGCTTCAAAATTGTCTACTAAACAACATGGATCATATAACTGGTTCCTACCTATTACAATGTTCTTCAACTTTCCATAATTTTTAATATTTAATCCAAGCCCTTATTGTATCTTGCCACATACGATCAAGCCTCATACCGGACATAAGTTCGTTTCTGGCGTGAAACAATCGTCAGATTATGCCATCAGCAACGCAACAGCAACATGTCGTATAACGGATGAAACGTTTATGTTACACAGCCAACAGTGCAACTAGGATAGACAACTAGGAAGCTAGACAAAATTACGATAGCATTTACTTTCCCACTAAGGAGAAACGTACCAGAAGTAAGGCTTTAGACAAGACTTCCAGTTACAGATTATGAAAATATGTGTATAAAACCAAGATAGTATTTGTCCTTTAATTTGAAAAGCAGATTGATTTAAGGGAGCACAACGATAGATGTTGCAACCGCATTCTATCTAAATTATATATACATTAAATTTTGTTTTGTCTTAGCAACTACAATTTTTCAATATCAACATAGGCAGAACGACTCAAGCCAACTGGATGTTATCCGAGTAGCCACTAAAACTGTTCAGCCAAACAGATTACCAATATGAATGGCTGAGTGACTGTTTCTAGATAGTACGCAAAGGGTAAACTAAAAAAAGGCGACGATATTAGTATGAACAAATAATAACGGGAAGTAAATCCATGCCGCTAAGGGAGACAAACCTAATATAAAAGCAAATAAGTCCTACGTTTTGAGGATTTACGACTGCGCCCCAGTGCCTATGCGTCGACATTCGGTAATTTGAAAGCAGACGAGATAATATTCGTTATACAATATTTTAATAAATACGTTCTTATAGTCACATAGCTCGAAGAGAATGTGGTTATATTACGAACTGTGACGTTAATGGTGATCTCTGTTAAAACAAATGTAATGTGAAAATATAGGTGATAACACCTGCGGCCAGAACTACATGCTGTGTTTGCGATGATTGCCATGACATCGCCTCAGATATCATGGAGAAATGGAAATGGAAAGACTAAGGCAGTATTTTGACTCTCCAAAACGACGCAAGGGAACGCCCTTTTACTGAAGCAAATGAGTCATGCTCAAGTGATGTAGCAGTAATACAAATTGACATGAGGATCTGGCTTCAAGCAGTGAGTGCATTTTCTCTGCCCCAAAGCATATATGCAAGCTTGTTACACAGCACATATTGTCAGCGTGAATAAAATTGTCGTTATACAGCCATACGGATGCTACATATCTTCGAAATTAACTTGTGGCGCAGGTGCCGGGATGCTTTATGTAACCTATTTGCATGCGAGATAACTAAAATCCATATCATATTATATCCTTCATATCAGCTTAGCATCCTCTTACAATGAACAGTCTAACATCATTTATCTGAGTTGACGCATCGAGTCTTTTCTGCCAGGTTTGGATGAAAAAGGCAACTAGGCTTAACAATCACGAGGCATTTGCATCGATTGGTGAGAGTCTGTGGGTGATACGACTTTGCAATGAAACGTCCGTGCAGGGGTCATACCTGGGCTGTGATCTTTGTGAATTATCTCTGATAATCTATTTCGCTTCCTGGCGATTTGTTCACGCCCCCAAGCAATTCCTAATCCTTGAGATAAATAAATATATTGATTCAGAGTGCTGCCGGTGAAATTATTAGGCCAGGTTATTACGTGAAGAGAGAAGCACACCTGATGGCCGTGCCGGCCATTACTCAATGACTCTGACTAAAGAAAAATGCATATTGTCAAAACAATCAGACTTTACGACTTATGGCGTGCTAGAGTCAGACTACAACGCTGCATTCAATTACAATTGACGCTAAAAGGAACGACGCTTATAATTCACAAGGTAAGTTGGCATGAGATTTGCCTTACCGCTCTCCGCCATGTATCTCAAAAGTGTGTGTTTATGATTGGCTGTCTGAATTATCACCTATAATTTGAAGTCACGGCAAGAATAACGAGGGGGTAAAGGCTGGAGTACATTAATTGCGGGAAATGAGGCGGGGTCACTGTGGGGATCAGTTTTCTTATGCAGAGCAACCGTTTGACACATGACTCCAATAAAAGTCATTTTTTATCATCTAAGGACATTTATCATGCTAAGCAGGCTGGGAATTCTGATAGCAAGTAAAACAAATTGCGTTTGCCATTGTTTTTATTAGCAAGTGTCAATTTCAACAGGTAACACATGTGTTTCGTATGGCTACTTGGTGCTGGCGCAGGTTGTGATAGGGAAGGGTTCTCCGTCGAATGAATTGTTAGCAGTATGACTGGTTGCAGAGTGTCAGTTTCTGGTGCTATGATTCACGTTACATACCACGAGCGATTCTCTGAATGAGCTACTTTTTCCTCATGGAATCTCCTAACATAGTTACCACTTTGTCAATAATCGCAAAGGGGACGTAAATGAAGCAGCGACATATCCAATGCTTCGTGCCCCAAATAACAATATAGAGATTACACCATCTCATCATATAATGTAGCATATGCCCTTGAGTAGTGGATAGGTCTCTAGAATGATAGCCGACCATTTTTATTATGATAGAAAAAACGGCTGTGTCCCAAAGCTAGATTCGTCCTATTGATGGCGACAGGGAGGATTGAGAGTAGTGTAACACGATTAACCAGTGGTAATTGTGTATTTTGCTATGATTGATACAAAAAGTCACGGCACAGGTTTTATTGGATTACATGTTGTCGCCAGAACATAATCACGACGACGGCAAGACTTTGTGTGCAAGCTGATATGTTTAATCTTGCACGATCTTCTCTGCGGCTTGAAATACTGACCTGGTTTGCCAGTAAAATATAAATATACTTTTGAGTCTACTTTGTTAGAGATGATATGGTTATAACACTTAATGCTACGGTTGTGGTTGTGGTCACTAAGAACTGGTCGTAAGTGATAATAAGCATTTAAACGCACTTGACTATGCCTAGCAACAGATTTGAGGCATATATATATATATGACCGCAAATCAGTAATCATGAGGGATTGGTTTGGGGCGAATGGAAATTAACAGAGTTAGGCAGAATATTTGTCCAATATTCTCAACACGACTTTTGGGAAGGCCCTTTTGTTGAAGTAGGAATTACAGCACAGGCTTCGGACGCTTAAGGGAAGAAGTACTGTTACAAATTGCATCGACGATCTGGATAGAATTATATGCATGCAATGAATTTCACCCATATCATTGATCCCTGCCGGTTCTTAAACACATATTGTCATCGTGCATGAAGTTGTCGTTATATAGCCTATCTGATGGATCATATCTTCGAAAGTAATTTAGGGCGTAGGTTAGGTTGAGATAAATTATTTGTATGCTAGATAACAACGATCCATATCACTCACCATCGTTGGCAACCTCTAACAGTCCACAGTTTAATATTATATATCTAAGTGGAGACGGCCACATGGCTGACTTGTTCATTCCGACCATCATTCTATTTTCAGGCGTAATCTTGTCTCTTGATTATAAAAAATCTCTTGTTTGCAGTTTACTTTAAGCATTAACGGATATAAAGATGCCCTTTGCTAGTAGTAAACATCATCATGACACATGTATACAATCAGAATCATTACAGTTTTTGGGTAAGCAAGCATCCGTTTACTTCATTGACGGTCGAAAATGTAATTATTTCCTTATGATGAATTGTTGCTGATGCTGCAACTCACTATGGGGATCATAATTATGAGTCCATGCATATGTCAAATATTAAAAACCTCCCTTGGTTGGAATTTTATGCGTTATTATAATCTGTTTGGCGGAAATAACGATCGGTTAGCTGAATGAACACGATGGAGAGGTTTATCTTTGACGTAACATCGTTCTGTTCCAGGGCTTAAAAACATACGAGCGGGTGAATTGTCAGATTCTGCCAACCTTGTAATAACTGTCGTGACGTGAACCTGATCTGTTAGCGAGGTATTCTTGCCGTCAAAAATTTAGGCAATGCTCAACCCGAGCTAAACAGCTTAGTGTGTTTACCATTTCATGACGGATGCTACTATCGAATACAGTACCGACTCACCAGAAGTTTTACCAATGACAGGCGTTGCTGATCATGGTTTGTACATTGCTCTACACCTCCCATTTTTTTCTCTTTGGAGCAATAGTTATTAATGATTTTGCCATTATGGTTCCTTAGGGTTGGGGTTATAGACCTTCCCACCCACCGTGACTAGATGCCTTCTTGGCTTTTTATCATTTTGTGAAAATTCCGTGCTAGGACAAGACACTGACATATCACATATTTCGAGTTTCTACTGGCTAATAAAAACAAATTGGAAATGCATTTGGTGTTGTTGGACGCCGTAAGCAACAGGTAAAACCGGGATAACATTACAAATTCACAAACACATCCAACTGAAATACTAAATAAACGAGCAAAATTATATTTAACATAGGACGGCGGTTTGTTTGATCACCGATATTGAAAACTAGTTTATTCGGATTGCGAGCAGTTTATTATCCTAGATTAGGATATAATGAGAGTTTCATTAGTGACAAAATTGTTGATTAACTGCCGATTCAATAGACCTAAGGGCCTACACCGATAATATATAAGCGACTTTTACTCTGACCACATATTTTGATATAAGGCTTGCCGTTTTAACTGATGTCTTCCGTAAGAAACATCATTATTGTTGATATTGCCTTGCTTGTCCAATAGAAGGAATATCGCCTGACTGTAGCTTAGTGTATTCGCAGCCTCATACCATGAGAATGCTTGTAGTAAGAATAGTGTAAATCAGGGTTTTAAAGTCGATATTTTCCAACGTTTGTGTCGTTGCTCAATCGGTTGCTCCCAGTATAAACAACACAGTCTATAATTTGGTGATGCTTGGATACTGTTTTATGTCGTCCGTGACAATAGCCGTTCTAATGTGTGCTCTCATCAACGGTTGTTATTTAGTCATTACTACGAGCACGTTCTGGTTACCAGTATATTGAACCAGGGAGTAAATGGGAACAATGTTGATAGGCACTGTTAGCGAAACAGCGCGTATATCGAGTTTTTGGTTTGGATATTTCTGTTGATAATAACTGTCATGTGGTTTGCTTTTAAGAATGGCTAAGCCCACGTTTTATCACAGATCTAATCATTTCCAAGGCTGGGGTCAAATTTCAGCACAATTGGGTCGACGATTATAAGGATTATGACTGCTACACATAATATACGATAGAACAGGTGTGCAGGCGACATAAATTCTGTTCCAACTATGAAAAGGGCGTAGACGTCTGCTAGACACTTTATGAGCCTTGTCATTGCACATTTATGATGACAAAGAACATTACTCATCCCATCAAGTTGGT
Source organism: Urechis unicinctus (assembly GCA_034190875.2). Classification (NCBI taxonomy): domain Eukaryota; kingdom Metazoa; phylum Annelida; class Polychaeta; order Xenopneusta; family Urechidae; genus Urechis; species Urechis unicinctus. The sequence goes on along the minus strand of CM067354.1, from coordinate 35,598,764 downwards.
TATATATATTATTATACTCATTTCGCATAACATCGGTATATATAAATATCAGATTATTACGTTACCGATAGATTCATTGGTCGTCAAATGCGTCATGGGGAAAATAAGTACCGTAGACAACGAACAATATTTGTAGGTGCAGCTGAGGTGCACGGAGCATGAATATGGCCGGCAACATATGGCTGAATATAAGGTGTACTTCTACTCATCATTGTCGCCTCATCATTCAATCAAATTAAAAACAAAGCGTATGGGCCATCTGCAAGCCTGCTCAATAGCGAGCCAAGTTAAAAGGGCGCCCAACAAACGTCGAGTCGCAATAGAGGAATTTAAAATTAAGGTAATTGCTCGCATGTAGAATATACCTTAGCACATATTTCCTTTGCAATAGTGCCTGCTATTCTAAATGGTATGCATAGATAATGGCAGGTATGGATAATTTAGTAGTCCTACAAGGATTAACATACTCTGCCAATGGCAACCGATGGTGCAATTCAATGATAACTTAATATCGTGTTACTTGGAAATGAGCCGCGGTTGTTACTTTTGTCGTTGTAACTTTGGTTTGTGGTGATAGTCAGAGAGTATCTGTACACCTGAATATTCTTATCACCTGACCATTTTAGGAAATGTAAGGAACACATCAGATAATGATAATATGCAAACAATTGTATATTCATCCTCCTTTCACGAGAATGGACAACCATGTACTGCCCGATGCCCATTCAATATATATTCAACTCGTTTGATCCGCCAAATTGTTTAAATATCCGAAAGAGCAGTTTGTAGTATAACAAGAAACAGCAACGGTGAGTTGGTGTTTAGACGTGTCATGCACTTGGTAACATACTGTAATCGAGTCATCATAAAATTTTGCATTCAACTGATAAATAATTCTTACTGTGATACCTTTACAATTCTTTTCGAATTAGTCGGAACGCTGAATGTGCAATGGTTTAATCACATGCAAATACGATTACTTGTGAGGTGCTGCTCTAGCATCGTGATCAACCATTGTACTACCACAGTACTAAAACCAAGCAATTGAAGTCTATGTATACCCTCCATACCATTTACATCATTATCTCCATGGAAACAACTGTTTAAATATATAGCCCCTCATGTAAAATAGTATGTTTCTAAATTGCTTTCTGTGCACCTGTGGCGATTCAGTTACGTGCATATTTGTTAATTCTCTGTGTCAGATTGCAGCCAAATGACGAAAACATAGTGCGCTCAGTCGTCCTACCCAGCTGCTGAGAATACATTTGCAGGTTGATTATGCTAATACTCCTGATTAACTATAATGCGTCGCCGATTAGCCGCCTACATATACGTAACGTTACATGGCTTAGCCTCAGGACCGTGTAGCAAATGTTATGATATACCCTTTAGTCGGCTCATCATATCGCAAAAACACATATAACGATAAATCATTGTGTGGCTTTGAATAGTGGTTTTGGTATGCCTCCAACAGATGATTAATTCTGAAGTAATGCCGTTTTTCTTTATCCAAAACAAGTTTTCTTGTTTGCAAGCATTCATTACCATTCATTACCATTCAAAGATATAACTTCGTTACGATGAATTGTTGCCAATGCTGCAACTCGCTATGAAGATCATCATTCCCATTATTCAACAATCATGTAGCTGGCATTATAAGTGCAAGCATAAGTCAACGCCTGAAAACGTTAAAAAGTTTCCTTTGCTGGGATTATTTGCGTTTATATAATCTGTTGAGCGGAAATTGCAGATTCAAATAAATCTAGATGCAACGGAAGTGTGGCGAAGACGAGGGAGAAGTTTATCTTTCACACAACATCGACCAGTAACAGGGCTAAATTGTCAGATTCTGCCACATTGGTCATTATGCCTTAAGCGAATCTCCATAGCTTAGTATTGCTTGGTCCTGGGCCGCAGTCTGATCTGTTAGCGAGGTATCAGAGTCAATGCTGATGTTAAAAAAAAATTAGTGACGATGTAATCACAAAGTTCAGGAATGTATCTGGAATTATTCAAAATGACGCTTATTCAGATAATTAACTTCGTGGTAAATATACTATATGCAAATTATCCACCCGTTAATGGTCTACTGGCAATCATGCAGTTATTGTGTAAGGCTATATTGCTGCCTGCTTGGTGAAATAGAAGTGGCGATATTACATTTTGTTTAGCATTAACACCTTAACCTTCATGCTTATTCTCCAGAGCATAGGGCCTACACTATGAACCACAAATTTTACTCTAGTAATTAACAACCTATATATATCCTCTCTTTTAACTCGCTTTTAACGAAGCATTCTTGTTGCGAATAATTTATAAAAGACTAGCCGTGCTCAATGCCGTTATCGTAATCGTAGCTCAAACAGAGGTGGTGGCTGTCGTGAACTTGAGCAACTTAGGCTTCACTTGCAGAAGAAGGACGGTTAGAGTGATTATTCTGTTCTCCGTACTTCGTTTGAAGCATGATTGGGAGCTTTAAACAACACTATTGTCATTTAATGAAAACATGTCATATGACACAACATGAAAAATTTTGTACTCGGCAATACGCTGAATTGTATTTATTGCGTCATATTATATGTCGACAGATTGGTGACTATTACTGAAAGTTCCATCATAAAAAGTCACTACCCGCACCATTTACCGCTACTAACGCTAACTAGTTATGCAACCCATGTAGAGGCATACCACGCCTAGTGTGCATTAGTTAGTGTGCGAGGACGGGACTTAACTGCCGATTCAAACGACCGGAGGGCCTATACACCGATAATACTAATATGAATAATATGCTTGCACTAGATTTTTCCTTTTATATATGTGCCATTATGGTTTGCAGTGGCTAGGTTTTTAGCTGCAACTCTATCATCCGAAATGAACTCTAAAGTTTACCAGGCCCATGGAGTTTTCATTGAGTAATGGTGGGATTTCTCGTTAAATCTGTGTTGCTATCCCTGCCTGCACGAAACGCGACATACAGACTTCTGGACAAAATGAGAACCTCGTTAAGGGATTTTAATTATTTTTGCAACCATTCAATAAGCAAAACTTCTATTCATCACTTGACGGACATATTGCTCCTCACCTATCCTAATACGACATGAATCCATGGCATTTGCCATTGACGGTTTGCGGTTGGACCCTGCTCTGTGTATTCCCACATATCGGTGGCCGGACCAGCACAAACCATATTTCTTATATAAGCATTTCGCAGTATCGCTATCGGATTAATTATCAGTAATGATAACGTATGAAGGTAATGGTTTTGATTACTTCTACATATATGTGTAAGAACAATACTATAATCCTTAGTTCACCTTCACTGGACAGACATTGTTTTTTACAAGCCTCTAATGACTATCTAGACAAGTATTGAAATCTGAAGAGCTGGAGCTTTTTCATTCAATGAACCCTATGAACGATTATAACGAGATTTTTGTGTCAACTCTATTTACTGTGGTTGTACTGGGGGTTGTGCCTTTAATATTGTACTGTACGTCTGCGAAGGAATAATAATCATTCACAAAATGCACACAATTACAAAACATTAAGTGATATTGACTCTATATCAAACTACACAACATGTAATGATAATCTTACTAATATTCATTCATCGTTAGCTAACTTGTGCAAGTTTTGTATTTGTTACGTAACGCTGTTGAGGCTATTCGAATTGTGTGGGATGGGCAAGGGATATTTCATATAATATAAATATGCGTGCGAATAAAGGTGGATAAGCTAATCTACGAGACTGAGCAGTCCAGCAGCTTAGAAATCACTCGCCTCCTATTTATAGACTCGTGAGGTTTTCATAGACACGAAAATCTCAAGAGCGTGCGTTGTCATATCTGTTAAAGACAGGAAACGTGAAGACAAGCACTGAAAATTCTACAGAATGTCAACCCAGCTGAGGTTGATGACGCATATCTGAATTAAGTATCACGACAGCCTGATACGATTAATACTGTAATGGGAGTGGTTGTCCAACCACAGTTTAAAGCATTGACAAGGCAAGACGTCAATAATGAAACGAATATACTCTTTGGTGCGCTTGGTGCGTTTGAACAGGCTTATGACTGCGATTGAATATTGCCATGTTATCTGGATGAAGAAAACAAGACTGCTTTTGATGGTGTACAACCTGATAAAATATGTGGGTACTGAAGCAAGCGACAATTGCTAAATCCAAACAGCGTTGCCCGCCAGTGACAGTTGACGTTATTTGGCTAGTAAATCAAACTTTTACTGTAGGGGATCAAAATGACCTCAAGGAAAGCAACCCTTATCATACGACCGATACTACAAGCGGGAGTTCGTGTTTGATTTGAGTGCCGCATACATCACTCGCTGCATTTCTTCTAGAGGGTAGGTCACGTGACATATAGCGTTGCGGTGCAATCGGTTAGAAGTTTGGAATTCTGGTTCCACTATCATTATCATTGACGGAAGGCTTGTGCGCAAACCTATTATTATTCTAAACAATAGTTCTTTCCGCTAACGGAGCACTATATCACATCTAATTTAGCCTCAGCATGTTCAAATGAAACGGAAACCCTGCCTAATGGCTAAGTGTCGTGACACCCTACCATCTTAAGTGAATGATGTAGAAACCAATATCCTCGTCTACCACACTCTGTCAAGCGATCTACGCGTCCCTTGGCCCATTATATTGCTGGCGGTATCCGTTATCCATTGCTCTTATTGACAGGCGGCCATCACGGTTTCCTGAGCAAACGCCAATAACATATTTCATAGGAAATGCATCTTAAGCAACCTTTACAGCTCACAGTGGCAGCGTCTTGAGCAGAGATTGGTAGCTGTGTCATTCTGATCGGATGATAACAATTACTCGACGTTTACTTCTGGTACATGATTGTTTCATGTGAATTTAAAGGCTCGATTTAACACCGTCGAATTCAGCCCACATTGTGTCTCTTTTAACTTTCTACCGTTAGCCTATCGCACATACTGGTAATTCATCGCAGCATACATTCCTGAATCAGTTAAAATCTGAGTTAATATTACGTTATATAATATGGGATGCGGATATTGCTATGCTTGTCTGTCTAGAGGAACGGCTATCTGTCATCTTCACAATATTTAGGATATACTTGACTGCACACACAGTTTCTAATACTGATGACACAGGGCATAATAAGACCCGCAACAATTAACACAAAATCTTACGGTGGTCAATTATAATCTTTATCACGTCTGATGAGCATTTCGGTTCAGACTACCACCAACTGTACAGGATCAACATGTCAAACCATCCAAAACAACCTATGTTGCATTCATTTCTCAGCATTGTCACTTAGGTTTAAACATATTCTACCCTTTACGTTCGGTGCAATCTCTATCGATGTACATTGGCATAGAAATGTATTGCTTGGTTGGAGTTATTGCTTCTTATTGACGTGTAACGCGTAATGAATGGGATAAGTGATCTATCCCATACACTTTATATAAAATCTTCAGTGAAATAACAATATGCAGCGGCTTCAAAATTGTCTACTAAACAACATGGATCATATAACTGGTTACTACCTATTACAATGTTCTTCAACTTTCCATAATTTTTAATATTTAATCCAAGCCCTTATTGTATCTTGCCACATACGATCAAGCCTCATACCGGACATAAGTTCGTTTCTGACGTGAAGACGTCGTAAAACAATCGTCCGATTATGCCATCAGCAACGCAACTGCAACGTGTCGTATAACGGATGAGACGTTTATGTTACACAGCCAACAGTGCAACTAGGATAGACAACTAGGAATCTAGACAAAATTACGATAGCATTTACTTTCCCACTAAGGAGAAACGTACCAGAAGTAAGGCTTTAGACAAGACTTCCTGTTACAGATTGTGAAAAAATGTTTATAAAACCAAGATAGTATTTGTCCTTTAATTTGAAAAGCAGATTGATTTAAGGGAGCACAACGATAGATGTTGCAACCGCATTGTATCTAAATTATATATACATTAAATTATTTTGTTTTGTCTTAGCAGCTACAATTTGTCAATATCAACATGGGCAGAACGACTCAAGCCATACGGATGTTATCCGAGTACCCACTAAAACTGTTCAGCCCACTGATTACCATTAAGAATAGCTGAGTTACTGTTTCTAGATGGTACGCAAAAGGTATTAGTATGAACAAATAATAACGGGAAGTAAATCCCTGCCGCTAAGGGAGACAAACCAATTATAAAAGCAAATAAGTCCTACTTTTTGCGGATTTACGACTGCCCCCCAGTGCCTATGCGTCGACATTCGGTAATTTGAAAGCAGACGAGATAATATTCGTTATACAATATTTTAATAAATACGTTCTTAAATATAGCAATGATGGCATAAAGTCCTTGTCATATACATTCCTTGAGCACAGTTTTAGTTCAGGATAAACTAACAAGCCCTGGGCATGGACGCAGAACGCGTTTTCAAATTGTGAGGTTAGCGAATCTTGGCAACGTCAGGCAGTCTTGTTGCAAATACAAATGGGCCATGCATGCTACTGCATTTAAGTCGGGGCTATCCATATAAGCTTATATACGGGTTGGGGGTGTGGTTGGCATATTTATCTGTACCATAAACTAAATTGCGTATGCTGCATCTTCGCTACTTAGCCCCTGGTCAAAAGTAGTATCATCAATGGTCAAATACAGAATACACCGTCCCATCATCGCCTAGGTGTGCTACCTGTATATGATGTGCTATATGCCAACGGGCTGTGAAAAAGATTACTAACATGACAGCAAACTCAACTTAATATGAAGGGAATACGGCTGTAATACAATACTACATTATTCCTCTTGGTGCCGGCTACAGAGAGCACTAGAAACAAAACAAATCGGTAATTGTGAGTTTGGTTTTCATTGATGGATTTGTTCAAGACTTAAGGTAAGTTGCATTAAATGTTGGAGCCGAAACATTAACAAAATTACTGCATATCTCTGTTTCCAAGCTGATGTGTAGGCATAAAAAATTGAGTCGGATGGTCTGTAAAAAAACCGTTCTAAGCAATTGTACTGATAATTTGTTTCTTGGAGTCACATAGCTCGAAGAGAATGTGGTTATATTACGAACTGTGACGTTATATGTGATCTCTGTTAAAACAAATGTAATGTGAAAATATAGGTGATAACGCCTGCGGCCAGAACTACATGCTGTGTTTGAGATGATTGCCATGACATCGCCTCAGATATAATGGAGAAATGGAAATGGAAAGACTAAGGCAGTATTTTGACTCTCCAAAACGACTCTAGGGAATGCCCTTTTACTGAAGCAAATGAGTCATGCTCAAGTGATGAAGCAGTAATACAAATTGACATGAGGATCTGGCTTCAAGCAGTGAGTGCATTTTATATTCTGCCCCAAAGCATATATGCAAGCTTGTTACACAGCACATATTGTCAGCGTGAATAAAATTGTCGTTATACAGCCATACGGATGCTACATATCTTCGAAATTAACCTGTGGCGCAGGTGGCGGGATGCTTTATGTAACCTATTTGCATGCGAGATAACTAAAATCCATATCATGCTACATCCTTCATATCAGCTTAGCATCCTCTTACAATGAACAGTCTAACATCATTTATCTGAGTTGACGCATCGAGTCTTTTCTGCCAGGTTTGGATGAAAACGGCAGCTAGGCTTAACAATCACGAGGCATTTGCAACGATTGGTGAGAGTCTGTGGGTGATACGACTTTGCAATGAAACGTCCGTGCAGGGGTCATACCTGGGCTGTGATCTTTGTGAATTATCTCTGATAATCTATTTCGCTTCCTGGCGATTTGTTCACGCCCCCAAGCAATTCCTAATCCTTGAGATAAATAAATATATTGATTCAGAGTGCTGCCGGTGAAATTATTAGGCCAGGTTATTACGTGAAGAGAGAAGCACACCTGTTGGCCGTGCTGGCCATTACTTAATGACTCTGTCTAAAGAAAAATGCATATTGTTAAAAAAATCAGACTTAACGACTTACGTCGTGCAAGAGTCAGAATACAACGTCGCTGCATTCAATCGTAATTGACGCCTTGTCATTGCACATTTATGATGACAAAGAACATTACTCATCCCATCAAGTAGGTTATATATATTATTATACTCATTTCGCATAACATCGGTATATATGAATATCAGATTATTACGTTACCGATAGATTCATTGGTCGTCAAATGCGTCATGGGGAAAATAAGTACCGTAGACAACGAACAATATTTGTAGGTGCAGCTGAGGTGCACGGAGCATGAATATGGCCGTCAACATATGGCTGAATATAAGGTGTACTTCTACTCATCATTGTCGCCTCATCATTCAATCAAATTAAAAACAAAGCGTATGGGCCATCTGCAAGCCTGCTCAATAGCGAGCCAAGTTAAAAGGGCGCCCAACAAACGTCAAGTGGCAATAGAGGTATCTAAAATTAAGGTAATTGCTCGCATGTAGAATATACATAAGCACACATTTCTTTTGCAATAGTTCCTGCTATTCTAAATGGTGTGCATAGATAATGGCAGGTATGGATAATTCAGTAGTCTAATAAGGATTAACATACTCTGCCAATGGCAACCGATGGTGCAATTCAAGGATGACTTAATATTGTGTTACTTGGAAATGAGCCGCGGTTGTTACTTGTGTCGTTGTAACTTTGGTTTGTGGTGATAGTCAGAGAGTATCTGTATACCTGAATATGCTTACCACCTGACCGTTCAGTAAATGTAAGGAAAACATCAGATAATGAAAATATACAAACAATTGTATATTCATCTTCCTTTCTCGGGGATGGACAAACATGTACTGTTTGATGTCTATTCGATGTATATCCAATTTAATTGATCCGCTAAAATGTTTAAATATCCGAAAGAGCAGTTTATAGTGTAACAAGAGACAGCAGTGGTGACTAGGTATTTAGACGTGTCATGCGCTCGGTAACACACTGTAGTCGAGTCATCATTAGACTATGCATTTAACTGATAAATAATTCTTCTTGTGATTCTTGTCGAATTAGTCGGAAGATTAAATGTGCAATGGTTTAATGCCAAGCAAATTAGATTACTTGTGAGGGGCTGCTCTAGCATCGTGATCAACCAATGTCCTACCATCGTACTCAAACCATGCTATTGAAGTCAACGTATAACCTCGATTCCATTTTGCATCGTTATCTCCATGGAAACAACTGCTTAAATATATAGCCTCTCATGTAAGATAGTATGTATCGAAAATGCTTTCTGCGCACCTGTGGTTATTCATTTACGTGCATATTTGTTAATTCTCTGTGTCAGATTGCAGCCAAATGACGAAAACATAGTGCGCTCAGTCGTCCTACCCAGCTGCTGAGATTACGTCTGTTTCACTTGCAGGTTGATTATGCTAAAACTCCTGATTAACTATAGTGCGTCGCCGATTAGCCGCCTACATATACGTAACGTTACATGGCTCAGCCTCAGGACCGTGTTGCAAATGTTATGATATACCCTTTAGTCGGCTCATCATATCGCAAAAACACATATAACGATAAATCATTGTGTGGCTTTGGGTAGTGGTTTTGGTATGCCTCCAACAGATGATTAATTCTGAAGTAATGCCGTTTTTCTTTATCCAAAACAAGTTTTCTTGTTTGCAAGCATTCATTACCATTCATTACCATTCAAAGATATAACTTCGTTACGATGAATTGTTGCCAATGCTGCAACTCGCTATGAAGATCATCATTCCCATTATTCAACAATCATGTAGCTGGCATTATAAGTGCAAGCATAAGTCAACGCCTGAAAACGTTAAAAAGTTTCCTTTGCTGGGATTATTTGCGTTTATATAATCTGTTGAGCGGAAATTGCAGATTCAAATAAATCTAGATGCAACGGAAGTGTGGCGAAGACGAAGGAGAAGTTTACATCGACCAGTAACAGGGCTAAATTGTCAGATTCTGCCACATTGGTCATAATGCCTTAAGTGAATCTCCATAGCTTAGTATTGCTTGGTCCCCGGCCGCGGTCTGAAGTGTTAGCGAGGTATTCTCGCTGCGGGATGTTTCGACAAGGCTACACCCGAGCCTAAAAGCCCTACCAATGGCAGGCGTTGCTGATTTCGGTTTGCCGCCCGTATTTCTCCTTAGACCATTAGTAATTTGTGGCTTTGCCCATATGGTCTCTTAGAGAGATCTTCAATTTACTGTCCCACCTCGAGGATGCGTAAGTAACAGGCGCGGGATTTGGTGAATAGGTGTGCCGTTACTAAAATCGTTCACTTATGGTGACCATAAGGGCGCAAACCTTTTGTGGACGGGTGCAGATCGCAAAAAGCAATAAGTTAACTAGTTGACCAATAAATACAGTTCAACATGTTGCCGAGTACTATATCTTGCATTGTCATATGACAAACTTTTCGAATTAACGCTGGGTGAATAACAATATGCCGCACTGAACTAACTGCATTTGCATATCAGAGTCAATGCTGATGTTAAAAAAAATTAGTGACGATGTAATCACAAAGTTCAGCAATGTATCTGGAATTATTCAAAATGACGCTTATTCAGATAAGTAATTATACTATATGCAAATTATCCACCCGTTAATGGTCTACTGGCAATCATGCAGTTATTGTGTAAGGCTATATTGCTGCCTGCTTGGTGAAATAGAAGTGGCGATATTACATTTTGTTTGGCATTAACACCTTAACCATCTTGCTTATTCTCAAGAGCATAGGGCCTACACTTTGAACCACAAATTTTACTCTAGTAATTTACAACGTATATATATCCTCTCTTTTAACTCGCTTTTAACGAAGCATTCTTGTTGCGAACAATTTATAAAAGACTAGCCGTGCTCATTGTTGTAATCGTAATCGTAGCTCAAACAGAGGTAGTGGTTGCTGTCGTGAACTTGAGCAACTTAGGCTTCACTTGCAGAAGAAGAACGGTTAGAGTGATTATTCTGTTCTCCGTACTTTCTTTTGAGGCATGAATGGGGGCTTTAAACAACACTATTGTCATTTAATGAAAGCATCATATGACACAACATGAAAAATATTGTACTCGGCAATACGCTGAATTGTATTTATTGCGTCATATTATATGTCGACAGATTGGTGACTATTATTGAAAGTTCCATCATAAAAAGTCACTACCCGCACCATTTACTGCTACTAACGCTAACTAATTATGCAACCCGTGTAGAGGCATACCACGCCTAGTGTGCATTAGTTAGTGTGCGAGGACGGGACTTAACTGCCGATTCAATCGACCGGAGGGCCTATACACCGATAATACTAATATGAATAATATGCTTGCACTAGATTTTTCCTTTTATATATGTGCCATTATGGTTTGCAGTGGCTAGGTTTTTAGCTGCAACTCTATCATCCGAAATGAACTCTGAAGTTTACCAGGCCCATGGAGTTTTCATTGAGTAATGGTGGGATTTCTCGTTGAATCTGTGTTGCTATCCCTGCCTGCACGAAACGCGACATACAGACTTCTGGACAAAATGAGAACCTCGTTAAGGGATTTTAATTATTTTTGCAACCATTCAATAAGCAAAACTTCTGTTCATCGCTTGACGGACATATTGCTCCTCACCTATCCTAATACGACATGAATCCATGGCATTTGCCATTGACGGTTTGCGGTTGGGCCCTGCTCTGTGTATTCCCACATATCGGTGGCCGGACCAGCACACACCATATTTCTTACATAAGCATATCGCAGTATCGCTATCGGATTAATTATCAGTAATGATAACGTATGAAGGTAATGGTTTTGATTATTTCTACATATATGTGTAAGAACAATACTATAATCCTTAGTTCACCTTCACTGGACAGACATTGTTTTTTTACAAGCCTCTAATGACTATCTAGACAAGTATTGAAATCTGAAGAGCTGGAGCTGTTTCGTTCAATGAACCCTATGAACGATTATAACGAGATTTTTGTATCAACTCTATTTACTGTGGTTGTACTGGGGGTTGTGCCTTTAATATTGTACTGTACGTCTGCGAAGGAATAATAATCATTCACAAAATGCACACAATTACAAAACATTAAGTGATATTGACTCTATATCAAACTACATAACATGCAATGATAACATTACTAATGTTCATTCATCGTTAGCTAACTTGTGCAAGTTTTGTATTTGTTACCTAACACTGTTGAGGCTATTCGAATTGTGTGGGATGGGCAATGGATATTTCATATAATATATATATGCGTGCGAATAAAGGTGGATAAGCTAATCTAAGAGACTGAGCAGTCCAACAGCTTAGAACTCACTCGCCTCCTATTTATAATCTCGTGAGGTTTTCATAGACGCGAGATCACGAAAATCTCCCATACTTCGCCCCTCCTTTCAAGGAATCAGCGTGGGGGAATCATGAGCGTGCGTTGTCATATCTGTTAAAGACAGGAAACGTGAAGACAAGCACTGAAAATTCTACAGAATGTCAACCCAGCTGAGGTTGATGACGCATATCTGAATTAAGTATCACGACTGCCTGATACGATAAATACTGTAATGGGAGTGGTTGTCCAACCACAGTTTTAAGCATTGGCAAGGCAAGACGTCAATAATGAAACGAATATACTCTTTGGTGCGCATGGTGCGTTTGAACAGGCTTGTGACTGCGATTGAATATTGCCATGTTATCTGGATGAAGAAAACAAGACTGCTTTTGATGGTGTACATCCTGATTAAATATGTGGGTACTGAAGCAAGCGACAATTGCTAAATCTAAACAGCGTTGCCCGCCAGTGACATTTGACGTTATTTGGCTAGTAAATCAAACTTTTACTGTAGGGGAACAAAATGACCTGAAGGAAAGCAACTCTTATCATACGACCGATACTACAAGCGGGAGTTCGTGTTTGATTTGAGTGCCGCATACATCACTCGCAGCATTTCTTCTAGAGGGTAGGTCACGTGACATATAGCGTTGTGGTGCAATCGGTTAGAAGTTTGGAATTCTGGTTCCACTATCATTATCATTGACGGAAGGCTTGTGCGCAAACCTATTATTATTCTAAACAATAGTTCTTTCCGCTAACGGAGCACTATATCACATCTAATTTAGCCTATGCATGTTCAAATGAAACGGAAACCCTGCCTAATGGCTAAGTGTCGTGACACCCTACCATCTAAAGTGAATGATGTACAATCCAATATCCTCGCCTACCACTCTCTGCCAAGCGACCAACGCGTCCCCTGTCCCATTATATTGCAGGCGGTGTCCGTTATCCATTGCTCTTATTGACAGGCGGCCATCGCGGTTTCCTGAGCAAATGCCAATAACATATTTCATAGGAAGTGCATCTTAAGCAACTATTACAGCTCACAGTGACAGCGTCTTGAGCAGAGATAGGTAGCTGTGTCATTATGTTCGGATGATAACAATTACTCGACGTTTACTCCTGGTAAATGATTGTTTCATGTGAATTTAACAGCTCGATTTAACACCGTCGAATTCAGCGCACATTGTGTCTCTTTTAACTTTCTACCGTTAGCCTATCGCACATACTGGTAATTCATCGCAGCATACATTCCTGAATCAGTTAAGAACTGAGTTAATATTTCGTTATATAATATGGGATGCGGATATTGCTATGCTTGTCTGTCTAGAGGAACGGCCATCTGTCATCTTCACGTTATTTAGGATATACTTGACTGCACACACAGTTTCTAATACTGATGACACAGAGCATAATAAGACCCGCAACAATTAACACAAAATCTTACGGTGGTCACTTACAATATTTATCACGTCTGATGAGCATTTCGGTTCAGACTTCCACCAACTGTGCAGGATCAACATGTCAAACCATCCAAAACAACCTATGTTGTATTCATTTCTCAGCATTGTCACTTGGGTTTAAACATATTCTACCCTTTACGTTCGGTGCAATCTCTATCGATGTACACTGGCATGGAAATGTATTGCTTGGTTGGAGTTATTGCTTGTTATTGACGTGTTACGCGTAATGATTGGGATAAGTGATCTATCCCATATACTTTATATAAAATCTTCAGTGAAATAACAATATGCAGCGGCTTCAAAATTGTCTACTAAACAACATGGATCATATAACTGGTTACTACCTATTACAATGTTCCTCAACTTTCCATAATTTTTTAATATTTAATCCAAGCCCTTATTGTATCTTGCCACATACGATCAAGCCTTATACCGGACATAAGTTTGTTTCTGACGTGAAACAATCGTCAGATTATGCCATCAGCAACGCAACAGCAACACGTCGTATAACGGATGAAACGTTTATGTTACACAGCCAACAGTGCAACTAGGATAGACAACTAGGAAGCTTGACAAAATTACGATAGCATTTACTTTCTCACTAAGGAGAAACGTACCAGAAGTAAGGCTTTAGACAAGACTTATGAAAAAATGTGTATAAAACCAAGATAGTTTTTGTACTTTAATTTGAAAAGCAGATTGATTTAAGGAAGCACAACGATAGATGTTGCCACCGCATTCTATCTAAATTATATATACATTAAATTATTTTGTTTTGTCTTAGCAACTACAATTTTTCAATATCAACATGGGCAGAACGACTCAAGCCAACTGGATGTTATCCGAGTAGCCACTAAAACTGTTCAGCCCACAGATTACCAATAAGAATGGCTGAGTGACTGTTTCTAGAAGGTACGCAAAAGGTAAACTAAAAAAGGGCGACGATATTAGCATGAACAAATACCAATGGGAAGTACATCTTTGCCGCTTAGGGAGACAAACCAATTATAAACACAAATAAGTCCTACTTTTTGAGGATTTACGACTGCGCCCCAGTGCCTATGCGTCGACATTCGGTAATTTGGAAGCAGACGAGATAATATTCGTTATACAATATTATAATAAATACGTTCTTAAATATAGCAATGATGGCGTAAAATCCTTGTCATATACATTCCTTGAGCACAGCTTTAGTTCAGGATGCTAACAAGCCCTGGGCTTGGACGCAGAACGCGTTTTCAAATTGATAGGTTAGGGAATCTTGGCAACGTCAGGCAGTCTTGTTGCAAATACAAATGGGCCATGTATGCTACTGCATTTAAGTCGGGGCTATCCATATAAGCTTATATACGGGTTGGCATATTTGTCTGTACCAAAAACTAAATTGCGTATGCTGCATCTTCGCTACTTAGCCCCTGGTCAAAAGTAGTATCATCAAGGGTCAAATACAGAATACACCGTCCCATCATCGCCTACGTGTGCTACCTGTATATGATGTGCTATATGCCAACGGGCTGTGAAAAAGGTTACTAACATGACAGCAAACTCAACTTAATATGACGGGAATACGGCTGTAATACAATACTACATTATTCCTCTTGGTGCCGGCTACAGAGAGCACTAGAAACAAAACAAATCGGTAATTGTGAGTTTGGTTTTCATTGATGGATTTGTTCAAGACTTAGGGTAAGTTGTATTAAATGTTGGAGCCGAAACATTAACAAAATTACTGCATATCTCTGTTTCTAAGCTGATGTGTAGGCATAAAAAATTGAGTCGGATGGTCTGTAAAAAATCGTTCTAAGCAATTGTACTGATAATTTGTTTCTTGGAGTCACATAGCTCGAAGAGAATGTGGTTATATTACGAACTGTGACGTTAATGGTGATCTCTGTTAAAACAAATGTAATGTGAAAATATAGGTGATAACGCCTGCGGCCAGAACTAGATGCTGTGTTTGAGATGATTGCCATGACATCGCCTCAGATATCATGAAGAAAAGGAAATGGAAAGACTAAGGCAGTATTTTGACTCTCCAAAACGACTCTAGGGAACGCCCTTTTACTGAAGCAAATGAGTCATGCTCAAGTGATGTAGCAGTAATACAAATTGACATGAGGATCTGGCTTCAAGCAGTGAGTGCATTTTATATTCTGCCCCAAAGCATATATGCAAGCTTGTTACACAGCACATATTGTCAGCGTGAATAAAATTGTCGTTATACAGCCATACGGATGCTACATATCTTCGAAATTAACTTGTGGCGCAGGTGGCGGGATGCTTTATGTAACCTATTTGCATGCGAGATAACTAAAATCCATATCATGCTACATCCTTCATATCAGCTTAGCATCCTCTTACAATGAACAGTCTAACATCATTTATCTGAGTTGACGCATCGAGTCTTTTCTGCCAGGTTTGGATGAAAACGGCAGATAGGCTTAACAATCACGAGGCATTTGCAACGATTGGTGAGAGTCTGTGGGTGATACGACTTTGCAATGAAACGTCCGTGCAGGGGTCATACCTGGGCTGTGATCTTTGTAAATTATCTCTGATAATCTATTTCGCTTCCTGGCGATTTGTTCACGCCCCCCAGCAATTCCTAATCCTTGAGATAAATAAATATATTGATTCAGAGTGCTGCCGGTGAAATTATTAGGCCAGGTTATTACGTTACGAGAGAAGCACACCTGTTGGTCGTTCTATTGATGGCGACAGGAAGGATTGAGAGTAGTATAACACGATTAACCAGTGGTTATTGTGCATTTTGCTTTGCTTGATACATCAAGTCACGACACAGGTTTTATTGGATTACATGTTGACGCTAGAACATAACCACGGTTGTGGTGGTGATCACTAAGAACTTGTCGCATGTGATAATAAGCACATAAACGCACTTGACTATGCCTAGCAACAGACTTGAGACATATATATATATATGACCGCGAATCAGTAATCATGTGGGATTGGTTTTGGGCGAATGGAAATTAACAGAGTTAGGCAGAATATTTTTCCAACATTCTAGCCTCCAATACGACTTTTGGGAAGGCCCTTTTGTTGAAGCAGGAATTACGGCGCACGCTTTGGACGCTTCAGGGAAGAAGTACTGTTACAAATTGCATCGACGATCTGGATAGAATTCTATGCATGCAATGAATTTCACCCATACCATTGATCCCTGCCAGTTCTAAAACTTATATTGCCATCGTGCATGAATTTGTCGTTATACAGCAAATCTTATGGTTCATATCTACGAAATTAATTTTGGGCGTAGCAGAGGTTGAGATAAGTTATTTGTATGCTAGATAGCAACGATCGATATGACGCATCATTCTTTGCAACCTCTAACAATGCACAGTTTCATATTATATATTTAGGTGGAGACAACCCATAGCTGACTTGTTCATTCCGACCATCATTCTATTTTTAGTCGTAATCTTGTCTCTTGAGTATAGAAAATATCATGTTTGCTGTTTACTATCGGCATAAACGGAGATAAAGATGCCCTTTGCTAGCAGAAAAAACATCATCATGACATATGTATTCAATCAGAACCATTGCAGTTTTTTGGGTTAGCAAGCATCCGTTTACTTCATTGTCGCTCGCATATTTAAAGTTTCCTTATGATGAATTGTGGCTGATGCTGCAACACACTATGGAGATCATAATTATGTGTGCATGCATAGGGCTCTCATTAATATAATCGGTTTGGCGGAAATTGCAATCGGTTTGCTGAATGAACATAAGGGAGAGGTTTATCTTTGAGGTAACATCGATCTGTTTCAGGGCTTAAAAACATACAAGCGGGTGAATTGTCAGATGCTGCCAACCTAGTAATAACTGCAATGAATCTGATCTGTTAGCGAGGTATACTTGACGCCAAAAATTCGGCAACGCTCAACCCGAGATGTTTTTACCATTTCATGACGGATGCTACCATCGGATACAGTAACGGCTCACCAGAAGTTTTACTAATGACAGGTGTTGCTGATAATGGTTTGTATCCTGCTCTGCCCCTCCCATGTTATTCTCGTTGGAGCAATAGTTATTTATGGTTTTGCCAATATGGTTCCTTAGGGAGACCATTATGACCCTACTCGCAGGTGCGTTAGTTAAAGGCGCGTGATTAAGTGAATAGTTGTGCCGTAATTATCATCGTTTATATCTGGTGACCAGAACGACGCACCTATTACAAATAGCGTATTGCCAAGCTCCATATCCTGTGTGTTATGCCTAGGGACATTGTTTTTAAAGGAACAGTGAGTGAATTATATGATACAACACTGTGGTATGTGCCCGACATGCACTTACTGCATTTTATATGTCACACTCAAGGATGAATGAGCAATTAATGACGATTGATCAAGAAGGTCAGGAAAGCAGAAAACTATCTGGAATTATTCAAAATTATGATAATACAGATAATTAACTTATACGTAATTATTTGGTATGCAAATTTACAGTTTCCTCTTGTTTGTGCCTTTTTTCACATACGATTATCCTCGGTTGATAAACGCAAGCAAGGGTCATTGACCTTACCACCCACCGTTGACTAGATGCCTTCTGGGCTTTTTATCATTTTGTGAAAATTCCGTGCTAGGACCAGATTCTGACATATGATCTATTTCGAGTTTCTCCTGGATAATAATAAAAAAATGGAAATGCATTTGGTGTTGTTGGACGCAGTAAGCAACAGGTAAAACCGGGATAACATTAACAATTCACAAATACTTCCAACTTGAAATACTAAATAAACGAGCAAAATTATATTTAACACAGGACGGCGAAGATATTGTGCGGTTTGTTTCATCACCGATATTGAATACTAGTTTATTCGGATTGCTAGCAATTTATTATCCTTGATGAAGATATAATGAGAGTATCATTTGTGACAAAATTGTTGATTAAAGCTCCCAATCGTGTTTCGAACGAGGCACGGAGAACAGCACTATCACTCTAACCGTCTGCAAGTGAAACCACGGTTGTTCCAGTTCACTATGAATATCTGTTGGAGCTACGATAACGATAACAGCAATGATAGTTGTTGGTCTTTTATAAACAGTTGCTGGTAATGTAGCCCTTGTAGAGGCATACAACGCGCACTGTGCATTAGTCAGTGTGCAGTGCCTGGCTTCAACTGCCGATTCAATCGACCTAAGGGCCTACTCCGATAATATATAAGCGACTTTTACTCTGACCACATATTTTGATATAAGGCTTGCCGTTTTAACTGACGTCTTCAGTAAGAAACATCATTATTGTTGATATTGCCTTGCTTGTCCAATAGAAGGAATATCGCCTGACTGTAGCTTAGTGTATTTGCTACCGCGTACCATAAGAATGCTTTTAGTAAGAATAGTGTTAATCAGGGTTCTAAAGTCGATATTTTCCAACGTTTGTGTCGTTGCTCTATCGGTTGTTTCCAGTATAGACAACACAGTCTATCATTAGGTGATGCTTGGATATTGTTTTATGTCGTCCGTGATAGTAGCCGTACTAACGTTTGCTCTCATTAACGCTTGTTATTTAGGCATTACTCCGAACACGATCTGGTTACCAAGATGTTGAACCAGGGAGTAAATGGGAACAGTGTTGATAGGCGCTGTTAGCGAAACAGCACGTATGTCGAGTTTTTGGTTTGGATATCTCTGCTGAAAATAAATTTCATGTGGTTTGCTATTAAGAATGGCCAAGCCTACCACGTTTTTCCACAGATCTAATCATTTCCTAGGTCAGGGTCAAATTTCAGCACAATTGGGTCGACAATAATTTACATTATGACTGTTACACGTAATATACGACATAACAGATGTGCAGGCGACACTAATGCTGTTCTAAATAAGTGAAGGGCGTAGACGTTTTATATATGATGACAAAGAGCATTAGTCCTCCCATCAAGTTGGTTATATACATTATTTTACTCATTTTGCATAACATCGGTGTATATAAATATCAGATAGTTACATTACCGATCGATTCATTGGTCGTCAAAGGCGTCATGGGGAAAATAAGTACCGTAGACAAT
>CM067354.1:35514706-35578876 GCA_034190875.2 Urechis unicinctus | reverse complement strand
ACCATTTATCTGCAAATAAAAAAAAGAATGAACTGTAGTATAAAAGTCAACTAAGTAGGGTCTTATTGTAAAGATCCTAGCCATTCCAGTCTATTCAGTTTAATCTATCATCGCCATTCCGGTCTATTCAGTTTAATCTGTCCTCGCCATTCCAGCCTATTCACTTTAATCTATTATCAGATTGTACAAATGCTCGTGTTGTTTAAGTTAGACCTATGATAAATTTAATTGACATTTTTCTAGGTTTCGCGTCAATCAACCGAGATCACTTGGCCCCAGACGTACATCAGAGACAAGGTACTGCTTGTAAATGATTTGCCCCTTCTTAGCTGGCAATATTGATATTGGTCGATGCTTGTGTCGGAGTGTGTGTCCGTGTGTTCGGCATGTGTATGTATGCATATGTATGCGTATGTGTGTGTTTGTGTGTGTGTGTGTGTGTGTGTGTGTGTGTGTGTGTGTGTGTGTGTGTGTGTGTGTGTGTGTGTGTGTGTGTGTGTGTGTGTGGGGGGGGGGTGAGTGTGTGTGTGTGTGTGTGTGTGTGTGTGTGTGTGTGTGTGTGTGTGTGTGTGTGTGTGTGTGTGTGTGTGTGTGTGTGTGTGTGTGTGTGTGTGTGTTTAAATAGTAAGTTGAAAGTGAGTGCGAGTTCAGCAGTGGTCACAGTCGTGATGTAGGTCGGGCGAACACATATTGTTAAATTACCTAGCAAACTTGCAGTGGTCAATGTTTTAGTCTCTATGGTGACATTCGCGACATGCCGGCTATACAATTACCTTTGTGCCGCCATAATAAACACCCAAAGGGGGGGGGGGGAAAACTACAGCATAATAGAGGTAGACTACATAATGGAGTAGGCTGTCCCGCTTGGTGTAATTCAACAATGTTGGAAGCTCCCGAGCTAAACTTCAGCTACTGACTGATATGTTATCTAGGGGTTATTCCTAGAAACACCGTGCTGAATAGAGACGACCTGTGGTTAGCATCGCCGATCTACAGGGGCCAATAATGTCAGTTTGCGCTATCTCATATATAAGGACACGTTATAAAGCATATCAGACAGAATGTACCAAGAGATCAATTTACTGCCTTATTAGATAGACAGCTAAACATTTAATTAGACGAGAGAGTTCCCATTGCTCATAGCCAAGGCATATTTAACATTAAATACTAATAAATATATTTTATCATATATAACTTGAAAGTACTGGATATACCAGACCGCATAGATAGTTTATACATTGTATTTTTAACCATGTTTTAAAAATTGTACCAATACTTATTCATATAATGCTGGCAAGGAAAATCCTGGCAATGATTCCGCCGATAATATTCTTTCCATAACCACTCGTCTATACATATTAATAGGCAACAGTTTACGACAGATAAACATTTATAAGAATACAGCCGATTTAAAAATGCAGACAGCGTAGCTAATCACTCGTCTATACATATTAATATGCAACAGTTTACGACAGATAACCATTTATGATAAGAATACAGCCGATTTAAAAATGCCGACAGCGTAGCTAACCACTCGTCTATACATATTAATATGCAACAGTTTACGACAAATAAGCATTTATGATAGAAATAAAGCTGATTTAAAAATGCAGACAGCGTAGCTATTCACTCGTCCATTCATATTTACAGGCAACATTTTGCGACAGATAGAAATTGATGACAATAGTGCAGCCGATATCAAAATATAGATAACCATGTACATACATGTGGCACATTTGATGATGTCTACGTTGTTTCGTTTTTACTTCGCTCGTTTGAGGAAATAAGTGGGTAATTGATTGTCGTTTTATTCAGAAATACACTGACCAAACAACAACACGTGTACACATATGCGTTTAAGCAGATGAATTTATACTATATCTCAGAGATAATGCTAAGAGGTTCAAGAGCTCTGGCTATGTATGCTTTGGATTTGTTAAGCGGGGAAATGTTAATGTAGACGCCTTACGGTTGCGCATTACAATTCAGTTTAGTGACTATGAGGCAATAAGGTATAATCCAACTGACACACGTAAAGGAGGTGTACATTCTGCAAAAATAAACTTTATAGCCTAAGAGCGCTCAATCCCAGCCGTCTGTATATGATTCGTTATATTCTCTGGATATTTGCCACAAATCATCCTCGCTCTATCTAAGAGCGCTTAATCCCAGCCGTCGGTATATGATTCGTTATATTCTCTGGATATTTGCCACAAATCATCCTCACTCTATCGATCTGAAGCCCAACCTGCTCACTTTTGCCATCTATGTAACAATTGCTATTGACGCACTTCATATAAACAAGCCAGTATTCGTTTTGGTTCGGATAGTTTTACAGTTCAGACCATGTTATCTCGCTCTAAATATCTTACAATTGATGGAAAGCACATGTGCAATTGCACTGCGCTGCACTTGAGGGTGGATTTTATCCAGCAATCTCCATTCCGAGAATGTTCTAAACAATACTTGACTATGTATCAACATCAACATCGGAGTCTAACTAATTAGCATGTAATTTAATCAGAGCATATGTATCATTAACCGTCGACAGATACAATGACTAAAATATATATTTGACTTGTCATATGTGCTGTTATACATAATGACGGCCTGTTTGTAACGCTCTTAAGAGGAGTCGGATGCTTGAATGTTTGCTGTCCATAACGACATCTACGTGGTATAAATATTAAGGAAGTAATCGAAATCTTCGTATGTTTCCATTTCTGTGGCTCATGTTGTCACTACTATTATCTGGTTACCGATACTGAATGGCTGGGTATTGTCTACAAACACAAGACCATCACTGGGTTCGACGTACTCGGTCGATACCTCTGCAGTCGTAGATGTGCTAAAATAATGCCACGCATAGGAAAGCGTACATACCATGAATTTGCAATCCTACATATGTTGTTGAAAAAGTTTTTTTGGGTGCAAAGCACACACCAAACATCATTGGATATGTTGTTGGGTTAATGGTGCAATATTCACCAACGGAGTTGACTTGAATCTTTGTCACCGGCGCACTGTGATTATATTCTCACATTCTTCTCTGCTTTGCAGTAAAACACAAACCACATGCCAGATATAATGATTGATCATTGTCAGTCCCTGCACGAAAACCGATGCGGATTTGTCGCTGTGTTGTGATGGATGAATGCTCGTCCGTACTATGCGTCTATCGCAACCAGAATTATAACTACTTGTTATGAGCTCTATTGTAAATTGTTTTCTGTACATTTTTGGTCAAATTCCATTAGTGATATTTGTTGCTTACAATGGGGGTCTGACATTCGCGGCTATCTACATTTTCGCTTCGTTTCACAGTTCAAGAGAAAGTGCAATTACAATAATAATCCAGCAACATAAATTGTTTCATTGATTATTAATCAGTTTATGCGCAATCATAATATACAATCTAAGACAATATTACTAAGAGAAATAAATGTGCATGATAGATTGACGCATCATTGCACAGTAGAAGCACCTGTTTCTCATACTATTGAAAGATACGTGACATCGAACAAATAGTACAATTAAACAATGAGCGCAGTTTGAAATGGCATCTATGAATACTTTGCGCATAAAGATACATGAAATGCCATTTGCAGATTTTCTCAATGCAAATTTTATTACGATTATAACACAATAGTACCAAACAAGTCTTGTACTCAGAATATGTGATTGACATAAATCGCTTAATTTAGGTGGAGAAACTGTAATACTTTTACAATATAGTTTATTTAGCTTATGTAAAGAATTTATATCAACATTATATAGCGGCGTCCACACTCCATACTTCGAACCATGCGGATAAATAAACAAGAGGTATGAGGTTACACGAGTGACTGCCTGCATTCCTTCATTAACCTCGCATTATGTGCCAGTATTTTGGGAGCCATCATTTTGATGTATGGTCCGATATTAACATGATTCCCTTTTAGGTATTTTCCCATACAGTCTAAATTGTTATTTGATCGCGCTCGATAACAGATCCCGCGATATACGCATTATTGTCCCTGTTGTGCAGATACTATAGCATAACAAAATTGTTTATATTGTTTCAAGAGAGATCGTGCCATATGTTTACATTGCTTGCTAATAATGGGATTCTTAAATACAATTTGTTTTCGATTTTAGTTAACTTTCTTATTCCTGCCGTGTTAAATTTACATTTTGTTTAATTTGCAGATGTAGATTATTTTCCGGCAAATAGATCGCACTTTAAAATCCCTTTCCATAACATAATGGTCAAATTGACACGTTGGATATCATACGAAAGGCGCTCTTCAATATTTCGGAGTGAAGACGGTGTATTATATAAAGTAAATGAAACCCATAAAACATTTGTAAATCACAATAACGGCAATGGCAAAACTCTGCACACGTAATGAATTTAAGCCCTTCCGCTAAATGAACTGCATCAATATAGTCAGATTGCAGTGGATGGGCGAAACGTTGAGTTACGTTGCGATTGATATCCTTAGATCATTACACAGGTCGGCTCTGTTTCAAAGTGAAAGGTTGGAGGTCATGTTTCTTGGTGCCATTTCCTGTCATTCAGTACGCTTCGCAGTGACCACAGGTTACTTATCTCATATAATACACCACCATATAATGGTAAATATATTTTAGTTGATTCATGTTATAAAGCATCATGCACACACCGATGAACAGTATAAATGAGTCAAACTACGCGTATATTGAACATACAGACAAGTTTTATATCAGTTTAGAAGGAACATATTTACTGTTAACATCGACAGGATTTGTCCCGAACTGTGGTTCGTGATTAATACCGCTATGCACGAAGTAAAGTTTGCATTGCATGCTTGTCTCTAAGCAGCGTGGAATAAAATATGTTCCATTCCGTAGCAGCCTTGTTTACTGCAGTAGCAACAGAAAACAGGCACTCATATTCTCCGTGGCCATTTGTCGCCAAGCAAACGATGATGCGTATTTTTTCATGTCGATATAATGCCTTGGCCGGACAAAGCACAGGCTTTTGTGAGGATATTAAGGATTCATCAATGCATCGTATCCTTTGAGCTATTGGTTGAAGTTATCATATAAGCCTCATAAATATTTTCGATTCAAAGTAGACTCTGACACTCATGGGAATTTAATGAATCCCATATCAGGCTTTGTTTGACGAAGATTTACCACTATCATATGAGTTATGAGGGCTCTAAGTTGATATATAGAGATATATATATATATATATAGATAGAGATATATATATATATACTATATATATATCTAGATATAGATAGAGAGATAGATATATAGAGAGAGAGATATCATAGATATAGAGATATAGATATACCCATGTATATATATATATATATATCTCTATATAGATAGAGAAGATATTTAGAGACATCTAGTTATATTATATAGATAGATATAAAATATATAATATATATATCTCTCTCTATATATATATATATATATATATCTATATATATATATATATATATATATATCTCTATATCTCTCTATATATATATATATATATCTAGCTTGTGCCCGAATTTCAAACATCCAATGCAGATTATTCTATTTGCTTGATGGTATTAAGCATGCATGTCCATGGTTTACTCCCCGGCTTCTCCACTTTTCAAACTCGTATTTGAGTGTATTAATATAAATTACATAGTAATAATAAGGACATGATATTGCTATGCCCGTGATGCATGCTACTCTGTTTATGTGAAATTGAAGGTTTGCTATTGTGTCCGATGTTTATGGTTTAATTACTGCAGCACGTTAACCTTATTACGTTTACAAACTACAAAGCGGCATTGCTGATGATGGGGTCATATATACCAGCACTCCCATATGAACCGGATAATTACGAATCGAATGTATGCAATAGATTAGATGGTGACTACAAATAAGCATGTGTGCCTACATTAATACATAAAAACATATAAACATAGATACATATATTCATACATCCACACCTACATACGTTCATACATACATTCATACATTCACACACCGTCGTATAAACATAAGTACTAATACATATATGCATAGATACAAACATACATACACATATACATGCATGCATGCATACATACATACATACATACATACATACATACATACATACATACATACATACATACACACAAACATACATACATACATACATACATACATACATACATACATACATACATACATGCATACATACATACATACATACATACATACATACATACATACATACATACATACATACATACATACATACAGACATACATACATACATACATACATACATACATACATACATACATACATACATACATACATACATACATACATACATACATACATACATACATACATACATACATACATACATACATACATACATACAGATACATACATACATACATACATACATACATACATACATACATACATACATACATACATACATACATACATACATACATACATATATACATACATACATACATACATGGCACGTAAATGTCAACACAAACCCTGCACTCAAGCCCTGACTGATAACCTTCCATTACTTATCGCAGAGCATTTGGTCAGATGTATGATCAGACAATAATACGAATCATAAACCTCTCATTAGGTGTAGGTCTCCTTTGGCTATTTGGGTTGCCACGATGCAGTTTGTCGGCTGTTTATAGGTTATAAGCAGACGTATGACATTAGGCTTGCCATTCGAGCAACTGCCACGATGATATGGCCCACATATGCAGTTGCGGCATCAGTCAAACATTTCCTGACACTGTTGCTGCGGAGTAAATCTTTCAAGGCAATCACCTGATGTTGAATATCGATCCAGAACGTATGCTTATGAATGCGCGACATTGGCTCACGAGGCGTGGCAATGACTATGACCAAAGAGCAGCTGTGTTGTAGGTATGCTAATGAGTGAAAAACATACCCGTCATTAGGTGACGCTACCATGAAAACAACAACTCACATGGGACTGTTGATTCAACGTCGTGGGTCTCGGCGTTGAGGCGACCACACCTTTATATGAAATAGAGAATTCTATGTTGTTTTAAGAGATCCTATAAAAGAGCTTAATCCTGCTCACAGGTGGCGTGTTCACATATTTTATCGAACAAAAGCGCGGGAAAACTCCCTTAGCGTGGCTATAAGCTATTTGCTTTGACTTCCATGGCTAAGCAACGGGTGCGAATAGTGCGTCATCTCCAATGTTCTGGGGGCATCATTGGTAAACGACAAATACAGGTTATCGAGGATAATAAATACTCACCAGTCTGCCGGTAACATAAGATAAGACCTTCGTTTACGAGCTAATATATTTCAATTTCATGGTGAAAATGGTATAGTCCCTCATCTGCCGTTCATGGTCTATCATGCATTAGACCAATCATACTTTCGTCACTATTATGACTTACTTAAGTTATGGGGTCGTTCATGATGCTGGCGCTCTGCGCTCATCAGTGGCCAAGGGAAATAGTGCAATGAGGCCGAATGAAGTTCCTCCTTTTCGCGTGGGGAGAATCATTTCATGAGTTCATCAGTCAATTTTTAATAAGATTGGATACAAATATGAACCTAGGCAACAAACGAGGCGTAAACAGAATCCGCTTCCATAATAGAACGTCGCAATCATCCCGAGCCTTGAACGATCAGGTTGACTATGAAAAGACTCGTTGTCACTTCGTCCCTCTGGACGAGGCGAGGAAGCGTGAAGTTTGCAACGATATCAGATATAGGACAGTTGGTTTGTTTAAAGACGCTGTGTGTCTAAATCTATCATCGATGTTGATTCGAGCATAGATGGTTATTTTAGCCCCGAGTTAAAGTTTGGCGTCATTGCTTAAACTGGCAACGGAGGAGGTGTGGATGACTGCGTATATCACCAACTGAACAAACAACGGACACTCCGGGGTTGACTGCTGAAATGACATTGTCTAGTTCCTTCCTCGGCGTGACACTCCTCATCGGCATTGAATTGGACCGATTGGTGTTGAGGATTCGCTGTCATTTATTACATCACACTAGTAGATATGTTCGTAATCAACAATGGTATTCTACTTCTACATTATATGGTGTAGAAGAGTTCCATGCCGTTCCATCCATACATATTGATTATCTGTAAACCGACAGCAAAAGCCAATTGTTTCGTGCATTTCCTTTCATTGCTGGTGAAAGGACAGGCGTAAAAGATCAACACTAATTTTATATGACTTTCGTTGGTGGTTATTTATTGCTTAGGAACGACCTATATTGGATTACTTTGTCTATAACCAGTTCTCAGGTGAGTGTTTTTGCCAATGATATCTCATTCTCCAGTCGAATCTAGAATGAAATTACTCTGCCTTGAAACCTTTTATGAATTGCGATGTTGGATGATGCGTGATCAAGGCGATAGACTACTCCCTCACAGTGATAACTCATGGCAATAGGAATCTCTTCCACTCATTTCACCTATATTTATTAAGGATTATGCTGTCATCACGAGCCGTTAACAAGGATGTATGACGACATCAATATTGTAGTCAAGTCCAGATAAGATATTGTTGAAAGGGTCGTAAAAGTTGACGATCACTCAAACAACTACAGCATGCATGCGTGTCATGGCCTCGACCTCCAGCTCTGTATCTTATGCAGTAATGATTATATGTATCCGTTATAGCGACATATTTACTTCCTATTTAAGTGATCAATCGGTTGAAAATTGACCTGTTGGTGGAATCCTTGTGACATGGCAGCAGTAGACGACAAAGTCGTGGCAGTTACAATTAATTGTCGTTGGTTTAAAATGTGAAATTGATTCGGTAGAAAAATACAAAACTTAAACATATATAAAGGGACTGAAACATAACAGAAGCCAATGGAAAATACAAGACTTCTCAGTGTGCGTACGATGCAATTCGCTGGACTTTTACACCATGAAAAAATCGAAATCGGACTTTTGTTTAAGCAGATAGAAAAACAAAAGAATGTATCGTACAGTTTGTTAACTATAATGATAAAACTACGCTCCTCCCATTCACCGTTGTAATGTTGTCTATTTGTTTGTAAATATCGCGCTAAGCGAGACCAGCTATTATTGCTGTTCGGCTTGCTTATCAATATATTATTTAACAAGCTAGGTTTGAACATATCCATGTAGCTGGAAACACATTCGCGAAATATATAACACAATAACCGTATAACAGCGCATAATATGCAGGGTGACAATACTGAACATGGAGTAGCACATAACAGCCGCTAACACGTTTTTAACGAGCACTGAATGTACTTGCAAATTGTTATTTATCAAAAGCATAAATGTTCATTTGAACGTTCCACAAATAACGAAACACATATTGATCTACCTCAGCAGTTTTATAGAAAATCCTTTTGTAATAATGGAAATATTACCACTTTTGAACAGAAGGATCTTGTGTGATCTTCTGCGCGTTCACATTCATTTAAAGTTACTTGCCGTTAAATTACATTGTTTTTGCAATTTTAGCACGTGACACAACTGTGCAGGTCAGATAACAATGGTTGCTCTTAAGTAGTATTTTACAGAAGCGACATAATGCATGCAAAGTTAGTCGTAACAAAGATTCACGCTCTCATTACCACACTTCTTGGATGACATCGCAAGCATTGACACTCGCGTAAGTTCTCCTTAATCGATACAATTGTGAAATAATTATTGATGGTTCCCTTGTGGATTGTTAATATCGACGTTAAAATTTACCAAGGTCGTTGAAGCACGTTGATCAAGTATTTCACTACATGATGGCTTGTTACAAAAATTACAATCTTCGTCATCGGACCACCGCTCGGGATGCGTCTTTATATGTGTTTGAATAATCCTTTAGCAGAATCTGCATCAGGAAATAGGTAGTATACTGATAGAGGGTGCAGTCGAACTGATGTTCATCAGATTCGTCAGACGTCACTTTACTCCTTCATAATTTTGTGTCTTCTCTTTGAATCTGTCTGATACAGAAACAACTGAAATCATAAATCGCCGGCCACTATAAAGGCGTTTTTAATCCGTGCATGAGAATCCGGAGTATATGGCCAAACAGGAATATACTACATACATATGCTTACACAATATATAATTAAAATGTCCGAAAAGCACACCTCTTGAGTTTCTGAGAATTGGCCGATAATGGGACAGATATTTGCGCAACAGTGAGGTATGAATCCGCAGCGTATGGATAGACAATATTTCCTTCTTTTCTTGAATGATATGTTTCGTTCTCACTGACTGCATGTTCCGTGTCGAAGGATGGGTAATTTTTACCAACTGGTCATGCCTAAAATGTTTGATTACACACAAATCGAATACTTATCGTGTAAGTACATCTTTGGCTGGCCAGGGGTAATATATTATTATCATAGCGATTGCTTTGTATTTCAGCGTTAAGTTCGTCCAGCTGTCTAGTTGGGAAGATAACACACCAAGCCTCATCTGACTGTACTATTTATCGTACATTTTCTTTTGATCTTGCTTCACTGACAGGTATATCGTATTCGTATCTATGTAAATTTATAAAGCCCCTTATAAAGGTATAAGAATGTGATTCCGCTATTCATAGTCGAAATGTATTATCCATTATTATAAGTCAAAAATGACGACTGTACCATAAACTAATGATGTTGATTGTGCAAGCACACTCGCTGACGTAATCATTATCAGTTGGCTCGTAAAGCCGAACGAATTGTGATAGACACTCAGCAGCAATGTATGACTGTTGATAAGCCACCTATAACCCTCCTTCGACGAAAGCACATCTGAGGTAAAGTAAAAAAGTATGAGTACGATCCAATATCGATGATTATAATGTTTGTTATCAAACAGCATTCCGACAAGAACGGATGTTTTCATCGATCGGTGAGATACAGTAACACGAATCGCTCCGAACCTAACAGATTAGTTTCGCCGGCAGCCACCTGTCGTTGTTTTATACTGCAATTCATGAATCACGCATATACTGCCTAATACACGAGGGTTGTTATGTCTCCCTTCAGTTGCCCATATTTTCTAACGTTTCGTACGATTTTAGGAACAAACATTCGCAAAGTGCCTTGATAAATATGTACCCCAGTGCATATTCACGATTCCAGTTATATCTAAGGCTTTTCTATGCGATGTAATGTTGATGATGTTTTACCCAATTAAAGCCCGATAAACCCTGGCAAGAAAGGATAATCCATGATTAGGGACACAATGAATGGTCACACGGCGCGTTTATTCGTGAGTAGTCATTTTGTGTGCCCACTCTAGTCCGTGAGCATACCCTACATAATGCTGAGAATAAGTACGAAACAATGCAGCAATGGATGGAGCAAATATGACTATCAGAGCTGAACTGGAAAGAAAATCTATCTGCAGCTAAGCCTAATTTTATGATACAGCCCCGCGCTCTCTGCAGGCAGCTCTTGTATTGAAACAGACACATTAGACTGCAAGCAATATGTTAAATATATGACGTGCACTGACAAGGTTATTTCTCGTTGTTCTCGTTGTCATGATGATGACATATAATTACCGAGCATAAACGCATGGATTTCCGTGGGAGAAAGTATACATCACGGTGGGAAACAGCAAAAGCATATAGCGAAAAGTGATGTGTAACAAACCAGCACTAAACATATAAGCTATGGATAAGGTTTACATACAATAACTAAGCTGTGACCTTACGCATGTATGATAGAGACCAAAGTGGTAAGCTCTGATGTTCTAGGCGTGTAGATGACAAGTATACAATACAGCTTCAATGTTATGGATGTGCCCCATTATAACTACAAGGCTCATCAAACACACTCATGCGGACTCCATTATCCATAAAGCATTCGCCTTCACCAGGTCGGACCCGTTCTTGACAAGTAATTTGTTAATATGATGATTGCAAATTGACGTCTTTTGATGCTGTTTCCTCTGCAGCACAACCCCAAATCTGTGCAATTGGGTTCATTATTCGGGTATAAGTATGACCATTTTCTTACAATTCGACTGCGGAGACATTGGCACGTGGATTGAAAACCACCAGCGTGCTCCTAGCTAATTATATCACGCAACTTAATCCCATGAGCAAAGGTAACTCCTGATGATGCGATACCGGAGTGATCCAAAACATCATTACGTTCCCGCTCCTTCGTTTAATTGACAATATTTGCGCGTATCACAAGAGGAGTTTGTCTCATATACAAAACCGGAAGTGTTAGATAGGAATGAATGGCGGAATGCCCCAGACACCCCGGTTTCCTACCGTCTCACAAAACCCACGTCATTATAATGGCTACCAGTATCATATAAGTCGATGGGGCAATCATATACAGTTGACTTATCCCTTTTAACAATATTCTAGTTAGCTAAAATAGATATCCCCGAATGGTTCAAAGTCGTTATCACCAATGAAACTCATATCATCAATAGATAGCCATATAAACTGGTGATTGGCATGTCTGAATTCAAGACAATCACAGGAATCGTAAAGCGTTACCGAGTTGAGCATTGTCTTCAATGTGTCAATACCTGAAGCTCATTTTGACAAGTTGAATAAAGAAAGAGGTTGATCACATGACTTATTGAAAACTACCTATTGGCGAAATCGAAAAATATACATAAGTTACGGCAAAGTATGGTGCTTATTAAGTGATTGTGCCAACGATGATTATTCTACATTAACCAACAGTGAAGATCTACTGTGCTTAATATTGCAGATCTACTTATCTAACATTGCAATGGGTAACGGATATAGGCCGCAAAAGGAACATTCACTTTGTCAGCTTTTGGAAACTCCGTGATGGCGAAGCTCAGGGTACCTGCTCCTTTAAGGTGTTGCAACATTCTTCTCAGCATCAGTAACAATTTGCATTGAGTAGCCTAAATTATTTCTTCATTTTTGTGTCGCTTCACATCAAAACATGTGATGACGGCCTGTTAATGTTTTAGATTCTGTGAAGGGAGAATTGAACCGGAATGTCCCCGAGCGTCTTGTCAAAAATGAAGAGGTTTTCTCATATTCTTGGAGACATCGAGAAAACAGTACACAATTAACCATAATTGTGTATAACCAAGCAGTTCAATTAATATTGATAATATACGGTAACAAATAATGAGTAATAACAGAGAAAAGGAAATATAACAAGTAAATCAAATAACATTTTCGACATCACGTGACTGAAAAAAAAGTCTGATACCACTTGTCTGATACCACTTGTTTCGATGTCAGCTGTGATGATATTTTCGCGGTTAACGATGCTTTATGCAAGGAATGTCGACTGGGGGTAGTTGCCGCAATTTTCTAGCATTCGTAGAATTGATCAAGCACGATCTCGGTGCACTGTCACTATGTTCATAGTTCGCCAAGTGCAGATATATGATGGAGTGATGCACTAGGGGCTGAGGACAAAACTGTAACATCAATTGTATATGGACCAAAAGCACAGTCGCTTTGCAGAAAAACCTCAGTGCTGTCGCAAAGCGAGATGTTCTTGTGTATGGTAATATAAAATCCCACAGTGAAACATTTTTGGTAAACATGTGTCCTTTTCCTAATTACTAGCATTGAAGTTTTGCCCAATGGGGCTTAAGTCACAACCGCTCGACAAAACGACATGTTAAACTGAGAGCTGTCCCTGGACTATGTTTAATTCAGAAGACATTGTTAAGATGTTGCACATTAAATACAGTGTAGAGTGGACATGATATCTTAGCTTCATCGGATATAAAGCGATATAAGATTTCAGACAAATGATACTCTGGACTATGATTGGGTCATGACACACGCTTCTCGCAATCATAAACGTGAAGACAGCAGAGACCCACACTTTACTCTTCATCTTTTTTGGCACAATCAAGGAGGACAGTATACGTACATCTAATAGCAGATGTGATTCAGCGTAACAAAAGTTGTTCATAATGATCATCATATGATCATCATAATCATCATGATATTTATCATCATCATCAGCAGCATCATCATCAGCATCACCAACATCGTCGTCGTCGTCGCCACCGTTGTTATTATCATCATTATCGTCATCATTATCATCATCATCAATGTTGTCATCACAATTTGTATTATCAGCATCCTCATCATTGTTGCCCATGTAGTACACTAATACCATGGGCATCAGGTTGTCAGTGCGCTTGCGCTGCCGCGATGTATGGTACATGATGGCCATATTTGGTCCTTTTCGACGCCCTCTCGCGGGGGACATTGGAACGGCATCGGCAAATGAGACGCATCGATACTTAAACATCACCTGGCGCATATATTTGAACGAACGATGAGGAATGAAAATAGTTTATGTAGCCGAACGCAGGTTGTTGAAATGCCTAACTGTCATATGTTTAGGTCAAGTCAACATATACTGCCTTGGTTACGGGGGCTGCTAGAACAGATAGTACCATAAGAACCACAATATTGTAGATCAATCACTCCTCCATAAGACATCTGACAGTAGAATTCTAATGGTTATACTGGAAAAAGTCGAATACGCGAGGTTCTGCCCAAATTCTACTTCTGTTAGTATGGGTCATTACAATATAGATATTAGAGGGTTACATGAAAAACACGGTCCGTCTGAACCATCAAATACACAATATGATTCGAACATTAAGTGCGGAAGATGAAGAAAGAGGCAAAGGGAGATTGACAGTTCAGTCGACAAAGAGTTGTAATCGGCAAAGTGCTATGAAACATCATTACAGCAGTCATAGTGAAATTAATATTTACATTCCCGGCAGTTCGATATGCTAATAATGAATGGAATGCGATAATAAATGATCCTTTGTTGAGAATGACTTGAATAATGGTTGGTTGTAAATACTAGCCTCTCGTGGATACAAGCAAGCAAGTATGGTTTTGCTTGTACATAATCACCGTTATCTGCTCTAAAATATTCGAACATTATTGATTTCATGCTGATATCTGCTTTATGGTGGATCTATACGGAAATGAACGTGCTTTTTATTCGCTTTATTTATATAGTGTACGAATTGCATCGTAAATCACGGAATCAGCCTCTTGTTATCTTAGTGAGCTAGATCATAAAAAAGCCAACCACATGGTGTGATTCCAATTCTTTACAATTTACCTAGGAATTTTACTCATGATGAACCTCCTTGAAAGTAAACTGTGTATGTTAATTACTGCCATATCATTCAGTAGAGCCAACGTCTTCTAAATGTCTGGACTTTGAAGTCACCATTCCGTATGGCTATTTACAAAGACGACTTGACGTGCGGACGCTATCCTATATAATAAGGCAATGCTGAACATTTCGTAGAACGACTAATTGCGAGTTGACCCCCACCACATTTTGTCACGAGCACTGAATTTACTTTTCACATGGTTATTTATCAACGCATATGTGTACATAATTTAGACGTGTCACAAATACGGAAACCCAAATTGATCAACCTCGGCAAAGAAAACTATATTTGTAATCATTCAAATATGAACACTTTGGAACGGACACGTGTGCAATGCATAGTGGCAGATTGTGAAGAGCTGGGGTGTTTGCCAGTTTATTGTATCAAAATACTCGAGCTGCGCCCCCTGCTAGTCATAAGGCTCAACCACTGGTCGGAATTTCACATTTATGCGGCTGTTATAAAACAATGCCGAAAATTCACTAACAGTTACGTACCGTTAAATACTACTTTTTTTCTCGTGGGAAATGTTACTGGAACAATACGACAAGTCAGATAACAAAGACAAAGATTGCTCTTAACCATCCTTTACAGAAGCGAGACATATGCAGATTAAGTCGTAACTGCGATTCACGCTCTAATTACCTCACTTCCTGGATGTCGTCGCAAGCACTGACTCACACAAGTGCACATTTATAGAAATAAAGGTGAAAAGAATATTGATAGATCCCCTGTGGGGGGGGGGGGAGCTCAAGTTGGATGGTAAATATGCAAGACCTTTTAATATGGTAATACAAATCCTTTACAAAGCTCAGAGTTTTAGACGACCCTGCGCTTGCTTCATTGGTTATTTTAAGATGAGCATGCACGTATCGACGTATAAACAGACATTGTTTAACTCATGATTCAACTTGTGCTAAACGTGATAAGCTACCGACAGAAAGTAAATAGCAAAATAGGCTATCGATTGAAGATCAATTCGAATTGATGTTAGAAGTAACGGTATTGCTTCTTGATGTTTTGTCTTCACTTTGAACCTCTTGGGTAAAGAAACGGGTGAAATAAATAATCTCCAGCCAAAATGATGAGATATAAATTCCGTGTATGAGATTCACGAATAAGTGACTTATCAGGAAGTCCAAAATGTAGGAAAGCATGCATAATAGATATTTAAATGTTCCGTTGGCTTTTGGCATCAGATTAGCTTCTCCACTGGAGAACCACCAATAATCCTTTGGCCATTATCTTTGTTCCAGGAACCGCAGTATGTGTTATTAAGTTTGACGGCAGCCAGTAATTGAGGTAATAAGAAGGTAAAGCTCAGCACCACCTCAATTCACCTCAAGTTTGTCATTGTAAAGAACTACCTTCGAATGCCATCTTTATGTATCCGCAGCTGCCTGACATCAAAGTCGCTTTATTTTACTTAGACACGGGAACAGTGTGATACGACGATATAGCGTCTAAATTTAACAATGAAGTAGGTATAATGTATAACAGCCGAATATGATAAGAAACAAATGAACAACAGATTACGGGTGTAACTGTCATATTTCAAATAATACCCATATCAATATGGATTAACTTTGCAATGCGGGATGTCAAGTTAATCAGACTTTACCTCTGTCAGTAACGATGTCTAAATGTAGTATTCACGAATGATAAGCGGATTTAAAATGAGCTGAGCAATGCGTCAATGAAGCAATCGCAGGTACTGCATTATTCATTTAGCTGATATGATGGAAAAGCATGAATAACTGCGGTAACGTCGTGGCCTGGGTGATTACTATATGCACATTAATGCATATACAAATGTCATCATCGACATCGGTAGTGGCAACCATACAAGACAGATTCACACATGACATTAGGAAAAAAATTTCTGAAAATGCTGATTTTGTCGAAACGTAAAGCTGGCATCTGCACGTTTACAGAGAAAATGTTCTTGCCACAAATAACAGCTTTGT
The DNA here is from genome assembly GCA_034190875.2 of Urechis unicinctus. Taxonomy (NCBI): domain Eukaryota; kingdom Metazoa; phylum Annelida; class Polychaeta; order Xenopneusta; family Urechidae; genus Urechis; species Urechis unicinctus. The sequence goes on along the minus strand of CM067354.1, from coordinate 35,561,764 downwards.
TACATTGACGAAAAGCAACGCGGCTGACCCTATAATGTGTTACCAAGTAAGTCAAAACAGCTTGGCAATACATGGAGTTATGTATGTATCAACAAAAAGGTGACACTAAATGGGGCTTTACTATGCACGGCGATGCAAAGTGATGCAAACCTTTGCATTCACCAGGTACATCGATCACTTAACGAATAAAGAAGCCAAGGGTGCCATGCCGAATAGCAGACAAACGGTCAATTGACTATCGTAAATGTCAAAGACATTAAATGCTATGGCATTCACTCGACTATTAAGACATCAACATTGATAGGATTATTACCTATCCCGCATATGCTGTCTCCATTAATTCATTATTAAAGTGTCACATCCGATATAAACATCCGCTTAACAATGCAAAAACGCAATACTAAAACTAGAGACATTCATAGAAAACAAAAATGACGTTGTGCTGGAATTTTCGGTAAATATGTTTGATATGCCGAGAGAAATAGAGAGAAAGAGAGAGAGAGAAAGAGATAGAGAGATAGCATAGACATATATAAATATATATAGATAGACAAATAAATATCGCAGATGCTTTATATATATATACGATACATTATATATATATATATATATATACTTATATGAGTGATCATATAATATATATATACAAATGTATCATCATACCTATATATACATCAGTAATGGCAACCAAACAAGACAGATTCACTCATATATATATATATATCTCTATATAATCTATATCTAAAAAATATTGCTGCCTTTTTTTTTGTTTCTTTCGATCCTTTCGTTATCCTTCTAGTACATCTCCGTCGCTTTTTCCAATAATTAGACATTCATGTTTACAAAAATGACGTTGTGCTGGAATTTTCGGTAAATATGATTGATATGCCGAGAGAAATAGAGAAAGAGAGAGAGAGAAAGAATAGAGAGATATAAATATACATATATAAATATATATATTGACATAAAAATATACATATATATAATATATATCACAGCTATATGACATTATATAAGAATATATGTATATATCTCTCTATATGACCCTATATATGTGTTACCAAGTATAAGTCATAAACAGCTTGGCATATACATATATATGTTATATGTATATATATCAACATAAAATTTCTGCCTTAGTTTCTTTGTTTCTTTCGATCCATCCTGTCGTTAAATACATCTCCGTCGCTTTCCACTATAGCTTTTTTTTGGCCTCCTCCTGCCGCACTCATTCTCGATCGCACACTTCCTGCATTCCCCTGCCTCATTTTTTTCTCCTAACGAATGTTCCTCGTAATCACGAATCTTTTTTTTCTCATTCCTTGTCTCACTTTATACGTGTGTCGTCCTTACTATTATATCCCTCAACATTCTAGGTTACTCTATCATGCTGACAACGCTGTCTCCGCCTTTTTCATTATTCTTAGTGTCACATCTATAAACATCCGCTTTACAAGAAAACGCAATACTAAAACTCTCATAAAAGTACAATGACGTGTCTGGAACTATCGGTAAATATCGTTGAATCGGAAGATAGAGAAATTGACAGAGGGAGATATATATATATGCATATATATATGACATTTTATATACATATATATATGCATATATATATATATATATATATATATATATATATATATAAATATTTATATATATACATATATATATATATATATATATATATATATATATATATATATATATATATATATATATATATATATATTTCTATATTATTTGTTTCTTTCGATCCTATACTGTCGTTATCGATCAAGTTCATCTCCGTCGCTATCCAATATAGCTCTTTTATCCCTATATATATACTATTCTCGCTCGCATACTTCCTATGCCTGCGTATCTATGTTTTTATATATACATTTACATATATCGATAAACATATATAAATATGTATACACAAATATGAATATATATTAATAGGAGTATACATTATATATATATATTCATTGTGACAAGTTTCCACGGCAGTGAAAACCGCATAAGACATGTAAAAGAACATTTGCAGAGGGGACAATTGGACAATCAATATGTTCTTCGCGTTCCATTGAAAAATGGGGCGCAATGCATTGGTGACTACTGAGGCTATGGAGGATTTGTCATGAGGATATGAAGATAGAAAATTCGCTGAGCATTAACCAGAAGCGTAATCATAATATCGTTATTGCCATATGCTTGAGGTCAGTTTGTTTATGTGCAAAGAGGGGGGGGTAAGGGAGAGGTGAAAATCCTAGCGCACTGCTTTGCCAAGACGATCGGTTTTACTTCCTTGAGTGATCGTTAACTTTTATAAACATTACACCAAAAGCACTCACTTAGGTTTTATCTAGACTGGAATGCGATATGAAGTCCATATAATTCTGTGGTGTCATCCACATTGAAAACGTTTCGTGGCCACGGCGCACCCTTGGCATTGCAGCCTGCGTCAACCTTTGGGCATAGAAATGACTCGACTGTTAAGCAGGGGTGTCATAGGTATAAGCACAAACTTTAGATAATTGTCGCAGACTCTACAATGAAAATCAATGGTCTATATTAACCTATTAATAACCATCCACAAAACACTGTTGAGTTAGAGTTAACCAAATAGACCTGTTTTTTCAGGATATAATTACTGTCATCATTCAACAGCCATTGCTGACCCACCAAGGCATTAACAAGCAGTGGAATCACACCGTGAAATAATCACCATGGTGATAAACAATATTGCTAATTAGAGTGGCAACAATTTGTGTGATTGCAGGATTATCAGCGATGAGGATCATTATCATGACCAGGATATGCTGTCGACAACGATAATAATTATGATGATTACGATAATAATATCATCGATGATGATAATGATGTTGGTGAAGGTTATGATGGTGGTAATGATGATGATGATGATGATTGATGATTGATGATGATGATGATAATGATTTTAAGATGATTATGATGGTAATGATATTTGATGATGATCATCATGATGATGATGATGATGATGTGACCATCGGTTGTCTTCATGTCAACGATAACGGGAAGGATCATGTGGACTCAACTATGTACAAAATGTGCAACATCCTAAAAATGTCTACATGAATGCTTTATATATTTCCGGGACACCTCTCACACACCTAGTTTTGTGGGTGTGGCCTAAGCCGCATTAGGCATTACTTAAAGGTAAAATATGTAAGTAAAGGACAAAAGCTAATATAAAAATATTTCTCTATGGGATTTCATCTTACAATACACAAGCACATCTCGCTTTGCGTCTACACCGAGATTTTTGACAAATCATTGTGCTATATGTCCTCAGCTTTAAGTGTTAGAAGATCACATCTTCTGTATGGCTTGGAGGGATACAGGTGTCATTAGAAACAGCTGAATTTCTGATGTCGGCACCTTGACATCGTTATGTCTGTATCTTTAAGAGTGATACTTCAAGTGTTGATAGCATCAATATTCTGACGACAATTAGCGGAGTCTCTAAAAAATATTTCTTCGAATAGATACAATATATTCAAAGCGAGGTAACTGCTTATATCAAAGTGTGATGCGAGGGATACATACTAGTCGACTTTTGTTCCACACGACTCGTGAACTGAGAAGATGGTGTCGATGAAAAATGGTATTGGACACATGACTTTTGTTTCAGTATTGTTCCTTAATTGTATTCGGTCAAATGATGTAAAAACTGTCATTCGTCATTAAGATTTACTGAAGAGGATGATCATATTTGATATGTTGTAACATATCATTTTTTACCATGTATTATTAATATCAATTTAACTGGACATTTATAGGCAATTGGGGTTAATTTCGTGTTGTTTCATGAAAATGATTACTTCGCAACCATGTCATAGCACTGTTGCCAGCTAATAGATTTCGCAGGTGTCAAAAAGGAATGAGATATCGAACGTTTGCCTTACATATATAAATTAGCACAAGCGTTTACTCACCAGTTCAAAACACCATACCAAACTAGGCCGATCGAGGATCATACGAAAGTAGTTATTCTATTATTTCTCCAAAGTTATGTGCTGTACTCTTACAGTTAGCGTTTAAAGATAATAACGCGTTGATGGGGTTACGTTGATAGACCACTGTCTCAGACAACACATGCATTCATGCTTTGATATCCTGCTTGAAATATTTTTGCTTTGTTTAGATTTTTTCTTTCATTCGACTCTATGAAATACAATTTCCAACAACTTTTACCAGACCAAAATACTATCTCGCAAGTGTATCCTTAAATATTATCCTCCAGATACATATATGCTATTAAGATTGCATTGTGGTTGGATTTGCTCCGGTTATTGATCGATCTGTTGCATCGATCTGGCCATAACGGAACGGCGAGTAAAGAGAATCGTATATCACTGGCTATCTGGGGTAGCGTCAATATTTTCACGAGGTAGTAGCGATGGGGAATGTGGCTAATGTTCATAAGATAGTTTCACTAACATAGCCAAATGATTATAGCAATCATTGAAATATAAATATTAGCTCAAAACAAACAAAGGCAGCTAAGCCAAACAATGCGCATATTGCGAACTATAAAGGTTTTATTTGACTAGAGACATTGTGTAAGTAGTTATTTTTGTCACACGATAACGAATAGTTGGATGTCGCAATGAACTTGACCCGAACTAAATTATAGTAGATGACTGGCTTGAATTCCCAAAAAATCATTACCGCAGACATGCAACCACAAGGTGCATCAATCTTACAGCTTAATGCATCTGGTGTAATCTTATTGGAATTGTTACTACTGCTATAATTTAACAAATATTGGTGTGCACATGGTCTTTCAGGAGCAAGGCTTTAATATATTTAACGAGAAATTGCTTGACACTTGCAATGATGACACGGGAAATGTCAGGCGATTTCTCTTGAGACAATTGTGGCTTAATGGGAATACTGCTATGACGTCAAAAATGGGTTTGTATCTTTAAAAACACACTAGTACATGTAAAACGTACAATTTCATACCTTACTCATAGAGCACAACGCTATATTAAGATGGATCACTCGCGTATCCGACCGAGAGATAAGTTAAATCACCCCCTGTTAGAAAGCCTAGTGCTTTGTTAGAGCGTCTCTTAAAATCACATGGAATTTCGTTATCGATTCTGGGGGCGCGGTCGCCTCGACCAATCAGAATATCCCATGTTTTTAACATAAGCAACTAGACTCGTAATCCCGACACGTTGGATCAGCAGTTCCATGTGCTTTTGTTGGTTTGATGCAAGCGCCACCTAATGATGGCAATGTTTTGCAGTGATAAATTAGACGTTAACCATGAGGCCATTTGCTCAGCATAAGAAGGTAAAGCTCAGCACCACCTCAATTCACCTCAAGTTTGTCATTGTAAAGAACTACCTTCGAATGCCATCTTTATGTATCCGCAGCTGCCTGACATCAAAGTCGCTTTATTTTACTTAAACAGTGTGATACGACGATATAGCGTCTAAATTTAACAATGAAGTAGGTATAATGTATAACAGCCGAATATGATAAGAAACAAATGAACAACAGATTACGGGTGTAACTGTCATATTTCAAATAATACCCATATCAATATGGATTAACTTTGCAATGCGGGATGTCAAGTTAATCAGACTTTACCTCTGTCAGTAACGATGTCTAAATGTAGTATTCACGAATGATAAGCGGATTTAAAATGAGCTGAGCAATGCGTCAATGAAGCAATCGCAGGTACTGCATTATTCATTTAGCTGATATGATGGAAAAGCATGAATAACTGCGGTAACGTCGTGGCCTGGGTGATTACTATATGCACATTAATGCATATACAAATGTCATCATCGACATCGGTAGTGGCAACCATACAAGACAGATTCACACATGACATTAGGAAAAAAATTTCTGAAAATGCTGATTTTGTCGAAACGTAAAGCTGGCATCTGCACGTTTACAGAGAAAATGTTCTTGCCACAAATAACAGCTTTGTTACATTGACGAAAAGCAACGCGGCTGACCCTATAATGTGTTACCAAGTAAGTCAAAACAGCTTGGCAATACATGGAGTTATGTATGTATCAACAAAAAGGTGACACTAAATGGGGGGCTTTACTATGCACGGCGATGCAAAGTGATGCAAACCTTTGCATTCACCAGGTACATCGATCACTTAACGAATAAAGAAGCCAAGGGTGCCATGCCGAATAGCAGACAAACGGTCAATTGACTATCGTAAATGTCAAAGACATTAAAATGCTATGGCATTCACTCGACTATTAAGACATCAACATTGATAGGATTATTACCTATCCCGCATATGCTGTCTCCATTAATTCATTATTAAAGTGTCACATCCGATATAAACATCCGCTTAACAATGCAAAAACGCAATACTAAAACTAGAGACATTCATAGAAAACAAAAATGACGTTGTGCTGGAATTTTCGGTAAATATGTTTGATATGCCGAGAGAAATAGAGAAAGAGAGAGAGAGAAAGAGATAGAGAGATATAAATATACATATATAAATATATATATATATACATAAATATATACATATGTATATATATATATATATATACATATATATAGGATATATTATATATATATATATATATATATATATATATATATATACATGTATATATATATGTATATATCTCTATATATATACATATATATATATAAATATAGATATATATATATATATATATATATATATTTATATATATATATATATATATATATATATATATATATATATATATATATATTTCTGCCTTATTTTTTTTGTTTCTTTCGATCCTATCCTTTCGTTATCCTTCTAGTACATCTCCGTCGCTTTCCAATAATTAGACATTCATAGAAAACAAAAATGACGTTGTGCTGGAATTTTCGGTAAATATGATTGATATGCCGAGAGAAATAGAGAAAGAGAGAGAGAGAAAGAGATAGAGAGATATAAATATACATATATAAATATATATATATACATAAATATATACATATGTATATATATATATATATATATATATATATATACATTTATATAAATATATATGTATATATCTCTATATATATATACATATATATATATATAAATATATATATATATATATATATATATATATATATATATATATATATATATATATATATATATATATATATATATATATATATATATATATATATATTTTCTGCCTTAGTTTCTTTGTTTCTTTCGATCCTATCCTGTCGTTATCCTTCTAATACATCTCCGTCGCTTTCCAATAATTAGCTCTTTTTCTTCCCTCACTGCCGCTTTCACTCATTCTCGCTCGCACACTTCCTCCCCCCTGCCTCTCATTTTTTTCTCCTCTTTTGTTCCTCGTAATCACAATCTTTTTTTTCTCATTCCTTGTCTCACTTTATACGTGTGTCGTCCTTACATTATATCCCTCCATTCTTGTTACTCTATCATGCTGACAAGTTCTGTCTCCGCCTTTTTCTTCCTCTTAGATCCTCTCTCTCCGTTTACAGATAAGTATATAATCTCTAAAAAGTACACGTTCACTATCATATATCGTTGAATCGGAAGATTTTTATTGACATTTTATATATATATATATGCATATATATATGACAGGGAGATATATATATATATGCATATATATATATATATATATAATATATATATATTATTTAATATTTATATATACATATTTATATATATATAGAGATATATATATATATATAGATATATATATATATATCTATATATAGAGAGAAATATTTATATATACAAATATATATATATATACATATATACATATATCTATATATATATATATATATATATATATATATATATATATATATATGCATGCGTATATATGTTTTATATATATACATTTACATATATCGATAAACATATATAAATATGTATACAAATATGAATATATATTAATAGGAGTATATATATATATATATACATTGTGGTAGTTTCCACGGCAGTGAAAACCGCATAAGACATGTAAAAGAACATTTGCAGAGGGGACAATTGGACAATCAATATGTTCTTCGCGTTCCATTGAAAAATGGGGCGCAATGCATTGGTACACTGAGGCTATGGAGGATTTGTCATGAGGATATGAAGATAGAAAATTCGCTGAGCATTAACCAGAAGCGTAATCATAATATCGTTATTGCCATATGCTTGAGGTCAGTTTGTTTATGTGCAAGAGGCGGGGTAAGGGAGAGGTGAAAATCCTAGCGCACTGCTTTGCCAAGACGATCGGTTTTTTACTTCCTTGAGTGATCGTTAACTTTTATAAACATTACACCAAAAGCACTCACTTAGGTTTTATCTAGACTGGAATGCGATATGAAGTCCATATAATTCTGTGGTGTCATCCACATTGAAAACGTTTCGTGGCCACGGCGCAGGTATTGCAGCCTGCGTCAACCTTTGGGCATAGAAATGACTCGACTGTTAAATTGGGGTGTCATAGGTATAAGCACAAACTTTAGATAATTGTCGCAGACTCTACAATGAAAATCAATGGTCTATATTAACCTATTAATAACCATCCACAAAACACTGTTAAGTTAGAGTTAACCAAATAGACCTGTTTTTTCAGGATATAATTACTGTCATCATTCAACAGCCATTGCTGACCCACCAAGGCATTAACAAGCAGTGGAATCACACCGTGAAATAATCACCATGGTGATAAACATTATATTGCTAATTAGAGTGGCAACAATTTGTGTGATTGCAGGATTATCAGCGATGAGGATCATTATCATGACCAGGATATGCTGTCGACAACGATAATAATTATGATGATTACGATAATAATATCATCGATGATGATAATGATGTTGGTGAAGGTTATAATGGTGGTAATGATGATGATGATGATGATGATGATGATGATGATGATGATGATTTTAAGTATTATGATGGTAATGATATTTATGATGATAATGATGATGATAATGATGATGATGTGACCATCGGTTGTCTTCATGTCAACGATAACGGGAAGGATCATGTGGACTCAACTATGTACAAAATGTGCAACATCCTAAAAATGTCTACATGAATGCTTTATATATTTCCGGGACACCTCTCACTTTAACACCTAGTTTTGTGGATCAGGTGTGGCCTAAGCCGCATTAGGCATTACTTAAAGGTAAAATATGTAAGTAAAGGACAAATGCTAATATAAAAATATTTCTCTATGAGATTTCATCTTACAATACACAAGCACATCTCGCTTTGCGTCTACACCGAGATATTTTGACAAATCATTGTGCTATATGTCCTCAGCTTTAAGTGTTAGAAGATCACATCTTCTGTATGGCTTGGAGGGATACAGGTGTCATTAGAAACAGCTGAATTTCTGATGTCGGCACCTTGACATCGTTATGTCTGTACCTTTAAGAGTGATAGTGTTGATAGCATCAATATTCTGACGACAATTAGCGGAGTCTCTAACAAATATTTCTTCGAATAGATACAATATATTCAAAGCGAGGTAACTGCTTATATCAAAGTGTGATGCGAGGGATACATACTAGTCGACTTTTGTTCCACCACGACTCGTTAACCGAGAAGATGGTGTCGATGAAAAAATGGTATTGGACACATGACTTTTGTTTCATTATTGTTCCTTAATTGTATTCGGTCAAATGATGTAAAAACTGTCATTCGTCATTAAGATTTACTGAAGAGGATGATCATATTTGATATGTTGTAACATATCATTTTTTACCATGTATTATTAATATCAATTTAACTGGACATTTATAGGCAATTGGGGTTAATTTCGTGTTGTTTCATGAAAATGATTACTTCGCAACCATGTCATAGCACTGTTGCCAGCTAATAGATTTCGCAGGTGTCAAAAAGGAATGAGATATCGAACGTTTGCCTTCAGATATAAATTAGCACAAGCGTTTACTCACCAGTTCAAAACACCATACCAAACTAGGCCGATCGAGGATCATACGAAAGTAGTTATTCTATTATTTCTCCAAAGTTATGTGCTGTACTCTTTCAGTTAGCGTTTAAAGATAATAACGCGTTGATGGGGTTACGTTGATAGACCACTGTCTCAGACAACACATGCATTCATACTTTGATATCCTGCTTGAAATATTTTTGCCTTGTTTAGATTTTTTCTTTCATTCGACTCTATGAAATACAATTTCCAACAACTTTTACCAGATGAAAATACTATCTCGCAAGTGTATCCTTAATTATTATCCTCAAGATACATAAATGCTATTAAGATTGCATTGTGGTTGGATTTGCTGTGGTTATTGATCGATCTGTTGCATCGATCTGGCCATAACGGAACTGCGAGTAAAGAGAATCGTATATCACTGGCTATCTGGGGTAGCGTCAATATTTCCACGAGGTAGTAGCGATGGGGAATGTGGCTAATGTTCATAAGATAGTTTCACTAACATAGCCAAATGATTATAGCAATCATTGAAATATAAATATTAGCTCAAAACAAACAAAGGCAGCTAAGCCAAACAATGCGCATATTGCGAACTATAAAGGTTTTATTTGACTAGAGACATTGTGTAAGTAGTTATTTTTGTCACACGATAACGAATAGTTGGATGTCGCAATGAACTTGGCCGAACTAAATTATAGTAGATGACTGGCTTGAATTCCCAAAAAATCATTACCGCAGACATGCAACCACAAGTGCATCAATCTTACAGCTTAATGCATCTGGTGTAATCTTATTGGAATTGTTACTGCTATAATTTAACAAATACTGGTGTGCACATGGTCTTTCAGGAGCAAGGCTTTAATATATTTAAGGAGAAATTGCTTGACACTTGCAATGATGACACGGGAAATGTCAGGCGATTTCTCTTGAGACAATTGTGGCTTAATGGTAATACTGCTATGACGTCAAAAATGAGTTTTGTATCTTTAAAAACACACTAGTACATGTAAAACGTACAATTTCATACCTTACTCATAGAGCACAACGCTATATTAAGATGGATCACTCGCGTATCCGACCGAGAGATAAGTTAAATCACCCCCTGTTAGAAGCCTATTGCTTTGTTAGAGCGTCTCTTAAAATCACATGGAATTTCGTTATCGATTCTGGGGCGCGGTCGCCTCGACCAATCAGAATATCCCATGTTTTTAACATAAGCAACTAGACTCGTAATCCCGACACGTTGGATCAGCAGTTCCATGTGCTTTTGTTGGTTTGATGCAAGCGCCACCTAATGATGGCAATGTTTTTGCAGTGATAAATTAGACGTTAACCATGAGGCCATTTGCTCAGCATAATTGACGCCATTAAGCTACATAAAAGCCAGCTGCCAAAATTGCCATACGATATATGTTTTAAAACCGTGAGTATTGCACGACCCTCCGTGTTTCATGCCAGTTGGATGCGGAATCGTCGAACAATTAACATGAGAGCGAAACTGCTTTGTATAAACACTATCAAACAGTACTGTTTCACTTAATTGAGACGCATTAATGCTCCAACTTGAGTGGTTGAACCTTGAATAAGTTTAACCACATGTAATTGATCCAATTGTTATAAAACCGTTCAACATAACAGAATAATTATGGAGGGAGATTTTTGCTCCTGATATATTTTATACGGAAAAGTAACTTCAGACATCTGATGATGATACAATCATAGAAATTGCGTCAATTTTAGTTCTACAAAATAAAGAAAAGCCATAGAATTTTATCGGAATAGCTATGAAAACATACAATAGTCCCAAAATGCTTATTCAGCTACACAAACCTCAAATATTCTGTTTGTGTTACAACTTTGTTAATAGAGCGACAATGCATAACACTAACTATCTTGTTAATGCTGTTTTAATTTCAGAAGTAGTTCGATCGGCACCATGCACTGTACGTTCTACTGCATAGCACAGTTATATGTCTGATGACGTCGTGATGCTCTATGCACCTGTAGGAAATGTATTGTGTAACATGTAAGGACATGTGATATATTGGATCAGTCATTATTTCACACAAAGCCGGCGTTTACTAAAATGTCTCACAAACCAGTTAGTGTTACCTTAAGTAATATATTCATAATTTTAAAAAGGTGCCATGCGCCTTGATCGCATGTATTTACTAATTACAATGTTGTATGAGAGATAGTCGATGTTTATGTCGTCCACGGCAGTCGCACACTTATAACCTCCATTTAAAGAAAAGAATTCTATTGCTCTAAGGCATTATTATATATTCGACAGACTATCGATCTCGTGAACCAGAACGTATAAACAGACACAATAATAGCAAAGGCTTTGGACATATACGGACGCTTAAGCACGACGATTACAGCGTAAAGGCCAACCTTCAAGGAACGCACTAGGTTTGGAAAAAATGGATATGGCTAAATATGGTAAGTACCCCATCTTATGGGCAGGGAGTAGTATAGGCTAAATGAATCCTTCTTAATGTCGTAAGACGCACTTAATTTGGAGCAAACTGCTTGAAGCTCATGTAGGTGGAAGATGGGAACCTGTTTGTTGAGTGGAGCGGTTCTTGTGGGGACCGTATCTGCAACCTACCACTTTTGGGCATATTTAATCCAGATGAGCGGCTGGAATGGCATGTTCCAGTCAATGGGATGGTGGTGACATACCTTGGAATAATCGGTTTTATAGCTCTTGATCTATTCTATCGTCTATTCTTTATCAATTTCCATCCACATGGTATTCCCTTCTACTTGTCCATCTCTCTTAGGCGACTGCTCAAACGGTCAATACAGAGAAAAAGCTATAATAATTTTCACGAAGAATATAAGACAATTTCAATCCGGCCACTTCCTCGTTGAATTTGATTGACCCAATCGACGACGTTTGGAGACATTAAAGTCCCCCTTCACAGCATCCTAAACACCAACAAAGGCGTCATCACACGTTTGATCTGAAACAATGAGAGAATGAAGTACTAATTGAAGCTACCAAACGCAATACGTTACTGACGCTAGGAATCCAGGTATCCCGACCATGGACATAACGGAGTTGCCCAAAGCTGACAAAGTCGGATTCTTCAATGTTCCAGTTGAGGCCCATATTCGTTACCCATTGCAGTGTTTAAGTGTCAGTGACACGGCGACAGCAATAGCAAATAGAGGAGTAGCCCCACAACTGTAGAGGCAGCCCATGCTTATATATGTTACACCTATACAACTCATGCTTTTCTGCTGAGTGATTAACCCATCCCTGAATACAATGCTTACCAATAATGTTATTTAATGTGCTGATCTGACTGTTATCAGAAATGGCTTCTACCGTGTTCAGAGTCTTTTATAAATGTTTGAAAGGCCTGTTCAATACAGTATATTTAGGTAACTGTACGAAGTAGATCATATTAAGGCTTTTCAATTTATTTGTTAAATTTCACATAACTAAAGTAGATTAATGAGTTAACAAACTTCATAATTCTACTCTTTGACTCCTTGCTGATTTCTATCATATTTGAATCCCCCCCCCCCCGGTATCAAGGACATTATAAACAACATATCTATTATCGTATGATTAATATCATTTAAAGCGCTCCCAATTCAGGTCACGTATTGCACATTACTAACCTATATTATAAGTTTCAATACCAGCTTTGTTTCCAATAGTTGCTATAAGCCTGTTTTGTACATTGCTAGAATTTGAATAAAATTGCAAGAATCTTTCATAGTCTCCAAAAAAAATTCAATTGATGCGTAACGAAACAACGCAAATGAAGACAGATGAGTATCAATCAAAGGTAAAATCAAATTCGGAAATCATCCGGCGTTGAGGAATCATTTGAACTACTAGAAACGGCATATAAATATTAGGGACGCCCTGTATGCTATGGTGAATATTGTTAAAAGGGATAAGCTAACGGTTTCAGAATGCGCCCATCGACATCATTGAAATCTGCAGTCTTAGCATTATGTAGGGTACGTTCACGGACTACAGTGGGCACAACAAATGACCACCCACGGATAAACGTGCTGGGTAACCACATTCAATTTAGGTCTAATGTTCTTGATTGCCTCACTCTCTGTTGCATTGACTCTTTATTGTTCAACGGAGCACGTGGAGTACGTTTACGGACTTAAGGCGGCACACAAAATGACCTCCTACGAATAAACATGTTGTGTAAAAAATAATTGTGTCCCTAATCAACTTTCATGCTAGGCTTTCTCGCGCTTTCACTGGCTCAAACATTGTCACGATTATATTGTCTAGTAAATCATTCAATATGCATCTGGAAACGAGGATACTTGTGTAACATGCACTTGGGTACATATTTATCGTTGTGTGAACCTACAATCGTACGAAACGTAAGGCTATAGCCGCAATCTTTGGAAGACATATCAATCCCCGTTTATTTGACAGTGATGAGTGGTTTAGGAATTGCAGAGTCAAAGCAACAGCAGGTAGCTCCCAGCGTAAATAATCGTGTAGTTCGGTGCAATTAATGGTACTGTTACTAGATCTCAGCCAGTAATGAAGTTATCGGCTAATCAATATTAATTCATTGCGGCTGAATGCATTTTACGACATATATCCTGCTATACTGATACATAGGTTGAAGATTACGTAAGCAAATGTGTAAAAACGCATAATACTGTTAGACTATGGATAGAGGAATCATATTGATATATACCCTATAATAGGCGTAATTGATATACCCAGATGCGATAACTATGTGCATAGTCACGAAAATTTCTGTCATATCAATTGAATACGTTGCAGTAGGTTTCCATTCATTCGATTGAATTATATAATAATCATACAAATAAACATGCCGAATAGCAGACAAACGGTCAATGGACTATCGTAAATGTCAAAGACATTAAATGCTATGGCATTCACTCGACTATTTAGACATCAACATTGATAGGATTATTACCTATCCCGCATACGGTGTCTCCATTAATTCATTATCGAAGTGTCACATCCGATATAAACCCCCGCTTAACAATGCCAAAACGCAATACTAAAACTAGAGACATTCATAGAAAACAAAAATGACGTTGTGCTGGAATTTTCGGTAAAATATGATTGATATGCCGAGAGAAATAGAGAAAGAGAGAGAGAGAAAGAGAGAGAGAGATATAAATATACATATATAAATATATATATATATACATAAATATATACATATATATATATATATATATATATATATATAGATATATATATATATATATATATATATATATACATGTATATATATATGTATATATCTCTATATATATATATACATATATATATATAAATATATATATATATATATATATATATATATATATATATATATATATATATATATATATATTTCTGCCTTATTTTTTTTGTTTCTTTCGATCCTATCCTGTCGTTATCCTTCTAGTACATCTCCGTCGCTTTCCAATAATTAGACATTCATAGAAAACAAAAATGACGTTGTGCTGGAATTTTCGGTAAATATGATTGATATGCCGAGAGAAATAGAGAAAAGAGAGAGAGAGAGAGAGAGAGAGAGAGAGAGAGATAAAGAGATAAATAGATATATAGAATATAGAGATATATATATACATAAGATATTATATATATATATATATATATATATATATATTATATATATATATATAGATTTATATAAATATATATGATATATATATATATATATATATATATATATATATATATCTATATATATATATATATATATATATATTATATATATATATATATATATATATATATATATATATTATATATATTTCTGCCTTAGTTTCTTTGTTTCTTTCGATCCTATCCTGTCGTTATCCTTCTAATACATCTCCGTCGCTTTCCAATAATTAGCTCTTTTTCTTCCCTCACTGCCGCTTTCACTCATTCTCGCTCGCACACTTCCTCCCCCCTGCCTCTCATTTTTCTCCTCTTTTGTTCCTCGTAATCACAATCTTTTTTTCTCATTCCTTGTCTCACTTTATACGTGTGTCGTCCTTACATTATATCCCTCCATTCTTGTTACTCTATCATGCTGACAAGTTCTGTCTCCGCCTTTTTCTTCCTCTTAGATCCTCTCTCTCCGTTTACAGATAAGTATATAATCTCTAAAAGTACACGTTCACTATCATATATCGTTGAATCGGAACATTTTTATTGACATTTTATATATATATATGCATATATATATGACATTTTATATATATATATATATATGGATATATATATATATATATATATATATATATATATATATTTAAATATTTATATATATACATATTTATATATATATATATATATATATATATATATCTATATATATATAAATATTTATATATACAAATATATATATATATACATATATACATATGTTCTTCGCGTTCCATTGAAAAATGGGGCGCAATGCATTGGTACACTGAGGCTATGGAGGATTTGTCATGAGGATATGAAGATAGAAAATTCGCTGAGCATTAACCAGAAGCGTAATCATAATATCGTTATTGCCATATGCTTGAGGTCAGTTTGTTTATGTGCAAGAGGCGGGGTAAGGGAGAGGTGAAAATCCTAGCGCACTGCTTTGCCAAGACGATCGGTTTTTACTTCCTTGAGTGATCGTTAACTTTTATAAACATTACACCAAAAGCACTCACTTAGGTTTTATCTAGACTGGAATGCGATATGAAGTCCATATAATTCTGTGGTGTCATCCACATTGAAAACGTTTCGTGGCCACGGTGCAGGTATTGCAGCCTGCGTCAACCTTTGGGCATAGAAATGACTCGACTGTTAAATTGGGGTGTCATAGGTATAAGCACAAACTTTAGATAATTGTCGCAGACTCTACAATGCAAATCAATGGTCTATATTAACCTATTAATAACCATCCACAAAACACTGTTAAGTTAGAGTTAACCAAATAGACCTTTTTTTTTCAGGATATAATTACTGTCATCATTCAACAGCCATTGCTGACCCACCAAGGCATTAACAAGCAGTGGAATCACACCGTGAAATAATCACCATGGTGATAAACATTATATTGCTAATTAGAGTGGCAACAATTTGTGTGATTGCAGGATTATCAGCGATGAGGATCATTATCATGACCAGGATATGCTGTCGACAACGATAATAATTATGATGATTACGATAATAATATCATCGATGATGATAATGATGTTGGTGAAGGTTATAATGGTGGTAATGATGATGATGATGATGATGATGATGATGATGATGATGATGATGATGATGATTTTAAGTATTATGATGGTAATGATATTTATGATGATAATGATGATGATAATGATGATGATGTGACCATCGGTTGTCTTCATGTCAACGATAACGGGAAGGATCATGTGGACTCAACTATGTACAAAATGTGCAACATCCTAAAAATGTCTACATGAATGCTTTATATATTTCCGGGACACCTCTCACTTTAACACCTAGTTTTGTGGATCAGGTGTGGCCTAAGCCGCATTAGGCATTACTTAAGGTAAAATATGTAAGTAAAGGACAAATGCTAATATAAAAATATTTCTCTATGAGATTTCATCTTACAATACACAAGCACATCTCGCTTTGCGTCTACACCGAGATATTTTGACAAATCATTGTGCTATATGTCCTCAGCTTTAAGTGTTAGAAGATCACATCTTCTGTATGGCTTGGAGGGATACAGGTGTCATTAGAAACAGCTGAATTTCTGATGTCGGCACCTTGACATCGTTATGTCTGTACCTTTAAGAGTGATAGTGTTGATAGCATCAATATTCTGACGACAATTAGCGGAGTCTCTAAAAAAAATATTTCTTCGAATAGATACAATATATTCAAAGCGAGGTAACTGCTTATATCAAAGTGTGATGCGAGGGATACATACTAGTCGACTTTTGTTCCACCACGACTCGTTAACCGAGAAGATGGTGTCGATGAAAAAATGGTATTGGACACATGACTTTTGTTTCATTATTGTTCCTTAATTGTATTCGGTCAAATGATGTAAAAACTGTCATTCGTCATTAAGATTTACTGAAGAGGATGATCATATTTGATATGTTGTAACATATCATTTTTTTTACCATGTATTATTAATATCAATTTAACTGGACATTTATAGGCAATTGGGGTTAATTTCGTGTTGTTTCATGAAAATGATTACTTCGCAACCATGTCATAGCACTGTTGCCAGCTAATAGATTTCGCAGGTGTCAAAAAGGAATGAGATATCGAACGTTTGCCTTCAGATATAAATTAGCACAAGCGTTTACTCACCAGTTCAAAACACCATACCAAACTAGGCCGATCGAGGATCATACGAAAGTAGTTATTCTATTATTTCTCCAAAGTTATGTGCTGTACTCTTTCAGTTAGCGTTTAAAGATAATAACGCGTTGATGGGGTTACGTTGATAGACCACTGTCTCAGACAACACATGCATTCATACTTTGATATCCTGCTTGAAATATTTTTGCCTTGTTTAGATTTTTTCTTTCATTCGACTCTATGAAATACAATTTCCAACAACTTTTACCAGATGAAAATACTATCTCGCAAGTGTATCCTTAATTATTATCCTCAAGATACATAAATGCTATTAAGATTGCATTGTGGTTGGATTTGCTGTGGTTATTGATCGATCTGTTGCATCGATCTGGCCATAACGGAACTGCGAGTAAAGAGAATCGTATATCACTGGCTATCTGGGGTAGCGTCAATATTTCCACGAGGTAGTAGCGATGGGGAATGTGGCTAATGTTCATAAGATAGTTTCACTAACATAGCCAAATGATTATAGCAATCATTGAAATATAAATATTAGCTCAAAACAAACAAAGGCAGCTAAGCCAAACAATGCGCATATTGCGAACTATAAAGGTTTTATTTGACTAGAGACATTGTGTAAGTAGTTATTTTTGTCACACGATAACGAATAGTTGGATGTCGCAATGAACTTGGCCGAACTAAATTATAGTAGATGACTGGCTTGAATTCCCAAAAAATCATTACCGCAGACATGCAACCACAAGTGCATCAATCTTACAGCTTAATGCATCTGGTGTAATCTTATTGGAATTGTTACTGCTATAATTTAACAAATACTGGTGTGCACATGGTCTTTCAGGAGCAAGGCTTTAATATATTTAAGGAGAAATTGCTTGACACTTGCAATGATGACACGGGAAATGTCAGGCGATTTCTCTTGAGACAATTGTGGCTTAATGGTAATACTGCTATGACGTCAAAAATGGGTTTTGTATCTTTAAAAACACACTAGTACATGTAAAACGTACAATTTCATACCTTACTCATAGAGCACAACGCTATATTAAGATGGATCACTCGCGTATCCGACCGAGAGATAAGTTAAATCACCCCCTGTTAGAAGCCTATTGCTTTGTTAGAGCGTCTCTTAAAATCACATGGAATTTCGTTATCGATTCTGGGGCGCGGTCGCCTCGACCAATCAGAATATCCCATGTTTTTAACATAAGCAGCTAGACTCGTAATCCCGACACGTTGGATCAGCAGTTCCATGTGCTTTTGTTGGTTTGATGCAAGCGCCACCTAATGATGGCAATGTTTTTGCAGTGATAAATTAGACGTTAACCATGAGGCCATTTGCTCAGCATAATTGAAGCCTATTGCTTTGTTAGAGCGTCTCTTAAAATCACATGGGCGTTATCGATTCTGGGGCGCGGTCGCCTTTTGCAGCAACTAGATAATCCCGAATTCAGCAGTTCCATGTGCGTGATGCAAGCGCCACCTAATGATGGCAATGTTTTTTTGCCAGTGATAAATTAGACGTTAACCATGAGGCCATTTGCTCAGCATAATTGACGCCATTAAGCTACATAAAAGCCAGCTGCCAAAATTGCCATACGATATATGTTTTAAAACCGTGAGTATTGCACGACCCTCCGTGTTTCATGCCAGTTGGATGCGGAATCGTCGAACAATTAACATGAGAGCGAAACTGTTTTGTATAAACACTATCAAACAGTACTGTTTCATTTAACTGAGACGCATTAATGCTCCAACTTGAGTGGTTGAACCTTCAATAAGCTTAACCACATGTAATTGATCCAATTGTGATAAAACCGTTCAACATAACAGAATAATTATGGAGGGAGATTTTTGCTCCTGATATATTTTATACGGAAAAGTAACTTCAGACCTCTGATGATGATACAATCATAGAAATTGCGTCAATTTTAGTTCTACAAAATAAAGAAAAGCCATAGAATTTTATCGGAATAGCTAGGAAAACATACAATAGTCCCAAAATGCTTATTCAGCTACACAAACCTCAAATATTCTGTTTGTGTTACAACTTTGTTAATAGAGCGACAATGCATAACACTAACTATCTTGTTAATGCTGTTTTAATTTCAGAAGTAGTTCGATCGGCACCATGCACTGTACGTTCTACTGCATAGCACAGTTATATGTCTGATGACGTCGTGATGCTCTATGCACCTGTAGGAAATGTATTGTGTAACATGTAAGGACATGTGATATATTGGATCAGTCATTATTTCACACAAAGCCGGCGTTTACTAAAATGTCTCACAAACCAGTAAGTGTTACCTTAAGTAATATATTCATAATTTTAAAAAGGTGCCATGCGCCCTGATCGCATGTATTTACTAATTACAATAGTGTTTGAGAGATAGTCGATGTTTATGTCGTCTACGGCAGTCGCACACTTATCAGGGTCGTTCATAACAACAGCATTAACAGCCTATATGAAGGTTATTTTGAAACTGAATAACCTCCATTTAACGAAAAGAATTCTATTGCTCTAAGGCATTATTATATATTCGACAGACTATCGATCTCGTGAACCAGAACGTATAAACAGACACAATAATAGCAAAGGCTTTGGACATATACGGACGCTTAAGCACGACGATTACAGCGTAAAGGCCAACCTTCAAGGAACGCACTAGGTTTGGAAAAAATGGATATGGCTAAATATGGTAAGTACCCCATCTTATGGTCAGGGAGTAGTATAGGCTAAATGAATCCTTCTTAATGTCGTAAGACGCACTTAATTTGGAGCAAACTGCTTGAAGCTCATGTAGGTGGAAGATGGGAACCTGTTTGTTGAGTGGAGCGGTTCTTGTGGGGACCGTATCTGCAACCTACCACTTTTGGGCGTATTTAATCCAGATGAGCGGCTGGAATGGCATGTTCCAGTCAATGGGATGGTGGTGACATACCTTGGAATAATCGGTTTCATAGCTCTTGATCTATTCTATCGTCTATTCTTTATCAATTTCCATCCACATGGTATTCCCTTCTACTTGTCCATCTCTCTTAGGCGACTGCTCAAACGGTCAATACAGAGAAAAAGCTATAATAATTTTCACGAAGAATATAAGACAATTTCAATCCGGCCACTTCCTCGTTGAATTTGATTGATTCAATCGACGACGTTTGGAGACACTAGAGTCCCCCTTCACAGCATCCTAAACACCAACAAAGGCGTCATCACATGCTTGATCGGAAACAATGTGAGAATGAAGTACTAATTGAAGCTAGCAAACGCAATACGTTACTGACGCTAGGAATCCAGGTATCCCGACCATGGACATAACGGAGTTGCCCAAAGCTGACAAAGTCGGATTCTTCAATGTTCCAGTTGAGGCCCATATTCGTTACCCATTGCAGTGTTTAAGTGTCAGTGACACGGCGATAGCAATAGCAAATAGAGGAGTAGCCCCACAACTGTAGAGGCAGCCCATGCTTATATATGTTACACCTATACAACTCATGCTTTTCTGCTGAGTGATTAACCCATCCCTGAATACAATGCTTACCAATAATGTTATTTAATGTGCTGATCTGACTGTTATCAGAAATGGCTTCTACCGTGTTCAAAGTCTTTTTTAAATGTTTGAAAGGCCTGTTCAATACAGTTTATTTAGCTAACTGTACGAAGTAGATCATATTAAGGTTTTTTAATTTATTTGTTAAATTTCACATAACTAAAATAGATTATTGAGTTAACAAACTTCATAATTTTACGCTTTGACTCCTTGCTAATTTCTATCATATTTGAATCCCCCCCCCCCCCGGTATCAAGGACATTATAAACAACATATCTATTATCGTATGATTAATATCATTTAAAGCGCTCCCAATTCAGGTCACATATTTCACATTACTAACCTATATTATTAGTTTCAATACCAGCCTTTTTTCCAATAGTTGCTATAAGCCTGCTTTGTACATTGCTAGAATTTGAATAAAATTGCAAGAATCTTTCATAGTCTCCAAAAAATATTCAATTGATGCGTAACGAAACAACGCAAATGAAGACAGATGAGTATCAATCAAAGGTAAAATCAAATTCGGAAATCATCCGGCGTTGAGGCATCATTTGAACTACTAGAAACGGCATATAAATATTAGGGACTCTGTATGCTATGGTGAATATTGTTAAAAGGGATAAGCTAACGGTTTCAGAATGCGCCTATCGACATCATTGAAATCTGCAGCCTTAGCATTATGTAGGGTACGTTCACGGACTACAGTGGGCACAACAAATAACCACCCACGGATAAACGTGCTGGGTAACCACATTCAATTTAGGTCTAATGTTCTTGATTGCCTCACTCTCTGTTGCATTGACTCTTTATTGTTCAACGGAGCACGTGGAGTACGCACACAAAATGACCTCCTACTAATAAACATGTTGTGTAAAAAATAATTGTGTCCCTAATCAACTTTCATGCTAGGCTTTCTCGCGCTTTCACTGGCTCAAACATTGTCACGATTATATTGTCTGGTAAATCATTCAATATGCATCTGGAAACGAGGATACTTGTGTAAAATGCTTGGGTACATATTTATCGTTGTGTGAACCTACAATCGTACGAAACGTAAGGCTATAGCCGCAATCTTTGGAAGACATATCAATCCCCGTTTATTTGACAGTGATGAGTGGTTTAGGAATTGCAGAGTCAAAGCAACAGCAGGTAGCTCCCAGCGTAAATAATCGTGTAGTTCGGTGCAATTAATGGTACTGTTACTAGATCTCAGCCAGTGATGAAGTTATCCGTTTGGTCGAAATGATGTGTTTTCTTCGAGGGAGGCTAATCAATATTAATTCATTGCGGCTGAATGCATTTTACGACATATATCCTGCTATACTGATACATAGGTTGAAGATTAAGTAAGCAAATGTGTAAAAACGCATAATACTGTTAGACTATGGATAGAGGAATCATATTGATATATACCCTATAATAGGCGTAATTGATATACCCAGATGCGATAACTATGTGCATAGTCACGAAAATTTCTGTCATATCAATTGAATACGTTGCAGTAGGCCCCCATTCATTCGATTGAATTATATAATAATCATACAAATAAACATAACGGTGGCGCAATAGCCGAACCAATTCAGGTAGGTTATTTTGCTATGAATAAAGTACACAAGATATATCGGAGGTTGTGACAGTTGGCGTACCTTGGACTGTAAACAGTGTGCCAGGTCGGCCTCAGTCTTGCCTAGACGCACATAATCACTTTCTATTGAGCTGCGCTGACATGAAGCTTAACGAATTTGCCTTCAAACAACGACAAACGGTAAACACATGTCTCTATAGCACTCTGAAAATGAATCATTGCCTGCAAGACCCATACATTGCATTGGGATTTATATAATTAGTTATCTTTTCCCAGCACAGTATATTTTGATTAGTATACCGTTGCAATGATAGCTTTGGCCAAGGCTAACTGCTGGTCAATGCGTCGACCAAATGTGTCATCGTAGTGCATAAATGCTAAGGTCCGCCATACAATCAGCGTCAGGATTTATGGTATAAGCTCCTCAAACATGAACCGTGGTGTATAGTAAACTAAAGTTGCCATCGTGTTGAGATTTGACCATACCGTTCGTTGTATAACTTAATAATAACGAGTAATCATTTAATGTATATCCCAAACAATATTCTTCGGGTCATACTGATCACCACAATGTATAGTTTCGATTTGCGTATCTATCAACGTGAGACAGCCATAACCGTGTAAGTGAGGTCATCTGGTAAGAAGGCTGCGCCGCTGCAAAAACGAGAGTGGTATAACCGATCGAAAACTAGAGAAAAGAAACACTAGCACAACGGAAAGCAATGATGCTTTAATATAACTCAACGCATAAATTTGAAATATATATATATATATATATATATATATATATATATATATATATATATATATATAACTATATATATATATATATATATATATATATATATAAATATATATATATATATATATATATATATATATATATATATAAATATATATATATATATATATATATATATTATATAATTATAAACACGAGGCGTAGTTAGGGATCTATGGAGTCCGCGTGTGCTGCCATGACACGCTTTGACGTTTTATGTTTTTGAGTGATCATCAGTGTTTACAACCCTCACGGCAATACCACTCACCTAGACCTGTCTATTTTCTCTTTTTCACCACCCTTCATACTTGTTGACGATTCGTGACGCCTGATGAGCATTGATGAAATAAGAGAATGCAATTCCCATTCCATGGGCCATTGCTTTGGGCGGGTAGACATCTCTGAGATCCCCACAAAAACCTACATCACCACTAATGAAAGGCTTCAAGCACCTTATCTCATGACACGACTGTGAAGTCGAGATATCATCGGGAAAAAAACCCCAACCTGAGTTCTGTTTATAGACACTGTGATTGTTACCAACCAATGAATAACCGCCAACGAAAAACCTGTCAAATCAACTGGTGTGATGAGGATAATAATGACGACGATGATGACGCCGGCGATAATAATGACGATGACTAAGCTAATGATGATGATGACGACGATGATGATAGTTATAACGACGACGATGTTAATGGTGGTGATGATGAGGAGGAGGAGAAGGAGGAGCAGGGGAAGGAGGAAGAGGAGGAGGAGGAGGAGGAGAAGGAGGAGGAGGATGAAGATGAAGAGGAGGAGTTGGATGAGGATGAGGAGGGGTAGGACAGGGTACAGAGGGAGAGAAGGAGGAGGGTATGTGATCCTCGACAGTTAATGCTATTCATAAGCATTTGTTACAAAGCGTGATACATATCAAGCAACCATATCCACGAGCTGCGGTCAGCGATCATGGAAGCACAAATATGGTCTAGATATGTTAAACAATTGGTGTTCCACTGAATCATATCCGCTTTTTTTTTAAGTGTGCACCTTAAGTTTCCCATAAAAGGTTATGAGTTAATATTTGACCATATGCTGATTTCACGTTAACGATTACGAATCATGTGGACTCAACAATGTACAAAATGTGCAACATCGTAAAATTATTTGCATGAATGTGTTAGATGGTGCTATTAATCCTCTAATTAAAACATAATTCCGGCACACCTCTCACTTTTAAACATTAATTTGCAGATCATAATGTACCTTAAGCCGCATTGGACAAAACTTCAAGGTAAAATATGTCCGTATAGAATAAATGCTTATGAAACAATGTTTCACTATGCGATTTAATATCACAATACAACAGCACATCTCGCTTTGAGGTTTTCCGACCACTTACCATTGTTGTTTTTATATATTGTTATTCTTACTCAGCTCTAAGTGCAAAAACAACATGTCTAAATTGTGGCTGGCGGGGATACTGGTGTCATCCAAAATAGCCAAATGTCACCCGCACGACAATGTTTTATATCTTTGAGAGCACAAGCATCAATCTTCTTACGGCATTCGGCGAGGAAAATATATTGATATGGATACAATATATCAAAGGCGAGGTAACTGATAATGTCAAAGAGTGATGCGTTGCTGCATATCCTAGATTGTGTCAAAAATGTGATTTGATTCGCTGTATACAATTTCAAGGTCTTTAGAGATTAAATCCGATTACTACTCAAATCAACTTATTAAGCCATTTGCTTTGGTGTTCATGTTTTCAATACACTTTGAATTATATTATATCAAAATGGTTTTATAATGGCGGCAGTAACACCTTATTTCCTTATACCAATGATACGATTCGCAACAATTCTATTTGTCTAACAGAACCTCCATACTAAATGCAAAATTTAACTTAAGCTCATCAAATCCACCCGAACATATAAGTGATTCCACTGAATGTCTCTACTGTTGCAAAAAAACAACAACAACCCAAATATATCTGAGCTGGGCGAACCTTGAAATGATGTCATTGCAATTATGTTAGAAATCTCCTTGACTATGCACCATCGAATGAGCTGTTCACCAGGGGAACCATCAATATACCTCTAGCCGTTATCGCTACATAGGATAGATAATGCATAAATCTTAAGGTTTTGCGACAGCAAGAAAGGTGTGAATTACAATTTCAATTTCAGTGTCGGTGTATGCCCATGAACATTTATCTTCATCTAGAGCTTGTAGTGTGACTTTCAAGTATTTAATTAGAACGGGCAACTGTGCAAATTCTGATGCTTAAATGGATTTTAATATGCGAAATGTGAAATAGATGTGGACGTTCGACGTATGGTCGAACCTTTCGAACAGAAACGCGTTATGTAGGGCAAGAGAAGCATTGTCTTGGTAAAGTGAATGGGAATGACGTTTTGGAGTTCTCATTACAGGCACCATTATAAGGTAGATCAATGCTGGTTGATTGATTTTGCTTACTGTGGTTAAGACATCTTAATTGTGACCCCTAAATTTCTAACAAAGCTGAGTGTTGGTGTTTAAACAGAAGTAAGTATTGGCAGTCTCTCCACCAAGTGCTACAGTTCAAGCATATTCTGCATATGCTTGCCTATTTAATGTTTATAGCATATAATATGCATGATTACTGTGGCCTGCCTCAGGCCGAGATTTCCTAATGTGTGTATTTCAATATCAGACATGTAAAAAGTAGTTACTGGAGAAAAAACAACTAGGAATATAAACACAACGCGATATGGGTCAAATAGTAATGAATTATCTCAAGCTTGTTAAGCCTTCCAAGGGTGTATTATCGAACACCATGCAACAGACAATGACGAAGACTGCCTTTCAAGTTCTTAAGGCAACAAACTAATCAAAGCATTTGTATCCTTCTAATGCTGACATGACATGCATACAATATTTAGGGGAAGTTGCCGTTGCCTCTGACCCTACCTATTGAGAATGTTTTTTTTTAAAATTGGACACTCCTCGTTGTGTCTTATTGTAATGACTAAACGTCGGTGCATTAGCGGCTGTGTGAGCCCTTTACTATGCCATGATTCGGGACGAGGCTATATGATGCATGACTGTCGGGCCATATATTGCGCCGACTCAATTGTGATGATGGTCGAAAAACTACCAATTCACTGACTCGGCTGCATGATACGAAATACCCGGTTGACATAACTAGCAAGCTGTCACAACAAACCTAGCTAGCTCGACTGGGTCTTCCTTCTAAAGTAATGCGTTGATTTGCCACCGCAAACATCGCATATGATGCTGTTGCCAAAATGTAGGCATATTCAAATTGAGCGCAATCATACTGCAGGACTGAGCTTTGAAACGTCCAGTAACCTTCCGATGTGTATCTCCAGAAGCATCCTGAATTTTGTTTGATTCTCCGATTCGCAGCTCTATCATAATGTCAGCTAGTTGCAGGACATTCATCAGTGGTTTATGACCACAACAATAGATTAGGACTACGGAATGTCTCGATCGATTACTTGGAGGTCGGTCGTTAGGTCCGTTACTCACACACTGGAGTTAGTGTTGAGAGTATTTAGAACAGCAACGACTGAGCTGCTGTATCGAGGACGTTATGGCGCGAGGGGCAACAATAGATATAGTTGGAAATAATACGGATACAAAGTTTATGCACGTCTCGGCAGTAATATGCAAGGGAATGATTTTTTTCAGACTGAGATCTTTTAAATTGCACAAATCCCATGACAGTAGAGCGGGCGGAAAATGCCTCTCAGTGTAATAACGCTCTGTTAGATAAATAGGAGCTGAAATCGTTTTTCATCTTTTAACAAGCTTACTGCTTCCATAATAACGTTTTACAGGATTAGTTCTGGTTAATGTGTCCATTTTATCAATAACGATGTCTACATGCAGGTGGTAATTAGCTCTTTTTAACAACGCGCTTGGCAAACAAGTCATAATCGCATCTGATGCTACGCCCTTAAAGTCGATATAACGGAAATGCGTGAATATGCAGACGCGTCAAGATCAGCCATAACATAAAGCATATACATGCATCCAACGCAATTCATTGGGCTGGCGCAAATGAACTTCGCCTTTCTAAATTGTGTTTCAGGGTGATTAATGTATCGCTGACCTTTTCGCACATGGCAAGTGTGGATGCGCCTAGTTTATGTTGTTGATGGTGAAAAAACTTTGAAGGCATTGTAATAGAACGCAATATCTAGGCATAAACCAGAAATCTATGAATGAAAAACTTCTCAGGTAGCCTGTAAAATCGCCCTGAGAGCTTTGTGTACTAACGAGTGATGAGTTTGCCACGCTTAATACATGCTTCTTGCTCTGTAGAGGCACATTTTGGCGTAAGAGATACTTATAAGCAGCCATTCCTATGTTTCATTAATGCTTTCTGGCTCCTCGCCGGGACTGTTTTGTTTCTATTGCGTCGATCGATGGACACATGTACCTTAAGGCGAAGACAGTTATAAAATTTAATATATATGTTCTACTTGCCGTTTATTCGTGATGAAGGAAAGCAGCAATACAATATGTCTACCGGTGCGTTGAATGATATAATATAGTACGTATTCTTCATATTCTGTAGATTACGTACCCCTAAATATTTCCTGTATTGATTAAGCATCGTTTTGCCCGTCAATCAATATAACGCTGGTTTTGCTGTAAAAAAAACCATTCTTCGACTTACACTATAAAGAGCTACAGTATGAATCATAAATATGTTGTTCCAACAAATACGCTAATTATTCCATATCAAACAACCCTGTGGATAAAGGTGGGAAAGAAAAGTAGCATGTCCGGCAAATAATCAAGCTCTTGTTAACAAATATTCAATAATTAAACTTTAAACTGGTAACTTATATATTTATGAACACTATTAGAATTGAACTGACATTGATGACTATAATCGGTTTGCAGACGCGACTGATGTACCACAAGAATGACCATGATCTCTGTGGCAAAATATTCAACCCATGCAATAAGGAACAGGCTATAAGATCCCTCAATTTCTGATCTGCGAATAACATTGATTGCTATAGACGGTGCATACTTTTTAAGCCCTAATGAACGAATCCCAGCAGTGTCATACGTTTCACTCCAAATTATTCTTTTTGCTATTATGCAATTATATTTCCTTTGGCAAGCCAAATAGTTTACCAAAATTAAACACTAACCCATGTCTGCTATCAAGCTTTAATGCAAAGCCAATGTGTAAAACACTCATTGTTCTACACAAAGGAGCTGGAGCTAAATACGTAATTAAAATGACTACTTTGACGTCAGGGGACAGAGATATATCACCGACCCCACTGATACTCAGGTCACTCATTATTATAGAAGGGAATATTCAGGTGCTGGGACTCTTTAGGGCATATCGGCCGTATAAGGACCCGGATTACTATTGTACTGCATTGCCTGTACCTTATCATTCTCGTTATCTATTTGGCAAAGTGAGGTTTGGCACTGTATATATCTTGATTTAAGTTCCTGTCGGTTTTTGACGAATAAAGAAAAACCGCTATGACAGTTATCCAGGTTATTGCCCTATTGAAGGACAAATAAATACTGCCATTGTTGTTAAAGATACTTTAGAGCCAGCATGCTGTGTCACTTGAGCTAAATCCAAATGTGTTCCAAATAAAGATCATAATGGCTGAACAATGCCTAATGCTGCACAGAGTCTAGTGCGCAATATGAGCTACTAGGCAACGGTTAATTCAACCATTATTTAACAAGTGAAAGTGCTTTCTATTCCCAGTTATATATTGCATTTCTAAAGGCTAGACGGTCACGTAGGCTCACAAGATGAATAATATATGTCTCGACTTTTATAGAACTTAAATACATGACTTCATATGACTCGCTGCCGAGCCATTGTACAACATGTATGTTGATTCTCAGGCGTATGCACTGGTATCACAGAGGATGAATGATCATGTTATGTAACCCTTTGGTCTAAGTCTGCTTTATACGAGCAGATTACCCGTCCAAATTGTTTATCGAGGTAATATTTATAGATAGCTGCATATATAGATATGGCATTATACACTACTGATATCTAAGGCCCTTTGTCAATTTCATTTAGGGAACGACATATCGGGTCATAAAAAACAATATCTGCTTTTTGGCTCTCAGTTATTTATCTTGCGAGTATATGCAGTTCCGTCCTATGGACGTTCACCAATTGAAACATATGACTGGTTCGATCGCTGGTCGTGGTTACATCCGTGGCGCGTGCCATTGGAAGTGGGTTTTGTAAGGAGACTGTCCGGGCACTGCTCATAATTAACACATTAGACTAATGACAACCTAGGGCATTGCTCGAGAGGCCGATATAACAGATCTTCTAACATAATTGACCTTGAAAGGGTTAGATTGACACTCATAGCATTAACCGATTTAGGTACAAACGTCCAACGTCAACTAATGATTGTGCCACTTCTAAAGCCATATTCTCATGAAATGTTTGTCATCAATGAGAAAATGCATTAATTTTGATGCGAAATGATAACGTCTGTCGATCGATATCGGGTTTTGTTTGGTTTTGATACATTAGTAGCTGCCCAGGAGAATACGATTGGTTTAGAACTGTTCCTTACTTCTGGCACCAACGGCTAATCATCTAACTCATGTAGTAAACAATTGTGGAATAGTCATGGTACGAAGAATGCAAAGAAGGAAAATGACATTACCAAACGGCCATGATGATATTATGCGTCAAAAGTATTCTTGTGCTATATGGCACGTTTGTGATTCGCGTACTTTACGCCGTGACACATTTGACCAAGTTACCAACTCGTGCTCACCCCATCTTGATATGTTAAGCAAAATTATGCATTTGAATACAGATTCAATTTTTATATCTATGTTACAATGCTGTGCCTCAAGTTTGTTTCTCAAATAACATTATAGCTGTTTGTGTTTTGTGTTGAAATAACAATAAGCAAATCCATACTGTGACCCACCCACAGTCAATAAATACCCCGACTATCATTTTAGGACATAGACTGACATGGTAATGACAAGTTAATTATCGACATTCGTTATTGGCACAAACATGGCAAAGTATTGAGGGTTGGGGTGCACGGTAAGCTATAGTATCCCATGACCAATATGTGCATGCAAAACAATTACATTCTATGGCGTTGCTTCTCATGCAATATATTAGAGCAATATGCTATCTAAGCTGGCCGCAAACTGGAAAAACAATCACCGCTATAAATCGCCGTCCAATCATGCCGCCCAAGAAAATGATAACACTAGATCATTGCGCCTCATGCAGCAATTTCGTAAATTTAACCATCATCGAATCTTGATAGCAAATATAATTACAAACGTTTTCGCACTCTAGGTCAAGATTTATAATACGGCTTTATCTAGCATATCAACAGCAAGAATGTATAAAGCTCATGAAACAATGAACTGAAATGGCGCCAATCTGGCTAATAACATTAATTACGTGATGAAATTGGATGGAACGTTATATATATCTGGCCATTAGAAGAGCTCCAGTGCTGTTAACGGTGAAGGGTCTTGTCTGAGGTTACTTTGGCTTTGTGGACGGATCAATGATTCTAGCATTTATGTCTCGGATTAGCTTACAATGTTCTGTCACAAGCATGCAACAAGTATTTGGTACTTTATTGGACTTTATATGTCCAATGTGCGAATGATTATATCCACTGTACATTACCCAGAAAGCACATGGCAATATATGACCAACATAGACCCACGCACGCCGAGTGACAACCACGCCATACGGCACCACTCACAATAATCCATGAGGTTCAACGCAATTGGCATGTTAAATTATACAATGGCAAGTCAAGAAACAAGGTGAGGTAAAAACATTATAAGGACAAATAATGTATATAATGCATTTGTAAGAGCTATCGACACCTGAGGATGCAATTGATTGATTATATTCCGCTAACCGAATTTGTTGGAAGTGGCTTCTAACATCACTTGGGTGTACCAGAAATCGGTTGAAGATGTTCTACAAATCCGTAACTGAGAGGGCACCAACGTACCTTGAAGATCTCATATCATATCTCTCTATACTCTAAAAGAATTGCGATCAGCTAACAAATGCTTGCTGCAAGTTTCTTCTGCGTTGTCAGAATTTACCATCACAAGAACGATGTCTTGTCTAAATATAAGGAGAACTAACTCTATTCAATAGCAGTGGTAAATGATGAAATTCTCTGCTTCAAGTTGCGAATACTAAGTGCATTAATCAAATGTCGTTATTCCTATAAAACCTGACCGACCTGGAACGTACTTTGTCAGCCGACGCGTGCTCTTATCAACCGCCATTGCCATACTTTTCGGTGTACCAAATATCCCCGATGAATTTGCAAAGAAGTGAAAATGAAATTGGAATGTCAAAAGGAGCACAATGGTTAACCATCTATTTTGATACCATTTTAAGCGTACGTGACGGTTTTGGTATTACATCACTATCTCAGGAGAAATTGCATTTGCTGAAATATCATGCAACTTCTACAGAAATATTACGTCCGTTGACAAATACATCGGCAATTTCTCAAGAGCTAGTATAATAGCTTGGATAGCCATCATATTGTTTCTATAATCAATGACCACGCCATTCCGATGCCATTATCAAAGTGTTTAATAAAGCCGATGTATATCGTTCACATAAAATGGTTGAAGTCAACTAGCAGCATCGAACGTACACGTGTATTGCCTTGGCAAAATTGTTCCAACTGTTTACATAATTGCCTTAATGTGAAGCGAATAAGCAGCACGATACGCATTTAGCGAATTACCCCGCACTTACCATTACTTATCAGTTATTAAGCATACACAAGATGGGTTGTTTATTCAGTATTGAGTAAGCATAAGGACTATTTACAATGGCAATTTGAACATCACATATATGATATCTATGGATTATACATGCGTCTCTACGGTTGCCGTTGTACTGAATTAATACAAGGCCAATATTCATCACCAAAATAGACGCCAACCGAGGTTATTGGGCAAAGCGAAATAGAAATGGATTACATCATGTCAAATGGTGTCAAAACAGGTAATTTCATAGGCTTCTGCGCCTGTACCATATTCTTTAGTGTGGTTATTTCTTGATGTAAAAACGTCATCTTGATATCCGGATAGTCATTACTTTATGAATACAGTCGCGCATTTTGAAAAATAGTTCTATCATATCATGAAATGAGATTTATTGAGTTTTATTGCCTCGTTTTAGAGTGAGCACCGTCGCATAATATTCGCGTATGTTTTTGTAATCTGTCATATTTTTAAGGGCTCCGATGAATTCTGACAACGATTTGCCGCACCTTAAACTCGTTGTCGCCACGGATGCGCTGCCTAATGCAGGGACTTGCTCATCTTCGTCATTATTTCCTTCTCTTTATTGTGAGTATCTTATTACTCTCCGCCTATTTCTTCTCTTGTTTGTCGTCACCATATCGCTCTACTTCATCTATGAAGTCAATCTTGACCAGGGATTTTCCATCATTTGTCTGTAAAAGCGAAACTACTAAACCTTGAAATTTCTAATAGAGGGAACCCTCCCAGACGATAGGCTAGGAATCGTTTAGCTCATCTGCATCAATGTCACCCCTTTGCATACACAGTAGCGATATCTTTCCTTACTCAAAAATAGATGATGCAAATGTTTAAAACTTTAAATATTTACGTCTGACATAGGTCATTCTAAAGAGGACATGTGTCTACACGTGGACGTCACATAATCTAGACACGCGGAAGAAGGGTGTGGCTATAAGTGCTCGTAAGTCTTCTTTGCAGCCTTTGTCATATTAATTTTTTGGTGACAATAACGTTTAACTAATCCATTTACTTTGATATATTTGACAGCTTGCAGTTATACAAAGGCATTGATGGTTTCTATAGTATTGCTAGTTGTTTTTTATATACGTAACTACTTTTAACGTACCTGATATAGAAATGATTAGTTTTGATCATTGCCACGATGAGTACCGTTCGCACTGGTGTGTAGCTGACATACCTCATGAAAGTGAAAAGTATCATGAATTAGATTGGCACACTGACATGTCTAAGGTTTTAACGAAGATCAGCCAATGTCCATTTGACCGCTTTGTGTGGAACTATATCGATCTCTGTCATATACTAAAATTCCAGATATCTGGCAAAGACATTCATATTCCCCCTACGTAATACAGTTAGAAAAATCATGTCTTTTCCCCTAAAATGTAAGTTGTACGTTCTTTGCTGAAATTGTATCATAAACGTTGAATGAGCTACAGGATAACGGTGTAAAGAATATATCTTTATCAGCATATTACTCAATTGACATTGACTCTCTGAATAATGACACCAGACTAATCAATTTACTGTGAGATAATGAACAACTCTGGCACGGTATGGCCAAGAAAAGCATGTCGAAGCACGCATTTGAATATAAAACACTTTATAATGTTGCTAGTTATGATGCAGTGAATGTTTTTATCTTTTATACAGATATCACACTGAGAGCATATTACATTTCTACTGGTCTACTCGATTTTCTGGTCTCGCAAGATTTCATATGTACGACTATGAATCGTAGGCTGTATCAATCCTCAAAAGAGCACTGTGATCAAATAGCCCAATAATGTCGAAGAGAATCGATTTGGTCGAGTGCTTTCTTCAGCCGACGCTAATACTAACTGCAAATTTCTAACATTAAAGTTGATACACCTTGTTGTGGTAGATTCGTATGATGTGAAAACCAGGTTGTTGCTTGATTAACCTGTAGTGAATATTTGTGACGAGTAGTGTTCAATATCTGATTTTGTGTCTACGTCAGCGTCTTATCGAGACCGGTATTCTACGT
Source organism: Urechis unicinctus (assembly GCA_034190875.2). Classification (NCBI taxonomy): domain Eukaryota; kingdom Metazoa; phylum Annelida; class Polychaeta; order Xenopneusta; family Urechidae; genus Urechis; species Urechis unicinctus. Next base: position 35,526,752 of record CM067354.1, on the reverse strand, counting down.
CATGAGAATGTGAGCGAATGCCTTACAGCGAAGAAAACACCTAAATAAGCTAGCGAGGATGTATTGGCGGTGTGACAGGTTTTATAGCGCTGGCAAAATAGCTAAATGGCGAAATATGGGGCTGTAACTAATTTACGTTATGTGCACTCATGTATCGGATACGGTTGAACAACCTGACAACTGATGCATCCAATAGCACAAATAATCGCTTTACATATAGAGCAGTTTAGAGAGGCTAATTAATATCAAGTTTTAGTTAATTGTCACAGCATTTCATGTCATTAGACTATACTTCTAAACGGGCAGATTGGTGGCTGCTGTGTGTATGATATAAACTACCTTTTCGGGTGCGGTCAGCCCGGAATAGCCTATGTGCCCCTCTTGTTCGCATATCACGAGCCTCATATAACTAGTTTCATTGCTATCTGGGATGACATTATGTTGTGTTAATCATGCTTTATGGAACAAAGGTCGTCTGAGGGACCGATGCTTATCAAAGCTGCTGCAACGACAAGGCACTCGGAGAAGCAATGAACATTGATTCAAATGCGTTGACACCCTGTTCATAGTTTGCTTATTGCATAGAGATAGTTTGGAAAATGTCGCGACGATGCGTCCTAATGGCACCAGCTATGGCAGTGTTCCTTATCTTGACAACTAGGATGAGGCAATGTGTCACAACAGAGAGATGTTTTGCTCTTTTTGGTAATAAGCGGACGCTTTACAAAGGGGTACAGTATGAGCATAGTCCATATCTGTTGGATTTTTGATGAGTTCGTGTGTTCTTATTTACGGCTCGTTAAAATCATTCGCTGCGATGTAATCTAGGGAAAAAACAAATTGTAATTTAGTGGAACTGGACAACTCGGCAGGGGTCCAATCTAAATGTATTATCTCGTGCATTATCATTTTAAGCTTCCCTAAAGGCTATCGTGATGTAGTGTGCAAACACAAAACCGACTATGACGAAGAATCCTTAGAAGCTCTAACTGCGACGACAACTGCTAAGCTTTCGTATCCCATTAACACTAATGTGACATGTGCGATTGGACGTTTATATATCCGTCCATCTTACCGACTGTGAAGGTTCATGTTAAGAAAAAATGGCCGTGTGTTTGCGACAGAATGTGTCCTTAAAAAGGTATGTCCGGCAAACAGATGAGGTAAAAGATATATCCGGCAAACAGGTGAGGTATAAGATATGTTGGGCAAACAGATGAGGTAAAACATGTGTCAGGTAGGCAGTTGAGGTTAAAGATGTGTCAGGCAAACAGGTGAGGTAAAAGATGTCTGCTTGCACAATGTATGTTTGTCAGCTTCTAGGAATGTACAGGGAGCTGTTTGCACAACAAGCTATTTAATTGAATGTCAATTCACAAATTTTGCAGGAACTAGCCTAACCGATTGCCACGTGGGTTTGGTATTGAAGTTGTAAATATTACAGATAATATGCAAGGACAAATATCAGCACTACAGATATGACAGTTTAGTAAAGCCATGCTGCGTACGTCGTGTAATGCAGTCAATAATTTTGCATCTCTGGCTAAACTGCTAAATGCGCGTCAATGGCATAATATTAATGATATGTATTAATTCATTGTTTTATTAGTTATTTGCACAGACCAGGTTATCTGCCCATCGAGAATATCTGCTTCCTTTCATGAGCATAATGAAAGAGTCTCACCAATGGGTTCGCTTCTTCAGAGCGTCAATGTCCATTGAACTGACAGTGAGAAGCGGATTATAAATAGAAAACAGTAAAATATCAGCCTACAGCTCGTCTTATTATCGTCTTTGAATCAATAGATGTTCTTAGTACCGCCATAAAGGTTCATAGCAGAATCAAATTGATGATTATAGCAGTTTTCGTGTTCGCTTTGAACACTTGAAGAAGGCTATCGCTTATTCAATGCTAGGTGTTTCTCTGGCAGGTTTTACAACTAATTCAACATGAGGACATATATAGTTCAAGTATTCTCGCGGGTATACTTGCCTTGATCGCGTGCTGATATGGTTTAAACCTATTCGCTATAAGTGATGACATGAACACATTGGTTATCTGTGGTATTATATCTCGGCAAATAGCAAACCTGAACCCTAATAAATAAAACCCTGTTTTTTGGAGAAGTGCTGCAGCAGTTGCTACATATCTACATGCTTATGCATTCCCAATTGACATAAGCCAACAATTAGACTAATTCATCTTTGTGGTTATTGGATTCATGCACTGTATGTCAGTACCGGGTAGCTATCGAGATCATGAACGTTAGGTTGGGGTAGAGAAGCCCCGTTATTCGTTTATATATCTGTTTAATGGGGTGACAAATGTTGTTTGGAGTACAATGAGACAGAATTGATTGTCATATTGAGTTAAGTACACTTAGATATATAGTCAAATATGTATTTGATAATCGCAGTGATTTAGGCAATGGTAAGAATAATGCTTCTATGGTATGCTTGTCGTAGTGACGGTTCGCGAGCATAGGAATAGCATCTGTGTGACAATCTTGTCTGCAACACGCTGATTGCATGATAACGTATAAATCAATCAAGTCTGTCCCAGCTTAATTAACCTTTATTGCATAGCGCGGACGTGCGCTGACTGGTGGCGAGAAGTAAGGCTGACATTTAGCTTTACTGGAAAATGATGGCGCAATCCTTACTATTTGATAAATAGACATGAGGATGCAATTCTTTCTATATTAACAAATCCATACTATTTGATAAACGCACATGATATTGCAATCCTTAACCATGGATGAATACATAAAGGTCCATTTCGTAATCACAAATGAACATCATGCTGTGAAAAATATTTAATTGGCTTATTCCCCACTGCTTCTGTAATGTTCTCAGTAACATTTCTTGACTACAGGACTCTATCAGTGGCCTTTGTAAATTTATATACCTTCTTAGCCGGATATGAAAGCCAACAGAACGCTCACACATTTCTAAGTTGCCAGTTGGTCAAACTATTATCGATCGATTTGTTTCCCTATAATGATATAATTGCAGTCACTCTGTATGGCTGCATCTCATCATAGGTCTGCTCAGTCTATTATTTGCACCAAATAGCTAGGATAAAGGGTCTAGTGATGGACGTTTGAACTCCATCCTTACAGCGATTTGATGAAAGCCTTTAACGTATTATAATAACGGCATAAACATAACAATAAAATAAAGCCTTTAACGGAACTTAAAAATGGCATAATCATATCAATCAATACATGCCCTGAAACCGCTATTCGTGATAACAATTAGCCTGTATACCATATATACATCTAGTCGCTTCTTACACTTTGCATAGCACTACATCATGACTACAAGATGTGGCATGAGCATCAGTTATGTTGCATTATACATCAATGTATATGTTTGTCCAAATCGACACAATGGTGAAGCCATATGTTGACGGTGTCTACTGAATGCTTTGAATATGCGTTACTACAAAATGGATTTGTATACACATTGCCACCTATTAGTACCCAAATCAAACAACCTATCGCTTGTTTTGGGACAGCTCAAAATCATGCTCCTGATCTTATTCTAAGGGACATGATTTGCATTTGTACGCTTGTTTGCTTATTATTGATACAAAACAAGTTGCATTTTTATGCCTTATTTATCCAAGTGTGCAAAATTCGCACCTATAATACACACCCAGAAGATTATGTGCTGTTTTGTGGATAGTACATTTACATGCGGGACAACCAGTAACATATCTTCACCATTGCTCAACAAATTAGCTGGAAAGGAAGAATGAGTAAACCTTGTGCATTTGCGCAGATTGCACCTACAGGCTCTACTGTTCTCACACTTTCTCTTACCAGGTTGTTGCATCCTATCATTTTCACGACAAATTAGATTAATGTGAGAAAACAGGATATCAAGCTTACCGGCCATTGAATCTTACATGATATGTAACGACATAAAACTCTAGACAACCAATGACTCCTCAGTTTTAATGATAATTCTTTGGTAATAGGAACGTACATCACGTTCTTAGTGAGTCTGTATTATTCAGAATAACATTGCCAGTTTCAATTGTCCCTAAGCTGGATATATAACCGCTCAGTTGTCGGTAATGTCAGACATGAACATACACCGTATCAATTTTATAGCGTTGTAACGTCACAACTAGTTCCAGAGAAGTTATGCTTATTAGTCAATATTCTACCGTTGTTTACATACAACAGTAATATTCATGCTAACATTGTGCATGTTCAACGCATTTCTACTTAGTTTTGGTCAGATCTTAAGGCGTGTTCTTGCTTACGACATTCTTTGTATAACATTGACGCTCACCCTGCATCATTCACCAACACCATATTCCAGTGACGAGCATGTAAGTGTATCCGCTTTTAGCATTGCTCTTAATTATTTTTATGAAGTCTACATCCGATGTTTTTTTACCATAACATTGGTATTCGCAGAGAATATGAAACATTCTCATTCACTTAGACCAGACGAGGCATAACCTAATCAGAGTAAAGTAAGTATGAGCATATGTTTGAACTTTGTTATCAGCTTTGAGTATTATTTAGTATTAATTTTTACTATCGGCGCATCTCATATAGATCGACAAGATTGCATATAACATAACCCCGTCATGGCTGACAGTATATACTGATACAAATATGACACCAGTACCTTTTTTTAAAATCTAGATTCAAATATGTCACATTTGGTAAGCTAAATGATGTATCATTCACTCCTGTATATATATATATTAATACATATATCTTTATAAATATATGTATATATACATAGTTATGTATAGATATATTGATATACAAATGTATGTTTGTATGATTATATATGTATACATATATCTAGTTATACAAATATGCACACATACGCTAAATATAAATAAATTAATATATATAAAAAAAAAACATATATTACCATACATATATGTTTATTTTTGTGCATGTTTATATATATATATATATATATATATTTTCATATGCATGTATATGTGTATATTCAAATATATATATATAAAATATGTACATATTAACATTTATATACATCCATATATAATCATATTTTCCTATACCCGTAAATTTATAAATAAATATGTATGTTTATATCATTTCATATATAACATATATATAAGTATATATATTATATATATATATATATTTTCATATTTATATATATATATATATATATATATATATATATATATATATATATATATATATATATATATATATACATACATATATAACTTCAATGCGTGATATGAAGTAAAAAAAAATATTGCGTTAGATTAGCCACCTTAATTTCGGCGTTCATGTTGCTCTAGCCATAACAAAATCCTCGTGCCATCATGACAGTCATAAAGAACTAGCTTTGTTGGGGAGGAGAGGGGCGTCGACTGATTTATGGCCGTGATCTTACATGTTGTTTTCGTGGAAAGGATCAGAAATATACATGTGCAACCTTTGAACATCCCTCACACTCAAGGTTTAGGGCTTACTTGCGAATGATTGATATTGGTTCACCAAATGCGCATAGATGGGCTGATTGTGCTCTCATCTAAAGCGAAATTTTAGGCGTACCTCCTCTTTCATGTGCATTGTAAGCACTGGTAACCTGTTTTTTTTGCGGTTGCCGTGCATGCATAGTTCAAAGACAAAAAAGCATGCTGACTAAGCATAAGACCCTTGCAAGCCTTTAACTTAAATCATTCACTGACTCTCATGTATTAGAAATGCATTCTAGAAGTGGATTTACAGATATAGATCTATTGAAGCGCTGTTTCAAGGTTTGGTTACCTAGTCATCTTCGACGCGCTAGCAAGTACAAAAAGAGCATGTATAGTAATTAGATTGGTTAAGTATATGTAAATGTAATAACAGTACACTTACCATATATGCTCACTATCAAGCTGAATATATTCGAAGAGATATTAGTTCATGTTAATGTGTATGAAATGCATTTCTAGCATTGTGTTATAAGAATGCCACAGCTCGCGAATCTCGTAATTGTATTGTGACCCAGGGCCGTTGATGTAACTGTATTTATAACCGCTAAATGTGTCCGTACACATCTTGATATGCAGACTTCCTTAAAAAACATGGTACGACCAGCACATCGATCGCTTGCATTTGCTTAACACTAATGTCAAGTTAAAGCAAATGCAGATGTACAAAACAATGCTGTTTCATTACATGAGAGCCTTGCATGTGTGATTGCAGACCACGTTTCACACAAACGGACCAGCCGTTTGTTGTATTATGCATAACTACTCGATGATAATCTCAATATGCTCATGCAACGATTGTAGGTAATCAAGAGCGATCAGCCCTTTAAGTCAATTGCTAATTTTACTTTGTAACACCGTGTATAAATTAGTGATATCTCCTCCCGTCGGTCATTCACATTTCCTCCAAAGCACTAGGAGCCATACAATCATAATAGGTTGGAAACGATAAATATCGGCCATGCTCCTTGTATTTGCCAAAAACCTTATGTGTGCAACCAAATAAACCATATATCCTTATAACAGACCCAAGGTGCTTTGCTCCATTGTAGTGGACTTATTATGTTTAACAATGTATCCTGTGAAGCAATTTATTTCTTCAGATATTGCTTGGTAAAAATACGTCAGTCAGACTTCATAAGAGTTGGGTTAAGCATAATGTGAACCCAATGCCACAAATGTTTTACAGAGAATTGATACGTGTAATTTGGTTCAAATTGCGATATTCATCGCCATTAGTTATTGTTACAAAGGTTTGTAATGCTGAGGATTCATTCGTCCAATCAGCACAATAATATGCTCTTTTGACAGGTAATTACATATCATGAGATGCACATTGTTCGTACAATGGATGGAGCCATTGCTCAACCAAAACAGTACGCAAATAAGAAGCAGTGTTTGGCGAATCAGGTCCGTTATTGACGGAGACCGATGAGCAGATTGCTGCATTAGGATGGCCGAAGGGCAGTTTGGTAATCATATCTTTGAGTCGTCCGGCTTGCCACCAAATCAACTCCACTTTTTTACCTTCTTGATTCATACCTTTTATATTGACTATCTAAATTCATGATCTTTGATGGAAGATGTTTCAAGGAGCAGAGGATTTATGCTCTGTTGTATATTTACATAGAATGAGGCATGGATAAACCCTCTTAGATTAGCTATAAATTCTTAGCGCAGATTTTGCATAACCAGATAAACAACTTATTCTTATAATAGAAACTTATCTTCTCCAGGCCGTTATCTCCAGAAACACTCTCCTTTGGTATTCGTTTTAATCGATATTATTAAAGCAAAAGAACCAGGGATGATAACTTAGCCGTTTTCACACTACCTATTTTGCACCAAATGGCAATTTTTCTTGATCTTGGTCGACATTGAAGATAATATTACTTGAACAATTAATATAAATCAAAGCCTTAGCTCTTCGCGCCTTTCTCGCTATTTGTTAGTTGGGCTGTGCGAGTTTGCGTTGATCGTATTGCATATAAGTGCTATCACGTTAGGATCACACAGACATAACTCGAGCGATAATGCTTGTAATTGAGGTTTCTATGATTACGTTACAAAGGTCGAAAAAACGTTAGAACCTGACGACTAGAAATCTTAAAATAACTTCAAAGTAATTCAAGCTCTGCTTAAGCAAACGCAAGTATCACTTTGGGAAAAGGAAGGTCAAATTATCAAGCCCAAAAGCATGGTTTCGATCAGATAATGACGGTCCAGTCTCGCTGCTTTCAAGTATGCAACATACAAAAACTAATGCTGGTATTTGATTTATTCGTGGGTGATTAACTGGTTTGAACACAATCCAAAATAAGGCCTTCTTCACAACGCGGTAAACATGCATTGTCTACAGTCTGAAGTCGGCCTCACATCGGCCAAATTTAATGATAGATGGTTACAAAAACATATATTACAGAGACTTAGCTAGACATCGTACTCAGATATTAAAATTAATATTACGACAACAGGTGATAGAGAGTGCCTTCAGTAATCAGTCAACGCTACGTGCATGGTTGATGAAAGATAGCGATATTGTTAAGCACCCCAGGAGTGAGGTATGTACAGAGAGTAAAATATGAAACATAGTCACAATTAGAGGCTGCCGAGGCTAGTTAGGTTTGATTTCAGGAGGATGCCATGACTTATTGTGACAAGAAACTAGTCACAGCAGCGCCTTGTAGTAGGTTTAGATAAATTATGCATGATAGATCGGAATGGCTTTACGTGTGTATTATTTGAAGGTTGACATGAGAATAGGAGATCTGTAAATTAAGTCAACCATCACACTGGTAAATGTGCCGCCTTCCTATAATACATTTGTGAAGTTATATCTCACAGAAGTTATATCTCATTCATTTTCTGCTATATTTGCTTCGAATATTTTCTGTGTGGCGTCTTTTTTTCTCTGCAACAAAACCCAACTTTACTATCAAAATGTCATCGCTTGGAAAAAGACAACTAAACCAATTTGTTAATAGTAATTGAACGATTGGCGTATCGTCCAAGGTTTCTTTGGCAGTCAAACGTTACGGGAACAATGCTGCGTTGCATCGCCTACAGTCATGCTGAAGTGTCTCTCCAATACAAGACATCAAATGTATGAAGCATATTTGTGTGTTAACGGCTTGTGTTCCTCTCATGTAGTTTTGTATTATTATAGTGAGTTCATGCAATTGGCGTTTGCAGATTAGTCCTATTCGAAATAGTTCGCTGGTACAGTAAATTATAATTCCATTTTGCACTAGTTGATGTGATACAACACGGGCCACTTTCTTCATATAGTGCATTAATTGCTGATGAACGCAATTTAGAGAGCGCTACTTAAGAAGTACGCCAAATGCCAACATAACTGTAAAGTGCTTGATGTTATTTTTCCATGGCTACAACATACGTAATTTTCTTTGTATACAATTTGTTACAAGCCATTAGCAGTTGTGTATTCCGCGTTGATAGGCAGGTTTATTTATGCATCCGCTAATATTGTGTTAGTATTAACTGTGTTGCAATGCTTTGTAACTTATTATACTAAGTCTGCAATAACGACTGTATATATGTGGTGTTTTGCGACACAGCTGAACCATTACAGCTCTGCAAATATATATTATGACCTTAATTCGATGATTTTGTATAATCGTAGAGCTTAGCTGGAATGGACCAGCAGTAATATCTAGAAGCACCATAGGCGTGATCGAAGCAAGCGATTGACAAGATATCAAACATTGGGTAGATATTTGATAATTTAATTTCTGTTTATTACTTTCTCGGTTGATAAATATCTTGTAGTACTATATGAGTAAGTGTGTGCATGTCTGCTCTGGGGTTTGCCGCTCGTCAGCTGCGGCCAAGTACCGATATAGGCTGTGAATGTGGTGGTGATCAAAACAGCTGTGTTTACTGGTTATTTGAATCTCAATATATGCCAGAGGCTAACCGATTAAATTTGTGCTGTCGAAACATTCTTTGAAATGAACATAAAAGTAAGCTTCGAATGTTTAGAGGCCAAATAGCAGAGAGCAGCGTGGTTTTACCTCCAAAGACGAAGTCCATAACATGAGTTGTTCCTGGAAAAATGTGGTGTATGTTGCACGTAAATTGCATGACAGGTATGATTAATAAGCACCAGAAATATTTGCTCGTATATTTGTGCACATGTCACCGTCAACCAATACACCCAACTCTATGCTTGTCAATGCTTGGTCGGAGTCATACCCATACTACACTGCCATAACACGAGTTACTGGCTCTTGGATATATGGTTACCTTCAATTTATTTACTTTTAATTATCCTTTTCATGGGAATCTAAACGTAGCACGAAATATCAAAGCTGTACAATTAAATATACATTATTTGTTGATAATATGTCATTCATAGGTTTTCTTGCAGCATAATGATGGCCGTGGACAAGTCTCTGTCTCATGTTTGTTATCTCATATGTGCACGTGTAAGCCATTGACAGCATTATTTATACCTATCTAATGCAGGTGGCGTGCAGATCATTTTACACAATATTGATAATTCATTATCTTCCTGGACGAAAAGCATAGAACAGTGTATCGCAATCTCTTCCGTCAATAATGGGTCTGCTATTGCAGAATGTCATAATTTTGCAGTTGAATATGATTATTTTATTAGATTTTATCCATTACGACACTCATCAGGAAGAGAAGATGGCAGCTGCAGCTGATTTCCTCCGACGCTTGATTTTGCTCGGTCATATTAAGCCTCGCTGCCAGTCCATTAAAGGCTCCAGTTTAACTGCGACTGCGTCTAAGTTAGTCAAGCCGTTGTGAATTGTTTTACATCTCTTGGTGTGATACCGTTAGCCGACTCTTGATTTCACGATCCCTCATCCGTTTGTTGCACAGTATGTGTCATTGGCGCTGCAATGTTGTAGATAGAGAAATACCCGATGAATTCTGTGACGGTCTCTTAATTATCATTTTTGTGTGCAATTGTATATTTGTTTTGTGTGTCGTACAGACCGAATACGCTAGATATACAATAGCGCAAGCTTAATCTATAATAGATCACATGTGTTCAATGACATATATATGTTATTTGTTATTTGGTTGTGTATGGGATATCATGCGTATGAAGGATATTTTTGTCCAAAGTACATTGGTGTTGCGTCTTTGACGTCGGCGAGTTCTCTGCTGGCATTTCTAGAATGTGGCCCTTTCAGACATACAGTATATACAAAACACCAGAACCAAGTTGGTTTAGGACTGACCTCATTTAATTAGCTCAACACATTCGAGACTGAGTAATTACTTCCGTTCTTAGCAGTATGCCCAGAAAGTGAAGGGATTTACAGATGGCAATTATCAAATATGGCAGTCTGCACTATCAAGCCATATAACTATATTAGATATAGTGCCATATAAAACCCATTATAGTCATATCGTCTTTGTTATTCGTAAGAAGGGATTTTTACTCGAAGTTCGTTGAGATATGATCATATTACGAAGGCAATTAATCAGTTCAAATGCGTCTCGTTTATACAACGCAGTTAGCGCCTTACCATGGCAAAAAACAATAATGATCTTAACTTAATGTGAATTCACTAATATTAATGTAATGTACTATTTAAGTGTTTGTGATATAATGCTACAGACAAACATAGGTCTGGTTTGTTTAATGTGAAGAAAAAAATGGAGCTTATGTTAATTACAAATATTGTTTACGTTAGAACTCCAAAATGCCACATTCATTTCGTCATTGACGTTAACAACGACGCGGTTAATGTGTTTCTGCTGCTATGATTGAACCCCAAGTTGACTTACAGTTCATTTCCCAGCTAACTACGAACACTGGCAGGCGCCTATCATCCTACAATTCATTTATAGTGTCGATTCATGTAGTTTATATTTCAGCGGGTTTATGTTTATGCTGTCGTACCCATGACACTGACGCAACTAGTTGAGAGTAAGGCATCAGGGTGAAGGGCGAGTTGCCGATATTGGCAAGAAAAGTTGAACCGGATGACTCGTGCTTCGGTCTTGAAGACTAGTCATGAGGAGTGGGCTGAAAAGGGAAAAATTGGAGCCCATCGTTATCCGATCCTTCTTAAGCCTTAGTTAAATAGATGCGTAGATATTCTACGCAAACGATCCACTACTTATGCACGACGGAGGTCCTTTATCTGGTTGTATATAGTAACAAATTAACCCTAATAATGTAAAACAAAGGCAGAAAGTTGATCATACATAGCGTTCTATTTCAAATTAGACCTCCTGTGGAAATTATTAGCATGTATCAGCAAAAGAGCTGCTACAAGCATCGTTATAAACCAAGCGGAAATTTGATATCTCCACTGCGATTTGACATCCAACGATTGCTTTCACATTACGCGCTCGATTATAAATTTCGCTCAGGAGGCAGCTTATTAACCGAAGTAATATACGTTGAATCAATGGATACAGCAGCTGATATAGAACCTAAACCATGATCGTGAAGATGAACAGCCATCATTTAGCGACCACGTAGGTTCGTGTGCTAATGGGATAACGCATACATCGTCAGGGACACAGAGGAAAAACTTTCAAGTA
>CM067354.1:35509706-35512206 GCA_034190875.2 Urechis unicinctus | reverse complement strand
TATATTTTATCATATATAGCTTGAAAGTACTAGATATATCAGACCGCATAGATAGTTTATACATTGTATTTTTAACCATGTTTTTTAAAAATTGTACTAATACTTATTCATATAATGCTGGCAAGGAAAATCCTGGCAATGATTCCGCCGATAATATTCTTTCCATAACCACTCGTCTATACATGTTAATAGGCAACAGTTTACGACAGATAAGCATTTATGATAAGAATACAGCCGATTTAAAAATGCCGACAGCGTAGCTAACCACTCGTCTATACATATTGATATGCAACAGTTTACGACAGATAAGCATTTATGATAAGAATACAGCCGATTTAAAAATGCCGACCGCGTAGCTAACCACTCGTCTATACATATTAATATGCAACAGTTTACGACAAATCAGCATTTATGATAAGAATAAAGCTGATTTAAAATGCAGACAGCGTAGCTAATCACTCGTCCATTCATATTTACAGGCAACATTTTGGCGACAGATAGAAATTGATGACAATAGTGCAGCCGACATCAAAATATAGATAACCATGTACATACATGTGGCACATTTGATGATGTGTACGTTGTTTCGGTTTTACTTCGCTCGTTTGAGGAAATAAGTGGGTAATTGATTGTCGTAGGAATATTCAAAAATACACTTGCCAAACAGCAACACGTGTACACATGCGTTTAAGCAGATGAATTTACACTATATCTCAGAGATAATGCTAAGCAGTTCAAGAGCTCTGGCTATGTATGCTTTGGATTTTTTAAACGGGGAAATGTTAATGTAGACGCCTTACGGTTGCGCATTACAATTCAGTTTAGTGACTATGAGACAATAAGGTATAATCCAAGTGACACATGTAAAGGAGGTGTACATTCTGCAAAAATAAACCTTATAGCCTAAGAGCGCTCAACCCCAGCCGTCGGTATATGATTCGTTATATTCTCTGGATATATGCCACAAATCATCCTCGCTCTATCAAAGAGCGCTCAATCCCAACCGTCGGTATATGATTCGTTATATTCTCTAGATATTTGCCACAAATCATCCTCGCTCTATCGATCTGAAGCCCAACCTGCTCACTTTTGCCATCTATGTAACAATTGCTATTGACGCACTTCATATAAACAAGCCAGTATTCGTTTTTTGGTAGTTGGTTCGGATAGTTTTACAGTTCAGACCATGTTATCGCGCTCTAAATATCTTACAATTGATGGAAAGCACATGTGCAATTGCACTGCGCGGCACTTAAGCGTGGATTTGATCCAGCAATCTCCATTCCGAGAATGTTCTAAACAATACTTGACTATGTATCAACATCAAGATCGGAGTCTAACTAATTAGCATGTAATTTAATCAGAGCATATGTATCATTAACCGTCGACAGATACAATGACTAAAATATATATTTGACTTGTCATATGTGCTGTTATACATAATGACGGCCTGTTTGTAACGCTCTTAAGAGGAGTCGGATGCTTGAATGTTTGCTGTCCATAACGACATCTACGTGGTATAAATATTAAGGAAGTAATCGAAATCTTCGTATGTTTCCATTTCTGTGGCTCATGTTGTCACTACTATTATCTGGTTACCGATACTGAATGGCTGGGTATTGTCTACAAACACAAGACCATCACTGGGTTCGACGTACTCGGTCGATACCTCTGCAGTCGTAGATGTGCTAAAATAATGCCACGCATAGGAAAGCGTACATACCATGAATTTGCAATCCTACATATGTTGTTGAAGAAGTTTTTTTGGTGCAAAGCACACACCAAACATCATTGGATATGTTGTTGGGTTAATGGTGCAATATTCACCAACGGAGTTGACTTGAATCTTTGTCACCGGCGCACTGTGATTATATTCTCACTTTCTTCTCTGCTTTGCAGTAAAAACACAAACCACATGCCAGATATAATGATTGATCATTGTCAGTCCCTGCACGAAAACCGATGCGGATTTGTCGCTGTGTTGTGATGGATGAATGCTCGTCCGTACTATGCGTCTATCGCAACCAGAATTATAACTACTTGTTATGAGCTCTATTGTAAATTGTTTTCTGTACATTTTTGGTCAAATTCCATTAGTGATATTTGTTGCTAACAATGGGGGTCTGACATTCCCAGCTATATACATTTTCGCTTCGTTTCACAGTTCAAGAGAAAGTGCAATTACCATAATAATCCAGCAACATAAATTGTTTCATTGATTATTAATCAGTTTATGCGCAATCATAATATGCAATCTAAGAAAATATGACTAAGAGAAGGAAATGTGCATGATAGATTGACGCATCATTGCACAGTAGAAGCACCTGTTTCTCATACTATTGAAAGATACGTGACATCGACCAAGTAGTACTATCAAACAATGAGCGCAATTTGAAATGGCATCTATGAATACTTTGCGCATAAAGATACAAGAAAATGCCATTTGCAGATTTTCTCAAGCAAATTTTATTACGATTATAACACAATAGTACCAAACAAG
>CM067354.1:35502206-35504706 GCA_034190875.2 Urechis unicinctus | reverse complement strand
TATATTGTAGTCAAGTCCAGATAAGATGTTGTTGAAAGGGTAGTAAAAGTTGACGATCACTCAAACAACTACGGCATGCATGCGTGTCATGGCATCGACCTCCAGCTCTGTATCTTATGCAGCAATGATCATATGTATCCGTTATTGCGACATATTTACTTCATATTTAAGTGATCAATCGGTTGCAAATTGACCTGTCGGTGGAATCCTTGTGACATGGCAGCAGTAGACGACAAAGCCGTGGCAGTGGACGTTAATTGTCGTTGGTTTAAAATGTGAAATTGATTCGGTAGAAAAATACAAAACTTAAACATATACAAAGGGACTGAAACATAACAGAAGCAAATGGCAAAGACTTCTCAGTGTGCGTTCGATGCAATTCGCTGGACTTTTACATCATGAAAAAAACGAAATCCGACTTTTGTTTAAGCAGATAGAAAAACAAAAGAATGTATCGTACAGTTAGTTAATTATAATGATAAAACTGCGCTCCTCTCATTCATCGTTGTAATGTTGTCCATTTGTTTGTAAATATCGCGCAAAGCGAGACCAGCTATTATTGCTGTTCGGCTTGCTTATCAATATATTATTTAACAAGCTAAGTTTGAACATATCCATGTAGTTGGAAACACTGTCTCAAAATATAAAACACAATAACCGTATAACAGCGCATAATATGCAGGGTGACAATATTGAACATGGAATAGCACATAACAGCCGCCAACACGTTTTTTAACGAGCACTGAATGTACTTGCAAATTGTTATTTATCAAAAGCATATATGTTCATTTGAACGTTTCACAAATAGCAAAACATATTGATCTACCTCAGCAATTTTATAGAGTATCCTTATGTAATAATGCAAATATTACCACTTTTGAACAGAAGGATCTTGTGTGATCTTCTGCACGTTCACATTCATTTAAAGTTACTTGCCGTTAAATTACATTGTTTTTGCAATTTTGGCACGTGACACAACTGTGCAGGTCAGATAACAATGGTTGCTTTTAAGTAGTACTTTACAGAAGCGACATAAATGCAAAGTTAGTCGTAACAAAGATTCACGCTCTCATTACCACACTTCTTGGATGACATCGCAAGCATTGACACTCGCGTAAGAATCTGCATCAGGAAATAGGTAGTATACTGATAGAGGGTGAAGTCGAACTGATGTTCATCAGATTCGTCAGACGTCACTATACTCCTTCATAATTTGTGTCTTCTCTTTGAATCTGTCTGATACAGAAACAACTGAAATAATAAATCTTCGGCCACGATAAAGGCGTTTTTAATCCGTGCATGAGAATCCGGAGTATATGGCCAAACAGGAAGTCCATATACTACATATGCTTACACAATATATAATTAAAATGTCCGAAAAGCACACCTTTTGAGTTTCTGAGAATTGGCCGATAATGGGACAGATATTTGCACAACAGTGAGGTATGAATCCGCAGCGTATGGGATAGGCAATATTTCCTTCTTTTCTTGAATGATATGTTTCGTTC
Organism: Urechis unicinctus; assembly: GCA_034190875.2. Lineage (NCBI taxonomy): Eukaryota > Metazoa > Annelida > Polychaeta > Xenopneusta > Urechidae > Urechis > Urechis unicinctus. The sequence continues at coordinate 35,503,198 of CM067354.1, read as the reverse complement.
TCACTGACTGCATGTTCCATGTCGAAGGATGGGTAATTTTTACCAACTGGTCATGCCTAAAATGCTTGATTACACACAAATCGAATATATATCGTGTAAGTACATCTCCGGCTGGCCAAGGGTAATATATTATTATCATAGCGATTGCTTTGTATTTCAGCATTAAGTTCGTCCAGCTGTCCAGTTGGGAAGATAACACACCAAGCCTAATCACAAACAGGATGGGTTGCCCAGAGATCGTGGGACCTTGTAGCCTACTCTATGTTCATCAAATGGTGATTAAAGTATCAATCGATCACAAAAGCTGGCACGCTTAAAGTAGGTCGATTTTGCTGACAGATGACTATCATTAAGTCAAATCTCAGCACATTCTCAATATAATATAAATATTGAAGTGCAGATCATGGAATGTATCGGCGATAGAAGGTCTAAATTAACTTATACACGAATGGCCAGGTTTGACGAAATACGATATTATTCACAAACGAAAGCTTAATAATTGCACCATATTCAATAACAGCAAGTTGATTGCTTGCCGAGAATGTTAACTACATTTTGTTATTACTCGCTTCGTCAACGTAATGTATATAAATGCATGGTGTGAAATTGTATCGTTTAAGAATAACCGACTTAACTGGTCAAATAACTATTATAGATAATCTCACTGTTTGAGCTAAATAATGGCATAATGAAGCCATATTTACCTGTCGGTCTGAAAGTAAACAAGTACCACCGTTGTGTTTCAATGACAGATACGAAGAACAGGTGGAATTGAATGGATAATATGGGTGGGATCTCATATTGTGATATATATTCTATTGTTTAGATGTTAGAATTGTCAACCAAAGATAAGAGGAATGTATAACATGAATGGTAGTATTTATTATCAACCAGATGCAGATTTCATGCTTTCGATAACATTGCCTCCACAGCATTTTTTTCTTTTATATGAGACACACAATGGACGGCTGGCATGAGGAAAGGCTCATCTG
>CM067354.1:35436862-35497706 GCA_034190875.2 Urechis unicinctus | reverse complement strand
AATCTGTATAAGAGATAAAAACATTCACTGCGTCATAACTAGCAACATGGATAAAGTGTATTAAATATTCAAATGCGTGGCTTCGACATGCTTTCTTGGCCCTAACCGTGTCCAGAGTTGTTCATAACTCACAAGTAAATTGATTAGTCTGGCGTCATTATTCAGCAGAGTCACTGTCAATTGAAGGTATATGCTTGATAAAGATATATCTTTACACCGTTTATCGCTGTAGCTCATTCAACGTTTATGATACAATTTCAGCAAAGAACGTACAAACCTATAATTTTTGGGGGAAAAGACTGATTTTTTCTACCTGTATTACGTAGGGGGAATATGAATGTCCTTTGTCAGATATTCTTGGAATTTTAGTATATACAGAGATCGATATATTTCCACAAAAAGCGGTCAAATGGCCCATTGCTGATCTTCGTTAAAACCTAGACCTGTGTGTGCAACTAATTCATGATACTTTTCACTTTCATGAGGATGATCAGCTACAACACCATTGCGAACGGTACTCATCGTGGCAATGATCAACACTAATCGCAACAGAATGTTATTTAACCTGCAATGATAGCATGAACATCATGGCAGGTATCTAAATACTAAGAAAATATGGCGCAACGAACCGGTTCTGAGACTAGAAAGAGCCTTCCACATTACCGAAAAATAAGTATGTCTTTGTTATGTGACATGCTTGACACGTAACTACGTTTTAATCGACGTCCGTCGATACATAACGAGCAGGTATGTAATATTATGTATGCATTATGTGCGATGCACATAACATCCCGCGATGTCTGTACATTGCAGCGCAGAGCATAACATGTGCCTGGTGCGCACATCATGCATATAAATTTGTCTCAACGGCATAATTGGGAACGATTTGGAATGTTAATCAAATTGGAGTGTTGAACGTTAAGTCACGATTGTACCATATGTAACTTGCTGGCAGTTTTCTAATTTACAAATATTTGAAGGTGCATTGTATGACAATTGCGGAAGAATTATGCAAGAACCTGCCACGAGATTTCTCCAAAGCATATTATTTTAGTAGAAGGAAAAAACCTGTAATAGGCGTCACAAAAAGCAGCTAAATCTATCGACAAGCACTTTGTCAGACAAGTAAATGTAGCCACGAAGAAGAAATCGCATCTTACTTCAGTCTGAATGGGAAGGATAGCTTTCATGCCATTTCAATAAGCAATGATGATGAACTCGCTTTGAGTATATTGCCTTAGAATTGCTTTATCGCATCTGAAAATGTGACAAACGTTCAACAGTGAACGGATATTTAGGAGAAGATAAACAAGAATTATTCCATATGTCTACAAAAATGAACAACGTTAATTTGTTATCTAGTAATATTTGTTAGTGCAATATTTAATTTTGCACAATGAGACTTGTTTACCTAACACCATGCCAATACTAAGTACATATCTGCTTCAAAAGAAAACTACAAAAGAAGTCGGTCGAATAATCGGGTGAATTCGACTGACAAGCCTTATTACATGTCACGTATGCCACCGTAAGCGACCTCTTCAGTTCTGACAAATTCATGATAAGACAAGTCAGAGAGGCCCGTGGTGTACCATTATAATACAATCTGCATGCTCTTGTCTTAATAGAACCAATGCATAAATCGTAAGGTTTGACGACAGCTTGGAAGGGGATGAATTAGGACATCAATATCAGAGTTGGTTTTATGCCGAAGAACGTGAATCCTCATCTAGCGCTCGTAACCGGAAGTGCAAGTCACATATTGGATTACGACGGGTGTTGGCGTTTAAGCAGCATCATGTATTTTGCAGACTATTCACCAGGCGACACATTTCAAACATCCGTATATGCTCGACTGTGGAACGTTTATAAGCATATTTTATATGTATGATAAATGTGGCCTGCTTCTATCGATATTTCCTTACGTGGTAACAAGGTGCAGTATATCCGCTTTAAGCTGGTGCAGCTTCAGTATATGCTCGCCTGCTGAATGTAGTGGCAGTTACCAGATTCGACTGAGATGTTTTGAATGAGCTGTCTATCGAATGTAATGTTGAAAGTACCGTTGCCTGCCTCCAGTTTTCTTTATGTGTGCATTTCTATATCAGGTACGTTTATAAGTAGTTACGTATATAAAAAACAACTGGCAATACTATAGAAACCATTAATGCCTTTATATATTGCAAGCTGTCAAATATATCAAGTAAATGGATTAGTTAACGTTATTGTCACCAAAAATTAATATGACAAAGGCTGGCAAAGAAGACTTACGAGCACTTATAGCCACACCCTTCTTCCACGTGTCTAGATTATGTGACGTCCACGTGTAGACACATGTCCTCTTTAGAATGACCTATGTCAGACGTAATATTTAAAGTTTTTAAACATTTGCATCATCTATTTTGAGTAAGAAGATATCGCTACTGGTTCAAAGGGGTGACATTGATGCAGATGAGCTAAACGATTCCTAGCCTATCGTCTGGGAGGGTTCCCTCGATTGGAAATTTCAAGGTTTAGTAGTTCGCTTTTACAGACAAATGATGGAAAATCCCTGGTCAAGTTTGACTTCATAGATGAAGTAGAGCGATATGGTGACGACAACAAGAGAAACTAGGCGGAGAGTATAAGATACTCACAATAAAGAGAAGGAAATAATGACGAAGATGAGCAAGTCCCTGCATTAGGCAGCGCTCCGTGCGACAACGAGTTTAAGTGCGGAAAACCGTTGTCAGAATTTAGTTGAGCCCTTAAAAATATGACAGATTACAAAAACATACGCGAATATTATGCGACGGTCTCACTCTAAAACGAGGCAATAAACTCAAAAATCTCATTTCATGATATGATAGAACTATTTTTCAAAATGCGCGACTGTATTCATAAAGTAATGACTATCCGGACATCAAGATGACGTTTTTACATCAAGAAATAACCACACTAGAATATGGTACAGGCGCAGAAGCCTATGAAATTACCTGTTTTGACACCATTTGACATGATGTTAATGCCATTTCTATTTCGCTTCCGCTCAATCACCTCGGTTGGCGTCTATTTTGGTGATGCATATTGGCTTTATTAATTCAGAACACGGCAACCGTAGAGACGCATTTATACCATAATAACTATTGTGATTTCAATTGCCATTGTCATAGTCCCTTAATATGCTTACTCCAATACTGACTAAATAACCCTCTGGTTTAGCTTATAACTGATACGTATGGTAAGTGCGGGGTTAAATTCGCTAAATGCGTATCGGCTGCCTTAATTTCGCTTATTTGAGGCAATTAATCAAACGGTGGAACAATTTTGCCACAGGCAATACCGTGTACTTCTATGCTGCAGTTGACTTTCAACCATTTTATAGGTGAACTATACACATCGGCTTTATTAAACCCTTTGTAATGGCATCGGATCGGAATGGCGTGGTCATTGATTATATAAACAAAATGATGTATCCAAGCTATTATAACTCTTGAGAAAATTGCGGAAGAATTAATTTTAGTAGAAGGAAAAAAATCTGTAATAGGCGTCACAAAAAGCAGCTAAATCTATCGACAAGCACTTTGTCAGGCAAGTAAATGTAGCGCACGAAGAAGAAAACCGCATCTTACTTCAGTCTGAATGGGAAGGATAGCTTTCATGCCATTTCAATAAGCAATGATGATGAACTCGCTTTGAGTATACTGCCTTAGAACTTTGCTTTATCGCATCTGAAAATGTGACAAACGTTCAACAGTGAACGGATATTTGAGAAGATAACACAAGAATTATTCCATATGTCTACAAAAATGAACAACATTAATTTGTTATCTAGTAATATTTTGTTAGTGCAATATTTAATTTTGCACAATGAGACTTGTTTACCTAACACCATGCCAATACTAAGTACATATCTGCTTCAAAAGAAAACTACAAAAAGAAGTCGGTCGAATGAATCGGGTGAATTCGACTGACAAAGCCTTATTACATGTCACATATGCCACCATAAGCGACCTCGTCAGTTCTGACAAATTCATGATAAGACAAGTCAAAGAGGCCCGTGTGTACCATTATAATACAATCTGCATGCTCGTGTCTTAAGAGAACCAATGCATAAATCGTAAGGTTTGACGACAGCTTGGAAGGGGATGAATTAGGACATCAATATCAGAGTTGGTTTTATGCCGAAGAACGTGAATCCTCATCTAGCGCTCGTAACCGGAAGTGCAAGTCACATATTGGATTACGACGGGTGTTGGCGTTTAAGCAGCATCATGTATTTTGCAGACTATTCACCAGGCGACACATTTCAAACATCCGTATATGCTCGACTGTGGAACGTTTATACGCATATTTTATATGTATGATAAATGTGGCCTGCTTCTGATCGATATTTCCTTACAGGTGTAACAAGGTGCAGTAATATCCGCTTTAAGCTGGTGCAGCTTCAGTATATGCTCGCCTGCTGAATGTAGTGGCAGTTACCAGATTACGACTGAGATGTTTTGAATGAGCTGTCTATCGAATGTAATGTTGAAGTACCGTTGCCTGCCTCAGGTTTTCTTTATGTGTGCATTTCTATATCAGGTACGTTATAAGTAGTTACGTATATAAAAAACAACTGGCAATACTATAGAAACCATTAATGCCTTTATATGATTGCAAGCTGTCACATATATCAAAGTAAATGGATTAGTTAAACGTTATTGTCACCAAAAAATTAATATGACAAAGGCTGCAAAGAAGACTTACGAGCACTTATAGCCACACCCTTCTTCCACGTGTCTAGATTATGTGACGTCCACGTGTAGACACATGTCCTCTTTAGAATGACCTATGTCAGACGTAAATATTTAAAGTTTTAAACATTTGCATCATCTATTTTTGAGTAAAGGGGTGACATTGATGCAGATGAGCTAAACGATTCCTAGCCTATCGTCTGGGAGGGTTCCCTCGATTGGAAATTTCAAGGTTTAGTAGTTTCGCTTTTACAGACAAATGATGGAAAATCCCTGGTCAAGTTTGACTTCATAGATGAAGTAGAGCGATATGGTGACGACAAACAAGAGAAGAACTAGGCGGAGAGTAATAAGATACTCACAATAAAGAGAAGGAAATAATGACGAAGATGAGCAAGTTCCTGCATTAGGCAGCGCATCCGTGGCGACAACGAGTTTAAGGTGCGGAAAATCGTTGTCAGAATTCGTCGGAGCCCTTAAAAATATGACAGATTACAAAAACATACGCGAATATTATGCGACGGTGCTCACTCTAAAACGAGGCAATAAAACTCAATAAATCTCATTTCATGATATGATAGAACTATTTTTCAAAATGCGCGACTGTATTCATAAAGTAATGACTATCCGGATATCAAGATGACGTTTTTACATCAAGAAATAACCACACTAAAGAATATGGTACAGGCGCAGAAGCCTATGAAATTACCTGTTTTGACACCATTTGACATGATGTAATCCATTTCTATTTCGCTTTGCTCAATAACCTCGGTTGGCGTCTATTTTGGTGATGAATTTTGGCCTTGTATTAATTCAGTACAACGGCAACCGTAGAGACGCATGTATAATCCATAGATATCATATATGTGATGTTCAAATTGCCATTCTAAATAGTCCTTATGCTTACTCAATACTGAATAAATAACCCATCTTGTGTATGCTTAATAACTGATAAGTAATGGTAAGTGCGGGGTAATTCGCTAAATGCGTATCGTGCTGCTTATTCGCTTCACATTGAGGCAATTATGTAAACGGTTGGAACAATTTTGCCAAGGCAATACACGTGTACGTTCGATGCTGCTAGTTGACTTCAACCATTTTATGTGAACGATATACATCGGCTTTATTAAACACTCTGATAATGGCATCGGAATGGCGTGGTCATTGATTATAGAAACAATATGATGGCTATCCAAGCTATTATACTAGCTCTTGAGAAATTGCCGATGTATTTGTCAACGGGCGTAATATTTCTGTAGAAGTTGCATGATATTTCAGCAAATGCAATTTCTCCTGAGATAGTGATGTAATACCAAAACCGTCACGTACGCTTAAAATGGTATCAAAATAGATGGTTAACCGTTGCGCCCCTTTTGACATTCCAATTTCATTTTCACTTCTTTGCAAATTCATCGGGGATATTCGGTACACCGAAAAGTATGGCAATGGCGGTTGATAAAAGCACGTGTCGGCTGACAAAGTACGTTCCAGGTCGGTCAGGTTTTATAGGAATAACGACATTTGATTAATGCACTTAGTATTCGCAACTTGAAGCAGAGAATTTCATCATTTACCACTGCTATTGAATAGAGTTAGTTCTCCTTATATTTAGACAAGACATCGTTCTTGTGATGGTAAATTCTGACAACGCAGAAGAAACTTGCAGCAAGCATTTGTTAGCTGATCGCAATTCTTTTAGAGTATAGAGAGATATGATATGAGATCTTCAAGGTACGTTGGTGCCCTCTCAGTTACGGATTTGTAGAACATCTTCAACCGATTTCTGGTACACCCAAGTGATGTTAGAAGCCACTTCCAACAAATTCGGTTAGCGGAATATAATCAATCAATTGCATCCTCAGGTGTCGACAGCTCTTATAAACGGTCAAATATACATTATTTGTCCTTATAATGTTTTTACCTCGCCTTGTTTCTTGACTTGCCATTGTATAATTTAACATGCCAATTGCGTTGAACCTCATTGATTATTGTGAGTGGTGCCGTATGGCGTGGTTGTCACTCGGCTTGCGTGGGTCTATGTTGGTCATATATTGCGGTGTGCTTTCTGGGTAATGTACAGTGGATATAACCATTCGCACATTGGACATATAAAGTCCAATAAAGTACCAAATACTTGTTGCATGCTTGTGACAGAACATTGTAAGCTAATCCGAGACATAAATGCTAGAATCATTGATCCGTCCACAAAGCCAAAGTAACCTCAGACAAGACCCTTCACCGTTAACAGCACTGGAGCTCTTCTAATGGCCAGATATAGATAACGTTCCATCCAATTTCATCACGTAATTAATGTTATTAGCCAGATTGGCGCCATTTCAGTTCATTGTTTCATGAGCTTTATACATTCTTGCTGTTGATATGCTAGATAAAGCCGTATTATAAATCTTGACCTAGAGTGCGAAAACGTTTGTAATTATATTTGCTATCAAGATTCGATGATGGTTAAATTTACGAAATTGCTGCATGAGGCGCAATGATCTTGTGTTATCATTTTCTTGGGCGGCATGATTGGACGGCGATTTATAGCGGTGATTGTTTTTCCAGTTTGCGGCCAGCTTAGATAGCATATTGCTCTAATATATTGCATGAGAAGCAACGCCATAGAATGTAATTGATTTGCATGCACATATTGGTCATGGGATACTATAGCTGACCGTGCACCCCAACCCTCAATACTTTGCCATGTTTGTGCCAATAACGAATGTCGATAATTAACTTGTCATTACCATGTCAGTCTATGTCCTAAAATGATAGTCGGGGTATTTATTGACTGTGGGTGGGTCACAGTATGGATTTGCTTATTGTTATTTCAACACAAAACACAAACAGCTATAATGTTATTTGAGAAACAAACTTGAGGCACAGCATTGTAACATAGATATAAAAATTGAATCTGTATTCAAATGCATAATTTTGCTTAACATATCAAGATGGGGTGAGCACGAGTTGGTAACTTGGTCAAATGTGTCACGGCGTAAAGTACGCGAATCACAAACGTGCCATATAGCACAAGAATACTTTTGACGCATAATATCATCATGGCCGTTTGGTAATGTCATTTTCCTTCTTTGCATACTTCGTACCATGACTATTCCACAATTGTTTACTGCATGAGTTAGATGATTAGCCGTTGGTGCCAGAAGTAAGGAACAGTTCAAAACCAATCGTAGTCTCCTAGGCAGCTACTAATGTATCACAACCAAACAAAACCCGATATCGATCGACAGACGTTATCATTTCGCATCAACATTAATGCATTTTCTCATTGATGACAAACATTTCATGAGAATATGGCTTTAGAAGTGGCACAATCATTAGTTGACGTTGGACGTTTGTACCTAAATCGGTTAATGCTATGAGTGTCAATCTAACCCTTTCAAGGTCAATTATGTTAGAAGATCTGTTATATCGGCCTCTCGAGCAATGCCCTAGGTTGTCATTAGTCTAATGTGTTAATTATGAGCAGTGCCCTGACAGTCTCCTTACAAAACCCACTTCCAATGGCACGCGCCACGGATGTAACCACGACCAGCGATCGAACCAGTCATATGTTCCAATTGGTGAACGTCCATAGGACGGAACTGCATATACTCGCAAGATAAATAACTGAGAGCCAAAAAGCAGATATTGTTTTTTATGACCCGATATGTCGTTCCCTAAATGAAATTGACAAAGGGCCTTAGATATCAGTAGTGTATAAAGCCATATCTATATATGCAGCTATCTATAAATATTACCTCGATAAACAATTTCGACGGGTAATCTGCTCGTATAAAGCAGACTTAGACCAAAGGGTTACATAACATGATCATTCATCCTCTGTGATACCAGTGCATACGCCTGAGAATCAACATACATGTTGTACAATGGCTCGGCAGCGAGTCATATCAAGTCATGTATTTAAGTTCTATAAAAGTCGAGACATATATTATTCATCTCGTGAGCCTACGTGACCGTCTGGCCTTTCGAAATGCAATATATAACTTGGAATAGAAAGCCCTTTCACTGGTTGAATAATGGTTGAATTAACCGTTGCCTAGTAGCTCATATTGCGCACTAGACTCTGTGCAGCATTAGGCATTGTTCAGCCATTATGATCTTTATTTGGAACACATTTGGATTTAGTTCAAGTAACACAGCATGCTGGCTCTAAAGTATCTTTAACAACAATGGCAGTATTTATTTGTCCTTCATTAGGGCAATAACCTGGATAACTGTCATAGCGGTTTTTCTTTATTCGTCAAAAACCGACAGGAACTTAAATCAAGATATATACAGTGCCAAACCTCACTTTGCCAAATAGATAACGAGAATGATAAGGTACAGGCAATGCAGTACAATAGTAATCCGGGTCCTTATACGGCCGATATGCCCTAAAGAGTCAGAGCGTCCCAGCACCTGAATATTCCCTTCTATAATAATGAGTGACCTGAGTATCAGTGGGGTCGGTGATATATCTCTGTCCCCTGACGTCAAAGTAGTCATTTTAATTACGTATTTAGCTCCAGCTCCTTTGTGTAGAACAATGAGTGTTTTACACATTGGCTTTGCATTAAAGCTTGATAGCAGACATGGGTTAGTGTTTAATTTTGGTAAACTATTTGGCTTGCCAAAGGAAATATAATTGCATAATAGCAAAAAGAATAATTTGGAGTGAAACGTATGACACTGCTGGGATTCGTTCATTAGGGCTTAAAAAGTATGCACCGTCTATAGCAATCAATGTTATTCGCAGATCAGAAATTGAGGGATCTTATAGCCTGTTCCTTATTGCATGGGTTGAATATTTTGCCACAGAGATCATGGTCATTCTTGTGGTACATCAGTCGCGTCTGCAAACCGATTATAGTCATCAATGTCAGTTCAATTCTAATAGTGTTCATAAATATATAAGTTACCAGTTTAAAGTTTAATTATTGAATATTTGTTAACAAGAGCTTGATTATTTGCCGGACATGCTACTTTTCTTTCCCACCTTTATCCACAGGGTTGTTTGATATGGAATAATTAGCGTATTTGTTGGAACAACATATTTATGATTCATACTGTAGCTCTTTATAGTGTAAGTCGAAGAATGGGGTTTTTTTTTTACAGCAAAACCAGCGTTATATTGATTCACGGGCAAAACGATGCTTAATCAATACAGGAAATATTTAGGGGTACGTAATCTACAGAATATGAAGAATACGTACTATATTATATCATTCAACGCACCGGTAGACATATTGTATTGCTGCTTTCCTTCATCACGAATAAACGGCAAGTAGAACATATATATTAAATTTTATAACTGTCTTCTCCTTAAGGTACATGTGTCCATCGATCGACGCAATAGAAACAAAACAGTCCCGGCGAGGAGCCAGAAAGCATTAATGAAACATAGGAATGGCTGCTTATAAGTATCTCTTACGCCAAAATGTGCCTCTACAGAGCAAGAAGCATGTATTATGCGTGGCAAACTCATCACTCGTTAGTACACAATGCTCTCAGGGCGATTTTACAGGCTACCTGAGAAGTTTTTCATTCATAGATTTCTGGTTTATGCCTAGATATTGCGTTCTATTACAATGCCTTCAAAGTTTTTTCACCATCAACAACATAAACCAGGCGCTTCCACACTTGCCATGTGCGAAAAGGTCAGCGATACATTAATCACCCTGAAACACAATTTAGAAAGGCAATATACAAGAACTGTCGAAGTTCATTTGCGCCAGCCCAATGAATTGCGTTGGATACATGCATATGCTTTATGTTATGGCTGATCTGGACGCGTCTGCATATTCAGGCATTTCCGTTATATCGACTTTAAGGGCGTAGCATCAGATGCGATCATGACTTGTTTGCCAAGCGCGTTGTTAAAAAGAGCTAATTACCACCTGCATGTAGACATCGTTATTGATAAAATGGACACATTAACCATAGCTAATCCTGTAAAACGTTATTATGGAAGCAGTAAGGTTGTTAAAAGATGACAAACGATTTCAGCTCTTATTTATCTAACAGAACGTTTATTAAACTGAGAGGCATTTTCCGTCCGCTCTACTGTCATGGGAATTGTGCAATTTTAAAGATCTCAGTCTGAAAAAAATCATTCCTTTGCATATTACTGTCGAGACGTGCATAAACTGTGTATCCTTATTAGTTCCAACTATATCTATTGTTGCCTCTAGCGTCATAACGTCCTCGATACAGCAGCTCAGTCGTTGCTGTTCTAAATACTCTCAACACTAACTCCAGTGTGTGAGTAACGGACCTAACGACCGACCTCCAAGTAGTCGATCGAGACATTCCGTAGTCCTAATCTATTGTTGTGGTCATAAACCGCTGATGAATGTCCTGCAACTAGCTGACATTATGATAGAGCTACGAATCGGAGAATTGCCTCGTAATCAAACAAAATTCAGGATGCTTCTGGAGATACACAGCGGAAGGTTACTGGACGTTTAAAAGCTCAGTCCTGCAGTATGATTGCGCTCAATTTAAATATGCCTACATTTTGGCAACAGCATCATATGCGATGTTTGCGGTGGCAAATCAACGCATTACTTTAGAAGGAAGACCCAGTCGAGCTAGCTAGGTTTGTTGTGACAGCTTGCTAGTTATGTCAACCGGGTATTTCGTATCATGCAGCCTAGTCAGTGAATTGGTAGTTTTTCGACCATCATCACAATTGAGCAATATATGGCGCAATATATGGCCCGACAGTCATGCATCATATAGCCTCGTATCAATAGTCCCGAATCATGGCATAGTAAAGGGCTCACACAGCCGCTAATGCACCGACGTTTAGTCATTACAATAAGACACAACGAGGAGTGTCCAATTTAAAAAAAAACATTCTCAATAGGTAGGGTCAGAGGCAACGGCAACTTCCCCTAAATATTGTATGCATGTCATGTCAGCATTAGAAGGATGCAAATGCTTTGATTAGTTTGTTGCCTTTAGAGCTTGAAAGGCAGTCTTCGTCATGTCTGTTGCATGGTGTTCGATAATACACCCTTGGAAGGCTTAACAAGCCTGAGATAATTCCTTACTATTTGACCCATATCGCCTTGTGTTTATATTCCTAGTTGTTTTTTCTCCAGTAACTACTTTTTACATGTCTGATATTGAAATACACACATTAGGAAATCTCGGCCTGAGGCAGGCCACAGTACTCATGCATATTATATGCTATAAACATTAAATAGGCAAGCATATGCAGAATATGCTTGAACTGTAGCACTTGGTGGAGAGGCTGCCAATACTTACTTCTGTTTAAACACCAACACTCAGCTTTGTTAGAAATTTAGGGGTCACAATTAAGATGTCTTAACCACAGTAAGCAAAATCAATCAACCAACATTGATCTACCTTATAATGGTGCCTGTAATGAGAACTCCAAAACGTCATTCCCATTTACTTTAGCAAGAGAATGCTTCTCTTGCCCTACATAACGCGTTTCTGTTCGATAGGTTCGACCATACGTCGAACGTCCACATCTATTTCATATTTCGCATATTAAAATCCATTTAAGCATCAGAATTTGCACAGTGGCCCGTTCTAATTAAATACTTGAAAGTCACACTACAAGCTCTAGATGAAGATAAATGTTCCTGGGCATACACCGACACTGAAATTGACATTGTAATTCACACCTTTCTTGCTGTCGCAAAACCTTACGATTTATGCATTATCTATCCTATGTAGCGATAACGGCTAGAGGTATATTGATGGTTCCCCTGGTGAACAGCTCATTCGATGGTGCATAGTCAAGGAGATTTCTAACATAAATTGTAAAACTGTTCGCAGATAATGGGCCCCACAAAGCCCGTGAATCCCTCATTTGACATATTTATGAGTCTCATTTACAGATTATACGTGTCTTAGACTGTTCCAACAACAATTTTGTTAACCATTACTATACACGACGGGTTTAAAAAGAAATTGATGCACAAAATCGCAATAGCAGAATGTTTTATCTATCTTACCAACATCCAATCGGGCTGAATATTTGAGGACAAATTGCTCAATTAGCACTCTCTCATATGCTAATCATATCAAGCAATATTTTACCAGGTGATATAGAAAGCATACCCGGGGTTGGTGCAATGTCGACAATGTCGAATGTTTTTATCAGTAGCAAACCACTATATTATCATATGATTTCTATGTGCGATAAAATATCAGATACCTATAAAGCCAGAAATATAGGCGTTTATAGTCAACTTCTTAATTACAAATGAAGAGAAAGTTATATTCGAGAATACACTAATACACTCCGCCGAATATCGACAATGGCTTATAAAGATATATATCCAATAGATTTGACCGAATTCAGAGTTAGAAACGTCAGAGAAACAAAAGTAGCGTGAGTAATATAACTTCAATCGCCATCTGTGACTATGTCTCCTCCTTTGATGATGCTTTATGGAATAAGTGAGCACTGAAGGGTTAGTGAATTAGGTATTGTCCGCCACGATCAAGCATTCGGATAAGCGATCAAGCTCAACTTAGATGCAATGACATCATTTCATGGTTCGCCCAGCGCAGATATATTTGGGTTGTTGTTGTTTTTTTGCAACAGTAGAGACATTCAGTGGAATCACTTATATGTTCGGGTGGATTTGATGAGCTTAAGTTAAATTTTGCATTTAGTATGGAGGTTCTGTTAGACAAATAGAATTGTTGCGAATCGTATCATTGGTATAAGGAAATAAGGTGTTTCTGCCGCCATTATAAAAACTTTTTGATATAATTCAAAGTGATCTTAACATGTATTGAAAACATGAACACCAAAACAAATGGCTTAATAAGTTGATTTGAGTAGTAATCGGATTTAATCTCTAAAGACCTTGAAATTGTATACAGCGAATCAAATCACATTTTTGACACAATCTAGGATATGCAGCAACGCATCACTCTTTGACATTATCAGTTACCTCGCCTTTGATATATTTTATCCATATCAATATATTTTCCTCGCTGAATGCCGTAAGAAGATTGATGCTTGTGCTCTCAAAGATATAAAACATTGTCATGCGGGTGACATTTGGCTATTTTGGATGACACCAGTATCCCCGCCAGCCACAATTTAGACATGTTGTTTTTGCACTTAGAGCTGAGTAAGAATAACAATATATAAAAACAACAATGGTAAGTGGTCGGAAAACCTCAAAGCGAGATGTGCTGTTGTATTGTGATATTAAATCGCATAGTGAAACATTGTTTCATAAGCATTTATTCTATACGGACATATTTTACCTTGAAGTTATGTCCAATGCGGCTTAAGGTACATTATGATCTGCAAATTAATGTTTAAAAGTGAGAGGTGTCCCGGAATTATGTTTTAATTAGAGGATTAATAGCACCATCTAACACATTCATGCAAATAATTTTAAGATGTTGCACATTTTGTACATTGTTGAGTCTACATGATTCGTAATCGTTAACGTGAAATTAGCATATGGTCAAATATTAACTCATAACCTTTTATGGGAAACTTAAGGTGCACACTTGTCGTTAAAAAAAAGCAGATATGATTCAGTGGAACACCAATTGTTTAACATATCTAGACCATCTTTGTGCTTCCATGATCGCTGACCGCAGCTCGTGGATATGGTTGCTTGATATGTATCACGCTTTGTAACAAATGCTTATGAATAACATTAACTGTCGAGGACCACATACCCTCCTCCTTCTCTCCCTCTGTACCCTGTCCTACCCCTCCTCATCCTCATCCAACTCCTCCTCTTCATCTTCATCCTCCTCCTCCTTCTCCTCCTCCTCCTCCTCCTCTTCCTCTTCCCCTGCTCCTCCCTTCTCCTCCTCCTCATCATCACCACCATTAACATCGTCGTCGTTATAACTATCATCATCGTCGTCATCATCATCATTAGCTTAGTCATCGTCATTATTATCGCCGGCGTCATCATCGTCGTCATTATTATCCTCATCACACCAGTTGATTTGACAGGGCTTTCGTTGGCGGTTATTCATTGGTTAGTAACGATCACAGTGTCTATAAACAGAACTCAGGTTGGGGGTTTTTTTCCCGATGATATCTCGACTTCACAGTCGTGTCATGAGATATGGTGCTTGAAGCCTTTCATTAGTGGTGATGTAGGTTTTTGCGGGATCTCAGAGATGTCTACCCGCCCAAAGCAATGGCCCATGGATTGGGAATTGCATTCTCTTATTTCATCAATGCTCATCAGGCGTCACGAATCGTCAACAAGTATGAAGGGTGGTGAAAAAGAAAATAGACAGGTCTAGGTGAGTGGTATTGCCGTGAGGGTTGTAAACACTGATGATCACTCAAAAACATAAAACGTCAAAGCGTGTCATGGCAGCACACGCGGACTCCATAGATCCCTAACTACGCCTCGTGTTTATAATTATAAATATATATACATATATATATATATATATATATATATATATATATATATATATATATATATATATATATATATAATATATATAGTTATGCATATATATATATATTTCAAATTTATGCGTTGAGTTATATTAAAGCATCATTGCTTTCCGTTGTGCTAGTGTTTCTTTTCTCCTTTCGATCGGTTATACCACTCTCGTTTTTGCAGCGGCGCAGCCTCTTACCAGATGACCTCACTTACACGGTTATGGCTGTCTCACGTTGATAGATACGCAAATCGAAACCATACATTGTGGTGATCAGTATGACCCGAAGAATATTGTTTGGGATATACATGAAATGATTACTCGTTATTATTAAGTTATACAACGAATGTTATGGTCAAATTTCAACACGATAGCAACTTTAGTTTACTATACACCACGGTTCATGTTTGAGGAGCTTATACCATAAATCCTGACGCTGATTGTATGGCGTACCTTAGCATTCATGCACTACGATGACACATTTGGTCGACGCATTGACCAGCAGTTAGCCTTGGCCAAAGCTATCATTGCAACGGTATACTAATCAAAATATACTGTGCTGGGAAAAGATAACTAATTATATAAATCCCAATGCAATTTATGGGTCTTGCAGGCAATGATTCATTTTCAGAGTGCTATAGAGACATGTGTTTACCGTTTGTCGTTGTTTGAAGGCAAATTCGCTAAGCATCATGTCAGCACATCTCAATAGAAAGTGATAATGTGTGTCTAGGCAAGACTGAGGCCGACCTGGCCCACTGTTTACAATCCTATGTACGCCAACTGTCACAACCTCCAATATATCTTGTGTACTGTATTCATAGCAAAATAACCTACCTGAATTGGTTCGGCTATTGCGCCATGTTATGTTTATTTGTATGATTATTATATAATTCAATCTAATGAATGGGGGCCTACTGCAACGTATTCAATTGATATGACAGAAATTTTAGTGACTATGCACATAGTTACCGCATCTGGGTATATCAATTACGCCTGTTATAGGGTATATATCAATATGATTCCTCTATCCATAATCTAACAGTATTATGCGTTTTTTTTACATGTCCTAAAGATGGGATATATAATAAAAGAATTTTATTGATTGGGAACACATTTGCTTAGTAATCTTCAACCTATGTATCAGTATAGCAGGATATATATGTCGTAAAATGCATTCAGCCGCAATGAATTAATATTGATTAGCCTCCCTCGAAGAAAACACATCATTTCGACCAAACCGATAACTTCATCACTGGCTGAGATCTAGTAACAGTACCATTAATTGCACCGAACTACACGATTATTTACGCTGGGAGCTACCTGCCGTTGCTTTTACTCTGCAATTTCTAAACCACTCATCACTGTCAAATAAACGGGGATTGATATGTCTTCCCACGATTGCGGCTGTAGCCTTACGTTTCGTACGATTGTAGGTTCACACAACGATAAATATGTACCCAAGTGCATTTTACACAAGTATCCTCGTTTCCAGATGCATATTGAATGATTTTCCAGACAATATAATGTTGACAATGTTTGAGCCAGTGAAAGCGCGAGAAAGCCTAGCATGAAAGTTGATTAGGGACACAATTATTTTTTACACAACACGTTTATTCGTAGGAGGTCATTTTGTGTAAGTCCCGCCTTAAGTCAATAAAGAGTCAATGCAACAGAGAGTGAGGCAATCAAGAACATTAGACCTAAATTGAATGTGGTTACCCAGCACGTTTATTCGTGGGTGGTCATTTGTAGTGTGCCCACTGTAGTCCGTGAACGTACCCTACATAATGCTAAGGCTGCAGATTTCAATGATGTCGATGGGCGCATTCTGAAACCGTTGGCTTATTTTAACAATATTCACCATAGCATACAGGAGTCCCTAATATTTATATGCCGTTTCTAGTAGTTCAAATGATTCCTCAACGCCGGATGATTTCCGAATTTGATTTTACCTTTGATTGATACTCATCTGTCTTCATTTGCGTTGTTTCGTTACGTATCAATTGAATATTTTTTTGAGACTATGAAAGATTCTTGCAATTTTATTCAAATTCTGGCAATGTACAAAGCAGGCTTATAGCAACTATTTGAAAAAAAAGCTAGTATTGAAACTAATAATATAGGTTAGTAATGTGCAATACGTGACCTGAATTGGGAGCGCTTATAATGATATTAATCATACAATAATAGATATGTTGCTTATAATGTCCTTGATACCGGGGGGGGGGGGATTCAAATATGATAGAAATCAGCAAGGAGTCAAAGCGTATAATTATGAAGTTTGTTAACTCATTAATCCACTTTAGTTATGTGAAATTTAACAAATAAATTTAAAAAGCCTTAATATGATCTACTTCGTATAGTTAGCTAAATTTACTGTATTGAACAGACCTTTCAAACATTTATGAAAGACTTTGAACACCGTAGAAGCCATTTCTGATAACAGTCAGCACATTAAATAACATTGTTGGTAAGCATTGTATTCAGGGATGGGTTAATCACTCAGCAGAAAAGCATGAGTTGTATAGGTGTAACATATATAAGCATGGGCTGCCTCTACTGTTGAGGGGCTACTCCCCTATTTGCTATTGCTGTCGCCGTGTCACTGACACTTTAACACTGCAATGGGTAACGAATATGGGCCTCAAGTGGAACATTGAAGAATCCGACTTTGTCAGCTTTGGGCAACTCCGTTATGTCCATGGTCGGAATACCTGGATTCCTAGCGTCAGTAACGTATTGCGTTTGCTAGCTTCAATTAGTACTTCATTCTCGCATTGTTTCAGATCAAACGTGTGATGACGCCTTTGTTGGTGTTTAGGATGCTGTGAAGGGGGACTTTAATGTCTTCAAACGTCGTCGATTGGGTCAATCAAATTCAACGAGGAAGTGGCCGGATTGAAATTGTCTTATATTCTTCGTGAAAATTATTATAGCTTTTTCTCTGTATTGACCGTTTGAGCAGTCGCCTAAGAGAGATGGACAAGTAGAAGGGAATACCATGTGGATGGAAATTGATAAAGAAACGAAGAAGAATAGATCAATAGCTATGAAACCGATTATTCCAAGGCATGTCATCACCAGTCCATTGACTGGAACATGCCATTCCGGCCGCTCATCTGGATAAAAATCCCAAAAGTGGTATGTTGCAGATACGGTCCCCACAAAAACCGCTCCACTCAACAAACAGATTCCCATCTTCCACCTACATGAGCTTCAAGCAGTTTTCTCCAAATTAAGTGCCTCTTACGACATTAAGAAGGATTCATTTAGCCTATACTACACCCTGCCCAGAAGATGGAGTACTTACCATATTTAGCCATATCCATTCTTTCCAAACCTAGTGCGTTCCTTGAAGGTTGGCCTATACGCTGTAATCGTCGTGCTTAAGCGTCCGTATATGTCCAAAGCCTTTGCTATTATTGTGTCTGTTTAAACGTTCTTGTTCACGAAATCGATAGTCTGTCGAATATATAATAATGCCTTAAAGCAATAGAATTCTTTTCGCTAAATGGAGGTTATTCAGTTTCAAAATAACCTTCATATAGGCTGTTAATGCTGTTAATGCTGATATGTGTGCGACTGCCGTGGACGACATAAACACCGACTATCTCTCAAACAACATTGTAATTAGTAAATACATGCGATCAAGGTGCATGGCACCTTTTTTAAATTATGAATATATTACTAAAGATAACACTAACTGGTTTGTGAGACATTTTAGTAAACGCCGGCTTTGTGTGAAATAATGACTGATCCAATATATCCGTATGTCCTTACATGTTACACAATACATTTCCTACAGGTGCATAGAGCATCACGACGTCATCAGACATATAACTATGCTATGCGGTAGAACGTACAGTGCATGGTGCCGATCGAACTACTTCTGAAATTAAAAAACAGCATTAACAAGACAGTTTGTGTTATGCATTGTCGCTCTATTAACAAAGTTGTAACACAAACAGAATATTTGAGGTTTGTGAAGCTGAATAAGCATTATGGGACTATTGTATGTTTTCCTAGCTATTCCGATAAAATTCTATGGCTTTTCTTTATTTTGTAGAACTAAAATTGACGCAATTTCTATGATTGTATCATCATCAGAGGTCTGAAGTTGCTTTTCAGTATAAAATATATGAGGAGCAAAAATCTCCCTCCATAATTATTCTGTTATGTTGAACGGTTTTATCACAATTTGATCAATTACATGTGGTTAAGCTTATTGAAGGTTCAACCACTCAAGTTGGAGCATTAATGCGTCTCAATTAAGTGAAACAGTACTGTTTGATAGTGTTTATACAAAACAGTTTCGCTCTCATGTTAATTGTTCGACGATTCCGCATCCAACTGGCACGGAGGGTCGTGCAATACTCACGGTTTTAAAACTTATATCGTATGGCAATTTTGGCAGCTGGCTTTTATGTAGCTTAATGGCGTCAATTATGCTGAGCAAATGGCCTCATGGTTAACGTCTAATTTATCACTGCAAAAACATTGCCATCATTAGGTGGCGCTAGCATCAAACCAACAAAAGCATATGGAACTGCTGATCCAACGTGTCGGGATTACGAGTCTGGTTGCTTATGTTAAAAACATGGGATATTCTGATTAGTCGAGACGACCGCGCCCCAGAATCGACAACAAAATTCCATGTGATTTTAAGAGACGCTCTTACAAAGCACTAGGCTTCTAACAGGGGGTGATTTAACTTATCTCTCGGTCGGATACGCGAGTGATCCCTCTTAATATAGCGTTGTGCACTATGGGTAAGGTATGAAATCGTACGTTTTACATGTACTAGTGCGTTTTTAAAGATACAAAACCCATTTTTGACGTCATAGCAGTATTCCCATTAAGCCACAATTGTCTCAAGAGAAATCGCCTGACATTTCCCGTGTCATCATTGCAAGTGTCAAGCAATTTCTCCTTAAATATATTAAAGCCTTGCTCCTGAAAGACCATGTGCACACCAGTATTTGTTAAATTATAGCAGTAACAATTCCAATAAGATTACACCAGATGCATTAAGCTGTAAGATTGATGCACTTGTGGTTGCATGTCTGCGGTAATGATTTTTGGGGAATTCAAGCCAGTCATCTACTATAATTTAGTTCGGTCAAGTTCATTGCGACATCCAACTATTCGTTATCGTGTGACAAAAATAACTACTTACACAATGTCTCTAGTCAAATAAAACCTTAATAGTTCGCAATATGCGCATAGTTTGGCTAAGCTGCCTTTGTTTGTTTGGAGCAAATATTTATATTTCAATGATTGCTATAACCATTTGGCTATGTTAGTGAAACATTATGAACATTAGCCACATTCCCCATCGCTACTACCTCGTGAAAATATTGACGCTACCCCAGATAGCCAGTGATATACGATTCTCTTTACTCGCAGTTCCGTTATGGCCAGATCGATGCAACAGATCGATCAATAACCACAGCAAATCCAACCACAATGCAATCTTAATAGCATTTATGTATCTTGAGGATAATATTTAAGGATGCACTTGCGAGATGTTGTTGGAAATTATATTTCATAGAGTCGAATGAAAGAAAAAATCTAAACAAGGCATAAATATTTCAAGCAGGATATCAAAGTATGAATGCATGTGTTGTCTGAGACACAGTGGTCTATCAACGTAACCCCATCAACGCGTTATTATCTTTAAACGCTAACTGAAAGAGTACAACACATAACTTTGGAGAAATAATAGAATAACTACTTTCGTATGATCCTCGATCGGCCTAGTTTGGTATGGTGTTTTGAACTGGTGAGTAAACGCTTGTGCTAATTTATATCTGTAGGCAAACGTTCGATATCTCATTCCCTTTTGACACCTGCGAAATCTATTAGCTGGCAACAGTGCTATGACATGGTTGCGAAGTAATCATTTTCATGAAACAACACGAAATTAACCCCAATTGCCTATAAATGTCCAGTTAAATTGATATTAATAATACATGGTAATAAATGATATGTTACAATATATCAAATATGATCATCCTCTTCAGTAAATCTTAATGACGAATGACAGTTTTTACATCATTTGACCGAATACAATTAAGGAACAATAATGAAACAAAAGTCATGTGTCCAAAACCACTTTTTTCATCGACACCATCTTCTCGGTTAACGAGTCGTGGTGGAACAAAAGTCGACTAGTATGTATCCATCGTATCACACTTTGATATAAGCAGTTACCTCGCTTTGAATATATCGTATCTATTCGAAGAAATTTTTTTTAGAGACTCCGCTAATTGTCGTCAGAATATTGATGCTATCAACACTTAAAGTATCACTTTAGGTACAGACATAACGTTGTCAAGGGGCCGACATCAGAAATTCAGCTGTTTCTAATGACACCTGTATTCCTCCAAGCCATACAGAAGATGTGATATCTTAACACTTAAAGCTGAGGACATATAGCAAGATGATAAGATCACAATGATTTGTCAAAAAATCTCAGTGTAGACGCAAAGCGAGATGTGCTTGTGCATTGTAAGATGAAATCTCATAGTGAAATATTTTTTATATTTGCTTTTGTCCTTACTTACATATTTTACCTTCAAGTAATGCCTAATGCGGCTTAGGCCACACCTGTGTGAGAGGTGTCCCGGAAATATATAAAACATTCATGTAGACATTGTTAGCATGTTGCACATTTTGTACATAGTTGAGTCCACATGATCCTTCCCGTTATCGTTAACATGAAGACAACCGATGGTCACATCATCATCATGATCATCATCATCATAATCATGATGATGATCATCATCATCATCATAAATATCATTACCATCATTATACTTAAAATGATAATCATCATCATCCTCACCACCATCATAACCTTCACCAACATCATCATCGATGATATTATTATCGTAATCATCATAATCATTATCGTTGTCGACAGCATGTCCTAGTTATGATAATGATCCTCATCGCTGATAGTCCTGCAATCACACAAATTGTTGCCACATAATGTTTATCACCATGGTGATTATTTCACGGTGTGATTCCACTGCTTGTTAATGCCTTGGTAGGTCAGCAATGGCTGTTGAATGATGACAGTAATTATATCCTGAAAAACAGGTCTATTTGGCTAACTATCACAGCCCTCTATCACAGCCAGACCCTCATACATTTCACAAGACTCTCAGGACCTCTAAATTCACGTCATATACACTAATCCCTTTGAAACAAACAGAACTTATTTCGATCTAGCCATAGCCCTCACACAATTAACATTCCAAGCTATCAACTTCAAACCCCTTTTACTCCCGAAACGTATCAGAATTACAGGTAATTAACACCAGGCCCTTTGATCTCAACTTTAAACCTTATCAATATTCAACCTTAATCCCTTTCATGTTTAGTCAGTAATTGCGGCAATGTCCAGTACGGGCTGATGCCAGTGGACATCCAATCAGAATGCGCCACCTATGTCCAGCCCACATTTTGCCCTATAAATACAACGACAAACCTCATATATCAGACTTGGAAATACTTCGAACATCTCAACATCACAGTTGTAGTAAAGACCATCCAAACATCCCCAGAGCGTGCCGATCTACAACTTCGTAAATAAAGGATTACATCTACAGTTCGCCGTATCAATTACTCGCTACACCTCTCGCAAGCCATCGTCGAATCCCCGACGGTCACATAACTCTAACTTAACAGTGTTTTGTGGATGGTTATTAATAGGTTAATATAGACCATTGCTTTGCATTGGAGAGTCTGCGACAATTATCTAAAGTTTGTGCTTATACCTATGACACCCCTACTTAACAGTCGAGATATTTCTATGCCCGAAGGTTGACGCAGGCTGCTCAAGGGTTTGCGCCGTGGCCACGAAACGTTTTCAATGTGGCTGACACCAAAGAATTATATGGACTTCATATCGCATTCCAGTCTAGATAAAACCTAAGTGAGTGCTTTTGTTGTAAGGTTTATAAAAGTTAACGATCACTCAAGGAAGTAAAAACCGATCGTCTTGGCAAAGCAGTGCGCTAGGATTTTCACCTCTCCCTTACCCCGCCTCTTGCACATAAAAACACTGACCTCAAGCATATGGCAATAACGATATTAAGATTACGCTTCTGGTTAATGCTCAGCGAATTTTCTATCTTCATACCCTCATGACAAATCCTCCATAGCCTCAAAGGCTAGCATCAGTGTACCAATACATTGCGTCCCATTTTTCAATAGAACGCAAAGAACATATTGATTATACAATTGTCCCCTCTGCAAATGTTCTTTCACATGTCCTATGCGGTTTTCATTGCCGACAGAACTTGTCAGTATGAAAGAGTAACAAGAGTTGAGGGATATAATGTTAGGATGACAGACGTATAAAGTGAGACAAGGAATGAGAAAAAAAAATTGTGATTAAGAGGAACAAAAGAGGAGAAAAAATGAGAGGCAGGGGGGAGGGAGG
The DNA here is from genome assembly GCA_034190875.2 of Urechis unicinctus. NCBI lineage: Eukaryota > Metazoa > Annelida > Polychaeta > Xenopneusta > Urechidae > Urechis > Urechis unicinctus. The sequence goes on along the minus strand of CM067354.1, from coordinate 35,474,108 downwards.
AAGTGTGCGAGCAAGAATGAGTGAAAGAGGCAGGGAGGGAAGAAAAAGAGCTAATTATTGGAAAGCGACGGAGATGAACTAGATCGATAACGACAGGATAGGATCGAAAGAAACAAAAACCAAGGTAGAAATATATATATACATATATATATATATATATATATAGATATTCTATATGTATATATATATATATATATATATATATATATATATCGATATGATATTTGTATATATATATATATCATATATATATGTATGCCAGCTATATATATACAAAATATAGATAGGCATATATATATATATATATTTCTATATATATATATATATATCTTTATGTATAGTTATATATTTATATATGTATATTTATATCTCTCTATCACTTTCTCTCTCTCTTTCTCTATTTTCTCTATCGTATATCAAACATATTTACCGAAAATTCCAGCACAACGTCATTGTTGTTTTTTATGAATGTCTCTAGTTTTAGTATTGCGTTTTCGCATTGTTAAGCGGATGTTTATATCGGATGTGACACTTTAATAATGAATTAATGGAGACAGCGTATGCGGGATAGGTAATAATCCTATCAATGTTGATGTCTTAATAGTCGAGTGAATGCCATAGCATTTAATGTCTTTGACATTTACGATAGTCAATTGACCCGTTTGTCTGCTATTCGGCATGGCACCCTTGGGTTCTTTATTTGTTAAGTGATCGATGTACCTGGTGAATGCAAAGGTTTGCATCACTTTGCATCGCCATGCATAGTAAAGCCCCATTTAGTGTCACCTTTTTGTTGATACATACATAACTCCATGTATTGCCAAGCTGTTTTGACTTAATTGGTAACACATTATAGGGTCAGCCGCGTTGTATTCTACATGTCAAAGCTGTGATAAATGTTGGTGTTGCTTTTCGTCAATGTAACAAAGCTGTTATTTGTGGCAAGAACATTTTATCTGTAAACATGCAGATGCCAGCTTTATGTTTCGACAAAATGAGAAGATCGGCATTTTCAGCAATTTTTTTTCTAATGTCATGAGTGAATCTGTCTTGTTTGGTTGCCATTACTGATGTCGATGATGACATTTGTATATGCATTAATGTGCATATAGTAATCGTCCAGGCCACGACGTTACCGCAGTTATTCATGCTTTTCCATCATATCAGCTAAATGAATAATGCAGTACCTGCGATTGCTTCATTCACGCATTGCTCAGCTCATTTTAAATCCGCTTATCAATCGTGAATACTACATTTAGACATCGTCACTGACGGAAGTAAAGTCTGATTAACTTGACATCCCACATTGCAAAGTTAATCCATATTGATATGGGTATTATTTGATATATGACAGTTACACCCGTAATCTGTTGTTCATTTGTTTCTTATCATATTCGGCTGTTATACATTATACCTACTTCATTGTTAAATTTAGACGCTATATCGTCGTATTACACTTTTCCCGTGTCTAAGTAAAATAAAGCGACTTTAATGTCAGGCAGCTGCGGATACATAAAGATGGCATTCGAAGGTAGTTCTTTACAATGACAAACTTTAGGTGAATTGAGGTGGCGCTGAGCTTTACCTTCTTATTGCCTCAATTACTGGCTGCCGTCAAACTCAATAACACATACTGCGGTTCCTGGAACAGAGATAATGGCCAAAGGATTATTGGTGGTTCCCCAGTGAAGAAGCTAATCTGATGCCAAAAGCCAACAGAACATTTAAATATCTATTATGCATGCTTTCCTACATTTTGGACTTCCTGATAAGTCACTTATTCGTGAATTTAATACACGGAATCTATATCTCATCATCTTGGCTGGAGATTATTTATTTCACCCGTTTCTTTACCCAAGAGGTTCAAAGTGAAGACAAAACATCAAGAAGCAATACCGTTACTTCTAACATCAATTCGAATTGATCTTCAATCGATAGCCTATTTTGCTATTTACTCTCTGTCGGTAGCTTATCACGTTTAGCACAAGTTGAATCATAAGTTAAACAATGTCTGTTTATACGTCGATACGTGCATGTTATCTTAAAATAACCAATGAAGCAGACGCAGGGTCGTCTAAAACTCAGAGCTTTGTAAAGGATTTGTATTACCATATTAAAAGGTCTTGCATATTTACAATCCAACTTAAGCCCCCCCCCCCAAACAGGGGATCTATCAATAATCTTTTCACCTTTATTTCTATAAATGTGCACTTGTGTGAGTCAGTGCTTGCGACGACATCCAGGAAGTGAGGTAATTAGAGCGTGAATCGCAGTTACGACTTAATATGCATATGTCTCGCTTCTGTAAAGGATGGTTAAGAGCAATCTTTGTTTTTGTTATCTGATTTGTCGTATTATTCCAGTAACATTTCCCACGAGAAAAAAAGTAGTATTTAACGGTACGTAACTGTTAGTGAATTTTCGGCATTGTTTTATAACAGCCTCATAAATGTGAAATTCCGACCAGTGGTTGAGCCTTATGACCAGCAGGGGGCGCAGCTCGAGTATTTTGATACAATAAACTGGCAAACACCCCAGCTCTTCACAATCTGCCACTATGCATTGCACACGTGTCCGTTCCAGTGTTCATATTTGAATGATTACAAATATAGTTTTCTTTACCGAGGTTAATCATTTTGGGTTTCCGTATTTGTGACACGTCTAAATTATGTACACATATGCGTTGATAAATAACCATGTGAAAAGTAGATTCAGTGTTCGTGACAAAATGTGGTGGGGGTCAACTCGCAATTAGTCGTTCTACGAAATGTTCAGCATTGCCTTATTATATAGGATAGCGTCCGCACGTCAAGTCGTCTTTGTAAATAGCCATACGGAATGGTGACTTCAAAGTCCAGACATTTAGGAGACGTTGGCTTTACTGAATGATATGGCAGTAATTATCATACACAGTTTACTTTCAAGGAGGTTCATCATGAGTAAAATTCCTAGGTTAATTGCAAAGAATTGGAATCACACCATGTGGTTTGGCTTTTTTATGATCTAGCTCACTAAGATAACAAGAGGCTGATTCCGTGATTTACGATGCAATTCGTACACTATATAAATAAAGCGAATAAAAAGCACGTTCATTTCCGTATAGATCCACCATAAAGCAGATATCAGCATGAAATCAATAACATTCGAATATTTTAGAGCAGATAACGGTGATTAAGTACAAGCAAAACAATACTTGCTGCTTGCTTGTATCCACGAGAGGCTAGTATTTACAACCAACCATTATGCAAGTCATTCTCAACAAAGGATCATTTATTATCGCATTCCATTCATTATTAGCATGTCGAACTGCCGGGAATGTAAATATTAATTTCACTATGACTGTTGTAATGATGTTTCATAGCACTTTGCCGATTGCAACTCTTTGTCGACTGAACTGCCAATCTCCCTTTGCCTCTCTCTTCTTCTTTCCCACTTAATGTTCGAATCATATTGTGTATTTGATGGTTCAGACGGACCGTGTTTTTTATATAACCCTCTAATATCTATATTGTAATGACCCATACTAACTAGTAGAATTAGGGCAGAACCTCGCGTATTCTTATATATTCGACTTTTTCCAGTATAACCATTAGAATTCTACTGTCAGATGTCTTATGGAGGAATGATTGATCTACCATATTGTGGTTCTTATGGTACTATCTGTTCTAGCAGCCCCCGTAACCAAGGCAGTATATTTTGACTTGACCTAAACAAATGACAGTTAGGCATTTCAACAACCTGCTTTCGGCTACATAAACTATTTTCATTCCTCATCGTTCATTCAAATATATGCGCTAGGTGATGTTTAAGTATCGATGCTTCTCATTTGCTGATGCCGTTCCAATGTTCCCCGTGAGAGGGCGTCGAAAAGGACCAAAATATGGCCATCATGTGCCATACATCGCGGCAGCGCAAGCGCACTGACAACCTGATGCCCATGGTATTAGTATACTACATGGGATTTTTCGCTTGGATAGGGCGACTTAAAATTAAAATTGGAAAGCGTTAACGGTTAGCGCATTCATAGTATTCCTATTGACATAGGCTTTGCGATAGCTTTTTCGTGTTATATGGTTATGTAGAATACATAGGCAATTAACGTCGACTGCTATGGCTTAATCGTCTGCTACTGCGATGTTACAAGGACTCGACCGAGAAGTCAATTTGCATCCGGCTGATCCCTTGAATATGACGCCAGAAATAATAAATATAATCATAAACGCATAAGTGCTATCATGACATGCCTGGATGTTGTATTTCTTTGCGTGATCGTTAACTTTTACGATCCTTGCAACAATAGGACTCGCCTTCCTCTTGTCTAGACTTGACAACAGTATAAGGTCTATATCTTTGATGTCGTCATACATCCTTGTTAACGGCTCGTGACTTCAACGTTAACCCCTTATAAATGTAGATGAAACGAGAGCAAGAGATTCCCGATGCTGTGAGCGAGTAGTCTATCGACTTGATTTCGCATTTACTTACATCACAACTCATAAAAGGCTGCAAGGCATAGAAATTCCTCTCAGAATTTAACTCTGTGAGATAGCATTAGTAAAAACACTAACCTGAGAACTGGTTATAGACACTGCAATCCAATATAATGGTCGTTACTACCCAAAGAATGACCACCGTCGAGTCCCTGTCAAATCGGCGTTGATCAGTAATGTCATTTCACCAGCAATGAACGGAAATGTAAACAATAATTGGCTTCTGCTGTCTGTTTACAGATGATCAATATGTATAGATGGTACGGCATGGACACCATATCATCATCACGATGAGGATGAGTATTATAGTCGATTACGATGACATCTACCAGGATGATAATAGAAAGGACAGAAATGAGGATACAAAATGACCACGATAATTTGCTGATGCCAACAATGATGAGGATGCTGATAATGCAAATGGTGATGACAACATTGATGATGATGATAATGATGACGATAATGATGATAATAACAACGGTGGCGACGACGACGACGATGTTGGTGATGCTGATGATGATGCTGCTGATGATGATAAATATCATGATGTTTATGATGATCATATGATGATCATTATGAACAACTTTTGTTGCGCTGAATCACATCTGCTATTAGATGTACGTATACTGTCCTCCTTGATTGTGCCATAAAAGGTGAAGAGTAAAGTGTGGGTCTCTGCTGTCTTCACGTTTATGATTGCGAGAAGCGTGTGTCATGACCCAATCATATTCCAGAGTATCGTTTGTCTGAAATCTTATGTCGCTTTATATCCGATGAAGCTAAGATATCATGTCCACTCAACACTGTATTTAATGTGCAACATCTTAACAATGTCTTCTGAATTAAACAAAGTCCAGGGACAGCTCTCAGTTTAACATGTCGTTTTGTCGAGCAGTTGTGACTTAAGTCCCATTGGGCAAAACTTCAATGCTAGTTATTAGAAAAAGGACACATGTTTACCAAAAATGTTTCACTTCGGGATTTTATATTACCATACACAAGCACATCTCGCTTTGCGACAGCACTGAGGTTTTTCGACAAAGCGGCTGTGCTTTTGGTCCACATACGATTGATGTTAAAGTTTTGTCCTCAGCCCCTAGTGCAAAGAGAACATATCTGTTTCATGGCTTAGAGGGATACAGGTGTAGTTAGAAACAGAGAGCTGAGTGCGCTTGTCCATTTCTTCTTACAACGACCAGTCAAATATCTTGAAATGGATTCAATATATTAGAGGCTATATAACTGCTTATGTCAAGATGTGATGCGTATGATTAACGTCCTGTTCAGTTATAATGATATCAGCCTTACATTATGCGTATGGTTTGTGTAATACACGTAACGTTTCATATAAATCCATTATGTCACTATAGTAAAAACACAAAACGTTTGTTAGAATGAGCCAAAAACGCGACTTGATTCACTAAATACAATTAGTATGTCTTTTAAGATCATATAAAATCGAGTCACTATTCAAATCATATCATTCAGTCAATATGTGGGTATATATGATTTCAATATCTTTTTACGTTCTATCTCGAAGGTTTTTAATTAGATGCAGTAACACGACTGGTAAGCCTTCCATTCATTTTCTTATGCAGAAGATTCGCAACAATTCAAATTTGCGCTACCGAACTTCCATCGGGAAAGTAACACTAAACCCAAACACATCAATCGAAAAAGTAAAAATAACATGATTGCATAATTTTGGTAAATGCCCTTTTCTATCACTTCATTTAACATGGCCTAGCTTGCATCAATGTGTTATGCATTTTGTTTGCGTTATTCATGGGTCTATAAATGTCTCTATTATGGCAAAAGTCACTCCAACATATATCTGCACTTGGGGAACTATGAACATGGTGACAGTGCACCGAGATCGTGCTTGATCGATTCTACGAATGCTAGAAAATTGCGGCAACTACCCCCAGTCGACATTCCTTCCACAAAGCATCGTTAACCGCGAAAATATCATCGCAGATGACATCGAAACAAGTGGTATCAGACAAGTGGTATCAGACTTATTATTCAGTCACGTGATGTCGAAACTGTTATTTGACATTTCGATTCACTTGTTATATTTCCTTTTCTCTGTTGTTACTCATTATTGGTTACCGTATATTATCAATATTAACTGAACTTGTTGTTTATACGCAATTACGGTTAATTGTGTACTGTTTTTTCGCTGGCTCAACAAAATGATTTGTCTGTAACCAGAACATAGCGCTGCTGTCATATCTTGGGTTTTCGCAGATAATCGAGCATTTGCCTATAGATATGAAATATCCCAGCACTTCAAAAAACCCTTTACGCAGTATTGTTTTAAACTCGGCTGATTGCAGATCATGAGAAAGCGGTTATTTTGTTGTGCTGTACTATTAGAATTAGTGTTTGAAGATATCAACGTGTTAATGGGGTTATGTTGATAGACTAGTGCGTCTCTGGCAATACAAACGATCATGCTGTGATGTCCTGTGTGTCTTCTTCAGATTTTTACTTCCAGTCGACGAACATGTAATACCCTTTCCACACATTTTGCAAACGGAAAACATTATCACGCAAATGTACCCTCGAATATCATCCTCAAAAGACATTAATGCTTGTGGAAGCTGTAAAGATTGGATTGTGGTTTGATTTGCTGTGGTAATTGATAGACCTGAGGACTGTCTGCAGGATTTATCGCCTCCCTGGTCATAAAAGAACGGCACTTATAGTGCATGGATGATCTTATTAAATACGGATGTTCACCAATTTTCGATAGCATCTATATTTCCACGAGGAAGTAAGGAGGGGTAATATGGCTAATATTTATCTGAAAGTATCGCGCCAAATAACTATAGCAGCCACGGATATATCAACGTATGGTAGAAACAAACAATGACGCCACTGTGCAATAAATAGCCAAGGCATTATAATGAACAACAAATAAATACAGTAATAAGAGACAAACGATACTGTTAATTTCAAATTCAAACGCTTTCCAGGATTTGTGCTTTAATAGGCCGGATCCTATACGTGATATGGTTTGGCATCATCAAACTCTGCGTCTTACCATTTGGCTGATGTACCTCAGACCTTTACTTCACGCCGTGCTGCGGGTGAAATTGTTTACCTTGTGGCTAAAATCTCTTTTCTCTCTCTACATCTAGCTTGTATTTGACAAAACTACGTAAGTAATTATTTGATTGATTGTGTGAGCAATTGTATTAAGACTCTAAGTCACCAAACGGTAACAAATAGTTTTGATGTCTCAAAGAAATTTACTTAGTTCAAGTTCAAGCGATCTTGATGGGTAAGAAGACTTTAGATTATTTGGTGTAGGAATAGAATGGTGCATATGCGCCTGTTACAGAGGATAAAATTGTATCATGACAAAACACAGTAGATAGAAGCATTGTTCGCAAACCTTCTTCATAGCTTATATGCTTAGGGTTGGTTTGTTGCACATCACTGTTCGCTATATGCTTATGCCTGTTTCCCACAGTGATGTATACTTTCTCCCACGGTAATACATGCGTTATTGCCTGGTACATATATGTCAGCATTATGTCAACGAGAACTAACGGTGTCAGTGCACGTCTTACGCTTAACACATGGCTAGCAATCCTATGCGTCTGTGTTAATACAAGAGCAGCATTATGCATAATTGCATTATGTAGGGTAAGTTCATGGACTACAGTGGGCACACAAAATGACCACCCACGAATAAACGTGCTGTGTGACCACTCACTGTGTCCCACATCATGAATTACACTTTAATGCCAGGGTGTATCAGGCTTTAATTGGATGAAAAATGATCAACATTATGTCTGTAAAACATTAAATATAACTGGACACGTAAGTATGCGTGTATAATGCACTGGGGTACATATTTATCAAGACTGCCACACAGGATGAAGTGTCATGATGTTTTAATTATAAATGACGAAACATTGTTGATAGAAGCCTTGTACGCGTCATAAGCTCCTGTTTTCTTCTAAACTATATGCAAATGAAAATCAAGCGCGTGTAAGATGTTGTGTAAGAATGGTTGATGATTAATCTTCTGTTGTGTCGTCTCATGCAACCATACAAAGTAAAAGAGGAATATTTTTATTGTGTCCTATTTCACGTGAAGGATCTAACAATTGGTCAGCACATTTAAATAAGCCATATTCTATAATGCACATTTCACTATTTTTATAACGTTCATAAACACATTATGCCATTTGAAGTTTGGTATCCAATGGTAGCGCGTGTAATTAAATATATTGTGGCCGTAAGAGGCACGCGATGTGGGATTAGCAGATGCCCAGATACCATTTTGAGAGATAAAAAGTGATAATTTTAGATTGTACACGAATAAATATTCTCAACCATATTGCAATTGTAGAGCAAATGCACTGATTAGTGCCTCCATTCTAACTATATCATTATCTCCAAACCAGTAAATTGTAACCACAAATACATAGGTGAGAGCTACATTTAAGCCTCCCATGTGGAATAATAATTGTCATAGAGGCTGGTTAACCACAATTCTTATTTAGTTCGGTATCTGTGTTGATTATGTAGGTAATTTAAACCTGAATGTACAGCTGGCATAATGTTAATACAAAGATCGACATCTGTGAACATGGACAATGTGAGTATGGACAGTACATGTAAATCTTACAAATACGCTTCTGAATGATTGACATCACGTTAAAATATCAGATCAGAATTCATACCGGAAATATGCCACCTTCGAGAAGCATGGTGCTTGTCAGAGTGACTCTTAAAATATGTCATGCACAGAAGGTCTTTCATGACAGCAGCAATGATGGACTATGTGGAGGTTATTTTGAAACATAAATACCTTCAATTAAGGAGTAGGATTATATTGCTGCTTGGCATAATTATATATTCAAAAGACTATCCGTGAGTTCGATTTCCTGAACTAAACCGTATAAATTGACACAGTGATAGCGTAGGCTGTCGGAGTACATGGACACTTTGGCACGACGATAACAGCGTACCGGCAATAACATTATTACGGCAATTCTTTCAGGGGCTCCCAAGGCTAGTAATAGCAGAGCTCAATAGCTCTTGTCGCAAGATGCTTCATAGCAGTGCCGCAATTATACACATTTGGAGATTCCATAGCTAGTTTCCCTATTCTAGCCTTTATAAGATGCACACCTATACGAATGTCACTATGTCATAGGTCGACTTCACGCGAGCCACCAGACACCAGTGTTTTGACGCTTCCAGCCACTTAATTTGAAAATAAGACGCATGCGTGAGGTAAAAAGCTACAAATATTCGCCAGTAACCAACCCATTCTCTTGCTGGGCCGGTGATCTTCAGGCAATATTAATCAATCTGCATGTCGTAAGATTTTCCATTTATCCTAGGCGGCTGCTCGAAAGGTCATCGAGTGAATAACGGAACAGTTCATTGAGCTAATCGTTGATGGGCATCATAGTAGACATAATATTGCTCACAAACAAACACCAAAACTTTTATCCACCAAAGAAATGGGCCAAAAGAAAAGCATTTATGTTCTTATTCATTTTAAGTAATAGTTACAAATACAGAGAAAGACCTGTAACATATGTTAGCCTTGTTGTCATTGGTTAAAGGGATTGAGGGGTTAGCTGATGTCTCCAAGAATATGAGAAAACCTCTTCATTGTTGACAAAGACGCTCGGGGACATTCCGGTTCAAGTCTCCCTTCACAGAATCTAAAACATTAACAGGCCGTCATCACATGTTTTGATGTGAAGCGACACAGAAATGAAGAAATAATTTAGGCTACTCAATGCAAATTGTTACTGATGCTGGGAAGAATGTTGCAACACCTCAAAGAAGCAGGTAACCTGAGCTTCGCCATCACGGAGTTTCCCAAAGCTGACAAAGTGAATGTTCCTTTTGCGGCCTAAATCCGTTACCCATTGCAATGTTAGATAAGTTGATCTGCAATATTAAGCACAGTAGATCTTCACTGATGGTTAATGTAGAATAATCATCGTTGGCACAATCACTTAATAAGCACCATACTTTGCCGTAACTTATGTATATTTTTCGATTTCGCCAATAGGTAGTTTTCAATAAGTATAATTAATTGTAATTTTTTATGGATGACGTACCAAGGCAGCTATATCCTTGACCAATGCATCCATGATCTTATACCGATGAAACTGGTGAATATCGCCCTGATCATTGTTGCTACTCAAGTATACTTGTTCGTTGGACCTGATTTATACTTGGGTGATTGACACCATTTGTTCTCATGCGCTCTGTAGTTACAGTTGTACGGCCGCTAAGCTGACGGGTATGGGTCGAATGTGTCTTGTGTCACGTATTGCATCTGCGATTATGATGTACGATGTGACTGGTCAGGGAAACACTAGTTTACTAATGTAATCCGATCCACATATTCAATCCTATGGGGACTCGTTGTAACAGTACAAGCGATACATTTATGACTACGTTTAGTGTGTTATCATTTGACATGCATAAGTCTATTTGCCCCCAGACAAGCTGTTATTACCATTTATGGAATCTAGACGAAAATGGTCAAATCGGGCGGCGATGGGCAATCATGTTAACTGACCAAAACGTCATATTAAAATGTTTGACTGCCGCTATGCTATGATGAAAGCATGTGCCCAGAAAAATCAGCTACTTTTTATCGAATCCACATGATGTCAAAGTTTTGTTTAACACAGCATAACAATGCGTATAAACCTTTGACACGCTCAATTTGTCATGTGATCAACCTCTTTCTTTATTCAACTTGTCAAAATGAGCTTCACGTATTGACACATTGAAGACAATGCTCAACTCGGTAACGCTTTACGATTCCTGTGATTGTCTTGAATTCAGACATGATAATCACCAGTTTATATGGCTATCTATTGATGATATGAGTTTCATTGGTGATAACGACTTTGAACCATTCGGGGATATCTATTTTAGCTAACTAGAATATTGTTAAAAGGGATAAGTAAACTATATATGATTGCCCCATCGACTTATATGATACTGGTAGCCATTATAATGGCATGGGTTTTGTGAGAAGGTAGGAATCCGGGTGTCTGGGGCATTCCGTTATTCATTCCGATCTAACACTTCCGGTTTTGTATATGAGACAAACTCCTCTTGTGATACGCGCAAATATTGTCAATTAAACGAAGGAGCGGGAACGTAATGATGTTTTGGATCCCTCCGGTAACGCATCATCAGGAGGTACCTTTGCTCATGGGATTATGTTGCGTGATATAATTAACTGGGAGCACGCTGGTGGTTTTCAGTCCACGTGCCAATGTCTCCGCAGTCGAATTGTAAGAAAATGGTCATACTTAGACCCGAATAATTAACCCAATTGCACAGATTTGGGGTTGTGCTGCAGAGGAAACAGCATCAAAAGACGTCAATTTGCAATCATCATATTAACAAATGACTTGTCAAGAACGGGTCCGACCTGGCGAAGGCGAATGCTTTATGGATAATGGAGTCCGCATGAGTGTGTTTGATGAGCCTTGTAGTTATAATGGGGCACATCCATAACATTGAAACTGTACTGTATACTTGTCATCTACACGCCTAGAACGTCAGAGCTTACCACTTTGGTTTCTATCATACATGCGTAAGGTCACAGCTTAGTTATTGTATGCAAACCTTATCCATAGCTTATATGTTTAGTGCTGGTTTGTTACACATCACTTTTCGCTATATGCTTTTGTTGTTTTCCACCGTGATGTATACTTACTCCCACGGAAATCCATGCGTTTATGCTCGGTAATTATATGTCATCATCATGACATCGAGAACAACGAGAAATAACCTTGTCAGTGCACGTCATATATTTAACATATTGCTTGCAGTCTAATGTGTCTGTTTCAATACAAGAGCTGCCTGCAGACAGCGCGGGGCTGTATCATAAAATTAGGCTGAGCTGCAGATAGATTTTCTTTCCAGTTCAGCTCTGATAGTCATATTTGCTCCATCCATTGCTGCATTGTTTCGTACTTATTCTCAGCATTATGTAGGGTATGCTCACGGACTAGAGTGGGCACACAAAATGACTACTCACGAATAAACGCGCCGTGTGACCACTCATTGTGTCCCTGCCTAATCATGGATTATCCTTTCTTGCCAGGGTTTATCGGGCGTTAACTGGCTCAAACATCATCAACATTATATCGCATGGAAAAGCCTTAGATATAACTGGAATCGTGAATATGCACTGGGGTACATATTTATCAAGGCACTTTGCGAATGTTTGTTCCTAAAATCATACGAAACGTTAGAAAATATGGGCAACTGTAGGGAGACATAACAACCCTCGTGTATTTGGCAGTATATGCGTGATTCATGTATTGCAGTATAAAACAACGACAGGTGGCTGCCGGCGAGACTAATCTGTTAGGTTCGGCGCGATTCGTGTTACTGTATCTCAGCGATCGATGAAAACATCCGTTCTTGTCGGAATGCTGTTTGATAACAAACATTAAAATCATCGATATTGGATCGCACTCATACTTTTTTACTTTACCTCAGATGTGCTTTCGTCGAAGGAGGGTTATAGGTGGCTTATCAACAGTCATACATTGCTGCTGAGTGTCTATCACGATTCCTTCGGCTTTACGAGCCAACTGATAATGATTACGTCAGCGAGTGTGCTTGCACAATCAACATCATTAGTTTATGGTACAGTCGTCATTTTTGACTTATAATAATGGATAATACATTTCCACTATGAATAGCGGATTCACATTCTTATACCTTTATAAGGGGCTTTATAAATTTACAAAGATACGAATACGATATACCTGTCAGTGAAGCAAGATCAAAAAAAAATGTACGATAAATAGTACAGTCAGATGAGGCTTGGTGTGTTATCTTCCCAACTAGACAGCTGGACGAACTTAACGCTGAAATACAAAGCAATCGCTATGATAATAATATATTACCCTTGGCCAGCCAAAGATGTACTTACACGATAAGTATTCGATTTGTGTGTAATCAAGCATTTTAGGCATGACCAGTTGGTAAAAATTACCCATCCTTCGACACGGAACATGCTGTCAGTGAGAACGAAACATATCATTCAAGAAAAGAAGGAAATATTGCCTATCCATACGCTGCGGATTCATACCTCACTGTTGCGCAAATATCTGTCCCATTATCGGCCAATTCTCAGAAACTCAAGAGGTGTGCTTTTCGGACATTTTAATTATATATTGTGTAAGCATATGTAGTATATGGACTTCCTGTTTGGCCATATACTCCGGATTCTCATGCACGGATTAAAAACGCCTTTATAGTGGCCGGCGATTTATTATTTCAGTTGTTTCTGTATCAGACAGATTCAAAGAGAAGACACAAAATTATGAAGGAGTGAAGTGACGTCTGACGAATCTGATGAACATCAGTTCGACTGCACCCTCTATCAGTATACTACCTATTTCCTGATGCAGATTCTGCTAAAGGATTATTCAAACACATATAAAGACGCATCCCGAGCGGTGGTCCGATGACGAAGATTGTAATTTTTGTAACAAGCCATCATGTAGTGAAATACTTGATCAACGTGCTTCCACGACCTTGGTAAATTTTAACGTCGATATTAACAATCCACAAGGGAACCATCAATAATTATTTCACAATTGTATCGATTAAGGAGAACTTACGCGAGTGTCAATGCTTGCGATGTCATCCAAGAAGTGTGGTAATGAGAGCGTGAATCTTTGTTACGACTAACTTTGCATTTATGTCGCTTCTGTAAAATACTACTTAAGAGCAACCATTGTTATCTGACCTGCACAGTTGTGTCACGTGCTAAAATTGCAAAAACAATGTAATTTAACGGCAAGTAACTTTAAATGAATGTGAACGCGCAGAAGATCACACAAGATCCTTCTGTTCAAAAGTGGTAATATTTGCATTATTACAAAAGGATTTTCTATAAAACTGCTGAGGTAGATCAATATGTGTTTCGTTATTTGTGGAACGTTCAAATGAACATTTATGCTTTTGATAAATAACAATTTGCAAGTACATTCAGTGCTCGTTAAAAACGTGTTAGCGGCTGTTATGTGCTATTCCATGTTCAGTATTGTCACCCTGCAGATTATGCGCTGTTATACGGTTATTGTGTTATATATTTCGAGAATGTGTTTCCAGCTACATGGATATGTTCAAACCTAGCTTGTTAAATAATATATTGATAAGCAAGCCGAACAGCAATAATAGCTGGTCTCGCTTAGCGCGATATTTACAAACAAATAGACAACATTACAACGGTGAATGGGAGGAGCGTAGTTTTATCATTATAGTTAACAAACTGTACGATACATTCTTTTGTTTTTCTATCTGCTTAAACAAAAGTCCGATTTCGATTTTTTCATGGTGTAAAAGTCCAGCGAATTGCATCGAACGCACACTGAGAAGTCTTGTATTTTCCATTTGCTCCTGTTATGTTTCAGTCCCTTTATATATGTTTAAGTTTTGTATTTTTCTACCGAATCAATTTCACATTTTAAACCAACGACAATTAATTGTAACTGCCACGACTTTGTCGTCTACTGCTGCCATGTCACAAGGATTCCACCAACAGGTCAATTTGCAACCGATTGATCACTTAAATAGGAAGTAAATATGTCGCTATAACGGATACATATAATCATTACTGAATAAGATACAGAGCTGGAGGTCGATGCCACGATACGCATGCATGCTGTAGTTGTTTGAGTGATCGTCAACTTTTACGACCCTTTCAACAATATCTTATCTGGACTTGACTACAATATTGATGTCGTCATACATCCTTGTTAACGGCTCGTGATGACAGCATAATCCTTAATAAATATAGGTGAAATGAGTGGAAGAGATTCCTATTGCCATGAGTTATCACTGTGAGGGAGTAGTCTATCGCCTTGATCACGCATCATCCAACATCGCAATTCATAAAAGGTTTCAAGGCAGAGTAATTTCATTCTAGATTCGACTGGAGAATGAGATATCATTGGCAAAAACACTCACCTGAGAACTGGTTATAGACAAAGTAATCCAATATAGGTCGTTCCTAAGCAATAAATAACCACCAACGAAAGTCATATAAAATTAGTGTTGATCTGTTACGCCTGTCCTTTCACCAGCAATGAAAGGAAATGCACGAAACAATTGGCTTTTTCCGTCGGTTTACAGATAATCAATGTGTATGGATGGAACGGCATGGAACTCTTCTACACCATATAATGTAGAAGTCGAATACCATTGTTGATTAAGAACATATCTACTAGTGTGATGTAATAAATGACAGCGAATCCTCAACACCAAACGGTCCAATTCAATGCCGATCATGAGTGTCAAGCCGCGCAAGAAACTAGACAATGTCATTTCAGCAGCCAACCCCGGAGTGTCCATTGTTTGTTCAGTTGGTGTAATTCGCAGTCATCCACACCTCCTCCGTTGCCAGTTTAAGCAATGACGCCAAACTTTAACTCGGGGCTAAAATAACCATCTATGCTCGAATCAACATCGATGATAGATTTAGACACACAGCGTCTTTAAACAAACCAACGGTCCTATATCTGATATCGTTGCAAATTTCACGCTTCCTCGCCTCGTCCAGAGGGACGAAGTGACAACGAGTCTTTTCATAGTCAACCTGATCGTTCAAGGCCCGGGATGATTGCGACGTTCTATTAGGGAAGCGGATTCTGTTTACGCCTCGTTTGTTGCCGAGGTTCATATTTGTATCCAATCTTATTAAAAATTGACTGATGAACTCATGAAATGATTCTCCCCACGCGAAAAGGAGGAACTTCGTTCGGCCTCATTGCACATTATCTTATGTTACCGGCAGACTGGTGAATAAGCCAGATCTCTAGTTTCATTGAAGTATTTATTATCCTCGATAACCTGTATTTGTCTTTTACCAATGATGCCCCCAGAACATTGGAGATGACGCACTATTCGCACCCGTTGCTTAGCCATGGAAGTCAAAGCAAATAGCTTATAGCCACGCTAAGGGAGCTTTCCCGCGCTTTTGTTCGATAAAGTATGTGAACACGCCACCTGTGAGCAGGATTAAGCTCTTTTATAGGATCTCTTAAAACAACATAGAATTCTCTATTTCATAATGGTGTGGTCGCCTCAACGCCGAGACCCACGACGTTGGATCAACAGTCCCATGTGCGTTGTTGTTTTCATGGTAGCGTCACCTAATGACGGGTATGTTTTTCACTCATTAGCATACCTACAACACAGCTGCTCTTTGGTCATAGTCATTGCCACGCCTCGTGAGCCAATGTCGAGCATTCATAAGCATACGTTCTGGATCGATATTCAACATCAGGTGATTGCCTTGAAAGATTTACTCCGCAGCAACAGTGTCAGGAAATGTTTGACTGATGCCGCAACTGCATATGTGGGCCATATCACCGTGGCAGTTGCTCGAATGGCAAGCCTAATGTCATACGTCTGCTGATAACCTATAAACAGCCGACAAACTGCATCGTGGCAACCCAAATAGCCAAAGGAGACCTACACCTAATGAGAGGTTTATGATTCGTATTATTGTCTGATCATACATCTGACCAAATGCTCTGCGATAAGTAATATATATATATATATATATAGATATATATAGATATATATATAGATATATATATATATATATATATATAGATAGAGATATAGATAGATATATAGAGAGAGAGATATAGATATATAGATATAGATCTCTATATATATAGAGATATATCTATATATATATATATATAGAGAGAGATATCTCTCTCTCTATAGAGATCTCTCTCTATATCTCTCTCTCTCTCTATCTCTATATATATCTCTCTCTTTTCCCTACATATCTCTATCCCTATCTCTCTCTCTATCTATATCTAGATATCTCTATCTCTATATCTCTCTCTCTCTATATATCTCTATATATATCTATATATATATATATATATCTATCTATATATATATATATATGTAAGTACATCTTTGGCTGGCCAAGGGTAATATATTATTATCATAGCGATTGCTTTGTATTTCAGCGTTAAGTTCGTCCAGCTGTCTAGTTGGGAAGATAACACACCAAGCCTCATCTGACTGTACTATTTATCGTACATTTTCTTTTGGTCTTGCTTCACTGACAGGTATATCGTATTCGTATCTATGTAAATTTATAAAGCCCCTTATAAAGGTATAAGAATGTGAATCCGCTATTCATAGTGGAAATGTATTATCCATTATTATAAGTCAAAAATGACGACTGTACCATAAACTAATGATGTTGATTGTGCAAGCACACTCGCTGACGTAATCATTATCAGTTGGCTCGTTAAGCCGGAGGAATTGTGATAGACACTCAGCAGCAATGTATGACTGTTGATAAGCCACCTATAACCCTCCTTCGACGAAAGCACATCTGAGGTAAAGTAAAAAAGTATGAGTGCGATCCAATATCGATGATTTTAATGTTTGTTATCAAACAGCATTCCGACAAGAACGGAGATATATATATATAGAGATATATATATAGATATATATATAGAGAGAGAGATATATATATATATAGATAGATAGATAGATATATATAGATATATATATATATATATATATATATAGAGAGATATATAGAGAGATCTAGATATAGATCTAGATAGCGAATCTCTATCTATATATATCTAAATCCCTCTCCCTGGAGATACTATATCTCTCTCTATAGATCTCTATATCTCTCTATCTCTATATATATCTCTCTCTCTCTATCTATCTCTATATCTCTCTCTCTCTCTCTATATCTCTATATATCTATATCTATAAGTATATGTATATATATATCAACTTAGAGCCCTCATAACTCATATGATAGTGGTAATCTTCGTCAAACAAAGCCTGATATGGGATTCATTAAATTCCCATGAGTGTCAGAGTCTACTTTGAATCGAAAATATTTATGAGGCTTATATGATAACTTCAACCAATAGCTCAAAGGATACGATGCATTGATGAATCCTTAATATCCTCACAAAAGCCTGTGTTTTGTCTGGCCAAGGCATTATATCCGACATGAAAAAATACGCATCATCGCTTGCTTGGCGACAAATGGCCACGGAGAATATGAGTGCCTGTTTTCTGTTGCTACGGCAGTAGGTAAGGCTGTTACGGAATGGAACATATTTTATTCCACGCTGCTTAGAGACAAGCATGCAATGCAAACTTTACTTCGTGTATAGCGGTATTAATCACGAACCACAGTTCGGGACAAATCCTGTCGATGTTAACAGTAAATATGTTCCTTCTAAACTGATATAAAACTTGTCTGTATGTTCAATATACGCGTAGTTTGACTCATTCATACCGTTCATCAGTGTGTGCATGATGCTTTATAACACGAATCAACTAAAATATATTTACCATTATATGGTGGTGTATTATATGAGATAAGTAACCTGTGGTCACTGCTAAGCGTACTGAATGACAGGAAATGGCACCAAGAAACACGACCTCGAACCTTTCACTTTGAAACAGAGCCAACCTGTGTCATGACCTAAGGATATCAATGGCAACTTAACTCAACGTTTCGCCCATCCACTGCAATCTGACTATATTGATGCAGTTCATTTAGCAGAAGGGCTTAAATTCACAACGTGTGCAGAGTTTTGCCATTGCCGTTATTGTGATTTACAAATGTTTGATGGGTTTCATTTACTTTATATAATACACCGTCTTCACTCCGAAATATTGAAGAGCGTCTTTCGTATGATATCCAACGTGTCAATTTGACCATTATGTTATAGAAAGGGATTTTAAAGTGCGATCTATTTGCCGGAAAATAATCAACATCTGCAAATTAAACAACATGTAAATTTAACACGGCAGGAATAAGAAAGTTAACTAAAATCGAAAACAAATTGTATTTAAGAATCCCATTATTAGCAAGCAATGTAAACATATGGCACGATCTCTCTTGAAACAATATAAACAATTTTGTTATGTTATAGTATCTGCACAACAGGGACAATAATGCGTATATCGCGGGATCTGTTATCGAGCGCGATCAAATAGCAATTTGGACTGTATGGGAAAATACCTAAAAAGGGAATCATGTTAATATCGGGACCACATATTCCATACATCAAAATGATGGCTTCCAAAACGCTGGCACATAATGCGAGGTTAATGAAGTAATGCAGGCAGTCACTCGTGTAACCTCATACCTCTTGTTTATTTATCCGCATGGTTCGAAGTATGGAGTGTGGACGCCGCTATATAATGTTGATATAAATTCTTTACATAAGCTAAATAAACTATGTTGTAAAAGTATTACAGTTTCTCCACCTTTGACTAAATTAAGCCATTTATGTCAATCACATATTCTGAGTACAAGACTTGTTTGGTACTATTGTGTTATAATCGTAATAAAATTTGCTTTGAGAAAATCTGCAAATGGCATTTTCTTGTATCTTTATGCGCAAAGTATTCATAGATGCCATTTCAAATTGCGCTCATTGTTTGATAGTACTACTTGGTCGATGTCACGTATCTTTCAATAGTATGAGAAACAGGTGCTTCTACTGTGCAATGATGCGTCAATCTATCATGCACATTTCCTTCTCTTAGTCATATTTTCTTAGATTGCATATTATGATTGCGCATAAACTGATTAATAATCAATGAAACAATTTATGTTGCTGGATTATTATGGTAATTGCACTTTCTCTTGAACTGTGAAACGAAGCGAAAATGTATATAGCTGGGAATGTCAGACCCCCATTGTTAGCAACAAATATCACTAATGGAATTTGACCAAAAATGTACAGAAAACAATTTACAATAGAGCTCATAACAAGTAGTTATAATTCTGGTTGCGATAGACGCATAGTACGGACGAGCATTCATCCATCACAACACAGCGACAAATCCGCATCGGTTTTCGTGCAGGGACTGACAATGATCAATCATTATATCTGGCATGTGGTTTGTGTTTTACTGCAAAGCAGAGAAGAAAGTGAGAATATAATCACAGTGCGCCGGTGACAAAGATTCAAGTCAACTCCGTTGGTGAATATTGCACCATTAACCCAACAACATATCCAATGATGTTTGGTGTGTGCTTTGCACCCAAAAAACTTTTTCAACAACATATGTAGGATTGCAAATTCATGGTATGTACGCTTTCCTATGCGTGGCATTATTTTAGCACATCTACGACTGCAGAGGTATCGACCGAGTACGTCGAACCCAGTGATGGTCTTGTGTTTGTAGACAATACCCAGCCATCCATCGGTAACCAGATAATAGTAGTGACAACATGAGCCACAGAAATGGAAACATACGAAGATTTCGATTACTTCCTTAATATTTATACCACGTAGATGTCGTTATGGACATCAAACATTCAAGCATCCGACTCCTCTTAAGAGCGTTACAAACAGGCCGTCATTATGTATAACAGCACATATGACAAGTCAAATATATATTTTAGTCATTGTATCTGTCGACGGTTAATGATACATATGCTCTGATTAAATTACATGCTAATTAGTTAGACTCCGATCTTGATGTTGATACATAGTCAAGTATTGTTTAGAACATTCTCGGAATGGAGATTGCTGGATCAAATCCACGCTCAAGTGCCGCGCAGTGCAATTGCACATGTGCTTTCCATCAATTGTAAGATATTTAGAGCGCGATAACATGGTCTGAACTGTAAAACTATCCGAACCAACTACCAAAACGAATACTGGCTTGTTTATATGAAGTGCGTAAATAGCAATTGTTACATAGATGGCAAAAGTGAGCAGGTTGGGCGTAAGATCGATAGAGCGAGGATGATTTGTGGCAAATATCTAGAGAATATAACGAATCATATACCGACGGTTGGGATTGAGCGCTCTTTGATAGAGCGAGGATGATTTGTGGCATATATCCAGAGAATATAACGAATCATATACCGACGGCTGGGGTTGAGCGCTTTTAGGCTATAAGGTTTATTTTTGCAGAATGTACACCTCCTTTACATGTGTCACTTGGATTATACCTTATTGCCTCATAGTCACTAAACTGAATTGTAATGCGCAACCGTAAGGCGTCTACATTAACATTTCCCCGTTTAAAAAATCCAAAGCATACACAGCCAGAGCTCTTGAACTTCTTAGCATTATCTCTGAGATATAGTGTAAATTCATCTGCTTAAACGCATGTGTACACGTCTTGCTGTTTGGCCAGTGTATTTTTGAATATTCCTACGACAATCAATTACCCACTTATTTCCTCAAACGAGCGAAGTAAAACCGAAACAACATACACATCATCAAATGTGCCACATGTATCTACATGGTTATCTATATTTTGACGTCGGCTGCACTATTGTCATCAATTTCTATCTGTCGCCAAACGTTGCCTGTAAATATGAATGGACGAGTGATTAGCTACGCTGTCTGCATTTTTAAATCAGCTTTATTCTTATCATAAATGCTGATTTGTCGTAAACTGTTGCATATTAATATGTATAGACGAGTGGTTAGCTACGCGGTCGGCATTTTTAAATCGGCTGTATTCTTATCATAAATGCTTATCTGTCGTAAACTGTTGCATATCATTATGTATAGACGAGTGGTTAGCTACGCTGTCGGCATTTTTAAATCGGCTGTATTCTTATCATAAATGCTTATCTGTCGTAAAACTGTTGCCTATTAACATGTATAGACGAGTGGTTATGGAAAGAATATTATCGGCGGAATCATTGCCAGGATTTTCCTTGCCAGCATTATATGAATAAGTATTAGTACAATTTTTTTAAAACATGGTTAAAAATACAATGTATAAACTATCTATGCGGTCTGATATATCTAGTACTTTCAAGCTATATATGATAAAATATATTTAATAGTATTTAATGTTACATATGCCTTGGCTATGAGCAATGAGAACTCTCTCGTATAATTAAATGTTTAGATGCCTATCTAATAAGGCAGTAAATTGATCTCTTGGTACATTCCAGGACTTCGTCTGATATGCTTTATAACGTGTCCTTATATATGAGATAGCACAAACTGACATTAATGGTCCCTGCAGATCGGCGATGCTAACCACAGGTCGTCTCTATTCAGCACGTGTTTCTAGGAATAACCCCTAGATAACATATCAGTCAGTAGCTGAATTTTAGCTCGGGAGCTCCCAACATTGTTGAATTACACCAAGCGGGACAGCCTACTCCATTATGTAGTCTACCTCTATTATACTGTAGTTTCCCCCCCCCCCTTTGGGTGTTTATTATGGCGGCACAAGGGTAATTGTATAGCCGGCATGTCGCGAATGTCACCATAGAGACTAAAACATTGACCACTACAAGTTTGCTAGGTAATTTAACAATATGTGTTCGCCCGACCTACATCACGACTGTAGCCACTGCTGAACTCGCACTCACTTTCAACTTACTATATAAACACACACACACACACACACACACACACACACACACACACACACACACACACACACACACACACACACACACACACACACACACACACACACACACACACACACATCACGACTGTAGCCACTGCTGAACTCGCACTCACTTTCAACTTACTATATAAACACACACACACACACACACACACACACACACACACACACACACACACACACACACACACACATATATATATATATATATATATATATATATATATATATATATATATATATATATATATATATATATATATATATATATATATATATATATATATATATATATAAAAATATGTGTATATATATATATACTTATAAACCTATTCATATTGGGTCTCAGTGTCAGACCTGAATTACTGGGACCTCCATGATGCGCTATCGATATACTAGAAAAAATCAAACGTTCACCTTCTTTTAACCTGCCCGACACTATATATACCTGTATATATCAATGTTTTCAACATCTTGTGTGTGTAATATGGCACGCTCGTAAGACAGCACTATTGGTTCAGACCCAATATTTCAACTATTATCATTGGGTCGTTCCCTATCATTAATATTCAAAATGGCGCCCGAACGAATGGAACTATTTAAACTATGATGCGCTCATCTTCGTTGACGAGATGCGTCTTTGATTATGTTATAATATGACAACAGGGAATCTTTTTATGTCTCTCTTAACACAAACGCGGTGCCCCAGCTACTATAATACAATAAAAAGAGATGGAATGTATTTGCAGATGGAATGTATTTGAACGATGCATTCAGAATCAAAGCCAACCCTATAATATGGACAGCAAAGGTAAATAATTCATTGATATCGACTGCCATTGATTTTTATCTGTCACTAATCGCCAGTCCCGGTTTATCGACAATATTGGTCACATAATTGTGCGTATCCTTTAGATGTTAGTTAAGGCCGACTTGATATTATCGGTTAACTGCATTGTACTATACTTGCTTGACAATCGACATACCAGCCAGTATTTGAAGACAGCTGCTAGCACAATTTGCAGTACTTTTTGATATCAGGTCATAGATAAGGCAATCTGAAATAATTGTTTTTTCCATTGAAACATCTTGTAGAAGTTGATTTCGTTTTCCATGTTTTGTTTAATAATTTGCAAATATGTGTCAAATTTGAACTTTCAGCAATCTGTCTGTCCCCACACCCACAGTCTGTTTTGTCCAATTTTGAAATAAAATGAAGCAAAGCTTATTCCACATGTAATTTTCGAGAAGAACTTGAGCTTGAATCTCAGGAATGGTTTAACCTTTCAACAGGCTGTCTGTACAGTAGGGACTTTGAAACAACAATGAGTAAATCGTTTGCCTATACAAACAAGATTTTATTTTCAGGAAGTACCATTATCAAACTCAAGTGTGTATCAGTAGCAAACCGCGACTATTCAACCTTACCTTATGTCAGATATATAAAATTTAGAGTTACTCTAAAACAAGATAGGGTCAATTATTTACAGCATCAACCATACATCAGTTACGTTTTCCAAGTCTTATGTTATTCACTTGTGAGCGTATCTGCGCCAAACTTCGACCTTTCAACAATAGTTCTGCTCTCTGCAGATCTGATTTGTGCACACTGGTCCTTGTCTTCTGAATGTATCCCTGAAAGATGTCTTTAAGGATTGCTGTTTCCTTGTCACTCCAGCGCCTCTTTTGTGTTCTGCTCCTTTCAAAAACTGTAAACATAAAATACCACTTATAACTGTACTACCCTCTAAACAGGTCAATGATAACAGTGGCATAATATGTAGAGTTAAAAGCTTTCCAATATTATAATTTGAAACTATATATATCTTTTACATACCTAATGCGCACATAGCAAATTGCATTTATACCATATCCATGCCCAAGGTTATTGCAGTCATGCCTACCTGGCTCCGCTGTCTTGGTGCCAGAATCAATATCAATGACTTCCCTCATGCATGGTGACTCTGCCTCTATATACATTCACATTGCATACTACACATACATGGTAAAGCACAAGAATCAGTGATAAAGCTGCAAATTGTTATATGATGTGTCTGGTGTCTACTCATGCAAGCATTACAAACTTACTCTCAGTAACAGAGGGTAGTTCATCCACATCACAACCTTCTGCATCTTCTTCTTCTATACTCGGAAGATCTGCATCAGCCAAGCAGTTAGTCAATAAATAGGCCTACATCAAGTCCTATATCTTTGTCAACACAATGTGATAGGTTGTTCACTTCAGCAACAAAAATTTGTCAATGTCATTTTATTCAAGGAGCATTTGTGACCTTCAACAGATATATCCTCCAGACGCATTCCTTTCCATTGATTCACCTTGCCATTCTCAACTGTAAGGAGGAGCTGTGAGACCTTAACACAAAACAGTTTTGCGTATGAAGTTAATTATAAATGTTAAATCAGGAGTAAATTAACAGCCAAAGGATTTGGTTAGGCTTGATGAATGCAAAACGGATTTATACTTATCACAGTGCAGTCATAAAAGAAACACAGAACATAGAAAACATGGATAAATTTTCTTTATACTGAGTATACAAAAGTACCTTTGATAACTCTAAAGTAGAATGTGAGAGTCGGTAATATTCCCGATGGGTCTTTGGATCATGGCCAAGATGTTTTGCCAGCATACCAAGCTCACTCTCACTCATGTCCAAAATCTGCACAAAATTGGGCATAGATAAGTGAAAAGAAGCCAATACCTCTGCTCTCTAGTGAACATCATCATTTACAAACTGTAAGTATTGATGTCCATGTCAACAAAACATTAATATCTCAGACATAAACAGAACATTTACTTGGGAGACTGTGGCAATGTACTTCCTCAATTGTGTAGATTTGATGCGCTCTGGGTGTTGCAATCCAGGGCAACTGCCTGCCACTTCTTGTAGCTCGGTGTTTCCACTCATTGGAGTGTCTGCATTTAAGCGCGCAAATAAGAAGGGGTTTGTTGCTGGGACACCAACATCTGCTCTTGTTTTTAAAAGCACTTCTATTTTGTATAATTTGTAAGGACCAATTTGTTAAAAAAACACAGTCAGCAAACAGTACTGCTGTTTGTTTGGAAATAATTGTTCCAGTGTGGGTCGGTGGTTGGTAATTTGCAGGGTCCTGTTGGTCATGAGTTGCAATGACTGGGATGTCTTCATGAACAACAAACTAGGTTTAATATGTACTACCAGCTATATAAATGTTTGTATCTGCAATGGCTGCAATTATCTACCAGTTGTGTTAATATTTGTTAATCAACAAGTCTTTAAGACAAACAGTAATTTTTATCCAAAAAAAAATCTAACCATTACTATTCAGTGATGGGTGGATGTATGGCTCATGCAGGGCAGCAGCTGCATTACTCTGGAGGGATTCGGTTGCAGAAGTTGTAGTCAGTCGAGCATCCTCTTTCATTTCATAGCATGCATCTACACACGATCCAGACAGATATGACATAGATGTGAAGTTTTTGAATGACAAATGTTACATACAGCAGTTGTTGATTGTTACTGTTTTGTGGAATGTTCTTACCAGTGTGGGTCGGTGATAGGTAGATTTCAGCCAATTGTGGGGCATCAAATTCGTTGACCAGGTTCACTTCAGGAGTAACAAATGAAGTTTCATAAGCACAACATGTTAATCAGTAGTTTCACCTACACGTGATCCTGAGAGATGTGAAAAATGTGTTTAACCATATGCAAACTATTATAGTTATAACCGGTTATTGAAACAGCAAGTCATAAAACTTGAAATGACCATACATACTATTGTCATTCATGGGATGTTGAATATCTGGCTCTGGATGAAAATTTGCTTCATGGTCTTCTGGAACAAAAACAAATTCCACTTAAGGAAATTCAATTGAATAAGAAATAATCATGATCATTCTTGTGAAAAAAGATGTTATGTTCTACAGTACATTCTATGGTGTATTATGCAGTAAATATATTACCCCTGCTTGCTATCAGTGCTCTGTTTATGTCCGCGAAGAATTTTTCTAGATATGATGGCATTTTTTTCTTCAGATGGGCTGCATGAAAATACATTAGCGTAGATAAAGTTTATTAGATAGGTATTTTTCCTCAACTGCTTCTACAATTATCCAAATCAGCAACAGTGACAATTGTAATATTTGACATAGGTAAATTTAAAAACTTGGTTAGATTGCGAAACAGATATCTTTTACTGTTTATGGATCCAATATTATATATAGTAAGCTGTCGAAATATGAAGATAACAAAATCACTGGTCCACACCAATGAGAAATGAAAAATAAGGATCTCATACATAATAATAAAGCATGTATGACCAAGACATAGCAGTAAAAAGCATGGTGAAGCAAATATACACCCACAAAAATGAAATACAAGCGAAAACATAAGATGAAATTATTATATCAGAAATCGGCAGCCAAAAATAAATGACCTTAACCTTTAGTTTACAGACAACAGTATTGTACCTTTTCCCTTCTCCAATACTGGATCATCTGCTCTGAATATTTTTATCTTGCTCGGAGGGACATCCATGCTAGATATGACATTTTGCCACAAACAATCTTTATAATTCAATCAAGGCTAACCCAATAATCCCCTACCTTTCCATTCAGGCTTGTAATATGAAATGTCATTCGTTCAATACAAATTGCCTCAACTGCTGCATATAAGTTTAACATCATAGTAAAACAATATATATATATATATAACAGCAGTATATGAATGCACAAAGTGGCATATAACTGCACCGGGCAGCGCTCCCAATACCAATATCTTGTAATTACAAATTTGCAAAATTATATTTCTGAAACAAATTGATTCAAGGGTTTAATTGCTATAGGGCCTAGAATAAGCCAACGTTTCACGACAGCAAGCCCTATTCATTTGAATAGTTAATCATTATTGAACTAAAAACAATCTGTGGAAAATAACAAGAAGGCTAATTACATCGTTTGTTCTTCCCAGAAGCCACAACATGTTCTAAACGGGTGCAGCACATCAGTTCCATTCCTTACGAATCCTGGCCACCAAATGCCTTCGCAGCAAACAAGAACTGTGTCTCCTTCTACAAAATGATTCAGTAAGGTGAGACCACAGATCAGCTTAAAGAAAGCCATGAACTGACTTCTTCTTTCGTCTCAAACAATATTTCAGACATTATACATTAGTTACATTTTTTGTCATTAACCAAGTTCATAATAAATTGCTTGGTTTATCACTTAGTTGATATCTAAACTGACATAATTGCTAAAACTAAAGGAACTGTAAATTGCACATTTTAAATATATCACCATACAGAGTGATTTAAAATAACCTTGATATAGCCTTCTTGTTGGATTGTTATGCAGGTCTGGCAACTTCTGACTGACTCTCTTTCTTTTTTTACCCATTGCTGCAATTTCAATATAATCACAAATATATATATATCAACAAATACATCAAGTATAAGGTTAACACAGCTCTGCATTGAATTGGTGGCCGAATTCCAATGACTAGTTGATCAGGTTTTTGATGTTGTGCGACAATGAGGTGCTGGCAATGAGAAAAGGAGCAATACATTATGTTTGAAGGTGAGGAATTTGTATTCAGGGCAATGATAGACATTTTGGAGGGGGAATTTAGCTCTCTCTGATTGCTTTCTAGTTATAAATGGCAATTATTGTGTGATGAGCCCAAATACACCACTTAACTATAATCACTATGTTTTGTAATGATTCAAATAAGAACAGGACAAGATCTAAAACCTATATGATGCACTGATTATAACTGGATGAGTGTATGCTATCAAATGTTTGTCACTGTAATGCTTATGTCATTTGCAGTGAATTTCAAAACACAAAGCTAATGGTAATATATACATCAAATCGTACCAATTGATGTGATACAATTCGTATCAGAATATATAAGTCAATTCACAAAATCTTACTGATGTAATTGAAACAAAGATATTTCATAAATATCATTTGATGAATCTTGGGAGATACATAGCGAATCCCCGCCCCCCTTTCCTACTTCCTTATCTTATAAACGCTTGCCACGTTTAGCTCTGGTTCTGCTCCTTTAGCCCTCGGAGGAGAGACAGCATGTAGCAGAGTAACATTGTAAAGCTGCTCATGTAATTTTGTTGGTAGAGCACAACAACTTATTCCAAGATATAGAGCAAAGACAAGAATGGTTGCCACTCTCTGCAGAGCATTACTTGATGCTAGGGTTTTATTTGCGTTAGTGAGCTTTCACAAAAACCGATATATGGGCGATCTATTGGTATAATATATTCCCAATAAACTGTATATAAGCCATTGACCCAACAGTAAGTTTTAATAATATATACACTCATTTTACAAAGCTATATACATTATCATGGCATGCCTATTATATATATACTCTATTATTGGGTCCAGACCCAATAAATTGTATAAGCCATGGACCCAACAATAAGTTTTGATAATATATACACTGATTTTATAAGCTATATATGTCATCTCGGCACAGCCTATTATATATATGGAATCGTATTATTGGGTCCAGACCCAATAAATTGTATATAGGCCATGGACCCAACAATAAGTTTTGATAATATATACACTGATTTTACCAAGCTATATATGTCATCTCGGCACAGCCTATTATATATACAACTCGTATTATTGGGTCCAGACACAATAAATTATATATAGGCCATGGACCCAACAATAAGTTTTATTAATATATACACTAATTTTATGGATTACGTCATCACGACACAGGGTATAGTATATATATGGACTATAAATGTATTATTAGGTCCTGAAGCAATAAATGTTATATAAGCCATGGGACCCAACAATAGCTATTAATAATATATATACTCATTTTACGAAGCTATAAGCATCATCTAGACACAACATATCATATATATGGACAACAACAATAAGTTTTGATAATGCATACACTCATTTTACTAAGTTATATGCATCATCATGGCACAGCATTATATATATATATGGACTTGTATTATTGGGTCCTGACACAATAAATGTTATACAAGCTGTAGACCCAATAATGCCTATTAATAATGTATACACTCATTTTACGAAGTTATATGCATCATCTAGATACAGCATATGATATATATGGAATGGTATTGTTGGGTCTGGACCAAATAAATTGTATATAAGCCATGGACCCAACAGTATAATAATATATACACTCATTTCACGAAGTTATATGCATCGTCTGGACCCAATAAATTGTATATAAGCCATGGACCCAACAGTATAATAATATATACACTCATTTTACGAAGTTATATCCATCATCTAGGCACAGCATATGATATATATGGACTGGTATTGTTGGGTCTGGGCCCAATATATTGTATATAGGCCATGGATAGAACAATATTTTTTAATAATATAAACAATCACTTTTAGAAGTTATATACACAGTCAAAAGGGGTTTTTTTCAGGAGGAGTTTTGCTACCCCCAAAACAATCACTTTTAGAAGTTATATACACAGTCAAAAGGGGTTTTTTTCAGGAGGAGTTTTGCTACCCCCATTCAAAGAATGCTAGGGGTAAAAATTCCCCCCTGGGATGAAAATCGTTCAGTCACCAGGAAACATATACTGCATTATCACTATCGGAAGCAGAGGCCAGGGGATGGAATGGATATATGATCAAAATCTGGTGAAAGTAAGTGGGGCTGAGTGGACCAACACGGAATACGACGCTTACTCCTTATCCCCTCCCCAAAACGTTTTAATCTAGTCATTCTATATAAGTAGCATATCGATTACATCATTAACTGATTAAACACTAAATCACGAAACACAGACTACAACATGTGCAACTCTTGTCCGTTATTATTAAAGATGAAGATTTGTTGCACTGCCTTCACGCTAGCCTCAGCAGCCGCGCAGTCCCACCACAAAATGTTCGCGCTCCCCCCCCATCCTCTCCCGCAGATATTTTAGTCTAGGTAATTGATTTAATTAACTAAGCAGTGAGTTATCACAATGAAACTTTTTCGAACAAATACGTGCCTCAAACGTCAGGCAACTCGATTAGGAGCCTGACAGTTCCACCTGCTGCAAATCGCCAATGTTGGAAACCATATGCCCCATGTAGGATACACATATTACACTCCGCTAAACTCCTTTACAAATTGATAAGCGGTATCGCCCGAGGCCGTACTGCGCGGACCATTTGAACTCGTTCCGTCTTCACCACAGTGAGTGGCCAGGGTTCAAATGCATGGAACCGCTTTGAACCGGAGTACTTTAAGATAAGGGTTTTCCCATTTTCCCGTTGCGGATTTTTATGGATGCGTGAAAATACGCATTGGTCCAAATTATAATGCGTCCCAACAACGCGTGAGGTATTGGGGGACGCTGTCAAGTGCTTTGTCATCAGCAGTAATATATCATACAATATTGGATCAGGAACGAACAAATTTTATATAAGCTATAGACCAACAATAAATTCTGATAACATACATTCATATATCAAGTGATTGACGCAATCAAGAGACAAAATATATTACATTCGTCAGGACCCAATTAATTTTTATAAAAGCCTAGATCAATCCGCAATGTTATGTACTGTAGAGTCGTCTAGGGAAGTGATATAGTAAATATGCTATTCGAACGAACTGCTTTTAATAATGAGTTAGTAACTCGGGGTCGGGGAGTGTTTGGTAGATTGTGGCTTTCATTGAAATTTACTCCAATATGCAAAACAAGAAAGGTGAGCAAGAACCAGTACGTCGACCAGGCCAACTCTGCTGACTGGGTAATATACAATTGTTTGGTAACCTCAGCGTCCCTGTTGACCTTACTCATACTAATACAATTCATGTCAGAAGGGACAAGATAAGATCCGATTGGATCAACACAGGACCCACCTGATACACCAAACCCAACCACAGTGCAACTACATCATCTTTGACACCTTTAAAGGTCGCACTTCAAATTATGGCATCTATCAATCGAAGGGGAAAGACATTTTACAGTAAAAAGAATTGTTGAAGGACTCTCACTTGCCCGAAATTATCAGCTGTCTAATGAGCCGTATGTTAAAACATTCATGCATCCAAGCACTAAGTCACAGGTCCACTGTGAACTCCCAAGGTTCACAAGCTGATCAACAGCAAAATGATGG
Source organism: Urechis unicinctus (assembly GCA_034190875.2). Taxonomy (NCBI): domain Eukaryota; kingdom Metazoa; phylum Annelida; class Polychaeta; order Xenopneusta; family Urechidae; genus Urechis; species Urechis unicinctus. Next base: position 35,442,023 of record CM067354.1, on the reverse strand, counting down.
TAAAAAGTATATGCATCTTACATACCGCTATAAGCACTGTTTTTGTGTGTGTGAAACACAACTACATATACGCCTCAGGCTAGAGGCTGCTTGACCAAATGATCATTGTACGCAGCTCTGGCAGCGATGGATTAAACGATAGCACTGTACAATATTTCAGTATGAACTGGACCGTATTCACCAACCACGTCGAGTCTAGACTAATCATTTTGAGTCCTAACTTAAGTCTCTTTACATTTCCCCCCCCCCCCCCCCCCACCAATCAACATTGACAGTGAGCCGCGACATGACTTCGCATTAACACACATAGCGGCAGTAATAAAATCATTGTTTTTAACCGCTCGCAATAAGCTACATTTTCACGGACTGATAAAACATACCAATTTAGTTTTATATCATGGTATCTGGCGCCCCGAGCTTGACCTAGATCATGCTCCAAACGAATTCGACATCCGGTACAAAAAAATCATCGGAAGACCTGCACTTACGTCTCATAGCTCTGTCAACGGTTTTGAGAGCGCTGCTCAGGGGAAGGAAATCAACTACTCGCGCGATATCAGACTTTTTACTCTGCTGAACACGCTGCCCCCCCGCTGCCGCCTTAGCATCGCGTGATTTGCCAAATCGTACCACGGGAGGGGTCGGTGCAATGATGAAAACCACCTAGCATCACTATAGGACGCGCGTACACTGCTCGTCTGCGGGTCACATGGACTCAAATGAATAAATCACTGGGTTTTCATCGGCACTTACGCTGGTCCCTCACCTGGGTTCCCGAGTGCCCTGCACTGGATTGCATCCCACCAAAAATACAAATTTAAAGTGATTATTTTTGTGATACAGATGGTCAAAATCTCAAATATCGTTCGCCCAGCCACCGACACTAGCTCTTTTGAACCAAGTGGAGCTTGCCCTCCCTCTTGGTTCTCGAAGATGGCATTTCCAATGTAGAATATTCGATGATAAGACCTTACCTTCACGATGTCAACTTGATTTAACAAGTCCAATTTAATAAACAATCAGTATTATGTATCGCGTTAGAGTCTCAGGAATCGCCACAACTTGTAAATATGCATAATCGCCTAAAATATGCGAGGCGATTAACTTTTCCGACAATATGGCGGCGAGATTGCGCAATGTAAGTTGGTTGGAAACGAACTTGTTATGATGCTGAATAAAGGAGAGGGAAAGGCAATACTCTCACTGCTGGTGGCTTTAAATTCTTCTCAGTACGTATTTTTAACGTGATAGATTAAGCATGTTTGTCAATCCACCGATAAAAGGAGGATTTTCCTGTTAGACCAACAATGGAGTACCTGATCGCCTGTTGGTCTGTTGGGCTAACCGCCACTCACTCGCTTCCCGATATCATGGCTCCGAGCACTGGGTGACACGAGCGCCTTCGCGCCAATCCGCCGCGCTAAGACTTCATAGTGTTTCAGATGCCACACAAAATCTCTCCGCATCCTACTTCAGCGCTCACGCGACACTTTTACTTGTCTTCACACATCGGGCGACAATCGTCTTATACAGGGGTAATAATTCCGCGACAAATTTACTGTACTATTTCCCCTTTCCCTTCATATAATCGATGGCGGCACATTACTATTGAATCAAAGCGTGAACATATCTGTGGAATGCGTGACAAAAACAAACGTCATTTAATCCGATACAACTGCCTTTACTGGGTACTATGATACCACCGGTCGATTCGCGCTGGTGTATACCTACAAGTCAACAAGTACGAACCATCTTCGATGTATAGAGGGTTTATATGTTAGAAGGAGAGCAAAATGAAGTTTTCTTGGAGGGTCGTTTTTAACTGACTGCCACGTGTGGGAAGATAAAGGTTTTATTCCCCAGATAGATTCCTATCGTCTATGTTGTAAGAGTATCTCCTCGAATAACGCCAGCAATGTCGCATTGTGAGTTTTATGACAGAGTTCTATCTTCAAAGATACGGGATAGAGAGATGAGATAACTTTCCTGACCAATGCAGGTCAAACAGTTCATTGGGATGTTTCAATGAGCAGGAGTGATAGGTTAAACCGGATGACATAAATTCAAGAATAAAATATTTTAAGCATGTTAACAGCTTCATCCACACACGCCAAATGGCCTTGAATCGTGAACATGACTGCAACAGTCCAATTGACTTTGTAAATCAGTTTTACTCCATATCACCGAAGTTTCAAATATGTGTACTACTCACACTAGCATTCCTTTGACAAAGTCATAATATGAAATCTCCCAAGGACGCGGATCGTTGCCATGGCGCCGAAGCAATGGCGTGTGGAGATTTCTCAGGGTAAATAAGCATATGTTGTTTTTAAAAATTGACCGTATCTTTTAATTTTTGGTCATATGGAAGAGATAATCAAATCGATGTGTTGGGGGAGTCTTCATTTATAATATATTAATCGAACAAAATTCATCATTTACATTATACTACCAAACAGCCCAACAACTGCCTTGTCTAAATAAGATCGGCGCGGCGTTTGACCGCCCTACCGTGCGTGCAGCCTGGCCAGAAAATATATGGCCCCCGAACATGGATGCTAAATAAGAAAGCCCTTCTGTAATACTCGCAAGACAGGTATATTCGAGTTTTCAATGTTGCTTACATTATATCCATAATCCAAATAAAATCTCAAGAAAAGTACTTACCCTTCCCGCGGATAGCTAAATATGAGTTTGTAGTAAAGTTTGGCACTGTGTTTAGCCGCTGATACCTTCCCATAAAGATCTGCTACAATTAAATAGCCCTCTTCGGTGAGTTGTTCAGCGAGACGTCTAACTCAGAATCCAAGTTCGGGGCCTGACATTTCTTGCAACCTTCAATTGAATGAGTGGACTTTATTGTGTAAAATGGGAGAATAGCGCTCTATCGTATTTGAAGATATACTATACCCAGCCATAGCACTGTACATCTATTTACTGAGGAAGGAATCCGGTGCAATAATAAGAAAGCTAAACTTGGCCCGGCATGTCAAAATCTTAGCGTTAGGAACTCAGGGCATGGTTTGCATAAGCGTGTGACAATCATGTGATGATTATAGTGAAATAATGACTAAGATATCGTCCCGAACTTGTCCACATTTGCTCCTAGATTAATCCTCGGTGTAAATTTCATCTGTAAACCATGACTTAACAGCTATAGTCTGGGTGAAATGGATTAGATTGTCTGACTAACCTGATGCGGCTTGATCGAAAAGATGGCGAACATGAACGCGTGTGGACATGAAAATCGTAGGCGCGATACTATTGGTCGAGTGCCTACGCGCGTGCGACCAACCAATCACAGCGCACTTCTATATACATTTGTATATAGCAGTTCTGGATAATGATAACAGGTGGCGCAAGCGGCCGGTGTACTGATGGGCTAGACCCAACATTTCAGGTTTAAGGCGTAGCCATATTTCATCATAAGCATTGCAGAACGAACGAACGAGACTATAATTATTATTGGGTCAGAAAATTATTGGGTCCAAGACCCAATATTAAGGAGTGTTGGGTCTTGACCCAGTATTTCGAGTAAAAAAACCGACGAAGACCCAATATGAATAAGTTTATAAAACTATATATATATATCCCTATTTTGCATACCACTGTTGTTAATATTTAAGTAGCTTACTTAATTGTTAATGTATATTTCACAGTTTGAGCCGTTTGAGTCATTAACTCCACCTTAAACGATGATTCCATGGCAATGTAGCATATTATTACGGCTGTCCACTTAGCAGGTGACAACATGCCTTGCTGCGTTATAAACGTGTCATAAACATTAGCGAGTCAAAACAAACACCAGTGCTTTACCACACAAGATGAAGGAATCACCAAATGCCAATGCATACGCCACAACTGCAACCGATAGCCCTACATAGGTTTCATTTTGTAATCAATCAATAAACGGCTCTTCAACTCTGCGTGAATAACACAGATGGCCAATAGTTGAAATATCAAAGAGTCGATAGAAGTGGAACAACCGCGGGGTTTAAAATGCGATATCAGATATGGTCCGCCAGTATCAACCATCAGACATTTTCAAATAGTGCAAGCAAAGACCGTATCAATGGAGAAACACTATAGTAATGACAATTACGTGACCTGTTTAAGAAAACGGCAATCATTGCATCAGTTGCATCAATTCGCCAATCCACACACGGACACAGAATACGATATCGCTCACACACACATACACAGACACAGACACACACACAGACACACACACAGACACACACACACACACACACACACACACACACACACACACACACACACAAACGCACACATACGCATACATACACATGCACAAATACACGGACACACACTCCGACACAAGCATCGACCAATATCAATATTGCCAGCTAAGAAGGGGCATATCATTTACTAGCAGTACCTTGTCTCTGATGTACGTCTGGGGCCAAGTGATCTCGGTTGATTGAAGCGAAACCTAGAAAAATGTCAATTAAATTTATCATAGGTCTTACTTACGACACGAGCATTTGTACAATATGATAATAGATTAAACTGAATAGACCGGAATGGCGATGATAGATTAAACTGAATAGACTGGAATGGCTAGGATCTTTACGGTAAGACCCTACTTAGTTGACTTTTATACTACAGTTCATTTCTTTTTTTTATTTGCAGATAAATGGTTAAAGCCGTCAGAGCCCTTAAAATGAGGATGATAAGCAGGTAATGGTGTTCCATGGCCTATTAATCTTTTTATTCTAAGAGCTGTACCGGCGGTTTCATGATGGAGCATCTGTTAAGCGAGTGTGTAGGTGCTTGATAAGGTCATTACATTGTTAATGACTTATTCAAAGCCAGTCAAATTAGCGCACATGATTGATGTTGGCATTTTTCAATATTAGACCATCATTGAATTGAATCAGCACAACCGCTCTATTTCTCAACGATGTCGGTCTACATAATGCGCCCTACTTACCGGACTATCAACAATGCCATATAAATCGAGAGCTTGGCATCTGAATTTGTCAGCATCTGCGTTATCGCTTTTGTGATATGATGCAAAGGACAGGCACGCCAGCAATACAAAACATCCATATTAGCCTAGTAAATCATGGAGGATATCCCAGGCAATCACATCTGTCGTCAAGTTGTTACTTGAAAGTTTTTCCTCTGTGTCCCTGAC
>CM067354.1:35391693-35436762 GCA_034190875.2 Urechis unicinctus | reverse complement strand
AAAATACATGTGATTATACAAAGTACAAAAGGTGAAAACAAGTCTTTTTTTTCACCTATTCCATGCTACGATAATTGCTTGTTACAACCATAAAATTCATATGTTCGTAACTGCAGTAGTATGGAGGAGGAGATAAGTTGCAGAAAATTGGAAGACATAATAAAGGTCGAGAGCAATAAATAGTACGCACGCTGTTGGAGGTTAAGTTTATATACTCCGCTACAGAGAATGTACATGCTTCAATACGCCGTCCTCAATGAATTCCGTTTTCAAGTGGATCCCACCTATTCAATAAACATTCAGATTTGTCTGGCTTAAAGGTATTTCAAACCGCCCGCATCCACCCGGTGAACTTAAAGTGTAAGGGAAATCAAGCTTGACTAAAGTTAACTTAAAAGAAGCAAAGATGAGAAACACCAAGTGGCAGGGTAGGTCCGCTGAGGCGTCTCGTAAGAGTCCGTTGATTTCTTGTATCGCTGCAGTCTACACCGATTTCGTAAAGATGCTACAAAAAGAAAATCCTGGCTTCACAAAATAAGGCGAAAACAAGGTCCAGAAGGAGGGTTAACGGTGAGTTGATTACACCCACAGGGTAGAATATGTTAGCGTTTTTAGAGGTCTTGATTGTGAACTACAGCGTGTGTACGCGGGTATAGGCGTTACTCCGCCTTACATGACCATATGCGGTAAATCAAATGAATAGTACCAACTTTATTGCACCGTAACGGCACCTACATTAAAAACACATATATATATATAGAGATAGAGATCAGATAGAGAGATATAGATATATATATAGATATTATAGAGATATATAGAGATATAGATATATAGATAGATATATATATATAGATATATACGTATATAGATATATATATATATATATATATATTATATATATATATATATATATATATATATATGATATATATAGATATATATATATATATTATACAAATATATATTGTAACACCCGAGGTGTGTTAGCTAGAAGTGTTATTTCAGCAACCAGGATTCTAGACTCGTCTGCATAGGTATGTTTATTTCTTTGGTAATATCGCAATGACAGCAACGTGATGACGACGGTTTTGACTGAAAATAAAATAAAACAAAAATGGGCCAACAGAAAAAAAGCAGCTAACCGCCCAAGGTGATTTATCTGGGACTATACATTTGCTAGATCAAAGAACTCACACTCCTGGGTCCTCTGGGTTTCAAAGGGGGGTAGAGAGAGAGAGAGATATAGATAGAGAGAGAGAGAGAGAGAGATAGAGAGAGAGATAGAGATAGAGAGAGAGAGAGATAGAGAGAGAGAGAGATATAGAGATAGAGAGATAGAACGAGGGAGAGAGAGAGAGAGAGAGATAGAGAGAGAGAGAGAGAGATATGAGATAGAGAGATAGATAGAGAGAGATATATATATTATATATATATATATATATATATATATATATATATATATATATATATATATATATATATATATATATATATTAATGTATATATATTGCCCAGGATATAGTGTATCTATAAATGGCCCAGAAATTATTTTTTATGGTACAGGGTCTACATCGTTAACTAGCGTCGCGTTTACTTTCGAATCTGCAAAACTCGCGCTCAGGTCTTGGACCCGCTTTTTTAGCCCGAATTAGCGAGTTATATTAATAAAGTAGGAACAAATACGTCTTATTGGCATCCGCCTTCCGTAATAGCGCGCTTTCATAATTAGCTTCTCTGAGCGAGGTGTTGAAGCCACGGCAATATGGTGAGAATAAGGTGAGAAAACGTTTGGCGCATGAGGTGAATAAAAGCCAGCCCACAATTTGATGAAATTAGCTCATTTTTGCATTTCCCATCGACCATCTACTTTAAAAAAATTTCAATATAATAAAATTCATTTTCATTTCTTATACGTATAGCAATCCTAACCCGCAAAAAAGGCAGATGACGCGCCAAGCTAGTTTCCCCTCTGTTCGCTAGGGGTCACTTCTTAAGACCCACATTCGCTAACTCACGCTTTCATTTAACTCGCGGCTCCAATTTATGGATCCGGATTGGCGCGAGTTATCGGGTTAGCGCTGTATGCAGTGCATAGATTTTTGGCACTGCACGGCAGTCAATTGCGTGTACCCCTTATTCTCGCCATACCCCCATCCGAATTTATGTAAATAACGAGTACATCGCTGTACAGCCTGCAATTAGTCCAAATACGCCTCTTTTCAATCTCCGCAGTGCAGATAACAGATCATTGTGCCATTTTTAAGATATTTCGTACAGGGCAAATCTTGTGTTTGTCTGCACATATGTTTGGGTGTGAATATTTTCGTGTTCATGTCTGTTTGTGAGTGTGTGGATATGTGTGTTCGCTTGTTAAGTCTGTGTTAGTATGTGTGTTTGCTAGTATTTAACTATTATATGCTGATGAATTTATTCCTTTCTATCGACTCGGAGCAGAGTAGCCGAATGTGTGAAGTGACAGCTCCAGAGAAATGAACATCCCAACACTGGTAGGCTGAGATGGGTGTGAGATTGAGCTGGTTTTTGCTTGAAACCAAACAGCGTATGTCTTCCATGCGGCAAACGCAGAAATGCGTAGCAGCTATTGCTGACATGCCCAGCTTTGTTTTAAAGAACTATCTGAAGGTCTCGTTACTCTACACAACTTCCCGGCATTCATTCTTCAGTCCCGATTTTGTCTCGCAATTCGTGATTACAATGGTTAGGCGTAATTCTACGCTACTTGATAGTTCTTACCACGATGGATGATGAATCGCTGTTGTGATTAGCAAAATAATAGATTACATTGCGATGGCTCAATAATTGCCTTTTCTATGGGTACATGTCGCCCGATCTTTGTTCCTTCTCTCTATAATTACCCGAAATTGGTGCTGTCGAGTTCGGTCTTCACATTTCCATATGCATGACTGGAACAGGATGCTGGAACATTCGCCTCTTTTTGTTCCATACTATCATAATGCGACCATCATAACGTCGAAATTTGTTTTTCTGGTCTTTTGCGATGGTGGGTTCTTCTTTCGTATTAATGGATATCTTATTTATAGTAGTGCGTCTCTCTTCACCTGTGTGAAGTTGAATTTAATCAAATTAACAGTCAATCAAATACATATGAACGCAAGACAAGGGGCCATACTTGGTCAAGAACACTCACACACACCTCTCTCTCTCTCTCTCTCTCGCATACACACTTTCTCGCAGCAATCTTTTCTCGCGCACAGAAAGAGCTCTCTCACTCCCTCCCTCTCTCTCTCTCTCGCCTAGTCCTCTCTCTCTCTCTCATCTCCTCTCTCAGGCATCTTCATCTCGAGTCTCGAGAGAGAAAGAGAGCGCGAGGAGCGGGCCTCTCTTCGGCTCTCTCTCTCTCTCTATCTCTCTCTCTCCCTCCTCTCTCTCCTCTCTCTCTCTCTCTCTCTCTCTCTCTCTCTCTCTCTCTCTCTCTCTCTCTCTCTCTCTCTCTCTCTCTCTCTCTCTCTCTCTCTCTCTCACACACACACACACACACACACACACACCCACACGCACTGCGATCTTAGTCAATAGTAAAGTTGGAAAGGCGACTTTAGCTCCGAGATGTGTTATCCAATCTTATGACACACTGACAATTGCTGTGTTATTGACGTACCAGGTGCTCTTTTAAATGTTAGATTAGCACCAACCAGACCCATATTCAGGACTGAGGGTGATTAATATGCACTATATGCCACATCAGGTTGTGGGAAAAGTCACTTGATATATCGCGCGTCATGTGTTAGGACACGCGACATGGTATTTCACACCTGTGAATTTATTTTTAAAAAGCAGTGTTCAACAATACTTTTTTATTTGGTATGTGCTTTCAAATGTCATATCAAAGCTTCAAAAAAAGCTTACTAAGGGGTAGCTCCGGTCGAAAGGTAATATGAATATAAACCGTTCTGCTCCGATATATTAGGCCCACATTAAAACATGCGTTTGACTACAGCGCTGGGTTTGGCATCTAGAAAACAACATATATCAAGAGCCTGTGAAGACAAAAATCACAGAGCACCAAAAGCTTACCCCCGATCGATGCTATTCTTTAAGAAATGCCATCTATACATCATTTCCGAAAAATCGCGATGCGATAAACGCCATTTTGTAAAATATTGGGTTGCGTGATTTCCCGCGATTCTTCTACCGCCTCATCCGCATTGCCTCCCTCCTAAGCTTGCATAGCGCGTTGACGCACTTTGAATACAATCTGCTGTATCTTATCGAGTTCTGACACAGGAAGCAATAGTCGTCGATGGGTCACGTCATTCCGAGCATGCGCGATGAACGTGGTCTTGAACTTGAAAACAAACATGTTGCTGTGTTTAGGACTTTCTACCGCTTCCAAATAGATCGAACTATAACTAATTACCATGGATGAAATTCCCCGCCACAAAGAGATAAAATTGTCCGTGAACATCCTTGCATTCTAAAACTCCATCCCTTGGGTATGTTTGGTGTTTGGTAGTTGTCTGAATCGATCTCAAAATTTATAACATTGCATCGTTTTCAAACAAAGTAAGACGTCTACTCAGATGTCTTGTAGGGCTTACTAAGGGGCTAGATTAAACGGCTTGTAATGCAATCAGGTCGCCGTTGGAAACAAATTTTTACCAGCAACGAACTGCTTGTCACTTTCTATATCTTAAAATGAAAGCTTCACTATACGCATGCGCTGATATAGTGCACGATTAGTAGATCGTTCCAGGTAAAATCGCTTTTTGAACGACTACAATTGAGAATAAAATAGAAATATAAAACCAAAGGAGATGGTTTGTAAAGTTAGCCGCTGATGTATAAATGTGTTGGCTTGTGAGCGAAACCATTAACAGTTGTCAGGCGATATAGCGTTCTGATATGTGTGAGAGGCATTGATGAATGTCGTGATGAATGGTCACATCCGGCGAATCATTCACAAGCACGATGTTGGCGTCGACGAAATCCAGCTGCAGTTTGGTGAATATAAATAGCAATCGTCAGGGCGCAGGGTTTACCCGCACGGTTTCAATCAACAAACATTACACAAACCTTGCACGCAAACAACTTTATATACCAATATATGAAGTTGCATTTTAAGGAAGAAAATGTACATTCATGAATTTATCTGCAAGAAGATATATACATGTGATGATGAAACGAATGTATTGAGGATGATATGTCGCCATCGCTAGACACAGAGCCTATCGAATCACATTCCAAGTACAAGCTGAATTGTCTCCTGAATAATATGGTCCTTTACGGATCAAGCCGCAGCTTTCGTCCCTAAGACAATGTGGAATCCCAGGCATTTGTATAATATCTTAATTTAAAAAAGATATCTATAGCGGCAACGCGTCTCAGTGTATTGTGTCGCTAAATACAAAATCACGGATCGGAGTAGGATACCTGGGACGTGGGGGGAGTGGTGTGGAGGACTGAAACATTGCCCTCATTTTGTTCCATACTAACATAATGCGACCATCATAACTTCGAAATTTGTTTTTCTGGTCTTATGCGATGGTGGGTTCTTCTTTCGTATTAATGGATATCTTATTTATAGTAGTGCGTCTCTCTTCACCTGTGTGAAGTTGAATTTAATCAAATTAACAGTCAATCAAATACATATGAACGCAAGACAAGGGGCCATACTTGGTCAAGAACACTCACAGACACCTCTCTCTCTCGCATACACACTTTCTCTCGCACTCTTTCTCTCGCACTCTTTCTCTCTCTCACTCCCTCCCTCTCTCTCACTCCCTCCCTCTCTCTCTCTCTCTCTCTTCTCGAGAGAGAGAGGAGGAAGAGAGCTCTCTCTCTCTTCATCTCAAGAGCTCTCGAGAGAGAGCTGAGCTCTCTTACTCTCATCTCCTCTCTCTCTAGACTTCTCTCTCTTTCTCTCTCTCTCCTCTCTCTCTCTCTCTCTCTCTCTCTCTCTCTCTCTCTCTCTCTCTCTCTCTCTCTCTCTCTCTCTCTCTCTCTCTCTCTCTCTCTCACACACACACACACACACCCACACGCACTGCGATCTTAGTCAATGGTAAAGTTGGAAAGGCGACTTTAGCTCGGAGATGTGTTATCCAATCTTATGACACACCGATAATTGCTGTGTTATTGACTTACCAGGTGCTCTTTTAAATGTTAGATTAGCACCAACCAGACCCATATTCAGGACTGAGGGTGATTAATATGCACTATATGCCACATCAGGTTGTCGGAAAAGTCACTTGATATATCGCGCGTCATGTGCTAGGACACGCGACATGGTATTTCACACCTGTGAATTTATTTTTAAAAAGCAGTGTTCAACAATACTTTTTTTATTTGGTATGTGCTTTCAAATGCCATATAATAGCTTCAAAAAAAGCTTACTAAGGGGTAACTCCGGTCGAAAGGTAATATAAATATAAACCGTTCTGCTCCGATATTTTGGGCCCACATTAAAACATGCGTTTGACTACAGCGCTGGGTTTGGCATCTAGAAAACAACATATATCAAGAGCCTGTGAAGACAAAAATCACAGAGCACCAAAAGCTTACCCCCGATCGATGCTATTCTTAAAGAAATGCAATCTATACATCATTTCCGAAAAATCGCGATGCGATAAACGCCATTTTGTAAAATATTGGGTTGCGTGATTTCCCGCGATTCTTCTACCGCCTCATCCGCATTGCCTCCCTCCTAAGCTTGCATAGCGCGTTGACGCACTTTGAATACAATCTGCTGTATCTTATCGAGTTCAGACACAGGAAGCAATAGTCGTCGATGGGTCACGTCATTCCGAGCATGCGCGATGAACGTGGTCTTGAACTTGAAAACAAACATGTTGCTGTGTTTAGGACTTTCTACCGCTTCCAAATTGATCGAACTATAACTAATTACCATGGATGAAATTCCCCGCCACAAAGAGATAAAATTGTCCGTGAACATCCTTGCATCCTAAAAACTCCATCCCTTGGGTATGTTTGGTGTTTGGTAGTTGTCTGAATCGATCTCAAATTTTATAACATTGCATCGTTTTCAAACAGAGTAAGACGTCTACTCAGATGTCTTGTAGGGCTAACTAAGGGGCTAGATTATACGGCTTGTAATGCAATCAGGTCGCCGTTGGAATCTTTTTTTTTTATCAGCCACGAACTGCTTGTCACTTTCTATATCTTAAAATGAAAGCTTCGCTATACGCATGCGCTGATATAGGGCATGATTAGTTGTTCGTTTGCAGGTAAAATCGCTTTTTGAACGACTACAATAGAGAATTAAGTAGAAATATAAAACCAAAGGAGATGGTTTGTAAAAGTTAGCCGCTGAATGTATAAATGTGTTGGCTTGTGAGCGAAACCATTAACAGTTGTCAGGCGATATAGCGTTCTGATATGTGCGTGAGGCATTGATGAATGTCGTGATGAATGGAGAACATGTTTTCACAATCTAGTCGTTGGAGATGTCACTTCAGGTCAAATTAGAAGTCTAACACAACTACATGGTCACACCCGGCGAATCATTCACAGGCACGATGTTGGCGTCGACGAAATCCAGCTGCAGAGTTTGGTGAATATAAATAGCAATCGTCAGGGCGCAGGGTTTACCCGCACGGTTTCAATCAACAAACATTACACAAACCTTGCACGCAAACAACTTTATATACCAATATATGAAGTTGCATTTTAAGGAAGAAATGTACATTCATGAATTTATCTGCAAGAAGATATATACATGTGATGATGAAACGAATGTATTGAGGATGATATGTCGCCATCGCTAGACACAGAGCCTATCGAATCACATTCCAAGTACAAGCTGAATTGTCTCCTGAATAATATGGTCCTTTACGGATCAAGCCGCAGCTTTCGTCCCTAAGACAATGTGGAATCCCAGGCATTTGTATAATATCTTAATTTAAAAAAGATATCTATAGCGGCAACGCGTCTCAGTGTATTGTGTCGCTAAATACAAAATCACGGATCGGAGTAGGATACCTGGGACGTGGGGGGAGTGGTGTGGAGGACTGAAACATTGCCCTCATTTTGTTCCATACTAACATAATGCGACCATCATAACTTCGAAATTTGTTTTTCTGGTCTTATGCGATGGTGGGTTCTTCTTTCGTATTAATGGATATCTTATTTATAGTAGTGCGTCTCTCTTCACCTGTGTGAAGTTGAATTTAATCAAATTAACAGTCAATCAAATACATATGAACGCAAGACAAGGGGCCATACTTGGTCAAGAAACACTCACAGACACCTCTCTCTCTCGCATACACACTTTCTCTCGCACTCTTTCTCTCGCACTCTTTCTCTCTCTCACTCCCTCCCTCTCTCTCATCTCTCACTCTCCCCCCCGACTTTCTCCTCTCCTCTCTCTCTCTCCCTCTCTCTCTCTCTCTCTATCTTCTCTTCCTCTCTCTCTCTTCATCTTCATCTTCAGTGCTCTCTCTCTCTCGCTTTATCTCTCTCTCATCTCTCTCTCTCACTTTATCTCTCTTCTCTCTCTCTCCCTCTCTCTCTCTCTCTTCTCTCTCTACTCTCTTCTCTCTCTCTCTCTCTCTCTCTCTCTCTCTCTCTCTCTCTCTCTCTGCCTCTCTCTCTCTCTCACACACACACACACACACACACCACACGCACTGCAATCTTAGTCAATGGTAAAGTTGGAAAAAGGCGACTTTAGCTCGGAGATGTGTTATCCAATCTTATGACACACCGATAATTGCTGTGTTATTGACTTACCAGGTGCTCTTTTAAATGTTAGATTAGCACCAACCAGACCCATATTCAGGACTGAGGGTGATTAATATGCACTATATGCCACATCAGGTTGTCGGAAAAGTCACTTGATATATCGCGCGTCATGTGCTAGGACACGCGACATGGTATTTCACACCTGTGAATTTATTTTTAAAAAGCAGTGTTCAACAATACTTTTTTTATTTGGTATGTGCTTTCAAATGCCATATAATAGCTTCAAAAAAAAGCTTACTAAGGGGTAACTCCGGTCGAAAGGTAATATAAATATAAAACCGTTCTGCTCCGATATTTGGGCCCACATTAAAACATGCGTTTGACTACAGCGCTGGGTTTGGCATCTAGAAAACAACATATATCAAGAGCCTGTGAAGACAAAAATCACAGAGCACCAAAAGCTTACCCCCGATCGATGCTATTCTTAAAGAAATGCAATCTATACATCATTTCCGAAAAATCGCGATGCGATAAACGCCATTTTGTAAAATATTGGGTTGCGTGATTTCCCGCGATTCTTCTACCGCCTCATCCGCATTGCCTCCCTCCTAAGCTTGCATAGCGCGTTGACGCACTTTGAATACAATCTGCTGTATCTTATCGAGTTCAGACACAGGAAGCAATAGTCGTCGATGGGTCACGTCATTCCGAGCATGCGCGATGAACGTGGTCTTGAACTTGAAAACAAACATGTTGCTGTGTTTAGGACTTTCTACCGCTTCCAAATTGATCGAACTATAACTAATTACCATGGATGAAATTCCCCGCCACAAAGAGATAAAATTGTCCGTGAACATCCTTGCATCCTAAAACTCCATCCCTTGGGTATGTTTGGTGTTTGGTAGTTGTCTGAATCGATCTCAAATTTTATAACATTGCATCGTTTTCAAACAGAGTAAGACGTCTACTCAGATGTCTTGTAGGGCTAACTAAGGGGCTAGATTATACGGCTTGTAATGCAATCAGGTCGCCGTTGGAATCTTTTTTTTTTATCAGCCACGAACTGCTTGTCACTTTCTATATCTTAAAATGAAAGCTTCGCTATACGCATGCGCTGATATAGGGCATGATTAGTTGTTCGTTGCAGGTAAAATCGCTTTTTGAACGACTACAATAGAGAATTAAGTAGAAATATAAAACCAAAGGAGATGGTTTGTAAAGTTAGCCGCTGATGTATAAATGTGTTGGCTTGTGAGCGAAACCATTAACAGTTGTCAGGCGATATAGCGTTCTGATATGTGCGTGAGGCATTGATGAATGTCGTGATGAATGGAGAACATGTTTTCACAATCTAGTCGTTGGAGATGTCACTTCAGGTCAAATTAGAAGTCTAACACAACTACATGGTCACACCCGGCGAATCATTCACAGGCACGATGTTGGCGTCGACGAAATCCAGCTGCAGAGTTTGGTGAATATAAATAGCAATCGTCAGGGCGCAGGGTTTACCCGCACGGTTTCAATCAACAAACATTACACAAACCTTGCACGCAAACAACTTTATATACCAATATATGAAGTTGCATTTTAAGGAAGAAATGTACATTCATGAATTTATCTGCAAGAAGATATATACATGTGATGATTGAAACGAATGTATTGAGGATGATATGTCGCCATCGCTAGACACAGAGCCTATCGAATCACATTCCAAGTACAAGCTGAATTGTCTCCTGAATAATATGGTCCTTTACGGATCAAGCCGCAGCTTTCGTCCCTAAGACAATGTGGAATCCCAGGCATTTGTATAATATCTTAATTTAAAAAAGATATCTATAGCGGCAACGCGTCTCAGTGTATTGTGTCGCTAAATACAAAATCACGGATCGGAGTAGGATACCTGGGACGTGGGGGGAGTGGTGTGGAGGGGTGGCTCTTTGCACATCGCTCCCATTACCCCCCCCCAGTAAATTTCTATCATGGCCTATGACGATTGGTGAAGGGGATGCATACTTACAGTAAGTAACAACACTGGTGATTGGCTGTTAGTTTGTCCATATCATCACCCCCTCTCCCTCACCACCCCTCCCTGTCCACAAGGCTTCGACGATTGAATGTGGACGGACTGCGCAATTCAACGTTACCCGATGCCAAGACGGAGGCCTTACGCCGCGCGTATTACAGTGCCGTAAGCTACGTAGACAGTTTAGTTGGGGATGTTCTCGATGGTTTAGAGAGTCTGGGCTTGGAGCGGGAGACCGTGGTGGCTTTGTGGGGAGATCATGGTTACATCCTTGGAGAACACGGTGGATGGTGTAAACATAACAACTTTGAGCTGGCCACACATGTTCCACTCATGTTGAAAATCCCGGGTTTAACGGATGATGGTTTGACAAGCTCCGCTTTGGTAGAATCCGTCGATATATATCCCACTCTGGTTGAGGCAGCAGGATTACGTCAAATTCCGGTTTGTCCCAGAGAATCAAACCAATTTGCTACTTGCAGAGAAGGTACAAGTTTTATGCGACTGATCAATCAATCATCAAATATCAACTGGAAAAGCTATGCTTTCTCGCAATACCCTCGTCGCAATGGGAATATCATGGGGTACACCCTACGTAGCGATCGCTTTCGTTATACCCAATGGGTCGGTTTCAGCAAGGCGACAGCTCAGCCGGACTGGGATCACGTTGTCGGAGAGGAACTCTATGATCATGATATTGATCCCGATGAGAATAGGAACGCCGCGGATGATGCTCAATATGCCCACGTGACCCACGAGCTGAGCACGGCGCTGAGGAATGGCTGGCGAAGTGACATGGCCGACTTGTAGTTATCTTGATAAGTGCTGTCTGTGGGCTGGTTAAGAAAAACCTGTCGAAATTTTTGACTTTTTTCGATTTCTAAAAACAATGGTCGGCATCAATGATGATCAGAACAGAGATGTTTTTTTTATCGAGTATACTCCGCTACAGAGAATGTACATGCTTAACGCCGTCCTCAACGAATTCCGTTTTCAAGTGGAATTCCAATGTCTCGGATCAGCCGTGAAACCTGATTGTACATGTTAGTAACTTAAGTTCTCATTCGCCGCTTGAGCTAACGAACAGGTCTATGGTGGAATTGTAAATTGATGGCCAAAGTACAGAGCTTACTATCAATCGCTAGAGGCCTCTGTCAGACCCACGGTAACCCACCATGTTCAAAGTCTTCCATTTTCTATATCGAACCAAACATTCGAGACCGGCTACTAGAGCAAAAGAAAAACGCTATGTTTCGTGTCGAGCAAAATGTAATTATGTTAGTGGTGATGATCGGTACTTTATGAAGATAATTATTTATTTTGTATTTGTGTCTTGAGAAAGCACATACTTGGTATGTCGAATGGCTGAATGATAATAATATTGTAAATGTCTTATTAACAATTCATTGCCGTTCTCCATTAAATTGGTGGTCTAATAAACAACAATATTAAATCCGAATATAGTTTTACAAAGGCTGTTAGCTGTGGGTGTTTCAGAGGATTCTTAAACAAATATTGACTCATGGATTTTATCAATACTACTTGCGATGAACGCTTTGGATGGACATGAAGCGTTAAATCAAAGCATATTAATCCTATGTTGGTGTAAACAGTTATTTATTTGAATATTTGAAACACCTTGGTGTATGCCACATGCAAATAATAAAATCCTGAATACTCTTTGGAATGGGGTCACACACGTTACCTCTAGTTTAGTCGCAAGAATGTGTCTAGGCAGAGAGGGATAAATATTGCCAAGGACATTTCTAAAAGACGAATTCGTTGACTCACTCCTAAAAAAAACCATGCCACCTCACAAAAGCAAATCCATACTTTGCATTGCAGTTACTATGCACCTTAATGCATTTTGACAGCCCCAGCACGATATATCGGGCTGCTTTTCCATTATTGATGTAACCCATGGCAACACAACACACTCTATTATTTTATAAGAAACCAGCACAGTAGTATAGGTAATAGGGGTCCTAGCGCAGGGGCAGCAATGAGTCGCGGGGGGCTGGGGACCACGAGTCGCAGGTGACAGGGGCAGGGAGTTATCCAACCAGCCAGCAACCATATTTACAACAGACTAAGTTAGGGCAGCCAACCCCAGTAGCAGGTAGCGAACACGGGAACATTTGGGGGGACCAGACCAACCCACCAAATCAAATCGCCCCCACCCCCACATATCCAACCAGCTAGCAACCATATTTCCAACAGACTAAGTTTCGGTCACCGTTTCGGGTCACGACTTCCTCTTTTTCATTTTTGTACCCCTTTTAGACTAACAGCGCAGTATAGTAATGACGCCCCACCACACACACGCGAAACAAGCTCAAGTTGACTATGCTGAAATCCACGGCACAGCCCCACCACCCTACCCACGCGCGAAGGTCGCCCTGGTGGCACTCGAAAAGAAAAACGCCTTCAACAGGAAGTACAAGGAAATCTACGCAAGACTGAGAACCATGGTGATTCGTGACCCAGCCACTCCACCGACTCCACTCCCCCGACTCTGGTCCAAAGTGGCGAAAGCACCGACCCCACACCCCTGGCCCGCCTCTAGGAGACCACTTCCCCTCATAAGGCCGGTCCCAGTTCCCCGAACAAGCCTCAGACCAGTCCCCACTCCCCGCCTCAAATTCAGGAGAACCAAGCTGGCCATCAACAACCAACTGCGAGGCAGGGTCATGAACGTCCCCAAGACCCACCCCTACGCCCCGGACCTCCTGACCTTCCAGAAAGGCGTACAACCCCACGTTCGTAAAGTTCTGGCAGAGGAGATGAACCTGCTAGGTGGCCTCAAAACCCAGCTCGCAGTCAAAGTAAGTCTCTACAAGACCGACAAAGATGGTGTCACAGAGTACACAGAGCCAGTCCTACGAAACAAGCAGCAAACGGTTCTAGGCAAAGAAGACATTGACTCCGCAATAGATCCGGCCGGCCCCAAAATCCAGGAGATGCTGGAGAAGTGGGTCAACCTAGATTCTGGGTGGATGTTCGAGGTGGTAGAAACCATCTGTATCGACATCGCGAAGTATCAACCACTCAAATGTAGCTCCTACCTCCCCCTACCACCAGCACTGGCAAACAAAGGGGCCATCATAAACGTGAGGAACCGAGATGACTTCTGCATCCTATGGGCCATCGTCTCAGCCATCAACCAAGCCAGCAAGGATCCGCAGCAGACATCAAAGTACAGCATCCAGTGGCTCAAGGATAAGCTAGAGGGCTCAGGCGTGTGCTACCCAACCCCGATCGCCCACGTCAGAAAAATCGAAACCGGTCTCGACAGAGGTCTGAACGTATTTGGCTGGGACGGGAAAGCTGGCAGAAGCAACTTCCAGCCCCCTGCGTCATTTACGCTGACTTCGAGGCCCACACAGTGAAGCTTCCAGGACCGGCCCTCAATCCAGAAAAGAGCAACACCCAGAAGACTCAGGAACACCAGGGCTGCGACTACGGCTACATAGTAGTCCAATGCGACGGGAAGACCTCACCCCCAGTCATCTAGAGGGGAAGAGACGCTGTGGAGAAGTTCTTCAAGGCCTTACAGCAAGAGGAGAAAAAGATCAAAGTAGTTCTCTACAAGCCAGTCCCCATGCGGATGACCAGGGAGGACCAAAGAGTCCACAAGACCGCAACCCAATGCCACGTCTGCAGCAAACCACTCAGAACCGAACGGGTCCACGACCACTGCCACATAACCGGCAAGTACAGAGGGGCAGCCCACAGAGCCTGTAACCTGAAGCTTAGGCTGAGCCCCAAGACAACCCCCATCCCTGTGGTCTTCCACAACCTGCGGGGCCATGACTCCCATCTCCTAATGCAGGGCATAAGCAAGGTAGAGGGAGACATAAACTGTATACCCAACAATATGGAGAAACCTACATATCCCTATCCCTCGGACAGCTCCGCTTCATAGACAGCGCACAGTTCCTCCTAGCCTCCCTCAACAAGCTGGTCTCAGCCAAGAGCCCAGACGCCTTCGCCGTGACGGCAGAGTATGAAGCAGACCAGACAAAGCGAGGGTTACTATTGCGCAACGAGTTCATGGACAGCTGGGATAAGTTTGAATCTCCCCTCTCGCCCATCCAAGACTTCTACAGCAAGCTCTCAGAGAAGGGCATATCCGCCACAGACTACGCCCACGTACAAAAGGTCTGGAGCACGTTCGGCTGCAAGAGCATGGGCGACTACCATGACCTCTACCTCCGGACCGACGTACTCCTCCTAGCCGACGTCTTTGAGACCTTCCGCAAGACCAGCTTAAAGCAGTACGGCCTGGACACGGCCCACTACTACAACAGCCAAGGCCTCTCCTGGGACGCTCTACTCAAGAGCACAGGGGTAAAGCTCGAACTCCTCACTGACTACGACAAGCACCTCTTCATCGAGAAAGATCTGCGGGGAGGAATAAGCATGGTCTCTCGGCGCCACGCCAAAGCAAACAATCCCTACGTAGGAGACTTCGACCAGGACAAGCCCACAAGCTATATCCAGTACCTCGACGCAAACAACCTCTACGGTTGGGCAATGAGCCAGGCCCTACCGACCTCGAACATTGAATGGGTGGACCGGCCAGAGTCGCTCTCCAGAATAGTCCACACCCACTCCGATGACGCCAAGACCGGGTACATCCTTGAGGTCGACCTACAGTACCAACCCGAACTTCACGACGCCCACAACGACTACCCCCTGGCCCCAGAGCGGCTCCTAGTCCAGAACGAGTGGCTCTCAGACTACCAAAGAAACCTCTGTGACGAGTACAGCGGCACCAGCGTTGAGAAGCTGGTCCCGAACCTGAGGAACAAGGAGAAGTACGTACTCCACTACAGGAACCTCAAACTGTATCTGGCCCTGGGGATGAGGCTGACCAAGATACATCCCACCCTATCCTTCACCCAAAGCCCCTGGATGGAGCCCTACATTCGCAAGAACACCGAACTCAGCAAGGCCGCAACCAGTGACTTCGAGAAGGACCTCGACAAACTAATGAACAACTCTGTCTTCGGCAAGACCATGGAGAACCTCCGCAAGCAGGTTGACGTGAAGCTGGTCCATACTGCAGACGGCAACAAAATAAGAAAGCTCATCGCCAGCCCCTCCTTTGCCTGGCAGAAAATATTTGATGACGACCTGGCCGCCATCCACATCCACAAGGCTCACCTGGTCCTCAACCGCCCAGTCTACGTGGGGAAGTGTATCCTCGACCTGTCCAAGCACCTCATGTATGACTTCTACTACAACACTATGAAGCCCCAGTACGGCGACGAGGTCAACCTACTCTACACCGACACCGACTCCCTTCTCTTGTAGATCCGCACACCAGACATCTATGCCGACATGGAAAAAAGACAGTGACCTATTCGACACCAGCAACTACAACCCAGCCCACCCGTTCCACAGCAACGAGAACAAGAAGGTCCCATAAACTCCCGTCCTGGGTCCACCTGAAGTAGTTTAGGCCATCCCAGTGGTCTTCGCTTGTATATCCTTTCAAGTGCACCTGCGACCTCTTTAGCCTACTTTGTAGGCAATGGCTCGACTGCCTTGTAGCGCGAGGCCACATCCACCACAGTAAGGGCATACTTGTACAACGTCTTGAGGAAGAAATAAGAGAACGGCTTGGTGAACCTCATTAGGGACAGGGACATAAAACTTTGGTCTGGGAATGTGTTTGGGCACTGGCAGGTAGATTTGCCATAAAGCTTGCTTTGTTAGCCACCCCCTGGCAACTTCCTCAGAAACCCTTGCTTTCGTTGCAAGCTTCTTGATAGCTGTAATGCCTTTCCAGTAGCCCTTAGGACTATAGTAGATCTTTTGCATGCGAACCTGCCATCTTTAATGTTAAGCTGTGCATCCATAACAATATACATATAGACTTCAATGCTGCGGCCGCATTATCAGAATGGTGATACCGTGCAGCTGGTCTTCATCACTCGTCCTTAAGTCGAGCCACAGAGCATACTTACTGGTTAGGTACTCTCCTAGGGAAACGTCCTACAATGCCAAGTCTTTTACTGCTATTGCTACACTGGGGTCTCGTTTACTCGTTGCTGCAAAGGCCTTCTTCACCTCGTCCCACTGCTGGTAGCCACGCATGCCCTGGGCATAGAGCTGATTGGGGATGCCCTCAATGGTCACCTCAACTTTTGTAATCTTTGAGTTGTAGAACGACTCTGTTTTCCTGGCAAATGAGGCAACCTGGGGGTCTTCAAAGATCAGTAGGATGCCCTTCATGCTGTGAGCCGGCACGTTCAGACTGATGTTCCACAGTGTATCTTTTTTATTGTATACAAGCTTTCTGTGACAAAGTACACGGTCATACAGAGCTTGTGTACTGGGTGCGTATCATACGGGCCAACTCTGGTTGGGTAACCTAGTCATACTCCAGCAAGATGCCATCAATTTTGTAGCTGGCGTCGGTGTCGCCTGTTGCGTGAATTACGCGGTTGTAGTCGTTGAACGTGAGCTCGTATTCCAGTCTGTCATTAAGCGCGCTCTGGTAAAATGGCATGTGACACTCAAGGAGTTCAAAATCAAGCGGAACGTAGAACCTGTTACTATACACATCGGCTATGGCCTTGTCCTCTTCCAGGTTTTGCACAACGCTGCGGTTAACATCGCTCGAGGTCAGCGTGATTGTAAAGGCCAGCCGTGCTGTCCCTGGGACAATGATGTCTTCTGCGCCAAGATTGGGGAAGCGAACCAGCAGTTGTTGGTTCTGGTCAATAGTGCTTGGATTGTTTGTAATAACTACAGACTGTCGCACGCCCTTTACCCCGAGTGGTTCGCGTATCCGGCAGTGTGGGTTTAGTTTGCATCCGTAAGTACTCAACATGTTGAATTCTTATCTACAAGTATATCTTTAACATAGTAACATGAAGTTTGATAACCCAAAATTTAACGACGCAGTGGAGGAGGATTACGGAGGCCCCTCTCCCAACTCAGGGTACTATAGGTGGGGACATTGAGATGGATACGTCTATACCACAGGGAGGCCGACTTGTTATAAGCATATAACCCGACGGGAAGCTAAAATAGAAACTTTGGAGGATGCGAGGGATGAGGAAAGGAGATTCCAACCAACTGAGCTTGCTTTCCAAGTAAGTGAGCTCTCTGAGCTGCGGGATCTTCGTAGTGCCCGTAATGAGGCTGCCTCTGAAAACCGAAAAATATTACGGTCTCAAATTAACCGCATCAGGGAAACAATCAGTTATTAATTAGGACACAACACTAGCTGAGCACTGGAAACAGAGCGGCAACTTGTTCTGTAGTATCACTCCTTATTGAACTTGACTTATAGACTTATGTGCTTATAAGGGTAGTATGAAACAACAACCAACTGCGCCGCCTGAAGAGAATCTGGTGATCTCATTCAGCCGATAATGGTGGCCTGGATTCTCATCAGGCGGCCCCAGAGGAATGGGCGGGTGTCGTTTCATACTACCGTTATTGGCACATAAGTCTATACGTCAAGTTCAATAAGGAGTGATACTACAGACCAAGTTGCCCCTCTGTTTTGTGTGGTTGTATAAAAGTTATTAATGTTGCCTTGTTCTAGCTGTAAAGCCTGGTCTAAAGATATTACAACAGCCTGTTGGTCAGCAGGCTTACTTATTCCTACAGCTTGATACGTTTCATTAATAACAGGAACGACTGTTATAGCAGCAGTATCAGCGCCCACACCACAAGACAACCCCATACGAATGATCTTACCACCACATGTCATGGTATATCCACAGTTTGTGTCTCGTGAGGTTTGACCCCTGGCCACATGGCCAAACAACCACTCATATCCTGTCCGGAGAGCGTCACTTGCTTCTGCCCATATAGTAATGAGATGGTTCGTTTGGGAGGTTATGTGTTCTCTCAGGTTCCTGCGATGCTGTCTGTGTCTGTCATCAACATACTTTTTATTAGCAGCATCTTTAAGCGATATTGGGTCTCCCAACTGAACGATTTTATTATCTCCCATTTCAAGGTCTCAAGTACCACCACTTTTATCCATTTTTTGTGAGTCACCAAAAGATACATAGGTCTTTGTGGCATATTCCGAGAGGTCGGCGCCCTGAACAGTGCTTGCCGGTGTTTGCCTAGGCCCATAAATACTCGTTTTTATTGACATCTTGTAAATTCAAGTACAACGCTAACAAGTATGTCGTGTTTATCCAATAGCCTTCCTTTATTATCGCGTAACTGAACCTTTAACTCATGCACTGTTCCACTAGTGACACACTTACATACAGGATTAGCGATGTTCGTGGTTATAATATCACTGAAAGAGCCACCCTCTAAGCCAAGAAGCGTAGTGGGCGCACCATCTAGCATGTTTTGCGTGGTGCTGACTTGATCGAGGTGAATATAAATTGTGTTAAAGATGCTAAAGTTGATGGGCCGGTCAGCAGTGTAAGTACCGGAATAAATCCACCGCCTTCCGAGGCCGTCATCAAGACCCAACATTGTTAACACTCTGTCTGATATATTCACAGTCCCATCAGGAATTTCGAGGGTAATAACCCCATTTACAACATCAACTTCCAAACTAAGACCTAATGGTGTTATTTGCTGCTGAAGAAGACTGAAACTCTATAGGCCGGGTTTTAATTGGATTCTTCCTCCTTTACCAGCAGTTTCAGACCGCCATGCAATGTTCTCGTCTGTTTCGAGATTGTACCAGCCCACAGTATACGTGATTGACCTTAGGCCAACACATAGATTGCCCACAGTGTTGTCAATAGGATGTTGCAGGGTCACAGCGTTGCCGGTTTGAACATGTGTGATACATAGCACTATGAATAAACAAGCCTTTAGTTTCAATAGAAAAGCTACATATAAAACAGGTGGGTTGTATCCAGCCGCATATGGTGCGGGAGATAAACTAACCTGACAAACAATTCAAGTTGTTCACAATGGTGGTACATTCACAGCAAACTTTCCTGATCTATTCAGTTACTATAAGGTGCCGCCGGTAACAGCGAACAAAGTTGTAAAAGACTGGTCGACAAATCCAATGCAGTTTTGGCAGAACCAGTTAAACTTTGCAGTGTGGTGTGAAACAGCCAGCTTCGGCGTGTCATCCGACGACCACCTCGAGGCTGGGATTCCACTCGCAAAAGCTCTCTACACCTTTCACCTTTATTACACAGTGCGCCTATTGGCAGAACTACAAGCGCCTCTACCTCAGGATCATGCATATGACCCCTATAACAATACATATGACAAGAGGGCATATGAGAGACTCTGCACTAACTTTGGTGTTCAACCAAACACAGACTGGCGCCAGAAGCCAACCGTAGCTAATAGTCGCCTTGGTATCTTATATGCACACGATGCGTATGGTTACGGGAGTGTCGTCAAGGTTGCTAGTCGAAACGTTCGTTATGACACTACACATATGACCTTTGAGGCGGAAAAGGATACAAAGCCAGGTTTTGCCCATGCGAGTAACCTACAATCCTTTCAGGAGAAAATGGGTGCTGTTCTACATCTAGCACAGGGACCTGAAGCAGATGAGGCCTGGAGTACCTTCATACTGGACACGTCTGAGGGCTTTACACAGACCGGCGATGAGCGAATTCACAACAGCATTCGGACCTATGTCTGGGCCATAAGTGCTCAGGCGCAGACCCGCTCAGAGATACTAGGTGTTGGCACGTCCTTTGATGCTCAAAAGCAATTTCAGGCCAACGTTGAGGATGCCATCAACTCCCCAGTGGACATTCCTTCATCCATCCGACGGTATCAGAACGTCCTCCAGAATGCCTCCTCAAAGGTTGATTATGTGTTTGGAACGGGCCTGTACATGGCTCCGTCGGATATGAGCCTCGCCATTGGAAACGTTGCTGTGTACAACAATCTGATTACTATCGCAACTGAGGAGCAGCAGATCGGCAGCAATACTGATGTCAACTCGGTTCCGGTGGTTCCAGATAAAGGAAGCTTTGACACTCCGCCAGATACAGATAAGGAACTCCCCTCTCCAAGGCCCCTGTCGGCGTGGCCGAGACCGGTCTGCGTGGGGCACACGAGGATGAGAAAACCACTCTTATTGTAGGCGGAATCGCTATAGGTTTAGCTGTGCTTTGGTTTGCTACGTAGTAAGTCACGGAGTATTAGGAGGATAACTCCCCCCACCGCCACAGCTGTGGCCTATACATGTTCTGCCATCCAACCAGCCACCTTTGCAGCTGACTTAAGCAGCCATGATACGATGGAGCCAATGATTTCTGGAAGGGCAGCTGCTGCCTTACTGGCTAGGCCCTTCAGGACGTTTTCCAAGGAGTTCAGCTGTTTTTTAATCCATTCCTTCACCCCAGGCTTATCAGCTAACTAGTGCTCCCTCCACCCGTCAAAGCAACTACCAGGGTCGAGATTGCCAATCCAATCGCAGTGAGGATAGAGGCAATTGTTATGCCCTGCTCCTGGAACAGGGTGCGTACACGCTCAGCTAGCGTTGTGTCCTCGTTAAGAAGTCTGTTGATTGTTTCCCTGATGCGGTTAATTTGGGTTTGCAGACGTTCACAGCCTCAACATGGACAAGCCGCAGGTCCTGCAGCCCTTCAAGCTCATTTGCATGGAATTTCCATGCTCGACTAATACCCCTCCCATCCTCCTCCAGCATTCTCATTTTACTTTCCCGTCTACCAATTTCAATATCTAGTTGATTTATACTGGATAAGTTATTGCCAACTCACCCCTCTGGGTCTGCATAGCCTTATCAAGCCCTGCAAGCGCTCGATATGTCAGACCATCTGTCTGTGTACCCACGTCCTCTATAGCGTTATGAACGCCCTCTATGAAGCTTGTTTCTTCCTCGCCACCTGTTACAGTCATGGCTTCAGGGCCGCTCATTTATAAATTCTCTGCAGCTCTAGCAGCTGCTTGGTCAACGCCTTGGAGGGCTTTTGCTTCTTTTTGTGACACCGCTTGTCGGGACCATTCAGTGAACCCCAAACCATCACGGACGAGTGACAGCAGTTTTTTGGTACGAGAATTTCTAACCATTTTCATCTAATACATTGTAATAATAATTGACAGCGCCTATAACGAGTCGGCCTTCCGGTGGTAAAGACTTATCCATTTCAAGGTCCCCTTCTATAACAGGTGGGAGAGAGGCCTCTGGGAGAACCTCATCCCTCTCCCAGCCATATGGTATTCCATCTCCCAAATCCACATCTTCGTATGCTTGGTTAACAAACTACATGTCTGTGTGTTAAAGATATAATTGTAATTAAGCATTCAACATGACGAGTACTTACGGACGCAAACTAAACCCACACCGCCCGATACGCGAATTCCTCGGGGTAAAGGGCGTGCGACAGTCTGTAGTCGTTACAAACAATCCAAGCACTATTGACCAGAACCAACAACTGCTGGTTCGCTTCCCCAATCTAGGCGCAGACGACGTCATTGTTCCAGGGACAGCACGGCTGGCCTTTACAATCGCGCTGACCTTGACTGATCTTAACCGCAGCGTTGTGCAAAACCTGGGCCGCATCTCGCTGGAGTATGACATGGTTACGCAAACAGAGTTGGCCCGCATGATACGCACCCAGTACACAGGTCGGCTCTCGATTCTGTATGACCATGTTCTTCGTCACAGGAAGCTTGTATACAATAAAAGAGATACACTGTGGAACATCAACCTGAACGTGCCGGCTCGCAGCATGAAGTGCATCCTACTGCTCTTTGAAGATCCACAGGGTGCCTCATTCGCCAGGAAGACAGAGTCGTTCTACAATCCAAAGATTACAAAAGTTGAGGTGACCATTGAGGGCATCCCCAACCAATTCTTGGGCATGCGTGGCTACCAGCAGTGGGACGAGGTGAAGAAGGCCTTTGCAGCAACGAGTAAACGAGACCCCAGTGTAGCAATAGCTGCAAACGACTTGGCATTGTCGGACGTTTCCCTAGGAGAGTACCTAACCACCAAGTATGCTCTGTGGCTCGACTTAAGGACGAGTGATGACGACCAGCTGCACGGTAGTGGCAGGGCCGTGGAGAATGCGTCTGAGGGTATTACCATACAGATCACCAAAACATCACAGGCAGCCGGCGCATTGAACGTTTATATGTATATTGTAATGGATGCACAGCTTAACATTAAAGATGGCAGGTTCGTCAGCGCAGTCTACTAACATGGTTTTGATGAAACCGAAAACTGTGTTTACATTTCCAGATGGACCCTGTTCGGCAATTGTTTGTGGGCAGACAGGATGTGAAAAAACCGCATTCATCCTCGATCTACTTGAAGGACCCTTCTTCGGTGCCTTCGAGCATATTATAATCCTCTGCCCTACCATACGTTTTAACGAGGCCTATCAGATGCGGTCATGGGTACGGGATGATTCAGAGGTCTACGTCGTTGATCCAGGGGAGCGGCTCCATGACCACCTGAGGGCTTTCTACCACTGCTTCAAGGGCGAGCCTACCCTGTACATTATTGATGACTGTTCAGCAACTAAGGCCCTAACCAAGACATGTTATCCTAACTGGCTTTTAGCAGCCGCCATGCGCAGCATAGTGTCTGGGTCCTCTGCGCTGGATGGTGCTCTTTCAAACCAAGGACCGTGACTCGTTTGAAGACGCCTCACGTGAAAATGATGTAATTCCAACAAAAGATGAACATGCCACAGTACGCCAACTACTAGCAAAGACCAAGCACACAAAACTGCTGCTGAAGACTGATCAACCTACTGCATATGCCGTCGATTGAAGTGATTTTGGCCTTGATAGCAGCAGCTGCTTCAGTAACCAATTTAGGTTTCTTCATCTGGGTAGCGGTGCAGTATTTTGAAGCTCGAAGGCGTATACGTATATTCAGGGATCCTGATACCATTATTGATAAACTCCTTGAACAGGACACGACTAGCTTAGTGGAGACAAAGTCTGGGGGAGCGGAACCTAGTTGCACCCCTGGTGTAGATATGTCTTCTAAGAGAGATAGGCTTGCTGCTGTCAAAGGCGGGGATCAGGCCCGTCAGTACCTTGGTTTGGAGCACCTTACAATTGATCAGGTTGAATCAATATCTGATGAAGAGATCATAAAGCTGTATGTGAGATACGAGGCTCGGCTAGGCGCTAGCATGACGCGCAATCTAGGTCAATCATTGCTACAGCTATACGCAGGTATTGCTTGTATGTTTCTACCAATCCCACCAGAAAACCAGCCAAAGCTAATTACAGACCTCGAGACTGACCTGTTTGTTGGAAACTTGCTAAGCACTGTCACTGGTGACCGCAGCTTAAACAACAGTTAAGCACTGTGAAAAACAAGCATGGAATCAACAGGTACCGGTGGAGAAGAAGACACCACTTGCGCACTATAGCATGTGCTAAACTCCGCTATAGCATGTGCTTAACTTCGCTATAACAGGTGCTTAATTACGCTATAAAAGATGCTCACTAAGAGCTGTCAATTTGACAAATAAATTAAGTAAGTAAACATGGAAGAAACGAACACGAATCAAGAGGAGACAACACCGGTGGAGATAACGTCAGTGACCACTATAAAAAACGCTAAAAGGGTTGTGGCAGAATGAAAGGGTGCTGCAGCTCGAAAAGCCAATCAAAATAATCTTCTGAGAGATCTTCGAGAGGCTAAGGCCGCGCTTACAGATGCTAGAGACGAAGCTGTCGAGCCAATATCAACGAGCAAGCCTCTGGAAAGGTGGGCGTGGCCAACATGGGCTGCACCTGTGGTTGTTGGGGTGTTTGGACTAGCATTGTATTGCTACAGGCAACAGATGGTAGCCTTACACCCTAAACAGGTTGTGGTACAAAAGCCTACGAACACTCATTTAAAGGATCCGTTTTATATGGAATAAGATGACAGCACCAATTACTGATGGAAAAATGCTCGTCAACGCACTGTACCAGGGTGCAGTTGTTTCCGGTATTTCAATAGGTTATGCTAAGGTTGCTAAGATGGCTCTGGGTGGTGGGGTGCCACGTCTTGATTTCACCCCACACGACCTGGCTATGGCTGTTGCCGTTGTATCACTAGCTATGGCCACAAATGATATGCTAATTAAACAAGGAATCTTACCAGTTGATATACTGAAGTAATGGCCACACTCGCGTTACTTGTTGGGGGTGCTCTTGTTAACGCCCTTGCATTCTCTGGGAGCAACTTCTTTATTCTCTAAATTACGAGGCAGCCAAGTGGACGCGGAACATAAACGCCATAATATGGCAACCGAGCAGCTTCAATCTGCTCAGACAGCATGGGCCAAGAAGAGAACTGAGCGTTTAGACTTCATCAATGAGCAACTGCGCCGCCAGGGACATGCTGAGCATACTTTTAGGGATGCGGACGAGGCTATGCGTGAGTACTCCCTGATTACGAATAAAACCGCTGACCCGCTGGGCTCTCAGCCGCAGCTTTCAGACTTCTACGAGCCCTCAGATGGTCAAAAAGAGCGTGAGGTGGCGTTCATTATACTGGGTATGGCTGCAACTGGGCTGGTTGCATACAGGCTTGCTAAGTAGGTCATTTTGAGACTCGGGTGTTTACTGTATATGGATCATCGCATGCAGAAGGTATACTATAGTCCTAACGAATACTGGAAAGGCATAACAGCTATCAAGAAGCTTGCAACAGAAGCGAGGGTTCACAACAGACTGCAGTCGGAGCCACTGAACAGGGAATCCCCACTGAATAAAAATAGAAATCCTGTGCTGTATAGTTGTTGTGTATCAAAAAATCCCTTTTAGACTAATGGAACTGTATAGTAAACATGACTCATAATCAGCGAGCATGTGAAGCCCAAAACGATTATGTTTCAATTCACGGTTTTAAGCCTCCTTATCCACGCTCTAAGGTTGCACTCAAAGCAAATATGACCGTACATACAAGGAGATGTTGGCTAGATTCAGGGCTGGGATGGCACGCACCCCTGTCCCCACCGCGGCCCCACGCAGACCAGCCCCTGCCCCACGCAGACCAGTCCCCACAGTGCGTCTTGCCTTCAAGAAGACTAAGTGGGCTGTTAAAAACTATTTGCGTGGATGGGTGACGAACGTTCCTGAATTTCACCCCCTTAGCTCGGACCTTATGATGTTCTTAAAGGTCATGCGTCGGAAGATGCATAAAGTTTTGACTGATGAGCTGGAAGAGCTAGGTGGAATCAAGTGTCAGTTTGCCCATAAGGTAAGACTCTCCAAGCAAGCCAATGATGACAGCACTGAGTATTTTGAGCCTGTGTTGCGTAATAAGCAGCAGGTGGTTCTTTCCACAGAGGACGTGGGCGTTGCACTGGACCAGAGTGCTGTTAATATCCAAGAGCGGTTGGAGAAGTGGAGTTTGAGGCGGTCACAACTCTGTGGATTGATATTGCCAACTACCAACCGTTGACTACCGGCTGCGCTGGCGGCTAAGCAGGCCATCATAAACGTAAAGAACTGGGACGACTTCTGCATTCTATGGGCTATTGTAGCCGCTCTGCACCCGGTTGCCAAGAACCCACAGCGACCATCAAAATATAATATTCAGTGGCTTTTGGATCTGTTGGAGGGTGTAGGTGAAGAATATCCTACACCAGTGTCGCATGTTGAGAAGATAGAAAAGCATGCTAACCTAGCCTTGAACGTTTTTGGCTGGGATTGGAAGACCACTATTGTACACCGCATCAGTAAGCACTCTGGTACTCGTATAACCTCATGCTGATTGAGAACCGCTTGCTGTATGACCAGACCAAACATAAAGAACGCAAGTTCTTCTGTAAGATATGTCTGCATGGATATACCACACAGGGTCTGCTCCTGGCGCATAAGCACGAGTGCATGGGGATAGGGCAAACTGCTGTGCGAGTGGATATGCCTGAGGAAGGGAAGAACATATTATCCTTCCAGGACTGGCAGAAACAGCTTGCTGCACCCTACGTCATATATGCTGACTTCGAGGCGCTCACAGTGAAGCTTCCGGGTCCTGCGCTTAATCCTGGTAAGAGCAACATGCAGAGAACGCAGGAACACCAAGGATGCGGCTATGGCTATGTGGTTGTTTGGTGTGACGGTAAGACCGAACCCCCTGTGGTTTACAGAGGAATCGATGTGGTGGAGAAGTTCTTACAGCTCTGCAGCAGGAGAAGCAAAGGATCAAAGCAGTTCTGTCCAAGCCTGTCCCTATGCGGATGACTCAGGAGGATAGAAGGGCACATAAGGCTGCAAACCACTGTCATGTGTGCAAGAAAAAACTGGGCTGTGACTCTGTCCACGATCACTGCCATATAACAGGATTGTACAGAAGGCCAGCCCATAACGTGTGTAACCTGAAACTTCGGCTGAATTCCAAGACAACACCCATCCCTGTGGTGTTCCATAACCTGCGGGGCTATGACTCCCATCTCTTGATGTAGGGTATAAGCAAAGTGGAGGGGAACATCAACTGTATCCCCAACAACATGGAGAAGTATATTTCCCTGTCGCTAGGACAGTTGCGCTTCATTGACAGCGCTTAGTTCCTCCTGGCCTCCCTTAATAAGCTGGTGTCTGCTAACAACCCAGATGCCTTTGCTGTGACGGCGGAATATGAGCCAGACCAGATGAAGCGGCGGTTGCTGTTGCATAAGGGAGTCTTCCCCTATGAGTTCATGGACAGCTGGGATAAGTTTGATTCCCCTCTGCCACCAATCCAGGAGTTCTACAGCAAGCTCTCTGAGGAGGGTATATCTGCTGTAGACTATGCCCATGCACAAAAGGTCTGGAGCGTGTTCGAGTGTAAGAACATGGGTGACTACCACAACCTGTACCTGCGGACAGATGTACTGCTCTTGGCAGATGTGTTTGAGGTGTTCCGCAAGACCTGTCTTAAGCAGTACGGGTTGGATCCGGCCCACTACTATACCAGCCCCGGTTTGTCGTGGAATGCTTTGCTTAAGAGCACAGGCGTGGAACTCGAGCTACTCACCGACTATGACAAGCACCTGTTCATTGAGAAAGGTCTACGCAGTGGTATAAGCATGGTGTTGCGCCGCCACGCTAAGGCCAATAACCCGCTCGTGGATGACTTTGACCAGGATAAACCAACGAGCTACATCCACTACCTTGATGCTAACAATTTGTATGGGTGGGCTATGAGTCAGCCTTTGCCAACTGCGGGTATTGAGTGGGTGGCTCGGCCAGAGAATCTACAGATACAGGACCACCCAGATGATGCTGAGACTGGATACATACTTGAGGATGACTTGGAGTATCCTACTGCACTTCATGACGAGCACAACGACTACCCGCTGGCTCCGGAGCGGCTTCTTGTAGAGAACGACTGGTTGTCGAACTATCAGAAGAACCTCCTGGGCGAGTTGGGTGGCACCTTGGGTGAGGTTGAAAAGCTGGTGCCAAACCTGCGGAATAAGGAGAAGCATGTAGTGCACTACAGGAACCTCAAGCTGTATCTGTCTTTGGGGATGAGACTAACCAAGATCCATCGTGCACTTGTCTTTAACCAGAGTCCCTGGATGGAGCCTTACATTCGGATGAATACGGAACTGCGTAAGTTGGCCACCAGCAATTTTGAGAAGGACCTGTATAAGCTTATGAACAACTCTGTGTTCAGCAAGATCATGGAGAACCTCCGCAGGCGGGTCAATGTCAAGATTGTGCGCTCTACGGAAGAAGAAAGAATGCGTAGGCTTATCCCAAGTCCCATCTACGCGCGTCATCAGGTGTTTGATAATGACCTGGCCGCTCTGCACATGCACAAGACTCACCTGGTACTGAACCGCCCGGTGTATGTGGGCATGTGTATACTCGACCTCTCCAAGTATCTGATGTACGTCTTTTATTACAATACCATGAAGCCCAGATATGGCAAGAACCTTGGCTTGTTGTACACGGATACGGATTCTCTGCTTATGGAGATACGCACGCCTGACGTGTATGCTGACATGAAGGAAGATGCCCATCTCTTTGACACTAATAACTTTCATCCCTCCCGTAGCCTCTACAGCAGTGCGAACAAGAAGGTTCTGGGGAAGATGAAGGATGAGTGCGCTGGCGTGCCCATCAAGGAGTATGTTGGTCTATGCCCTATGATGTACTCGATCTTGATGTCGAGCCAGGATGAGATCAAAAAAGCAAAAGGTGTGAAGAAGGTGGTGGTGAAGAAGCATCTACGGCACGCTCAGTATGTGGAGTCGCTGTTCGCCCAATGCAGTTTCGCCACGGAATGAACTTGCTCAGGAGTGACTGCCACAAAATATATGGGCTCCACATTAACAAGGTGTCTCTCACCCCGTTTGACTCAAAGCGGTGGATAGCTCCAGGTGGCGTAGAAACTCTGGCCTATGGGCACGCGTCGATCTGTTGAACAGATGAGGGCTGAGGTATAGAATGAGCACCAATGAACATATGGTGGTGGCCGAGCTGCGGGCAGATGTGGAACGTATATGGGAGGAGAAGGTGGACCTTGAGATTGAGGTGAGGGATTTGGAATCAAAGTATGAGGACCTTTTGGAGCGCGTGAGTCGTTTAGAGCTTATTCCTCAAGGTCCTGGTGTGGATTGTTGACATTGCTGTCACCCTCTTTAGTGGCCCTGGACCATATGGGGCTGCAAGAGCTGGCTTATATGGTATGATATAGAGGGGGGAGGGTGCGAGCGGTTCACTAGCTCATGCTCGTACCCCCAGTCTCTATACTACTGCTTGGAGCATGGGATGGCCAGATGCCTAGTGACAAGTGTGTCGGTGGTGGAGACGACTCCTTCAACACATACTTCAGTGAGACAGGCGCTGGCAAGCACGTGCCCAGAGCTGTCTTCATCGATCTCGAGCCAACTGTTGTCAATAGGTTTCAATAAATAATAGTCGCTATGCTTGTTTTATTTTTCGTGTTGTATTTTATCACCACTGGTCTTTGAAAAAACGTTCGTAAATAAGTTGGACGGACATACAGAGAAATATATATACACACACAGAAACAGCGATGTACACAAGGAGGTGTTATCTGGTTGGCTTCACTCAGCCCTCGTTAGTCTACCGTTTTATTCAATACTTTGAACAAACCTCACAAGCACACACTGAGAGCAAGAGAGAGATAGAGAGAGAGAGATAGATAGATATATATATATATATATAGAATGTGAGGGAAATAGAGAGGACGAAAGAGGGTAGAGACAGTGAGTGAAAGAGGATGAGAGAAGAGAGAGAAAATTGATACGAGACAGAGAGAAAGAGAGAGAGAAGAGAGATAGGGTGAGAGAGAGGAGAGTGAAATTAGAGACAGAGGGGGAGAGATAGGGGAGAGTAAGATAAGATAGAGAAAGAGGGAGAAAGAAAAAATAAAGAGGGATAAAAGAGAAGAGAACGAGAAGAGTAAGATGAGACACAGAGAGAAAATGAGACAGGATAGAGAGGACAGAGAGAGGACAGAGAGAGGACAGAGTGAGGAGAGAGAGAGGGGGAGAGGGAGAGAAGCCCAACTCCTAATCTTTCACGTCGCTTCTTTGATAATCCAATTGCGTTGAATTATGTTGCGAGCTGTAGAAATTAAACATAAATAATGATTCACAAGAACCGTCGATGGTTTCAATGTGATTTCCACTTAATAACATGTAGCTTTTGTAGCTTTAACACATCGGTATAAACCAGGCAAATAATGCCATTGCCGAGTTCGTGCCTGCAAATGTTGTTTAAAAATGCAGATGAGGTGCGGACTGGGACATACAGGCAGCTCTTCCACCCCGAGCAGCTCATCACTGGCAAGGAGGATGCTGCCAACAACAACGTTCGTGGTCACTACACCGTTGGCAAGGAAATTGTGGATCTCGTCCTCGACCGGATCCGGAAACTGGCAGATCAGTGCACCGGTCTGCTGGAATTCCTAATCTTCCACAGCTTTGGCGGCGGAACAGGATCCGGATTCGCTTCCCTGTTGATGGAGAGGCTGTCTGTGGATTATGGTAAGAAGTCCAAGTTGGAGTTTGCCATTTACCCAGCCCCTCAGGTGTCCACTGCTGTCGTGGAACCCTACAACTCCATCCTGACCACCAACACCACGCTGGAGCATTCTGACTGTGCCTTCATGGTCGACAACGAGGCTATTTACGACATCTGCCGTCGTAACTTAGACATCGAGCGTCCCACTTACACCAACCTGAACAGGCTGATTGTTCAGATCGTGTCCTCAATCACAGCCTCATTGAGATTCGATGGCGCTCTCAACGTGGACCTCACTGAGTTCCAGACTAACTTGGTTCCCTACCCACGTATTCATTTCCCGTTGGCCACCTACGCACCCGTCATATCTGCTGAGAAGGCCTACCATGAGCAGCTGTCAGTGGCTGAGATCACCAACGCCTGTTTCGTACCCGCCAACCAGATGGTGAAATGCGATCCCCGTCACGGCAAGTACATGGCCTGTTGCATGCTATAACGTGGTAACGTCGTCCCCAAGGATGTTAACGCAGCCATCGCCACCGTCAACCGTCAAGACTAAACGTACCATCCAGTTCGTGGATTTGTGCCCAACTGGCATTAAAGTCGGCATCAACTACCAGCCCCCAACCGTCGTCCCCGGTGGTCACTTGGCCAAGGTGCAGCGTGCCGTGTGTATGTTGAGCAACACCACGGCCATCGCCGAGTCCTGGGCTCGTCTTGACCACAAGTTCGATCTCATGTACGCCAAGCGTGCCTTTGTCCACTGGTACGCGGGAGAGGGTAGGGAGGAGGGTGAGTTCTCTGAGGCGCGTGAGGATTTGGCTGCCCTGGAGAATGATTACGAGGAGGTCGGCGTCGACTCTTGTGAAAATGAGGAAAACGAGCAAGAGGAAGAATGTTAACATAACTCTAATATATCCGCGAACAACTCCAACAAATAGGCATCAATAAAATCAACTAATTTGGCCAGATGACCCTTCCCAAAATAGGCTCATTTGTCCACCAGCCATGGCCTACTTCAGGACAGCCCCGGGATCCGTTGGTTGTGGCGACTCATTTGTTGGTATTTGCTAGGAATCAATAAAGCAAGTTTAATCATTTTACACTAAACCTGTGCACGAATTTACTTATCGATAAACAAAACACAATGTTATTTAGTTAAAGCTATCCTCCTGCACATCTTTTTAGGAATGTCAAAGCAATTTTGACTACTCGCTGAACGAACGTTTTATTGCATGTAGATACCATATTCATAAACCACTGTATTGTGTCTCTACGGTAGAAAAAATTCTCGAAGAAAATGCAAACGAACGGGAAATGAAACGAGACTTGAGTTGATGTTGGACTGAGATTCTGCACTCCCTCCTGATCGCATGATAGATCAAACAAGAGCATTTTCTTCCACCAGTGAATCTGACAAAAAGCCACAGGAGAAATTTGCGGCAATTGTCCCTCTGAGGCGTTTCAAATAGTGTCACGGTCCAAATCCTACACCTGAAAAGCATGATACAAAGAAGCCTATCGAGTGAGCTATTGGTCTTTTCGTAAGATCTAGAACTATTTAGCGTAGAAACAACACCAAGCGATCATCTAGAATGACTGTCATCGTAGAAGAGATCAGGTGTAAAAACCAGGTGATATAGATACCTCGTGTGAGGTATGACATATTTACCACCACCCCCCTTCCCTTTTATTGCAAAACCAAGTGAAGTTGATTCCCCGAATAGAGGCATCAACGTTTTTTGGTTGAACAATCGAGGAACACAACTACATGGGTATGGGTAAAATATTTATTAATTTATTCATAATGTACAGTACTACATCGGAGTACATATGAAATAATGATAACAAATGAGGAGAAAACATGTTGTATATAGACAATAAGACATAAACAGATATGAAATGTACCCCCTTGAAATTTCACCCTGAGGAAATTTCAAGGGGGTACATTTCATAATGATAAAGAAAACAGATAACGCAAAATCAATGACATAAAAGTAGCCAAGGCAACATGTGTGAAAGTCAAATATTCAATTGCTTCTTCACCAGGAAGTACACCCTCTGCAGAATCGTCATCAAGTACTCGAGCGGCTGAAACAGATCAAAATCAGTTATCATACAAAGAATCAATACCTGATTAATAGTGACATTTAACTATAATTCAAATGGGTTGTCAACCATTAGTACTGCCACTATACACAATGCCTGCTTAGTCATCTTTTTGTTCAACTTTAAAGAAAAAAGTCATCTTTTTGTTCAACTTTAAAGAAAAAAAGTCATTTTTCTGTTCAGGTTTAAAGAAAAAAACCAACATTTTTTAGTTCAACTTTACAGAGTGTTATCTGACCGGCAGGCGATAGGAACAGGTATCCTGCGAGTGCCAACCATTAAGGTCTGTATACCATTGCCTTGTTCCATTCCATCGGTGTAAGTGTTCACAAAATTCACACCAATAATCTTTCACTATTGCATAGTGCTTCCTCCATTCAAAATATGGCTGCTGCAATGTTGCATTGTTTTTTAACTGAATGAGGTAACGAGTCAGATCTTCTATGGTGGTGAATGAAGTCGTCAACATGAATATATGATCCAGCAGGAGCCAATGACGTGTATGCGTCCCTCCAACCCAGAGCCACGGGAATCATTCCCCGCTTTAAACCTTCCCATAGTTTCTCAGTTACATAATCGCGGCATATACTGTTCTCAAATGCAAAATAAAACGTATGGTTTTGTATTGTTCGATCACACGAGGCAGTGTTCTTTGAGCATGAATGCGTTCCACAATTACCGTATGTATTCACAGGTATATATGTCTGCAATTGGTAAAACTAATTCTTGTCTGAGACTTTGTGTGAAACAATTTGAAACCAACCAAGCGGCAAAATTTTGCGGGTTCCTATTTTCGTTTCCTGGCGGAATGGTATATGTCCACATGTTTTTCTGTCCCTTTCTGGTTTCATTTAGCAGGATAGCTGTACTGTACGAATAAGCTATATCCGAGTCTTTTCGCACCATGCTAGTCCAGTTGAATATATTGTTCCACTGAGTCAAATCCAGGTAGCATTTTGTGGCTGGTTCAGAGTCAAACAGCACCCACACTTGATTGTACTTGCGCTTCTTCATGGGTAGTTCACTTGGCTTCACGTGTTGTAAATTTCTCACGTTGAAGAGAACAACATCGCTATCTTTTATTGTGGTTTTATCATGTGTAAAGTTACATCGGTATGGACAAGATGGATCCCGATCTCCGTGAAAGCTAGTCCAATCTAGGCCTCCAAAAAATCGGGTCCACAGCAACACTTTGAAGACCTTGGTTCTATTCAGATAGAAGATTGACTCATCTTTACCCAACTGGTCTGTCTCAATAAAATTCGATTTACTGGCGAATGAAGTTTCTCTTATGGAGTGCCATTTCCTTAAATATTTTTCTTTCGAAGGAAATAATGTGATCATGAGTGCGAACACCACAAGAGCGAGAAGGCCAAACTTTAGCATTCTATGCATACCAATATTCAAGGAACATTTCCTAAGCACATATACTTTGAATGATGCCATATTAGACATCACATTAGATAATCAAAATAAGTGGTTCGATTCCAGTGGTTAAGATATTATCTAGTAATATCCATGTAAGAATATGTGCCAGTCGTTGCAATGGTCGCATCATACGTATAGTGATAAGTGCTTGGACAACGTTGGAATAAATATTATTAGAAAGAAGCGTTTGATGGGCGATTGTTGCGTACTTCACCCATGTGAACTCGGTAAAGTGCTAGCAGGGTTGGGTTGTGCTTGGTGGACTCGAGGACTGTAACCTGTCAAACAAATGCAAAAACAAAAGCATAAACTAACATACATTCACAAATGAAAACAGCATATGGACATAATCTCAATGAGTTTATAGCTTCGCTAAGAGGGTTCACTCCGTGTGGCTCTTCAGTGATAGCTTCCCTGATTATAATACACTGCCATCGTTAGGTGGCGCTACCGTGAGATAAACAAAAGCACATGGAAATACTGGGCTGACGTCACTGCATCTCATGAGAGCGTGATAAATGTCGTTTCGCAGTGCCTTCTCACTGCCAAAACACGTCGCACAATAGGTTTAAATATAGTAAAAAAAAACAGGCACGGTATGAAATAAATTTCGACTTGATAAATATTGCCCGGTCTGCGGATGACCTATCTACATGGTTTTAAGATACGCTATGACAAAGCAACACGCGGCGGCTCATAGGTGGCCTGCTCACAAATGTTCTCGGATGGACGCTTGAGTGAGCACTCTTAGCGAAGCTTTTCACTCTTTGATAATCTTACATGTCAATTCATCAATCTGTATTCATAATGTAGAGTGAGTGAGTGAGTGAGTGAGTGAGTGAGTGAGTGAGTGAGTGAGTGAGTGAGTGAGTGAGTGAGTGAGTGAGTGAGTGAGTGAGTGAGTGAGTGAGTGAGTGAGTGAGTGAGTGAGTGAGTGAGTGAGTGAGTGAGTGAGTGAGTAAATGACAATGAAAAAGATAAAAATGCAAACGATTATCTTAGGGCAAGTCGCCAACAGCCGTTTGACTGGACCAGACCATTCCAGCCTCTAGTCTAGGTGAAATCCGGGCCATAGTAGTGTTTTGCAGATATGACCGTCGCAAAGGCCTCAACCACCAGGATCCCATTGTCCACCGACACGATCCGCATCCCACGGCCAACAGGTTGCCCCCTATTAGTCGCCTCTTACGACATACAGGAGGATACACTTTGTCTATTCTACCTCGGACCCACAGGGGTATCATAACATACAGGGCTATTACGCTATTCAATAGTATTAAATATTATCACCTACGTTTTCCCCCCTCCGTCTTCTTATGAAACTTAAGACCTACCAATTAGGGTATCTAGGACGTTATATGTACATTATATCCTTAGCCGTGTCTGTGATTAAGGGAATACAAACATTATGTGTAATGACTCTCTTGTTGTGGGAACGCTGTTTCGGAAGGGATCCACAATTTCTGTCATATGCCAGAAAATAACTATCAATGATAACATATGCTAGGTTATTAATGGTAATGTCCCATATTTGTCACTAGGTTTGATGAAGATAATAATTTCAATCCCTCATATCGCCAACAGTGATTAGTCGATTTCACCAACTTACACATTCATCTACAAATCTGCCGTTTTGACGTGGGATTTCACTTAATAAACAGAGCTTATAGCTACGTTAAGAGGGCTAACTCAAACTAGCTATGCCGTGAGTAAGTAAGTAAGTAAGTAAGTAAGTAAGTAAGTAAGTAAGTATGTATGTATGTATGTATGTATGTATGTATGTATGTATGTATGTATGTATGTATGTATGTATGTATGTATGTATGTATGTATGTATGTATGTATGTATGTATGTATGTATGTATGTATGTATGTATGTATGTATGTATGTATGTATGTATGTATGTATGTATGTATGTATGTATGTATGCATGCATGCATGCAATATTATTCATTTGCACGTGGTTTATCAATCCGTAATATCGGCGGAGACGGTTGACAGCGACCCTGTTTACGCGCTATGCTATAGGGAAGGTGCTGCGACCCACTTCACTGCCAATCGTAAACTGTACGAGCCGCCGGATACACGTGCTTTTTGTTTACATTTCACCACAGGGGAGTTCAGAGGGCGCTGTTTTACATAGGCTCACAGTCGACGCATTGGCGATAGGTGGCATTTGAGCAGCCCAACCCCGCTGTGCACAGCTTGCGAAGAACGCAGGTCTGATGCTAAAAATGACAGCTTGTGCGCAACGCAAGGCAGGTGAGACAATACCCCGCCGTACGATGTGTTAAACAAATGTATAACCCGTCATACAAGGTGAAAATGGCAAAAAGCATACCCCGTCGTACAAGATATTATGTAAATGTATAACCCGTCCTACGATGTGAAAATGGGGAATGCGGCTTGGATGATCAATCATCAGAAATCAGATAGGTTGGCGCCTGTGACAAGAATGCCGTAGATTCTCGGCGCGTCACACTAGGGATTATCGATTGCATTTGCATTGTCAACGATCGGTTGGAAATCCCGGGTGGAAATATCGTCATCCTGAAAAAATATATACATAAACCCGTTGTGCGGATGGGAACATAACCCGTCGTGCAGATTGCTTACCTTGTTTAGGTGTTGTAGGTAGCTCTTTCGAACTAATTATGGGTAGTGCTGCATGCACTTCCTCTTATGTGATAAAACCTGACGTTGGTCTATTGGGCTAGTTGTAGGGTATGTCTAGCTCTGTCAAACCAAGTACGGGAGATACTGCTGCGCTCCATCTTAGTTCTGGCGCCAAACCACAATTCAGTCTAGGAATAACGGTACGATCTGTGTTCCCTTGTCTCGTGATTGATTTTCCCGGCCTAAGCTCACACCAAGCGGTATAGACCAGTTCGGAGTTCCGACTGCGCATGCGCCGCTGAGCGGAGTCAAAGGTGAATTCGGGAAAACTCTTACCTGGCGCGAGCACCGCTCATTGCGACTCCGCGAGGCAGGCAGCGTCCGCGATCGTTGACTTCAAATGTTTCAATGCAATTAGGTAACTAACTAATACATGTGCATAATTGATATGCATGTAACAATATTCACAAAGTTTACTTGATCTCCAGCCCTTCAAATAAATCTGTGAGCGTCACAACAGCTGTTTTGCATTAATAAACTGAACGTTTTGAGTCAATCACTTGAGGTAGCTCTTATGAACCTAGTGGAGCTCCCTCTTGGTTCTCGAAGTGGGCTAGCCGTGCTATTACCTGATTACCGTACTGCGCAGCTAGAAGTGGGCATTTTCTACATAGAAATTGTATGATAAAACCTTACCTTCACGATGTCAACTATATTTAACAAGTCCAATTTAATAAGCAATCAGGAATCGCCGCAACTTGTCAGTAGGAATAATTCACTTTTCCGACTTAATTCCAATATGGCTGCGAGATTGCACAACATAAGCCGCTTAGAACATAGACAAGACCGCACTACGCGAACCCTATTTAAAGACATTGAGAGACCTCGAGTTTTAATCCGCTACGCGGCGCCACGGAGCAATGCGGTCCCTCGCCCGCTCCGGTATTCAGATATACACTGTTTACCATAAAAGGCTGCGCGACATCGTTTTTTGGATTGAAACCTTTCGAGTTAAATCGTTGATAACATTGGAGCAAATCATCACTGATGGATAAGTACGGTCGTCTGACCTTACAGCAATTGAAAGTAGAGTTGAAGAAGCGAAATGCGAAGCTGAGCGGGCGAAAAATTGAACTTATTGAAAGGTGAGTTTCTTTGGCAAGGTTCCGTAGATTTTTTGTTTACGTTGGGATGACCCAATTCCTTCCCTGTAATAACCCTGTCCTTTTTCTTAATAATTGTTTTTATACTATTTCGTCCCCTCTTCGATCAGATAATCTGACGCTGTTGTTATTTAAATGTCCAGAACACTGGGTTACCGTTTCCTACTCCGACCCCAACCCTTCTAGTCTACTTGGTTAAATACAAGGAGAGGCCTGGGTATGGGGATTATTAGAAAACTGCTTGTTATCGCCACTTGTATATCCCAGTCAATACGGTTGTGGTTTATTGAAGGTGTTGCCATCTTTTCCTCAGGCTTGAAGCTTATGACCGAAATAAGAACTTCAATGGAGTAGAAGATGTGGGACAGGAATACCACATCAAAACCCCTGAAGGAGCAATGTAATATACTGATTAATTGTTTGCAGCCTTTCTTGTTGATGCCAATGTATTTTTGTTAGTGATTAATTATCAATTATGAATGATAAGCTGTAAGAATTTTATCACATCATGTCTGCATTTGTTGGAGTAAAACGTGAGTCAAGTCAATTATGCTTGTGTATTTTAAGTTTATTGTTTTTGTGTATTATCAGGTATAGGGATATCAACACAGACACCCTGCTCCCCTACTTTGATATGGCCCAGGTGATTGCCTATCTCCGCTCGCTCAACAAAGAGCTTACCAAAGATGCAAAGGGATTATACGCTGAAGGATTCCTCCGTTCCCTGCGAGCTACCTCTGACTTGGACTCTAACCAAGTCTTCATCAGAGCTCGGTGCCGTGCACAGATGAAGAAATCAGTGGAGTATGAGGTTGATGTGGTACTTGACATCCATGGCGTCATCAATGAGTGCCAGTGTGATTGTGGTGCGGGGATGGGCCCAGAGGCACACTGTAAGCATGTGTGCGCTGTGCTGTGTGCACTTGTGGATTTTAAAGTGTCTGGTAGCCTTACACTTGAGGAAAGTTGCACACAGAAGCTCCAGACCTTCCATCAGACAAAAAAGTTTAAGGGATCGCCTGTCAAGGCTCAGAACCTGAAACTGAGGTCAGCAACTTCTTGTAATGGCGACTTTGACCCCAGGCCATACAGCTACCGCTCTATGCCAGACTTCCCCTCATCCTTCAGGAACAAGTGCATTAGCTTCGCCTCCACATCCTCCTGCCGGATGCCAATCCTGCAGCTCTTCCCCCCAGCAAACCAATATGCCATTGCCAATGACCATGACTTCTTTAAACTTCCTCCTCAGGATGAATTCCTTCAACATGAAGGCATCACCCACATCACAGAAGCTCAGTGTCAAGAGGTGAGGGATACAACTCTGGGACAAGCCAGTAACAAAGCTTGGCACACAGAAAGGTGTAAGAGACTGCAGTCCTCCCAGTTTGGCAGGATATGCAAAGCCACAGGCAAAACTGACATGGTCCGTATGGCGAAGTTGCTTACCCGTGTCAATCAGATTCGGGCCAAAGCCATTGACCACGGTATACGTAATGAGCCTGTGGCTCTGAGGAAATATGCAGAGTTGACTGGGACCGAAGTCAAGCCATGTGGGATCATAGTGTCCCAAACTCACCCCTACCTCGCATGCTCACCAGATGGGATTTTGTCCGATGACTTGATTGTTGAGGTCAAGTGCC
The DNA here is from genome assembly GCA_034190875.2 of Urechis unicinctus. NCBI lineage: Eukaryota > Metazoa > Annelida > Polychaeta > Xenopneusta > Urechidae > Urechis > Urechis unicinctus. The sequence goes on along the minus strand of CM067354.1, from coordinate 35,397,219 downwards.
CCTACAGTACCAGGGACAAACCTGTCACTACTGTCTCAGTGCCATACCTGGTCAGTGAGAACGACCAGCTGACCCTTAACAGTCAACATGACTATAATTTCCAAATTCAGGGCCAGATGTTTTGCACGAACAGTCAACGTTGTCATCTTGTGGTGTTTACGTCTCTGAGTATGGAGATTGTTCAAATTGCCGGTGATAATGACTTTATTACTACTATGATTTCAAAGTTGAAGGTGTTTTTCAGGGACTATTTTAAAGATGCTGTACTTGATTCAATGTTTTTCCACAATTTCTGTTAATGAGTATTCTTGTGCACGGTTTTCTTTTTTCTTTAAGGAATTATTTACCTGCATATTGTATGTGGTGGAATGCATATTAAACTCTTGAAACTTTAAAAGTGTTTTAAGTGATTTATAATAATTAACCTATTGAGAGTCCAGTCACTTATTCAATGGAACAAACATGAATAGGGTAAAAAACAACTTTTTCTCCAACAGTATTCACATGTAGGTTTATTATAGATTACATTATAAGGCACATGGTATAAAAAGACAACTATTTATGATTCATATAATATCACACCCTGAGTGGGATAGACTTAAAAACATACACAGTCAATGAGTCATACTTCACAAACACTACATTTCACCTTAGGCGGTTGTTGAAACGATGCACTGCCGAAAGTTACATAACATATAACATGTCAGAGGAAATCTGGACCTCACAATGGTTCATAGGTTCCACCAAGATTCTGAAGGTTTTTCCCAATCCTATTATCCGCTCAATGTGCACCCTCTTGCTGGAGATCTTCCTGTCTCTCTGCACCACTTTCCCTGTCAGCCGATTTTTCTTACTGAAAAAGGTTGGTATATTTACGGTGACATCTTAGGGAGCAAATAAGCCCTTGTCAGCCATTACCGAGTCACCCTGGTCACACATTTGGGGTAGTTTGCTCCTTTCCATCACCTGCCTGTCACTGGTTGCGCCGCCATAAGAGGGAGACACATAGGATACAAGGCCTCCTGGTGTAGCTCCCACCACCACCTTCACTGTGTTACGGTTCTTGTACGTAGAAAAAGTGGCCTGCTGGGCCAGTGGTGCCTTGGGCTTAGTGACTGGACATTCGGCCCCATCTAAAACTACCCTAGTACTTGGGAATTTGTGCTTGAAATCAGTTGGGGCGTAATAGCGAACCAATTCCCCACTTGGCCATAAGTTCAGTTCACCCCATTGAAGTGACATGAACTTAATCCATGTGAACCAAACGTTCTGGACACAGTGCTCCGAGACACCAAAGAGTGTCGACATTTCAAAGTGTTTTGTGTGTCGACGCAATCTGATCAATGTCATAAAGAACTGGTCACGCACACTCATTTGCACTACTTGGCCATGCAGATATTGAAGTTCATTAGCTGCAGGACCCAATGTTGAGAGCACAAACTCAAACTTGGGATAAGACCTGTGTAGAAGTGGATGACCTCTTGATTCTTGATGAAATTGTCAATGCAGAATGGAGGTGTAGACTTGGTCTGGGTGCTGCTGGAATGTTAGGGAGCTGGACCAGTTGGGACGGTATCCACCAGCATCTCTGTCACATCCGCTATGGTTGTTTCAATCTGTTAAAAACAACATAATGAATTGAAACATTTATGATAAATAAATGAGCCACAAAACAAAGTTTACATCCCATACAAATCAATAGTTAGCCCCACCAGCCTACCTCTACTTCCAATGCAACACCAGGATCTGCACAGCAGGTTGGCTCAAGTTTCAGGAGGTGAGAACTGCTGGCCATTCTTCTGTCACAGGCAGAGGGACTCAATGTCTTTGTCCATGCAAATTGGCTGGGAACTGCTCCTCTGTTTAGTCGACGGGATAGGGGCTTGAATCCTAAAATGGAAAACTGCTATTGTCAACGAATTCGTTTCCAATAAACTTATGTGAAATCAGGTCCATGTTTTTATTAAATAATCGGTTTCAAATTTAGTATCACCCGATAATCACACAGTACCAGGTTAAGTCAACCATGCAATACACACATTATCTTACCATAATAAGTGGATTGGATGTAGTCAGTTTCTTTGAAATGTTGACAGCAAACAACGCTAGACTTGGTTGGTTTCCAATCTTTCCGCCGAATACTCCTCAGCCACTGATTTCTCAACGCCGGTTTGGTTGAGAAAGCATGCCCTCCACTGTCTGAGCACATTGGCACACAACAAAGAGTCGATGGCATTCTCTTTCATAGAAATATCACAGTACTTGCAGAGAGATTTCTAAGGTCAGCAGAGGAACTGGGCATCTTAATGGATTAATTGTATTTATAAAGCCAAGAAAACGACATAGCTGGGTCTCTTTGATCTCGACTTGGCCAGTTGACCGTCGCCGGCCGGCTCGTTTCACAGCGTTTCGGAGATGCTCGTCCGTTACGCACAGTGCATTGACAGTGACAGCTTTACCCTAAATGTCGTCACCATCAAATATCTCATGACCGCGTGACGTAGAGCGAGAAATTTTATTCGTCGAAGTAAAACAAAATGGAAACGAATCACATAAAATTTACGCGTAAACCATGAAGTAAGCGCATAAGCTGATAACTTCCGGTCGAGCTTGGGACCGCATTGTTCTGTGCTGCCACCTCTCGGAGAAAACCGCAACGCGGTCTCCCATTGCGACAGTTCTAAATTCAATTTTTTGCAGAGAGTAAGCTCGTATATAAAGCTAACGAAATATAAAATGAAAAAAGTATGGGTCACTGGTGTAAATTTCTGAGTAAGGCGGATTTAAGATCCTCATGTTAAGCCAATGGGAATTATGCGTTTTTGATAATATTTTGGTTCTACAGAAAATTACAGCGAATTACATTATATTTGACATACAAAACAATATCTGTTTTACAAAAAAAAATTAAAAAAATTTGACCTCTGAGTTTTGAACTTAACATGATAGTATGGTGCAGTGATATATGTACTATAAACAGAAATTCTGATGTATTGGCAAGAAGTAGGGCGCTGCGCTCGTGACGGACGGCCCGGCAAGGCCATCCTGCATACCCCACCTTACTCCACGCTGAAGATCGACGAGGAAATGGCTCGGTTTCTCGTCACGAAAACTTGCATCCGCGAATTCGTGTTGAGGACCCTGAAAATGGCAACTGTTTATGACAGCGACATCACAGTTGTTGTGGTGCCCCTGGGTGCTGCTTAATTTGTGATTAAGCCTCCGGTGACTTCACACGGTTCTTTTCAGAGCCTCCTCTTCTATTTGGAAGATGCTTATGTTGCTTTGCGATTCTGCTTTTTGCTCCAATATTACCAGCCTCAATGGCACATGTTATATTGAACAACCATACAGACATCAAAATCTATTTACCAACCCCCAATATCTTAAAAAATACCCATCTTGCAATTTGTTGAAGCCATACCATGCATGGGTAGTACCTAATGAGTTGGTATATGTTGAGTGTACCCATGTAGATATCCGCAGTGAACTTATGAACACGCGTAATCATCAGCATATTTGTCCAATTTCATGTCTTAAGTTATTGCCTTTAAACTACCTAATTTGCAGAAAATGCATAGGCCATAACATGACATTATTGAGGGACACTACTAGCTAGCAGCCACTACTGGACACCTACAGCATTGACAGGGCATATAGTTTTTGCCAAGTACTAAATCAAATCAAAGGCTTGGTAGGAACATAAATATAGACAATAATAGACACAAATAAACAGGAGGGGTGGCTCTGAAAAGAGCCATGTGAAGACAAGGTGGCTCTAAAAAGAGCCATGTGAAGAGGGTGGCTCTGAAAAGAGCCATGTGAAGACAAGGTGGCTCTAAAAAGAGCCGTTTGAAGAGGTGCCACTGCGTGAGTCAATGCTGTACAAGGTTGTAGCAAGAGCCACTAGAGGCTCAAATGGCTATAAACACTAGGAGCTCTCAAAAGCTTCCAGTTTCCGGTAATTGTCCATCTGCTCAGCTCTTTCAGCCGTTCTCCAAGATGCACAGGATCTTGAAGCTTTCCAGTTCCCCGTGCAAAGTTGGGAAAGGCGGAATGGCTGCGTGGTGGGCAGTAATCAAACAGGCCATCACTGGCGTACTCTCGCAGGAAGCTGGCAATATCCTCACGGTACTTGGGGCCGCCTTTCCTGTGCTGTGCTTCACCCGGACACACCAGGAAAAGCCTCTCCAGCTTACGTTTAATGGGTCCGATCATTTGGCTGCATCTTTGTACCTGAATGGGGATGTAGCGGCCGTGACAATGCTTGATCATCCCTGCACATTGACCAAGTGTATGATGATTAGATAATGTGGGATTGACTCTATTATCCCATTGCATTAATTTTCTTTGTTGTAATTAATGGAAATTAATTCATACTGTTGTGTCAGTGCTTTTCTTGAGTACTTACCTTTGAATTCGTTGTTCAAAAATTCATTCATCTGATCCAGTCCAATGTTTCCTGAGTCCCTACCGCTGCTGTTAACTGTGCGGTTCCAAGTGATCTCGTGGGCCACAGCAGGAGACAGAAATCCGCCTGTATCTGCATTATCAACACCATAATTGACTGCCTACTTCTTTAAGGACACCAACAAGATTGATACTCATAAACAAAATATTCTGCAGGCCAGGAGTGTGTGGCTTATCCGCAGGTATCGTGGGTGGTTTGACTCCCAGAACTGGAGCATGTCTAGTCGCCAGTACGTCAGCATCCCCTCCCCATCTCCTTCTCGCACTGCACTGCGACGTACAGCGAGGTTTAGTCCTGACCAGAGTAATGCCAGGTTGTGTTGCAAAACACCATCATCTTCCTGCTCAGCCAGGCTGCATTGGTCACTGCAGAACCAATTTTCTGTAACATGTCAACCATTCAAGCTGTCAGTGGTGCGACCCATAATCCTATTTGTAATTGTCTTATTCCCATTACAGAAACTTTAAAAATTAGTTACACTCACCAGGTAACACATCCACTCCGTCTTTGCCCAGGCAAGAAGGGTGGTACCACCCATAGCGGTGGCAGCCTTCCTTCATGGTGCATTGCACCATACCAAAGTCAAGAGACAGCCGACTCTGACAGGTGCAGTAGATGAAACCATCGGCACTCTCGCAGGCCTCACTGCAATACCAGTCCTCGTCCTGTGGTGGGGCACTGACAAGTGGGTGCTCAAGACATGACAAGTGCAACCATACAAATGGGCACGTTGAGTTGCAGCACTGAACGAGGGTCTCTTCCTTTTCTGTAGAAGGTGGAATTACATAAATACCAATGCTTCATGAGCAGTAGAGAAGCATTTATCAATCGTATTGTAGTCCCTCAAGTCTCACCAGTATGACATCGGCAGAAAAGGTAAGCAGCAGTTGAGTCTCTGTTGGAGCGATGCGCCCGGTAGCTCTCCCTTGCCCGGTGAATATCATCAGGCGATGTTTCTTGCCAAACCCGGTCCACTATATCGGCTGCCAGATGTTCGATGTACGTGTCAAGTTGACACAAATCATCTGGAAGGTCATCCGGAATGTCGTCTGGGT
>CM067354.1:35346220-35391593 GCA_034190875.2 Urechis unicinctus | reverse complement strand
AGGACATATATAAATAATCTCACTAAAAGCCAGCTGGAAAGCTTGTCTCATATTGCGGAGTAAATATACAATCAATCAATCCAGCTTGTCTGAAATGTCCTTTGGAACAACTAAAAGCCTTACAAACAAACACTGTTCTACCTAGTGCACTTGTTTGCAGTGCAATCGCAGTGAATGCATTAAACATGCAGATTTTGATGTGGTCTACCATTAAAGAGGCCATTGAAACATTTGAATAGCATGTTAAGTGACATTGCCATAAATCCATTCGTTGAATCTAATGTTGCAAGCAATGTGGCCAATAGAGAACTGCGCAATATTTCGTTAAACAATACGAGCATGGCGATGAATCCTTTTGAAGGTCTTTCGGCTCTAATGCGCCCTTGATTACATCATTATTTTCCATAACCGTTAAACCAAAAACAGGGATGCTTGTGCAGGAAATCACGAAATTTTCGTGTGAACACAACGTAGTGTAATTATAGAGAAGCGTTGAGCATATTTGTTTGTTTGTTTTTAACGATTATCCCCATTACAGGCGTGCTTTACTTCAGGCTGTGCTGTATGGAATTTTAAACGCAGGTTAAATTTCAGTTTAGGGTCGTTGTTTTGTAGGTCCAGCCGCTCGACCTACTTATCCGATTACACCTTTCACACACGCACAAAGTAGCCTATCCGAAATATATATCGACAAAGCGACATATTCAGGAGTCACATTGTGGTCTGGGCAGCATTATTGGCAATTAATAGGGACCTGTTGCTTAACAAACCTGTTACTGATTATGTAGACTAACATAATCCAAAATGCCACTGCTTAACAAGAATGCTTCATGGTATTTATGGGTTGGGTAGTCTTTCGACAATAAATGACTCCCAGCATCATGGCCTCTGCATATAATGTAATATTCAGTCATATTGTGCGATTGGTCTGTCTAGAATAACGGATATAATAGCGTCGATTTGAACAACCGTTTAGTTTAATGCCGCTTTGCTTTAATGCCGCTTTCCTTTCTCCTTAACAATGACTTGGTTTCAGAATAATTGCCCCAACAAAACCGATATGTCGATCATTGCAAGGATATTTAATTGGTTTAGAGTGTCATTATTAATTGCAAGAGTAAATTGCCAACTCTTTGATTTTTCTTCTTTTCACTAATGACAAAATAGCAAATAATAGCACTGACAAAAACAATTACTTTTCCGCCTATACATGACACACCCACAGCTCATCGTTAGCTGCTACCATTCCTCCGTAATTGATATAAGTCACTGTGCGTTGAAGCAATGTCCCACAACAACAACATGCATCCAACTTCATTTACGCACAGTGATATACTGACAACGATAATCCAAAATCTTGCTACCATGTAGTTAGCGTAACTAACGATCCTTTAATGACGCGTGTTTGTGTTTTCTACTGTATTTAATTATTTCTGGGAAAAAACTCTAATAGTGTAAAGGACGCATAATCGATCAGCTGAGCATGACAGTGCAGCAGTTATATTTTAATGGCGACATAGCATGCATTGTATTTCAATAGCGTGTATGCTTTTCCGAATTCATATTACTCGGAGACGTAACTGCCTTAATGTCTATCCCAGAATTCCCTGGCATACCAAAATACCAAACAAACAAGAAAGAGCTCAATGGAAAAGGGATTTAAGATCATAACTTACAGCCTCTTCAGACTATAAGGCACAAGATCGTTCAGCATGGACGGTATCGTGCATATAATCTATTCCATGCGCTGTAATAAATATACATCAATTGACAATCAGGTGAGAGGCAAGATTGACCATTATTCGGGTTTAGAATGAATATACATACCGCTGGCGTGACATTACATCGTTAAAACAACTGTGATTGGTCGTCAGGAAACGACACTGATGTATATACATAAATATATATTAATATATGTACATAACACATAAACATATACATGTGCATATATTTATCTAGATATATATGCATTTACATATATATATATGTGTATGTATATATATGAATGTATATTCTGATATTACAAAATATAATATTCATCAAAATAAATTATATATACATATATATATATGGATATATATATACATATATATAAACATATATATACAAATGTATATATATATATGTATATATAAATGTATTTATAAAATATATACATGTATATATATACATATATATTATGTATATATATAAATATATATATATATATATATATATACTTGTTAATATATATTAATGTGGATATATGCACATTTTCACATTTATGTCTACAAACCTATATATATATATATATACATATATATAAAATATATATATATATATATTCATATATATATATGCATATATTTCTTAATGTATACATATCAAAATATATATATCAGAATATTTATATATACACATATACATATTTATGTATGTATCTGTATGTATATATATATACATTTACATACATACATATATTTACATACATAAACCTTTATAAATAATAATATGTGACCGTCAGGCATTCGACGATGGCTTGCGAGAGGTGTAGCGAGTAATTGATACGGCGAACTGTAGATGTAATCCTTTATTTACGAAGATCGGCACGCTCTCGGGATGTTTGGATGGTCTTTACTACAACTGTGATGTTGAGATGTTCGAAGTTGTAGATGTGCACGATATATATTTCCAAGTCTGATATATGAGGTTTGTCGTTGTATTTATTGGGCAAAATGTGGGCTGGACATAGGTGGCGCATTCTGATTGGATGTCCACTGGCATCTGCCCGCACTGGACATTGCCGCAATTACTGACTAAACATGAAAGGGATTAAGGTTGAATATTGATAAGGTTTAAAGTTGAGATCAAAGGGCCTGGTGTTAATTACCTGTAATTCTGATACGTTTCGGGAGTAAAAGGGTTTGAAGTTGATAGCTTGGAATGTTAATTGTGTGAGGGCTATGGCTAGATCGGAATAAGTTCTGTTTGTTTCAAAGGGATTAGTGTATATGAAGTGAATTTAGAGGTCCTGAGAGTTTTGTGAAATGTATGAGGGTCTGGCTGTGATAGAGGGCTGTGATAAATACATGTGTATATAAATAAACACACATTAAAGTATCTATATATTCATAGATATATGTATATACATGCATAAATATATATTTATATATCTCTACACATAAATAAATTTACATATATATAAAATATTTATATATGAATATGTTTTGATAGATATATGTAATATTTATGAAATCTAATATATATATATATATATATATATATATATATATATATATATATATATTATATATGTTTATTTATATGCATATATATATAAAATATATATATAGTATTTATATATATACATATTTATATATATGTATATCTATATATATATATATTTATATATATATATATATATATATATATATATATATATATATATGTATATATATATATATAATTAGGACGCTAAAAATGTTTTTGCACTGTTCTATATTATTATTTCACCCCGTGTTTGAGATGTAATCACCACGCGATATCATCAAAACTTGTCTACCATTGTGACTTAAATGATTACGTCATAACATGCATTTTCGCGTTTGTTTCATTATCCAACAGCAAGATACAATACCCAACAATATTACAGCATGTTGTGTCCTATCGAATAGGGCCAGTAGCCGATTGTAGTGAAAGCAAACATCATGGATCACGCGCCTTACAAACAACACAGGTGGCCAAAAACAGATAATGTACAGATATACTGTACTCCCATTGAAAATAACGTAGGAAAAACTTCGAAGCGAGATATCACGTAACGATAAAATATGTCATTCATTCAAAATATTACAGTATCTGTTGTGTATGTATGCTTCGACTTGGTGCGGTGCTGTGATCGTTTTGACACCAACAACGTTAAAATGCATGAATTGACCGTATGCAACAGGTATAGCGCTTTTCGCAAAACGGATGATTAAAAAATGACTATTCCAATGAATCAGTTTGAACAATAGCTAATATGGACCGCTTACACAGAAACCCTTTCTGTCCTGTGACTAATGTTTAATCAGTTTGTCTGCCTCTCGGCCGATTTCACCCCAGGACATTATACCCTTCGCGATGATACCATCTCAATATTTAGACGCGACTTTTCAATAATACCATTGAGCAATTTTAAGCTGTATTAGCACCGAATCGAATATTATATGCCAATATTCATCAGTTTTTTTAATATCAATGCATGAGGATTTCCGTCACTCTGTGTCTGCTAGGAATGAATATATTTTCGAGCAGTAACATTGGAACATCAGAGACGAGTTTTGTTGCAAACGTACACGAGCATGTATATAAAAGATATACTCTTATGACAGCAGCATTTCAGCTTATTTGCTAAGATGGTTTAGTATCCAGGATCATTTCAGGAGGTTTTGGTGAACCAAACCATGTTTCAATCACTAAAAATATTGCACACCCATTATGGATATTATTGAGCCATGTTGATGAAGCCACGATATTGGGCCATGTTAATGAAGCCTTATTATTTGGCCATGTTGATGAAGCCTGATTATTGGGCCATATTGATGACGCCTGATTATTGGGACATGTTGATGAATCCTGATTATTGGGACATGTTGATGAAGCCTGATTATTGGGCCATATTGATTAAGCCTGATTATTGTGCCATATTGATGAAGCCTGATTATTGGACCATGTTGATGAAACCAGATTATTGGGACATGTTGATGAAGCCTGATGTCAATATTTAACACACGATTTCACTCATGGAGCATATTGTTGGTGTCCAAGCTGATAAGGAAGTGCAAAAATAATGTGTGCATGATGGAGACAAGACTCGTTAGGGCAACATATAAAGATGTGCCAAGATGACATATCCAATGCGGTGTTTAGATTGATTACCACATGTGTTATGACCACTGTCTGCAGAGTATGGCGTGAGTCTAATCGAATAGACTGTTATAGGTGTTAAATCTCATTGCAATTGCAGATATTTGTCTATTTTGGCCGTGATAAAGTGTTCAATCTTTCACTGCATTCACCCCTCCAGAGAATTACGGCACCGGCACCTCGTGGCAGCTACAGACATTATCAATGCACACAAGTAATGTATGACATACATGATTTAATGAATCATCTTCACGTCCAATTTTTACTCCGTCACTATAACATTTGATCGTTTGAGGGAATTCAGCCAAATTAATATAGCTAAGTAAATCGATTTGCTCAGCTTCAATTAACACATACCTATATAGGGGTAAATAATCAAAGCAAAAGATATATTCAATGAAGCGGAATAGGATCAGCACAATTTTACACATAAGGGTATCAGTGGGGCCAAATTAAGTGACTGAGAAGTTCATCCATGCACCACAAGATGCATAGTAATTGTGGTGAACCTGTCATATTAAGCAAACCATCGTTTCCAATTTCACGACTTCATGGCTTCGCTACCTTAAACAGCTGCCAAGAGAACAATGCAATTGTTTTCAATTAAGCTTAGTAGAATTTGGCAAATTTATAAGTCGAGCGGCGGCTATGCTGCTGTCCAGTAAAGCCGATTGGTTATGACAGTGAAGCTCTGTTAAATCTTCTACATAAGACAGATACAGCTTCCTGTATTTATTGTTGCCTACATGCACGTCGGTCGTTTTAATTGCGTAGGGACTGCAGCATCGCACATTTTATCTATTGTCGAATGCTGGTTAAAAGTTATCCACAATGAAATATATTATTCTGCAACGACGGATATCCTTTTCCTTGCAATGATATAAAAACAAATGTGATAACGGAAAAAAATATCATTGTAGGATACATATTTAGTGGCGGCAAACAACAGACACATGTGCGTAAACAAGTCAGTATGAAGACATAATTATTATCTACTAACATTGCTAGCATGGCATTGCGACTCCTTTAGGGGAGTCCTGCAATGGTGCCCAGGGTGACTCCCTCAGGGAGTCAAAGTGACTGCTCTAGGGATGTCTGCCTATAAGAGTCATTTAGACTCCCTCACCCTTCGAAGAGAGTCATGTTGACTTCTATTTATAGCCAAGAATGGAAATATCAACCTCATTTTATTGTGCAATACTACCATAGATGTTCTAAAAATATCAATAAACAATATTATAAAAGAAACAGATGTTTATTGTCACACAAACTATAAGCTTGTCAATCAAACCAGTTCAAATATGGTTTAGTGTGCCTAATAACCTAACCACTTTTGCATCGTTTTAACATGTGTCCTGGATATTAAGCACAACATTTTGGAGGAATGTCAAAACTGACTTCCTTCTTGCTGGGTATAGTCTGGGAGCCAACTGCCATTTTTCCCCTTAACCTTGCATTGTTGTATTAAGTTTTTTTTACTGTTGATTTTGGTAGCCAAGGGTCTCTATTTTCAGAAACTGCTTGATGACATGTTGTCACCTTTGAGCAATTTGAGAAATTCAAGATGGCGTCCAAGATGGCCGCCATTACATATAAATGACCCTAACTCCCTACCTGTTCATCATAGGAAGGTGATTTTTGTCTCTATACCTAGGTTTTAGGGGTCACGCTATCCATTAGAACTAAGTATTATGTTAATATCGTATTATATAATAGTAATTTCTAAGATGGCTGCCAAGATGGCCGCCGTAACACTAAAACTGGCATATATACTATTTACTCCAAATTAGTCGCGAAGGTGTCTATCCCTGAGTATTTTGGAGACACATCTATCTGTATCAGATCAAAGTTCATATACTGATGATGTCATCTACAAATCCAAGATGGCTGCCAGTTTACAAGCACTGGTATATCTTCTATACTATTCAATCTTGGTGGAAAATATGAAAAGGTAAACGACCACAGGTGTTATATTATAACAAATGTTCTTTAATTGTAAATCTGAATTCTCACAGACTACCAAAACCATATTATACAATTCATAATTAAGGATGGCTACCACTTTACCAAATAATCTACACTGTTGTACATTGTGTTGCCCATGTGCATCACAAAGACATGCAATCAGCTATGATGTCAGGTTACAGCAACCCTGATTATAGCAGGCGCAAAATATTGTGTATTTCATGTTTGCAGAGTTGCAACTACAAGCACGTGAACTGCATGGAGTAGTACTGTGGCATTAGACGTAGTACCATCTGTGGGGCTAGTTCCACTACATCAGGTAGGGTGACTGGTTGAAGGGACTTGCTTTGGTCATCCTTTACCCAACCATATTCCGTTGAGTCCAATTCGGGTGGATTCTGCGCTTTCAGTGACCGCCATACCAAAGCCTGATAGTGAGCTCTTTTAACATTCTCTTTGAATGCCTCAGTTGTTGGTGGCAAGGTACACAACTTCGGTGTTGATGACCCTTTGCCTGTTTGCGACAGCCATACCTTTAACCTTGTCTCTGACATTGTACTACAGTCTGTTTGTCCATAGCACGCGAAATGAAGGAGGTAGCCTGTTGAATAACAGATTCCATAGAATGCCCTGGTGCACCCGACAAGTTAAGTGAGTGCCCCGATCGAAGTGTTTTGAGTACAGTAGCCTTTCCAATTTTAAAATAGGAGGCGACGGTGTCACAGCCAGAAAGTGTATGTGCCGGGAGTATTCCTTCGACTATCTGACAATGCTTCTGCACAGTTTTGCCTATATCAAGCACCGCCCTTCCTTTGATGGGGGACTCCATCAATACAACATTCTTGAGATTTGCCATGTGATGATAATGCAGCAACAAATGATTACGAGTTTGTCATCTTAACCTTCTTTCTCGGCGGCACCTCGGGTACACTGCAGTCAGACCGCCTTCTCGTGTTCTTAAATTTGTTTCTGAGCCTCCTCTTCCACAGATCCTATACGTACACAAAACATCAGCTGTAACACAATAATAAGCAACCACACATTAGTTAAAAGTTAATACATTGTATTTGATACAGTGCCCTTTGTCAGTTAAGGACACATTAAAAATGCCACATCAATCACACTTCAAAACTCATGAATAACTCACACTAGCTGCAGCCAGTGGCCAGCCTTCTTCTAGATGAGGGAAGCTTTGCAGCAAGGTTGAAACAAGTAGGGCATATTCCCTTGATGTTAAGTAGCTGCAAAGTAAGCAAGTATATAACAAATGTAAATTTATATAAATTATAGTACTACAAGAATAAGAAACAGATACAACACATCATGGCAAAGCATTGATAACTGTGAATAAGTATTTTTATGAAAGGTCTGAAGTCTAGTTATACTTAGTTTGGACCCAGTAGGAAACATACCTTCCTGTTAGTAAAACAGGAGTGCATTAACATGGACATTATAACGTCCCACACACACTTACAAGTCACAGTTCAGATCACCATCGGTATATTTTCTATAGCCTTATGTTTTAAAAAGGCATTTTGCATATCTATATTGTTGCTGGGGATTATCTTATTGTTAATTTTGCTTTATATCTGACTTCTGAGCCAGCCAGTGAATACAAGCTTTAATACAGACCCAATGGAGTGGAATACCACAGCCGATTGCATGATTCTGGTTCACTGAGTTATAATTCATATTTTTATTGGGACACAAAAACAAACTTACAACTTGTATTTGCTTGTCACATCATCATACATAGCATCAAGGATATGTCCCCTATCCATTGCATCAAGGTGGTGTTTGCTTATCAGCTTAGCCCGTGTAGCTAGCCGAAACATGCTGGTCCTTATAGGGTACGGCACTGGCAGAGTCACGGGGATGTTGGGGTAAGGCTGTATACAAGCATCTGAGACTTCACTTGGAGATGCCCGTGTCACTGGTACTTGATATATCCCTTTACACTGCTATGTAGGTGACCGGTTTACGCCCACAACAAGTATACAATTCTGTAAAAAATTGCCATATCATTAACTGGCACGATACATATACCATTCACAGTAAGCTTGGAAATGATAACCAATATCATTTTTCTCATGTTAACTGAATTTTTGAATCCGAAGTACTCCAAATCAAACAGTCTGATTCAGATAATTCACCACTTCTTTCTTTATTATATATATATATATATATGTATATATATATATATATATATATATAGATATATATATATATATATATATATCTATATATATATAGATATATATATATATAGAGAGATAAATAGATATATATATATCTATATATATATATATCTCTATATATATATATATATTTATATATATATGTATATATATACATATATATATATATATATATATATATATATATGTATATATATCAACATTTGTATATAAACATACATATATAAAAAATATATAACTCATATATATGGATGATTATATTTATGTAAATACACATATATATATATGTATTTACATAAATATATATGTATATATATATATACATATATATATACATATGTATACATATGTATAGATTTATATATGTTTATATGTATATATTAAACAGATATATGTATATTTATGTATACAAACAAATATATATATATATATGTATTTACATAAATATAATCATCCATATATATGAGTATATATTTTTATATACGTATCAATGTGAGGTTGGGTGTGCGGGTATTGTCATATGAATAGTGTCACATGCATCCTGTATAAGATGGTGATCTGAAATGTTTTACAGACTAAATTGCTGTTGATTACAAGATTGCAGCACCTCAGGTTTAAGATTGACCAGAACATCTTCAGAAAGATGCACAGAACAATAAGAGAGATTATTTTAGAGCTACACAGATTGTACATTTAGTCAGTGAAGCTATAACTTTTGTAATAATCTGTCTGCAGAGCAATGCTGAGAATAGAAGATATAACTTACTGATAGAGCATCAGATAAAGTTACTTAATCATGAAACATCACACGGCAGTGCATGGCTAATCTACAAGCTTAAATAACTATTCATCCTACACCGCAATTGTGCAACTATTGTATATAATATATGACAACTACCATAAAAGAGATACTGGGAATGATCTTTATGTCAAATTTATCCTGATTAATACAATATATTCTGAAATATATATACTATACCTGGGAACAGTTTCCTTAGATTGGGGAGCTGAATATATCTTCTGAAGTCATATTGAAGAGCTTGGGTCTGCCTTGTATCCCATTAGAAGCGGTCTGCATGTGCATTGATTTATTGTTTTCATATTTCGCTATTATTTTCTATTTAAGGCAGACTTGTAATGACTTTGATAATATAGCACAGGCATTTATAGACCATGCAGTAGGTAGTGCCTTTTATATGAAGGTCACTTAACTAGAATTAGTTTTTATTGCAAAGAACCCTTTCTTTGGTTTATACCTTGTCACTAGTTAACAGATCACCGAGGAATGAAAAATACTCATTGGTATCTTTGATGCATGTTCTGCTCGAGATATCCTGATCTGACTCCTAGAAATCCAGTGTTGTTGTTGGCATCTTTAAGTCTGCGGTCTACAGGGCTTGTTTTGCTAGGCAGACTTGTGGCATAACTGGTACTTGCTTGGGCTGCTGGTTCAGTATCTAATGATAAACAAAAGCACATACATTTTACAATATGCATTGCAAAATTAATATAATGGACACATTACAGACTATGCATTAATTCAGAAGTGAACAATGAGGAACAATCTTTCTATCACTGCATATTTCTGCCATTGCTTCACATTTGTTCATGATTATATGACCTTCATATTCTGTGACCATTTCATGAAAATTGGACCATGTTCCAAAAATGTCGGTATGGTTGTGGTACAAAATTGAAAAATACTTCATCATGTAATGTCTCTCGATACAAGCAAACAAACCAACTGTGCCAAGACAACCCATTTGTGCCAAGTACACACCCACTTTAGCTATGGTCAATTCAGGCAGTGGTCTCTGAAAGGTTCCCAAGCTCACATCTGACATAGATATATATATTAATGAAACATATATGGGTAGATGTGTTGACATATACATATCTGGTTGTTTCAGAATAGAATTTCTTCCATATTAACGGGCACAAACTTTAACAGAGCTCTATATATATGATAATGCATTTCAATTTTCATCTTTATTAGAGAGCTGAATTTAAATGGAAGCTTGGAGAGCAAGGCAGTTAGAAGATAGAGAGACCCAGTATACAGATGCTGGTTATTTATTTTCACAATATAACACTCCATAAAATGTTTCTACACTTACGTTCAGGATACCTGCAAAAGTCAGATCACATAATTCAATGCCAGGCAACTTATGTAAGGCCACATCAGCTGTTCAGCTGAAAACATTCAATATTTTCTACTGTAAAATTACATAATAATCATAGTCATGGTATTTATAGCACAGATGCTCATTTATAATACAATTTAATAGTTATGCATTTCAGAGGCTGTTTATTTAATGGCTGGTGTTATTTGTATTAGGTGACCCTGTGGTGATATCTGACACTTTCAAGTCTGTATTTACACCATCAGCTTATTCCCTCTTTTGATAGACCATCACATGGGCCATTGCCTGGATAAGAAGCTACCCAATATGCATGTGAAGTTGTGTGGAAAAGAATGCAATAAAGTTTTCTGGGGACAGTTACCACGGTGTAGGATGATGGTCGCCTGGTGGGTAAGGACAGAAGAGCATTCTCGCATTGGAGTAGGATGCGTAATGGGTTTAGGAAAATACAGCGCTACAGTTCACTGGGTCACGGGAGTATACGGAGGTGTCTGGGGGTATATGAATCGTTTGGAGGTCTTAGCGGACTGGATGGGCGCATAGGCGCTTGTGTCACTCAGAGCGCGAGAGCAGCTTTTGAGTGGGGGACAGCAAAATAACGTTGTTGGTGGTTATGTGATATCAATGACTATTAGTGATTGGCTGTTTCCCAATATTAGCATTTAGAGGGGTTATGAATAGGTGTGCAAACATTCGTCAATTCTATAAAAGCAATAATACTATCAACTATGCTTCCCAATGTAATGGTAGGTAGGGGATAAGAGTTACTTTTGAATCACTTTTAGCAGTAAATTAACACATATCCCATTTAATACCATATATAGTGCATCCATGACTAATCAGTAACTGATACAGAAATGATCAAGAATATACATAGTGATAATTCCATATACATCTATATCAGGGTAAAATGATATGCTGAAATGAAAATAGCTCCGTTTACATGGACTTGTTATGTTCCAACCTTTCTGCTTAAACAATTTACTTGCTCTATAGCATGCTATATACAGTGACTTTAAAGGCCAATGACCATCATTCTCTGTATATAGGATTCATAACATTATTCATAAAAGTCTTAAAGATGATAAGTAATATCATATTTAGTAGATATGGTAATTGCATTAAAAAACAATAATGAATCAGCAGCTACTTTTCAAGACAGATTTTTGAATTGAAATTGTCATATCTCGTTGTACATATCTAAGGGATAGGGTGTACCATGATAATATAGGTTTTTGTTCACATAAGGTTTTCGAAGAGACAGCTTTAGCAAACTATGAACTAGTTATTGCATATTATGACAAATTTTCTTGGCAATATCTCCACAGGTGTAGCAACTAGATAGATTTTCTGAATGTTCGGGATCCAAAATTGCTATCCATTGAACTACGGATATCTGACATTTATAGGGTGGTTATTGTGTAAGTGAAGTATATTTGTGTGAATGGGAATATACTTTTAGGACCTATTACTACAGTTGACAACCTTCTATAAGGTTTTTGTGAATGTTTAAGTCGTCTACTGTCCAAAAATCTACTTATAAAACAAAATAATCATTAAAATTAGCGCTGATAAATTTTATGAGGCTCTCACTCCAAAAGGTCTTTGTGCTTAAATAAGGCTCTAATTACAGTGGGGCAAGGGCGCTTGAAAAAACTGTTGGTTTGATGTCTACATTTATTTTAGCAAAAGTTTGCAATTAGAATGAGCTACACAATGATGTAATTGTTTTTACAATCCGACCATTATTAACGAGATACTAGTTTTTCACTTATTCGATGACCTTGACATTAGTTTTAGATCAAGGTCAAAACAACACCTCTCGGTTTTGCGCATTATTGACGCCTAACGATTGATAAAAGATTACGACCAGTATTGCGGATCAAAAAATTGTTTACATACATACATACATTATGACAAACGCGACTAACCAACAGAACTTGGCGAGGCGATTCGCCGAGGCCGGCTTCACTTCACATAGCTAAAATAAAGTACCTCAAACATTGACCAGTTTCCATTTATATGTCAGATTGAGTATACTACACAATATATCCAATCTATCGAACCAGCGTTGTCATAATTTAGATCAACGACAAAATGTCGCAGTAGGCGATATTTGAAAACCCAGGCAGAGAACCCAGTTTGTCGAGTCACTTAAGCGACATTATATTCATTTTCTCGCTATCATCTGGTTGACTTGGGTATAAGCGTCTTAAATAACGCCATAATATATTCAAGAGTTGTGGTTATTGCTTACCAAATCATAAGATATTCTCGGCCAGCAACGCAACTTCATCTCAAAGCACGAGGTGCCTTACGAATTATCCGACCAGTCGAAGCATTTCGGTTCGTCCGGGCGAATATATATCTGTCACCAGCTCATTGGAAAACGTCGAAACCAAATATATATATATATTTTGGTTCCCCCTATCGAATGTCACGTGGATATAATATGTTTGTGAAGGAAGTAATTCTAAGCAATATATCAGAAGTTGGGATTATGATATACTGGATAATAACGAGAAAGAAGCTGTTAAACTGGTCGTCAGTCCAATATATAAAAATTTTCAAACGTCCCTAACTAATTCCTTCGCGAAGCATGGGTCAAAACCTTGCAATGGATAAATGCGAATGGAGATAATTAACAAGGTAACATCAATTTAAAAGAAAAAAATTGCTGAGCAAAGCGCTCAAAAAGATCTTGACTTTTTTGGAACTCACATCGTGTGCCAAGATATAACTGTGTGCCAAAAAAGTTGGTCGATTGTATCAAAAAGGTTGCATTCGTATAAATATATATATATATATATATATATATATATATATATATATATATATATATATATATGCATATATATATGTATATATATATATGTATATGTATATATATGCATGTATATATATAGGTATATATATATATATAAAATATATATTTATGTATATATATATATTTATATATATATATACATATATATTTATGTATATATATATATTATATATATATATATACATATATATATATACGTATTTATGAATATATATATATGTGTGTGTGTATGTATACATAAATAGACGTATATATTTATATATATATATGTATATATACATTTTTATAGATATACATGAATATATATGTATATTTACATATCCATGTATGTATGTGTATGTCTTTATATATCAACATAAACATACATATACATGAATACAGTTATATATTGTTATATATGGATGTTTATATATATGTAATACATATTTATCCATATGTATATAAACACACACACACACACACACACACACACACACACACACACATATATATATATAGATATATATATATATATATATATATATATATATATATATATATATATAGAGATATATATATATATATCTATATAGGGAGAGTATATATATATATATAAATATATATATATATATACATATATATAAATATATATATATATTATATCTATATCTATTTAAATATATATATGTATATGTCTTTCTATATATGTATATTTATATACATATAGATATATGTATATATATATATTCTATATATATATATATATATATATATATATATATATATATCTATATATATATATATATATATATATATTTATATATATGTATATATTTATCTGCTCTGTTTTCAGCCACATTTTTTAACCAGACCTTGTATGATCTATATTCAGGTGTTTTACGCAATTTACTCACTGGCGTAAACGTGTCACGCACGAGAGATATGCAAATAGACTAATTTGACATTTGCCTATCTCATGGTATCAACAATTGCGTCACGGTAATCGTTTGTATTCTACAATGCTCCGTGATATGTACTTGCAACCTGGTATATGTAGTCGATTCTCTGCTCTAACGGTCGCACTGACAAAGAAGTTCAATCATATATATAAACATAATTTCTGCTCTTGCAATCAAATCCTCAAAAACGATGGATGTGGCGGATGTACTGATATACGAATAACACAAATTTGTAGAAATGCTCTTGCAAACTTTTAATCGTATTTGTCAGTGATTGTGTTAGGATCCCATCAGCAAGAAAGCACGTAATGTCTAGGTCACATAAGACATACAGATGCTTACGGGCCGCACATAGGAAGCCCGTATGAAATCATACTCAGCTCGATGTTTCGGTCCAATGCTTTACAAGCGTTCGATTGCCTTTGGGTCTTCTACGGAGCCCGTTTCTGAAAGTAGTGCATATACCTATTTGCCACAGGCTGTATGTGGCCCGTACGGGGCCACAAGTCTTCAAAACATCGGATGGGTCTCGCATGCGACCGCACATCACCCACGATTGTAAAGGATTCCGAAGCAGGTGTAAGATCCCACGTCTATAACCTAACCCCTATGTACAACGCAGAGAAATCAGTGCGAAATATAGTACATGCATTTGCTTCGTAGCCAACTAAAGCAGTCCAGTTTTTATTTAACCAAAGTGTTCTAAAACTGAACTAATATGAGACTGCGATTCAATTTAAGCATCTCGGTACAAATGCCAGCCGTCGTTTGTTGCAGGTAAAATGGACTGTTCTTACATCGCAAACACCCAGCAGCCTCGTCATTGTGATGGACTCACAGTTCACGAGAAAATCCTAGGTTATTAAACCTTCTCAATCTCTCGCTCAACAGATTAAAAGATTAGAAGGGCATATGAAAGCACTTGAGCCAATCTAGAGCTAAAATCCTGGTCCTCGCATTTATATCATCACGACTAAATTATCACAATTCACTGCTGTATGGGGCTCGTTCGCACCGTATCGTAGACTTGCAACACACACGAGATACTGCCGCCCGTTTTGTTTATAATAAAAGCACGGAGAAAACTTCTCACACATCATGCGCGCCCTACAGTGGCTTTCTGCGGAAAAACGCATTAGGTGTACAATTCTGCAACTCACCTTAAAGGCTCTTAATAAACCGAGCCAAGCTATCTACAGGAACTGATTGCTGAATACCAACCTGCATGGGGTCTTCGATCTATGGACAAACCTCGGCTGCATGTCCGAACTAACTTCCCATGTTTTCATACTGATTTCAGGCTTACCTTTTTTCTGAACGTATTAAATTTTTGATGGAGCAATGTTATTGTCTATGTCGCATTTGCTGGGCAAGATTACGGTGTAATATTGAGAACAGATGTGTTGTGTCTGGCTTTTTTCGATATGGAAGACTTGGTTTCAATTTAATGTTTGCCAGGTATATTTCAGGCATTAAAAGTATATAAGCATAAAATACAGCCAGCTCCTTACCAAACAAGTAACTATTAGATAACTATTCCCTATTAGATAAACTTGCTTCGAATCACCGCTTTAATTGCTATCAGTAGGCACCGTCCCCGCGCAGTAGGTAAAATATCCTGGGATGAAATTGACCAAGAAACAGACAATGTTATTAGATATCTCATGGTAAGGATTTTTTATTTCATGTGGCGTGAATTGCATGAAACATAACCTACTTTGGCCTGATAGGATTGGCTCCTTATTCATGACCACAATCCATTGTAGCAGATATGCTGGCTTCTGAAATGATTCTATTTAAAGTGCTCGTTATTGGGCTTGTTTTGCCGCTGATATCTGAATAGAACAAATATATTGATGCCAAACGGTGGCTGATCATTCAGTGTCAAAGGTTCTTTATTGGCGACATTCTATCTGGTTTGTTGGGAGAGGCAATTTATGGTTACGTATGTTATCAATTACCGCAAATGGAGTTATCTGTGGCGATCAATTTACCATAGCGCGCTTCGTTTTCAAGCTTTTATTACTAGCAATAACTATTTATGCTTGCATTGTTGTCAGAGACAATGCCTGGTTGACTTGATCCGCTGGGTAATACGATTGGACCGCTTATATGGAAAATTAACATATAAATGAATAAATGACCGACCGCGTAGTTGTATAAAGGCCGGGATGGTTTTAATACCGGTCCGTTACTGGTGGGGGTCATATTTGCACTTATACTGTAAGCCGCGCTCGATGCTAGTTGTGAATCGTAACGAATAGGAGCAGTGTTTAGACGATTATTGTATTTTGAACACTGACTGGCCAACATAGAATCAGCACGTAATTTCTGACCAAAGTAACCCTTAAACGTCTCTTGTTTATAAGGCAGGCTGTAGGATAGTTGAGGAAGCTCGAACAAGTCACAAATACATCCCATTTGATTGATGATGACCGACAACGGAGCTTTCGTCATAGCTTGCAGCACACGGTAAATATATGCAACTTGGTGTACCTTTCCGACGGAGTGAGAAAACTGCCATATATTCGCTGTTGCGCAGTATTCAGTAAAGATTGCCAGCTACACCAATATGATAATGGTGGAGTTGAGGAACTAATCTCATGAATCCAACAGGGCCCATTGCCGACTGATGAACAGGCAAATATGCTTATGCCTTAATAAGATTACCTCTCAATCTCGTCTCTGTTGTTTCGCGGTGCAACAGGACGTCTTACGAAATGTTTGCCAAAGAATATCACTTAACCGGCTGCTCACTGGGTATATTGAACGGCTGTTATTTTATTTTGATACATCAGGATAATTGCACATAGCCTAAGCCTATGCTTCAGTTTAATGGGTATAGCTTAGATTGACCCAAAAAGACATGCATTGATTGGATAGTTGTACGAGTGACTCATACGTGTCAACGATAACAAGGCTATTCGGCTTTCTACGAGGAGTATCAGACAGATACCTATCACCCCCGAGCGACTCATGTTGTTTGCTATTTGTGCTGTTATCCAAATCAGTGGTATTCTTAATTCCCAGATAAGCTATTTTGTTGATGTTATACACTTCGGTAGAAAGTATCACACACGCTCTGACTCTCTGAACGCCTGTGTTTGTGACTCTCTGAACGCCTGTGTTTGTGACTCTCTGAACGCCTGTGCTTGTGACTCAGGCTAGGTTTGCCATCTGAGCCGTATTCATACAAAAATCGAAGTCGTTGAGTTCAAACTCAAGATGGCTGTAGGTGTGCAAATCGCCTCCAAGAGTTTGACGGTTTATCATGGTCCACGGGTAACTTTTGTCAATTCATAAGTAGTCATAAGATATAAGCCGTCAATTCTGACTTGTAATGGTTTGCCAAACTATCTGTTTTGTGGTGTTTGACGACACTCTGTGATGTCGCTTGTCGCTCGGGAGACATGTAAATGATAGTGTTTAACCGGTAGTGTTCTTCTTGTATTCTCATATGTGTTATGTTTGTCTAACGATGTTATTCGTCATGCATATGCTATTAAATAATAATCTACACATGTAGATAAAGTCGTTGTTGAAACAATTGTTACCACTTGACGTCTATATCTGCATTTATAGAATGTGTGGCAACATTTCAATAAAATTTAATGATTGAAGCGCTCCTTTGTTAATCTGATTTAGGATGAAATTTTTTAAGTATTATGTCCCATAATTTGCTTGGTACTTTTTCGATATTCATTACCAATTAATCCATGACCACGATGAACTTTTGGCACGCTATGAGACAATTAACATGCAAAGTTGTCGTTGACACTGAGGCTGTTAGTCATTTGTAAAATACATGCAACGGATTTATATCCTGACCTTAAATGTTTTTCTTGCATTTATATCCCTATTCTATACCAATATCATTTCTAACCTAGTCTTAGACTACCGACCCCTGGCTGCGCCAGACTCTAGGAGCCAAACATGGATGTGATGCAGTATCCACAAACCAAGATACCCCGATCGGACGCAGGGTTTCTCCGGGTACTAACGGTTGTCGTCCTGAAGATTTGTCACCGTCCTGGTTTTCATCCGCTTTGCAGCTAGCTACCTGTTCACCAGAACTGAATCACGTGCTTAAATGTAAGCTATGGAAATGACTCTATCAGAGGCCCACAATCACCGCAATAGTACCATGGAGATATATTGAAAGACTTTCAAAAGAATTGAGCTCGCTGTTGCTGTTGACACGGGACAGGGAAACATATTGAAAAAGCAACGCCGACCCAAATATTGACGGCAGTTTTCCCAAACTAGTTATATTAACTGATCGATTCAAAGTCACTATATATTTGATATTGTTTGATATTATAGATGACATCACAGAAAATCGAGGGCGCATATAACAAGTCAGCGTCCAAACCTGATGACGGGGCCGCGCGCGACAGAAGTCGTTTCGGGTCACGAACTCGGCATTGATTTGACACAAAGATTGACGAATTTATCTAATGAACAATCAGACGCATCAAATATACATCTTATGTAGCAGCATCGTACAGCATAGCGGAAACCCTCGAGCCATGGACTATAACCAACAATGGCACCCTGATCTCGTTCAAATTATCCATTAACATATGATTCAAAGAATTTCCCCGAACCATTAGCTTGCATCAACTGCAAATCTGAATGTGCAGCGGATGCGGTTTTAGTAGCACGTGTGCAGCACGTGAAAGAACAAACTAGGACTGTAACAATGCATTTTCAGATCTGACATTTATAATCAAGTGAAATCGAACTAACCTACTTGCTAGATGTTTGACATCACAAGGTGTTGTGTTTATTCTACTAACGACATCACAAGGTGTTGTGTTTATACTACTAACAATAGATGGGTTCGTGATTTCTATCTCTAAGGATACAATTTCACGTCATATAAACACTGATCTGTGTAATGCTGAATAAAGAAGTCGATGCCGCTCACCCCAGGTAGAGAGTAATGTGGCCTTCCATACGTGCCGCGAAAAAGTATTCGTCATCATTACATCAGTAACACGGGATAATGTTCTTGCAGGACTCGTCAAACCGTATATATACATAACAACAAGGCTGTGCATGCCATGTCTATGGAACAGGTTATATGCGAACCGGTATCCATTCTCATTAATTAGTAAGTTGAGTATTTCATAAAAACGGAGACGCGTGTTGCAATGGCGAATCATCCAATCCAACATAGTAAGTTTGACTCGATATATATCAGCAGCAGACTGGTAATGTGCTGCGACCAATGTACCTTTTGAGGATGGATCAATATAGTTAATTAATGATATCTGTGTTATGATTGAGATTAAGAAATACTTATAAAACAACTGCCGTATGAATTTAAGTTGCACTCCTGTTTAAGTGAAGAATTTTAAAATAGCAAGATTAATGGATGTAAGCAAAACAATCGAAATGGTACATAAATATATTCATAGCTGCAACATTGTACTTACAATAGCCATTGTTCGCGTGCCAACTAACTAGAAGTGTAGAAAAGCCTCAGTATGGAGTAATCATATAAGCGCATATTAATAGTGTCGATTGACGCAATAAGCCTCATTATTATGCCCTATTTGCTAACTGAAGTTAAGGTTGGTGTAATATTGACGTAGAAAATAACGTCCACTGAATAATAGTAATAATAATAATTGTTGACTCTTAGGTAAGACGTTCCTTTTGGAGTTACCCCGAAACTAAAGCCGGTATCTCAAACATTTATCACAGCGGTAGTCTTTATGATGTCGACCGCATAATATGTATACCGAAGAATAGCATGATGGCATCATCCTCAACACGCCCTCTTTCCCGTTCTGCCCGTGGTTGCATAACAGTAAATGTGCAGGTTGGATGCCAAATTTGTTGGACGTAACCTAGCACAATAGGGTAAATCACGCTACTTTGTCGCTAATATAAAACACATTATTTGAAGGTAAGTTATAGCTTCTCTCAATACAATCTGTGACATGACACGGTATAAATTGGACTAATTTAAGTTGCGGTTTGTATATATAGTAGCAAAGCTCGGTAGCTCAGTGAATGATGTAAGAAAATCCCACCATAAGCGACTTATATCGCTTTGAAATCTATTTATTTATTTGTCGCGTACGCGGCATTACGCGATATGGCTTAATGAGATGTCATCCTGGTGAATGTATAGAGTCAGCAATGGGATCTGCAACGAACAAAAGGAAACATTCGATACCATAAACCGCTAGTTTTAGATTTTAGTTTTTTTTACCTACACTCATGTTGAACAATGGACTAATGCCATGAAAGTCTATTTAGTGTAATTATTGCATAGTTTTACGTTTATGAGATGAATGCAATCGAAGAGAAATCCAACGAAAGAGACGACTGTTAAATAAAAACATTGATTCAGACAGAAGCATAGAAATCGACTAGACCGAAACCAATTAGGTAGAAAGAGCATTTAAATTAACTGAATGTGAAGGAGTGTAGTTGTTTGTAGTATCTTACACTTGCAGTTGTAACGCTGTGTTACGTTAATATCCGGTATATATATATATATATATATATATATATATATATATATATATATATATATATATATATATATATATATATATATATATATATATATATATATATATATATATATATATATATATATATATAGACATACATATATATATATATATATATATATATATATATATATATATATCTATATATATATATATATATATATATATATATATATATATATATATATATATATCACGGAAGGTCCACGTATAAAGCAACAGTGGCTCTATCATAATAACTCATTTATGTACTATACGCAGTTGTGCAGCTCGGATGTATCGACTCATCACCGAAACCAGGGGTAAATAATGCACAGGATGATAACACCTTGTCAACAAACCTATCATGGTATGGATTTTTTATGGTTGATTCTGTTGTACAAAGTTCGATTGGTTACAGTGACGTTGTGAAAACAACAAGTTCGAAATACATGTTTGCTAACAAAAAGTCGTTTTTATATTTTGCATTTCATGTTTGTCATGTGAGGTAACGCTCGATATTATTTTACCAAGAGGGTGACTTTGCCGAGCCACAGAACTATAAATAGCTTGGCTTCGAAATGAATATAGAATGATATCAAAATTCGAGCGAGTATAATGCGATTGTGTAGAGCGATATTTGTTATCATGTTTCACTAGGTCGAGTCCTCTCATACAGATACTTTTCATTGCTACAGTTAGCCTAGGTAATTAGCACTCGCCCGCGTTTGGGCCCCTCAAGTGTTACGTAGCCCCTCTGTGCTCGGCTCTAGAACATTGGACAACTTGGCGATTTAATGCGTTCTCTATCATGATAACATGCCGCTGTCCATAAAAAACCAATGTAGTTGATTACGTTTATTAAATTGTAGGGCATTATCACTGCTTATGTCTTTGGTGTCATGACTCATTGGACGATATGACTCCTTTTTCACCAAATGCGCTAACGCTTGAGCATCGAGCAATCACGTTGAAGAGGAGCGGAAATGTCATAATCAATTGTGTTTCATGCAAAGATAATAAATGTACAATGCCTCTTACAAATTCGTACCCAAGCGCGCCCCAGGGTTATGCGTTTGTTTGAGCAAACGACGAAAGATAGTTTGCCGCGACTCATCCCCGGACCCAATTCCCTAAAAAGATCTCAAACAGAGTTCATTTTGGTGCTCTTGTGGTTGCTTCAAGGCAATGCCGACCACCGAAGTCGTTGACTGTCGTTGAAGTCGTTGGTCTGTCGCTGACCGAAGCTGACCAGCAGTCAGTCTATTTCATGTTATAATCCGAGAAATCGAAACACTCGGACAAGCTGTATTGTCACTAACAAGAAAGACAATTTTTTTGTCAAGTTTGAGGTTGTCCTGTACTCCAAATATGCATCAATATAGCAACAGTACAGACTTATTCTGTGAAGACTTTGATAATGTGGTTAGAGAGCTCAGGTGTTGGGCTTCGGTAATGTTGTGACAATACAGGAGGAGACACATACAGGGTATAGGACATGAGCGAACGATCAAACAGGAAATCCCTAATCAAGCGACAAAGGAATGTTGTATTAGAGACAGTTCGTCAGTATAACAAATTGTCCTCATATCACATTATATCAAAAAGTATATTTGTACCCGTTTTGGTTGATCTGCAGGCTGGATTTATATCATGCAGCGATCCAACAAGGACAAATGATTAACGGATAATATTCCTTACTATACTAAATATCAAGTGCACCAGTCAAATAAAAGCCTCTAAGCCTTATATTGTCTTACTGTGACAGATAAGAATATGTTATTCCTTACCCACTGCCAAAATATGAAGAAGCAAAACGAAATTGCTAATCAAACATACACCATACCATACCATACCATACCACATACCAATCTGTACGAAACCTTGCCATACTATACCATACCATGCTATGCCATGCCATACCATGTAATGTTATTGCGTGCATTGCATGTGACTGGCGAAACTATGCCAGATTTCACTCAAGATATTATCTAGATAAACCATTTGCCAGAGTAAAACATTATGTGGATGCAATTATATTAAGTGCCAAACGTAACATCGGTGTATGCCTGGGTTCAGTAATGATGTGCACAGCATCATCAGATCTATGCATCATTGGGATGCAGATGTTACATACGGTGATCACAGCTTAAGCATCTAGGGGCCTGATTCACTTTTACAAATTAGCCAGGGTTTTCTGTTGTATCGTATTAACATGTGTATCCAAAGCAAGTTTTAGTAATTGAGTCTGGTGGTAGCTGGCATGAGGATTGTCACGCAAACGGCACATAGGTGCCATTTACTCTAATAACAGCTCCTCCAAGCCATATTTTTTGTATATTCCTATTCGTGACTCAGAGCCAACTGTTGGTTGTTATCTTAGGCCTATCCAAATGGAGAAAGTAGACCTGATTTCGTCATGTAAAATGTTGCTGCATACATAAATGTACTCACTTAACATAAAAGCTCTAGCATGTCCTGGTCTCAAAGCGTCAGTGTTTGAGAACATCCATCATTTAGCAAGCTAATGGACATGCAAATTCAGGCGTGCAATGTGTGAGAAAAGCTAGCAGAATATAGATTGAGCTATCAACGAAGAAGTAAACCCTCTATTTCGCTGGTCATCTCGGAATATGTGACGGTATCTTGTTAATCTCAAGTGAGACTACTTAAACATGAGCTCCTAGCAAAATATTCGCCCCAATCGTTGCTATTTTGTAACAATATGGTCATCTACTTAGTAGGCGTAGATGCTCCGGGAATTGTACTTAATAAAGGCTCATTTAATCAATTGGATTTTGCAAGTAACTGATGACTGGTAATATGAAATACTAAAACAACAACTAGGGGTGCAGTTGCTAATTACGAATGGCTATCTAGTTAGACATTCACTGATGCAGTAAAGTAAAGTATACCTTATTAATTCGTACAACGTTCAGGTCTTTAAGCCCAAAATCAACATTACGAACATGATGTGTATGAGCCTCGAATTGCATTCCAAATTAACAAAACTACTCAGACAATCCATATGAAACATCAAGCAGCTGTGATGTCCCGGGAAAGGTTTCGAATATTTCGTTGCAAATTACTTGCGTGGTAGTGCAATGTTCATGTTGCTTTTTTCCAATGCCCGTCTTGCTGGATTGGCTTAGTAAATACACACTTCAGACCCATAGTTAATATCACTCAGATCATTTACGTAAATAAGACGATTTGCGATGAATTTATGCTGGGACTAAGTCATAACTAGGTTCAGGTTGTGCGTCTGTCTATCAAGAACTGAATAACTGTTAATTAACCATGAAGCCATGAGACCCAGGTCACGTTCCTTTACGGCATTTTATGTCAAGTACTTTCGACAACCAAGACTTGTGATAACGGGGTAATTTTCACCATTATGCCGTAAGACTTGATGGATATACACTCGGGACCATTTTGTTGCAATTCGCATTTGTTTATGGTGCATCCTTGGTCCGAGAATCCCATTATTTTGGATCTATGGCTATCTAGGCGCTACCGTTTCCAGGAACTGCATTCATTGATCGACTAAAAGCTTTATTTCAGCGAGTTTGTTTATCTCTCATTTTGCATGCATTATAAATCAGATAAATATAGTATGTTACCAATTTACAATATCAAATCGTTAATACAAAACATCCATTCGCATTTGGAAATATCAAAGGCAGCATTTGTGAAGGGTGTTTGGCAGTCTTGTAGATTCTACTGGGTAGGACATATGAGCTTTTCTATCAGTATTCATTCTCTCGGTCGATATCAACGTCGAGACGTCGAGGCCAATCATCTGGTCGTACGATGTGTGTTAATGTAAAAGTGTACATTATACTGTGGGGCAGTCACCAATTGCTGCGAAGAAACAATTAATGGTCAAAACACGAGTACCATAGATGATGTAATACATCATTCGAAACTAAATGTCTTACGGAAATGCTAGATATATGAATGATGTTCTAAATAAAATATATATACCAAACAATAATATGGATGAAGTATTATCATAGTTAACCATTATTGGAGCATCATTTGCTGGGACCAGCATGGTCATGCAGTTTGAAAAATCTTTTAAGTGTGGTTATGAATATATGAATTCGTCTTATGCACGATACATAAGTGATGCGTCCAGGACGAAAAGGTGTATAATCTAACAGGTGTTATCAAGGGCTCCGTATTTGTTCAACAATCAGTGAAGCTCTTAAGTGTTCCAGCTGTGTATGTAATCTGAATTGCAAGTGAAAGTGAATATGATCAAACATTATATACTTTTGCTTAGTTGTCGGACACAAAACTTCACAAAGCCGTGAAATAACAGCCATATTGAAATTACAATCTTAGTTACATTTGATACGTTTCAATATTTTGGTGGTGTTTGCTGCAAAGAAGATAACGCTCGGATACCATGACCATGGTTCTCTATTTTAAAGATGCAAATAATAATTGCGCTGTGTCTATCAATTGTTTATTCTTCAAATTCAGCAACATCATGCTGCACCCTAAGATAGTTCTGACATAAAGCGGAATAGGAGGCAGTTGTCACTGCCATAACGCCCTAGATAAGGCCTGCCTGTTATTTAGTCCTGTTGTCCTGTGATGACAACACGCCATCAAGCTAAACGAGTTTGTAGCCACATATATTACCTATCAATAGTCCAGGAAGCGCCAGTTTCATTGAATTGTTTAGTTAACAAGACAAGGCTAAATTCCATAAAGACTTTAACCCAAAGGCATGTGAACTGTTCTCTTGCTCGACACAAACCCTTTACTGCACACTGCTATGTGGCAGATAGCTCTCTAGGAAAACCCAGTAGCATTGTTTATCGTCGGAACATGTCGTATCTGTTGCGTGCATCCAATCATTGTTGGCTTTTGTGGCTCGATCAGGTCAGTTAATTAAGTGTAGTCTTGGGCTATTTTGTCGATGCTTGCTCATCATACAAATAGTACCTGCTTAATTTGAAGCAGTAGTCCAAGTACAGCTAAGGTAAAAACTCAATTCAAAGGAAATGTTACAAGACCGAGGAGCAGTGGATGAGACTGAGCGTTGATCACATGGTTGTTTTAAGCAGGGTCTCATTTCGTCGGCCGCCAGGAATCTGATGAAGCCATAAGTGTACAGGACTATCCACGGTATCGTCCCCAGCACTAACCGCTAGTAACTTTCTTCATAATGTACATCTCGAAGTGTATAAAAGTACACAGAGCACTCACAGTTGGACTTAAACGGAAGCTGGTAGAATATTCCAGACCAATAAAGTGATGAAAAGTAATCAGCTACAACTCCTTACTTTGTCACTGTCTCTTCGAGTATTTTTTCGATAATTGTCATATATACAAGATGTAATTCTCGGCTCGCCATGACTCGTCTTGCTCTGTGTAATTTATCAATATACTGGGGTCTCGCGTGACGCATCATAACTCATTTGGATTAGATCAAGTCATGCACTAGCCATCCATCCTAGCGTTTTGGCGAAATATACGGGCATCATTTTTGCGAGTAATTGCACTTGAGGTTCACTGCTCAAGCGCCAAAAATTATCAGCATCCATCACCCTTACACTACCGTCTTGCTATAAAAAACAGCGTTAAACCTCAATAAATTATGATGAATAAGTATCGTTTGACAAAACGCAACCCGCAAGCTGCAACTGTTATATGGACGTCAGCAGCCATGTCGTTGATTTTGGCCTCAGATATGAAAATTGACAACCGCTCCAAATGATACAAAATATCAATATTTCCTATGTTGAGCCTCTATTATTTAATGGTAACTCTGACAATAAAACTCGCCTGATATATATTGCTACTTGCCCCATTAATCAAAGCAATAATCAGGGGTCATTTAATCAATTCCAGAATAAATCTGAAAGGTTTCTTATATTTACCTGATGCTTATATATATGGAGCACACCGTGTTGCAGCGTATAATAGATTACCTTTTGACTCTATGTTTCCCTTTATTTACTATATAACTAGAATTTATAGAGGTGGAATATTTGTTGTGTTAGTGGAGGTGCCTCTACAGCCACCCAGAAGGTGCCGATTACTTACGAGACACGCCACAGAGCTTATCGTGGCGAGGCCTTCCGACAAGTTTACGAGGCAATTACTAAGAGCCAGATGTCCTCATCTAAGCTCACTGGTAAGCTGATGATGAGTTCCACACAACATTGTGACTCATGGTAAGACGTCAAACACAACAGGTGAAAGATTCACCATGAATAATACATAGAAGATAAAGATAAGACGGCAGAAAGAGGAGCTCAGATCGAATAGTCCGCTAGCTTCTGTATTCCACCCTACTAAATAGAAATGTAAGCTTTGGGCCATATAAACCGGGCAGTCAAACAGCTTATCGGGCTATGACTAACATTACCACCCGCTGGCTTGTGCCATGTTCTTAAGTGATTGTGTAGGCTTTTGTTTTACTCAAAAACGTCTTACTTTATCCGTGTATTGATCCTTAACGGAATAGCTTAAGTTTAACACCAGGATCAATCATCGTTTACTGAAGGGGCTAGATGTTCTCGTTCCATGTCCCACCTCGCTTTTACATCCATCCAAGCATTATCGCCTCCCTAACCCCCATCTCAACCACCTTAATTGAGTTCGTTAATCTCCGCATCCCTCCGTCCATCCAACAACTGAGAGATTTACCCATGTACCTTATATTCCAAGTGCGAAAAGACTAGGTCTTTTTTTTAGCAATCTCGCTGTTGTCAGCGCTGTTTTGCTTTGTTCAATGGAAGTGAGCCTGTCAACCCTATACTTACTATTGCTAATTGATCACGTATTTGTTTTAATGGGTCTACTACCTTTATTTATGTTTTAGGGGAATTATACATTGATCATCAGAAAGAACTGATCAGCTATTTATATAGCTTTTGGTGTTAAGTTGCATGAATGATATCTGCTACATAGACTAAAAGCCAGCTTTTGGTACATTTAAGTGCTGTTCATGTGTAACCTCGTGCCTAACATAGTTTACTTTAAACTAACTTTGAAGAAATGTGATGGTGGGTGTCATTCGCTTTTTCTGCATAGAAAATTAGACACTAATATCCCAACACTAAAATCATCTGGTATCATTTATCATCGTAAATTAAAGCACTTGATCAGAACGATCACCCTTTGATCAATAAGAAAACAGAGGTACAATATCCGATAATGCAATAGTTGTTGTGGTCAATTGATGTGCAGTCGAATAATAGTATGATATTCATATACATCATTAATAATCATTATATCAATAATTTGTATACGGGCCAAATACTTTTTTAAACGATTAAAGTGCTTAGCTGATAACAGGAATGTATCTGCGTACCTAATAAGCTGAACCTAATATTTGGTTTAATCACACGGAAGAAACGCCTTGCCATATCTATAACTAACAGCAAGTGGCAACGTTCAGCTACGGAACAATGATCTTATTGTTGGCCCAGGATATTTAAAGAGGCTTTGCCAAAAAAGATGACAAACCTCCTACCTAACAAATACAGCTGACGGTATTGTTCTCGACCTCAAATACTGTCGTTGGCCCCACTTGATCTTCGTTGGATTAAATCATAGGAACTTTATGCCGCTTACATCGAAAACCTTTCCAACAGATGGTTAATACGAATATTTCCCTGTGTTTATCCCCTCGGCCAATTGCATCGCTAGGCATTATATACACTCTGTGACGGCAGATGCTGCGGGTAACAACCCTCACGGTCATACATCGCAGTTGCAGCAGTTCTCTTATGGGTGGTGCTTTATTCAGCGCCTGTGAGGACAGGTGGCCGTTATCACACGGGAAAGGCAAGCTCCATTCTTGATATTTGAAGATATCAACATTTTATCTGAAAGACCTTGCTCGACGATATGATGCAGTTAGCACGAGTAACACATTAATATGGCAGTAACGAGTCGAACATCTTGAACCAGCCATTATCCGATGTGATTTGAGCGTTAATTTTTCATCCAAATTTGAAAGTGATCAATAACGGACTGTGACACACGTCAATAAGCTCGCCCGTGTGAGCTTTATGTCCGGTCTTTTCCACATGTCATCCGGCTAGGAATTAACCGACTTAAACTAAATTTCAAGAGATTACTAGCGATTGTTAGGGCTCGTCTTTTTGTCGGTTGACAAGCGGCACCATTTAACCGATGATAGTCGTTAATCATCTGCTCCATTAGCACATTAGGTCGTTCAAAAACTGGTACGTTGCAATGATTGCCACGATAGTATAAATGATGAGATTTAAAAGCGAGAAAAACTGCACAACACATCAGCTATGAAGCTTAACTAAATAGCATCCCGAAAAGCCAAAGACAGGCAATCACTATTGGTTATGCGTCTATTTGACAAAAGTTTGACTACTGTTTTCAACTATTGTGCTGGAGTTAATAATAAACGTTATTTGTCATACAATATACCATACACTATTATTAGCAAAGTTTACACCAATTACGATTCCATCGAGATATTGCATGCATTTCACTTGGCAATTGAAACTCGATAGCGCCACTTTAGGCTATTATCATGATAACTATTCTCAAAATGTTATGTTTAATTCAATGAAATGATATAACATTTCAAAGGTACAGTGGTGTGATGATAGTTTATAACAGCAAGCTTGAAGCATCTAGCACGAATTCCACTGATAAAAATAATCGTTCCTCCTTGGCACTTGTTGAAGTCCACTCAAATGCATACTTTTATATAACTGCTTATAATCGTTATATTATCAACGATAATTCTTAATTAAAATAATTGGTATTAGCGATGTTGTCAGCAGAAGTGCATTATGTTGTATGAAATGCAAGAGTATACTCAACGTGTATAGATATAAGAGGAAGAATTTCAAATGTTGAGTCAAATATGCCACACTTCCTGATGCGGTTATAACAGTCAACATGTTGATAAGGATAAGACTTGTGCATGTATTATTACATCTTGCGCGACATGCAATAATCTGGCATCGTGTGACTGCATTGATTGCCAGTATTAGACACTGACGTCTCTAGGAAAATATAATGTCCGTGGATAGAAGTCTTAACAGTCAGCTGGAAAGCATTTGTCTGTAGATGGCGTTGCATTTATGTAACATTGCAGCAAATCCACTCGCAAAATCTTTTATAGCAATCAAACTGACTAGTGCACTATATAAGATAATTGGCCGTTTGCATCCATTCGATCAGCTCAATAATGTGATCATCACCTAGGGTATTGCAATGAATCCTTCGGACAAGTTGCAATGAGTAGTAAATGGTCACATTGTTATCCGTACAAAGTGAATCAGCAACAGAAAAAGCGTCGAACAAATTACGAATATCATCATGTAAGCGCGCTTTATGTGAGGCTGTGGTTAACGTATGCAGTTTCAATATCTAATCACACCATCACAATTTTGCTATTGGCAATGAGGTCTGTAGTGAAAATGCATGATTTGCAAACGGCATATACACCTAGCAAGGCTATATATTGTAATAAGCCAATGAATTATGGCTACATGCTACTTCGTAGCTATGACATATGCTAGGTCGGTTGATAATGCAAAGCAACAAGATTCACGAAAAACTGGTGCTGAATATTAAGTTTCAATGGCCGAATATAACAGTCGATTGACCTGGTAAGCTGGGAGGGACAATGTACAGTTACGATTGTCATCAACAAAAGCTACTGCATTTCACTTCAATTAGTCATACTACATAGCTGACGCCTGTTGTGTCTCACTAACCAATGTGTGCACACTTATACATTTACGGTTGTCATATTTGCAACTATACAAGCATATTTGATGACAACAACACCACTCTTGGGCATTAACAAACAGTATTACTTATGCTTAGTTTAATATTATGCATTGACAGTCGGATACATCACTTGCGGGTTTAGAGGGCGTCTGAGTTTATCTTCTTAGAATACAGGTTGACAGTTAAAGTCGCTCAATTGATGCAGAAAATTTTACTTGCACTGCCCTTAACATCATAGACTGCTACTAATGAGTTACTTGTTGGACTGGAATGAACGGAGTATGCAGTTGGGATGATGATAGCGTAGGTTCTGCGGGTTTACGTCTTGGGGATCAGTAGAGCCGAATAGGTATAGTAATGGACAATTATGGGTCCTATTTCTTAACGGGCCTATGGCTTATACAGCGAAATACCTCAAAATATGCTTCCCATAAAGCTAACGTATTTACTCCTTAATGGACATTTATCAGTAGACAGTGGTCGGCAAGTTGGCTTTTTACGCATCGTGACGTACTTTATACTAATTACATAACCGAATATCACATTTCGAGTTGTTGACCACCGAAATAATCTGTTAATCTTAAATGCCACCACAATGAGATCTAAACTAATGCAGTTATGTGGATATCAATGGGAACTACCAGCAGGTATGGGAGCCACAAACTAAGTTCACGAACCTGATATGCATGTGCTCTGTTTTATCATTTATATTCAACCCAGATACTCAAATAATGCATAACAAATAAAAAGCAGCTAGGGTCGCGATCGTGACAATAAATGACGAAAGAATGACAAGAGAATGTTCAAGTTGGTTGCGTTTACTCTCGAACACTATTTGTATTGGACACCATCGAGGAGGGTCTTTATATACATCGCGTGGGTGTGGCTGACTGTTCGTCTTGCGAAGTGAGCTCATGAAAGGCAAAGCAGAGTGATAAATTAATGGAGCCCTTAGTTAATTCTCGTTCATTATTGCTCCACAAACAGCAATTGTTAGCAGTCGCTGTTTTCCGCTCAGTTAGGATGAAACAACATGCGTTCGAAATTTAACGAGAGGATGTAGACAGGCAATCACATGTTTGTTTTTGGAAGGACAATTGCTCTTATCATGTCCAACATCTAGGTTCCGGCCTTTCCGGTGGATCTACGGCCAAACGGAACTGTGTATATATTATACAGTGCACAATTACCATATATTAAAACCGAAACACCCAGACCTAATATATATATATATATATATATATATATATATATATATATATATATCTATATATATATATATATATATATATATATATATATATATATATATATATATATATATATAAAATATATATATATATATTTATATATATATATTAATACATATATATATATCTTTCTAGATATATATATATACATATATATATACATCTAAATATATATGTATTTATGTATATATATATATGTATATATATATATATTTGTATATGCAATTATATATATATACACATATAAATATACATATGTATATATATATTTACATATATACATATATATACATATATATATTTATATATATATATATTTAGATATACAATTATATTTATATACATATATAAAAAAGTATATGTATACATATATATATACATATATATATACATATGTATATATATATTTATATATATATATGCAGATATACATATATCTATATATATGTATATATATATATATATATATATATATATATATGTGTGTGTGTGTGTGTGTGTGTGTGTGTGTGTGTGTGTGTGTGTGTGTGTGTGTGTGTGTGTGTGTGTGTGTGTGTGTGTGTGTGTGTGTGTGTGTGTGTGTGTGTGTGTGTGATTGTGTGTGTGTTTAGAGATGGGGGCCAGGGTGCTTCCTTCGCTACCCCGAATGTGACGATTATTAATGAGGTATTTCACAGGGGTTATCATGTCTCTACCGCCGCTCAAAAGTAGATAATCCCCATCCAATCTGGCTTTTGTTATATCGCCATGCCAATGTCCATTAAAACGCTACCAGAATGCTGCTTTCTGATGTTTAAGTCCCTGAATAAAACTATTGCGGTCTATACCCAATGTGGACAATTCCCATTTTGCCCGAGGTTATTGCAAGAAACTCCATCCGAGCAAATCATTGGAATTCATTTCCATAGATAGCCCTATCCAACCGACTACCCCAAACTCTACCAAACATTACCTTTCCATCATGTACCTTATGTGCAATTTAAAGATGTGAACGTAGCCCGAAAGCTTAGAGTGTTACACAGAAACATGTAAAATAATCTTTTGTGCCGATCACGGTGTGCTATGCACCCAATATACCCTATGCCTTGTGCAATATATCGCGCCGGTATTCCAATGTGATTTTTTGTTCATGATAGCGCCACCTAACAATGGCTATGCGTTATAATTAAGTAAGCTATCACAACAGAACCACTAGACGTGAACCCTCTTAGAGATGCTATAAAGTCTTAGGTCACATGGCCTTCATCATTACTCATTTTGAGCTGATCTTATCTCGTATACAGCTTTCTAGTGGAAAGTTTGTTGTGCCTACTTACTCCTCATATGCCCTACACGAGAGCGGATAATAACATTGCCTCGTTTTGGAAAACAAATGAACAGCGCAGGTTGTATTTCAAAATTCTAACTTCATGTAGAGCTCAAAGTTGTGAATTTATGAACATATCCACTTTTCTTATAAATTTAAAAAAGTAATAATATACATTATGCTGCTACTCAGGACGTCATGAATAGCTTGTTAGTTATGTTACCTTGTACGGCTCATCACATGACCTTATGTAGCACTCACCATGTAGATTTCATCATTACCTTCTACATGGCATCGTTTCGATATATCCTGGCAGTGACCATGGCAATACCTCTAATAGCAATATTTCTATCGGGAATAGCCTGCCGATAACGAGCTGTTGATGTGTGATGTATGGGTAACGCATAAAAGAGCTTTTTTATTGGCGCCATTAGTCAAAGTAGATTCATAAGTAGTCATTATTTACGGCCGTTGCTTATCGTGACATCACAGGCGGCACATCATTCCACGCTACACAGACAACACCATAATTTGAACTATAACTCTCGGACAATGCATTTACTTTTCCAGAGTGACCAACCGCGCAACCAAACACTGAATGTACGGCTTGAGTTGTAAAGGCGTCAACAGCAATGGCGCTGTTTGTAGCCTCGATGATTCAACTGTCCCATTGGATAGACGCAGGTTTCGTTTGGTTGACATTGGCTGTTGAAATTGGCAACCGGTCCATTACAAGTAAAATGTTTAAATATTCTGTGTTATTTTTTTATGTATTGTAACGCTAATATCACAAATATCTGCACATTAAATATTGCATCTTGCTTAATCAATCACAGCGATAATAATGATTTATCCCATAGAAAAACCCATAATAGGTTGCTCATATTGACCTTGTGCTTGAAAATAGCTCTGCTGACCCATGAGCTTGGTCAGGATGTTTCGCTTTATCTGCCATACAGATATAATTTATCGGGGTGGACTATAGGTTGTATTGATTGAGGTTCTATTGCATCCTGCCAGAATATGTTATATACAAGATTTGTCAAAGAGATTATTGTGTCCAGGCCTTCCGTCCAGCTCACGAGGCATTAACTTCAAGCTAGATATCCTCCGTCAATCTCATTGGTAAGCTGATAATGAGGTGCGCCCAGCAACATGAGACATGGTGAAATGTAAAGTAACCCTCGTTAACATTATCTAAAGCACCAGAGAATAAATGCATGAATGAGTACGATGAACGGTATAAGGTTGCTGGTACAATTCAAGGTTCACCTGTAACAAGGGAATGTTGATCTCCCTGGATGTAACTTTGTGTAGTTCACCCTGGTCATTGTATAGTGTTATTTTAACGTATAGACAAAAGCAAGGATCAGTTCTCTACAAACATCATATATTGGGCATCACAAGGAACCTTACCGGACTAGCGAATATAAGAGATAGGAATATATCCCAGAATCAATCATATCTTGCAGAAGGGATTAAATGTCCTCTCTTGGCCACGTCCCAACTTTTCATGATACCAAACAACAGACTTTTCCCTTCAAGTCTCACTCGCTACCACTCCACCTGCTTAAATTGTTCTTAACATCCCTCCATGCACCCAACAGCCTGATAAGTTTGCTCATGCAACATTGCATTCAAATTACGTATAACAATGAGTCATTGTATGAACGTTCTGGCTGAACCACTTGACTGATGACTTATTGTGTGACAGGTGTTCATGTGCGAGAATTGCAGGTGCGCAGGTGTGCGATTAACTTTTACTTTCTATTGAGGTCGCTTTGGACATGACATTAGTCCAGGTGGAAGCTTTGAATGATTTACACATCATGAGCAGTAGCTGGATGACTCATACTGTTTCCGTACAGTTGGGAGTCTATTGTTTGAGAAATGCTAACGTGATGGGTTGTCAGGAAAACTGTAGATGTGTGTGGACATGTTAGCTGGATAAATGGCATTATGGATAAACCACGTCACAGGACATCCTCAGTTATTGTATGGTTAATATGGGAATAGAAATAAGTCCTTTCATTAATAACATTAGTTCGAATTCCTTGAACTGTCACACAGCCTATACTTTGACACGATGTATGACTCAAATCCATTGATTTGACAGGCAAATAAGAAGTGGGTTAGACTAAGATTTTACATCCACACAACAGGTCTAATATTGATGATGACGTTGGTATGGACATATTGAACGAATAAGTGATACAGTATATCAACAAGATGTGGTTTCTTACATGCACGTTGGAAAATAAAAACAACGGACTACAGGACAACGCGAATTTGCTGACACAGCTCTATTGTACCTACCCATCATCAACAATTTTCTCACACGGAATTACCATAGCCCACATAGGTTGATGAAAACACTTAATCAGCAGACGAAAACCATTTGGGTGTCTAGAAGCACCTTTTGTTTTCATTCCTACCCACACAAAGCAAGTCTCAACGAGGATGAATGTGTGGTAGCAGTAAATATATAGTCCATGCTTCCTTAAAAACAGCAGGTGAATATATTGTCGATTTGAATCGTGATATATACGGCCTCTATATCTACTGCTGTGTAGTACAACAAGTGATGGGCGACACCATTGCTGTTCATTGAAGCATCGTACCCCTAACGACAAGTTCACGGGCGCCATAGTGACTCTGACCTTCGAATGCATCTTCAAAATGTCTGTATTGACCAAATCCTTTTCGATAGTCGAAATCGATATCAGAGATGATACTGGTTATTCCATCAGAGGTAAAGTGACCGTAACGTTACACTTAAGGAAAGTGTTAAAACGCTGTTCTAATATGACTGTATCTGTGTTAATGGGAATTTGACGACAACGTGGTCATGGTTTAGATAATCCTTCTAGTGATTTGGGTCTTATGGTAGTCCCTACGGAGACAAACTCTACCAACATTAATACAAAAACTAACACAACTGGGGTCAGGGTAGCTGGTGATGTGCTGAGGGCTGAATCTCTGTTCATGGACCAGATTCGTTGGCATGGGGTTTACATTCAACGGCTACAGTTGTGTTATTCATGCCACGTGTGACATTAAGGCCAGCTACACAATCGATGGCATCGCCCTGGAGTATGACATGTTCACCTAGACAGATCTGGCCAATATGATACGCAACACAGGTCTACTAGTGAGTCTTGTAATACCACGTGCTTCCCTACAGAAAGATGGCGTACAACCTGAATGTACCGGATGGTAGCATAAGAGGCATCCTGCTTCTCTTTGGTGACCAAGCCAATGCCTCATATGTGAGGGTGACGTTGTACAACCCAAAGATTGCAATGATCATTGAGGAAATCACCAACCAGCTGTTCAACCAAGGGCATCCACGCCTACCATCAGTGGGTTGAGGCAACGAAGGCATTTACAGCAACAAGTAAACGTGACTAAAGCGTAGTAATTTCTCTATGAGAGTTACTGACCAGCAAGTATGCCATGTGGCTCGACCCGAGGACGATTGACGACGATCAGTTCCATAGCAATGGCCAGCGCTTGGGGAAAGGGTCAGGGTTTAACCATCCAGATAACGAAAAAAGCTGAAGCGGCTGGCCCGTTGAATTTCTATAATGTTCACAGCTGAACATTGAGGATGGCAGGCTCGTCAACGCAGTCTACTAAGTTTGCAGTTTCAGATGGCCCTAGCTCAGCCGTGGTAAGTGGTCAGACCGGGTGTGGTCGTCATGCTCCACCTACCTGAGGGTGCTTTCCATGGTGCCTTCCAGCATAATGTAACTCTTTGCCTCACCACCTGTTTCAACAAGACCTACCAGGCATGTGTCCGGGTGTGGGCCGACTTCGAGGTGTACGTTGTTGATTTTCCTGTACTAATCTGTGCCGAAGGATCATCGTGAGCAGACCCCCTGGATCGTGCTCTTT
Source organism: Urechis unicinctus (assembly GCA_034190875.2). Lineage (NCBI taxonomy): Eukaryota > Metazoa > Annelida > Polychaeta > Xenopneusta > Urechidae > Urechis > Urechis unicinctus. The sequence continues at coordinate 35,353,916 of CM067354.1, read as the reverse complement.
CACACCAAGAATCTTGACTCTTTTGAAGACGTCCAGCCTGAAAATGATATATAAGTGAACGGAGTTACGTGCCGCTTTACGCCAGCTACTTGCAGAGACCAAGCTTACAAAACTACTGCTGGGGACCGATCAACCTACTGAATATGCCGTTTTGTGTGATTACAAGCAATATGGATTCTGAGTGCATGAGGATGGGGCAGACTGCCATGCGAGTTGACATACCAGAGAAAGATAAGACAACAATCTCTTTCCAGAACTGGCACAAGCAGCTGGCTGCACCCTACGTGATCTATGCACTCACCATAAAGCTTATGGGCAATGCATCTGATCCCGCTAAGAGCCACTGCCATATAACAGCTTGAAGCTGGCGACTGAGTACCAAGACAAGGTGGAAGGGCTGCATCCCCAATAACACGGAGAAGTAAATATATTCCTATCGGTTGAACAGTTGTGCTTCATTGACAGTGCAAGGTTCCTCCTGGCCTTGCTTAACAAGCAGATAATCCGGACGTCTTTGCATCGACGGCCAAGTATGAGCCTAATGAGGTGAAGCGCCGGCTGTGTACCCCTATGAATTCATGGCCAGTCAGGATAAGTTAGATGCCGTGCTGCCGCCAATCCAGGTGTTATACAGCAAGCTGGCTGAGGAGGGCATATTTGATGGAGACTATGAACACACAGAAGGTCGGGGACATATTCGAGTTCGCCAATATGTGCGACTATCATGACCTCTACCTGCTCAAAGACGTGTTGCTTCTGGTAGATATGTTTGAGATATTACACAAGACCTGCCTGAAGCAGTACAGGCTGGAGCCAGCCAACTACTACACCAGTACCGGTCTGTCATTGGACACGCCACATAAGAGCACATGTGTGGAGCTGGAGCTACTAGCCGACCATGACAAGCATCAGTTTATCGAAAAGAGCCTGTGGGATGGGGCGATTGAGTGGGTGAATCAGCCGACCGATCTGGAGATACAGAATCACCCTGAAACCGGATATATAATCGAGGTGGATCTGGAATATCCAGCAGAGATCCACGATGTGTACAAATAGTATTCACTAGTGCAAGAGCGAATGTACATGCAGATCGAATGGTTGTCTGACTACCAGAATAATCTTCTAGTTGCGTTGGGGAACACTGCTGAGGTTGAGAAGCTTGTGTTCAACAATGTGATCCACAACAGAAACTTACCTCACTGCGCAAGAATCGCACAAAATAACGACCAAAAATTAACAAACTGCGCCAGAACCTCACTCCTTATACTACTCAGCGGTAATTAAACACTATTTGTTTTGGTGGGCTCAATCAGTGCCCCGAAGATAAGCTCAATTCTGGCAATTCTTGTATGGGGTTCTCTGCATTTTTCTTTTAAATATCATCACACTACCGTGCCTGTTGCTCAAATTACCGTAAAATAAAGCAACATCTTGAAACAAAAGCCTAATGGTAACCACGAGCTGGCTATTGACTTATGCGGTACAAAGATATTTACAAGGGCGGCCAAGTTATGATTGACTCTTATGCATGCCTAACTTTAACAAAGCTATATTGAGTGCCTGCAAAGGACGAAAACATGGTGCAATTCGTGTTGAGGTTCCCAACTTGCTGCTGGCTGATATTGTCACGCAATGGTACCTCTGTTTGCACTACACCTCGAAACAACAGAAATATGCAAACAACGAGCGGTGTTCGACCTTGTGTGGTTCAGTAATATTGATATGAGCCTCGCAACATGATGTTATTACGAGACACAATGGATAATATTTCTCTGTCGCTGCTCATGCTTAAAACTGATAGACGCCGTGTCAAATGACTTTCTGATCATTGCGCATTTCCATACATGCTCATCTTCTGCAATTTATTTTTTGCCAAGAAATGTATGATGGTTGAGCATTGTGAATCAATCAATAATACTTTGAATTTTAAAATCTAGCGAAATAATATTTCACGAAAACTACACCGATTTGCGGTAGGTACGTAAGGCATATTTGGTTCCAGTAAACGCGAATAATCTCAAATCTTACCACCAGCGTTGAGATGCAGACAGATGTCATACATGTGTGTCAAATTGCTGACAATATCTAAATTAGTATAAATTTAGATAGAAGCAAATCTAAAACAGTGTCTGGCAATATTTCAATTGCGTTAGCAAAAGACACATCTGCTCGTTTAATGCCAATACCAGAGTGAGGTTGAGACGATTGTGAAAAAGTGCTCGCAAAGGGAGCAATAATATAGCTGTATGGCGCTCCTCGTTCCTTTGTCACACGTTAATGACCAGGTACATCTTGAACTCCTCACAAAAACGTGCGTAATAATGTTTGCTAATGTGAAGCGGTCACATTTCCGGGTATTAACCGCGTTATGAACTTCTATTTGATGTGATGCGTCCACGACTCTTTAAAATATAGCATCTCGGTCGCGCAAGCGAATTTACAACATGCCACCTGGGTTAAAATTGCCTTAATTTTTGCCTGCACGATCCGTTTTTAACCTGCCATTAGCAGACAGGGGTAGTACGTTTGAGTCGTGCTTGATATGCACACTGCATAAATTACAGTTATTGTTTGTAAAACCCTGCCATCGTATTGCTTAATAATGAAACAACCCATTCAGCGATTCAATTGGCCGAGAGGATGAACACAGTCCAACGTTCGTAATAAGCATCCGTTGGAAAGGTTTTCGTTGTTAGCATCAATCTTTGCTATGAGAAAAGGTCAATTTGGAGCAAAAATAGCCGTGGAAGCTTGGGGATCCATTCTTATGATGATTGCTATAATATTTGCGACGGTAAAGCATTCATATGGTGATATGCTTCAGTGGGTTAAAGCTCGCCAATTATTATCATTATTGTTATTACTACAATTATCATTAATATTGAATGAAGAGTAATTTGAACAAGTGTCGAACTATTTTTTCTTGACCAGGCTGATCACATTAATGGAGGTCAATCATTTACTTCGCAAAAAAGGGTGAATTTGACAGAGCGTCTATCTTATGTCTCAAGGTGTTTAAAAGCTGTCGCCAACTAGATGTCATTAGAGTTGATATACTATTGTTCAATGGTCTATACAGAAGCTGTGCACGATACATATTTTTGTAATACCATAACGTTAGTTGAACGAGAACAATGGTAGACACAGTTATATTAAATAACTCTTCGGTGTACCCAAAAGCTGCCCTAGAATATGTGTGAAAGATATTATTTTTATGACGTAATTCTTTTATCTGATCAAAACTGTGGCATTCTTGCTTACCATTAGCAAATATGCCTTTGAAATTTAAAACAGCACTCTTATGTCATTGTGCCGACAATGTCGACATTAAACAAAAAGGGCTCAAAGTTAAATGGCTCGGCAATAAATCTTACTGTAAAATTCTGCCCATGGAGACCACCACTGTCAATCAAAGAACGGTTCATTTTGCTTTAAATGCAAAGCTGTCACCATCGGAGGTCGGTTGAACCATGAAACGAAATATTGAAATACCGTCAAATGTTTGTAAGGAATCATTGTCGAATCAATAACCGTGCCCATATCGAATTCTGAAAAAAAATTATCATTCGCAGTTAATAATAAGGTAGCCATTGGTTATAGCTTCTCTTTCTGCCACTTTCTCAACGTGTATAACTTATCAATAGCGGTGTCTTAAGCACCAGATGCACTTGACGTCTCGCTATGGCCCATGATGCTGTGTGCTACGCAGCATCAGCTTACCAGAGAGCCTGGATAAGGTTATCTGGCTCTAAGATAATGTCTTATAAACTGGATGAATGGCCTAGTCCTGATAACCCCTATGACGTGCCTCGGAAATAATCGACACATTCGGGTTGACTGTATAGAAACATCCGCCAATGTAACAAATAGTCCACCTCTTTAAATTCTAGTTATATGAGAAATATAGGGAAACGCAGAGGAAAGAAGTAATTCATGACACTCTGCAGCACTGTTTGCTCCATGTATTCATGCACCAGTCAATATGAGTAGCTTATTGTATTATTTGTGGGAATTCATGCGATGAGCCGTTATTATTGCTGTGGTTGATTGCGCTAGTTGCGCTAGTTGCGCTAGTTGCGCCGATTCATGATACCAGAGTTTCCATACAATGATAGAAGCTGAAGTATCATGAGTCGATCTAAGACGAATTGTGTCATCGACGCCTACGATGTCCGCACTGACACCAATGCACCACCAGTCGTACATTCAGCATGTTGGTTGCCTTTAGTTAGTCAGGAATTAATCTATTGTCAACCAGTCACCCTTGTTACCAGGAATTCGATGGCGCATGTAATGTAGCATGTTATAGTGTGCCGCATGTGTTGCTATGGTTTAACATGAGCCGTAAATGATAACTAATTTTGAATCTGGTTTGGAATAAGGGCGCCATCCACAGCTTATAATCAGCATTTGTTGGTTCCAGGTATCTGACACTGGTAACTGTGAGTAGTTTTCGAATGCAAATTTCTCGGCACTGATGACGTCAACTATTTTTAAATGGCAAGCGCGTTGCTATTATCTGCATATCCACATTGCGTGATTACTTTACTGACCACATTGGCACCTTAATGACAAACTCCCTCTGTGCAATAATGTAAGAAAGGCACACACTGCTAAAGTATATATCATAATATCACAATTGGAATCATCGGCAATGCATTGCGAAGTTATATGACAGGATATGCTGATCCGATTTAAATGTCAAGCAAGTCGGATTTGATTTATTATAATAATGCTTTTTGATGGTACTTACCCAGGAAGAATGTGGCACCAATGTAAAAAGGTAAATTGGCCATGAATAAAAGTTTGCGATACGGCAAAAGCATTTTTATAAACAGTCCTCGTTTTGGATGGATTCATCAATATACAGCTCAGGACATAAATCCTGGTGGGTTCTGCAAACATTAATTGAGCCCAAATACTTTATTGCAGGAACGCTAAAGCTCGACGGGCACCAAGCCCATGATGCTAGTTATTGGCGGGGTGACAATAACAAAATGGCCACATTATTTGGTCGCTGGTAGCCATTCTGAACTGGCCGTTTACCAGGTGAGGAGACAGAGATCACCAACCAAAGATTGTATTCACTAACACCAGTCGAATTTCTCTTAACAGTGAGGGTATTAATGTTATATTTGAGTGTTTCCACAGTTATGAATCATTAAAAGTTGATAGTTTGCATAAGTATCGTTTTTTACAGAGTAGAGGGGAAATGCTGGTCACTGAGGAAAGAAAGCAAAGAATAGTCATGGAGTTTTGGTGACTGAATTTAAATTAAACACGTTGTAATGCTTAAAAAACAGGGAGTTGTGAATAAGAATACATGAATAAATGATGATGAGGAGCCCAATCTAAAATTACACTATGGATGATGATGACAGTGATGATAATGATGACAACGACGACGATGATGATAATGATGATGATGATGATGATGATGATGATGATGATGATGATGACCATAGTGAAGGGGTATTTTCTACCTCCTAGGTAGCATATACCCCATAGAAATGTAGCAAGTACCCCAATGTGGGGTATTTGTTACCCAGACATGGGGTATTTGCTACCGATATGGGGTATATGCTACCTGAAGGTGGGGTACTTGCGACTCATTGCTTGTGGCAGGGTTCCGACATTGCCTCACGGGTAAATGATACCTTGTCATTACGGGAAATTTCACGGACAGGCATGGTAATGCACTTATTTCTGTAATAATTGAACCCAAGTATTGATAAAGTGTATGAGACGTTTAGTACAGTAACATGGTTATAAAACAAACCTGACTGAATCGATTTGCAGCATAATCTGGTGTTTTACACCCAAATGCAGTGCATTCGGAAATAATTTGCCTTGTTCGGAAATATAATTTTTGTGTATCATAAACTTCGATGTCAATACAGTACGAAACATCATCAGAGTGTACCATCACGTCGACATGTCGTGTTCGCCACCTGGTTGCGTGTTTAAAAGACCCTCTCGTTAAATTCAATAACAAATCTGAATGGCCGCTGTTATCGGTTGAATGAGCAAACATTAGATTGGATGTGTCTTCTCAAAGAGTCGACCTGACACAGGTTAAACACGACATTACATATGCTCGCTATGATAGTTGGTTTGGTTGTTTATGAACATTGGCGATAAGTAAACTTTCAAACAATTATTCATCCGAACAGATTTAACATAATATGCTACCTTAAGCATGGTAAAATGAAATTATTATATACGTTATTAGCGCTTGATATGGATGTGTTTATGGTTCAGTTCACAATTTTAGGTTGACCTACACGTGGCGCTTTTGCGTTACTTTTCTGCTGATCTACGAATAGTCTAACTGTCCTATGGGCGGCGGGCTTTTAATCCAAAGATTCAGACACATGATGCACGATGCAAGCTCCTTGAAATGGGAAACATGGTACAATTAGTTTGAGTTACGGCTACTTTGAGTTCTGGAATTGGATTATGGCATTAGGTTCTGGATGGTCACAGGGAGTACACCTTGACATTGGCGAACAAGTTACATATATGTCATGATTACGGAATCATGTGTGGACTGTATACGATTGAGAATGGAATTCTGTTCGGACATATATCTTGCCTCAAGGCTGGCTTGATGTCTTTGTGATAGTATGTAGCGTATTATATGAATTTAGATGTTAGAGACGTTATTGTTTCAATTTATATATTATAAGAATCAACAAATCAAAGTCATACTAAACCGGTAGCGTGTACATAATTCATTAGATGCTGTAAATGCCACCAATTGGTCAAAACTTGTCATATCCTGATATACAGTTTTCTTAATATGGGGTATACGCTACCTGGGCCATGGTACGGTCGGAACCCGACAGATTTTACATCAGCCATTGGTATTTGTTACGCAAACTATGATACAATGCTACAACATACTCAAGACATGAGTTAGATAATTGTAACCAATAATCACTTCTATATAATTCAGATAAAATAGTGCTGTGTAAAGTATACTCATGGACGTTTTCCCCCAACCCGGGATAAGTATTAACTAGGACACGTAGCCTTTTGTTACTTAAGATATTAATTCTACGGACAATATTTGGGTTTTATATTGGAACAAATATGTTAACCTTCACATGTCGTTTAGTCACATGTAAAAGTAATGATGTTCAATTAGGCAGCCAAAATGTTCAATGTTCGCTGATTGTGGGTTACCTGTTTGCGAAATTATCCCACTACTAATAAGTTCCAATGAATACATTACGGTGTACAGCATACTGGAATACCAAAAAAGGCGGCTTGAACAGTACGCATAATCACACAAGGATTATGCCAAACTAGGATAGGTGCGACCGGGGACATAGGGCGCTATATACGTGGCAAATTTCCGCCCCCTTGAAGTTAAGCATCTCAATTCCATCGTTCAGGTCTTTTTGCTGTTTTTGAGAGAGCAATATACTGCACCTAATAATATATATATTGGTACTTATTTGTAGTGGGAATTTTGCGTGAAAGTAATTCAGGTGTTTGACAACATGAATTCATCGTACGAGTCCCCCTTCAAGTAGCATGTATCTGATATCAACCCAAGTGTCTTTACCCTCGGGTGTAGCTTAACAATTCTAAACTGCAGCATAATTGATTGGGGGCATGTGTAGGTCAAAAAGTTATCCACGTCCATATCTTATGCAGCAAATCATGTGGTCATTACCACAGGTAGCAT
>CM067354.1:35329676-35346120 GCA_034190875.2 Urechis unicinctus | reverse complement strand
AGCAACACTTCGTCGTTAAAACTCACAGTTCCATCAGAAACTGTGAGGGTGATAACCTAATATACAGCATCAAGTAAGACCCAATGCTGTAATATGCTGCTGAAGGAGGCTAACATTCCATGTAGTAGCTGAGCAGCTCACACCTTATCCAGTTGCAAACGAGTTTGCAAGAGGAGGGCAGTACATGGACGTTTCAGATTCTCCAACATGTTTGAACACTATGTGGTGCCAAACATAAGCGACGATAAACTTAAAAGTGGCTGCAGAACCAACCGAATGCAATTCTGGCAGAACCTAATCAATTAAATTGTATTGTGTGCAAGCTCCGGCTTATGTGTTTCCGCGTTGGACCACCATCACTCTGGAGTCCCACCAATAACAGATCTTTATAGGTTTAACGTTTGCTGCTCCATTCGGGATTTATTTATGAATGAAATGAGGGTAGCGCTACTGGATGACGTTATATGGTCAGCAACTGATAAAACCTTTGAGAACAGAATGTACCATGGACTCTGCCATATGTTCGGTGTTGCCGAAAATACTGATTGGAGAATAACAGATTGTAACCAAGGTCTCGGCGAACTTAGATCACTGGCCCCGAAACAGATGAATTCTGCCAATCATTCATTACGTGAATCCAGACCAGTACGAAGCAGGAAGACATGTATTTACAAAACCAACGAACGGGTTCGGGTTCCGTGGTGCCTCATAGCATGTTTAGTACTTACATACTGGAAACATCTGAGGGGTTCACAGATCACGGTATGTCACGGATTAAAGACAGTATTTGAACATCTGTTTGGGCTATTTGTGGTGCTCAGGCGCAAACCCACTCAGAGATACTAGGTACAGGCACATTGTTTGACGCTCGAAAGCTGTTTTAGAGTAATATTGAGGTTGCTATGAACTCACCAGTTGACATTCCCTCGTCCATCAGCAGGTATCAATCCTTTGCGGCTATCTTAAGCAGCCATGATACGATGGGGGCAATGATCCCTGGAAGAGCAGCTACCACCTTACCGGCTAGATCCAAGGAGTTCAGGTATTTTTTTATCCAATCCATCACATCGGGCTTGCCAGCTGGTGTCGGGGTTGTACCGGGGTGGCTATAGTGCCCCCTCTACATGTCAGAGCAAGTACCAGGGTTGAGATTACCATCTCAATCGCAGTGAGGATGGAGGAAATTGTAATGCGCTGCTCCCTGAACAGGGTGCGTACAAGCTCAGCTAGCATTGTGCGAATTAATGATCATTAGGATTTATCAAGATAACGTTGTATAAGTGTATTTGCAGTAATGTATTTGTATTAATGTTTATGGCCAATTTCGAAAATATAAGCATGTAAGCTAAACTTCCATTCACGAGGCATTGGATACTGGCGGGATGTCTCCCATATAAATATATTAGCGTATATCCAGTAAACCACCACAGAAACACATTGCGTCCATATTTTTGCGTAATACACCACAGCAATTAATATAGTATATAATCAGCAATGGCTACATGATCGGTCTAATTCTGAAACCTGACGCAATAAGAAACTTAATTAAATTCAATGTGATATAGAAACGATTGTGCATAAGTAGCAGTACCTATTCTCTAGCTAACCATCGCTTATTTGTGTTGCAAAACTATTCGATGAATGCATATGATGTCGAACCTTTCCCATCTCATAATGATTGCATCCAAAAAGCTTCAGATATTTCACTGATGGACAGATCGATACTGTGACTAGACATTGCTAATCCTGCCTCTAATGCCTTGACTTTGATGAGTACTGGTCAAGGTTTTATGGTCACTCCTTGATGATTATTTAGCTATATATATTAATTGACTTCAAAACGAGCAGCGAACTGCACAATTCTGTGTAAGTCGAGACATCAAGAATGATGATATATATATTTCCATAATTGTAAGAGCCTTTAGGGTCAAATATTGTCTAGTTCGTGCCTGATCCTAGCGTTACATTGCTTAGAGCATAGCAGCACTATCTACAGGCACTTAATCCTTTCTTTGTAACCATTCTTTGAAAATAAGCGTATTTCGTGTGATATAAATAGAGAAGTTTTACCAAATATTTTACGCTTCGTGCACTTGTTCACGGTGCATTTTTATCTAGACCCGCATATTGTGTCTTTGAGCTCTGCAAACGAATGTCATTGGACAGCGCCAGGGTTTTGTAAGCGCTCGTCTGCTAGCTTGTACATGTTTGTAGATAAGTAAGCATCTAGCCAGTAATGCGAGGTTAGATGGGCACTCTAAGTCATAGAATCATCGTCACCATATAATCACCTAAAGCAACTTTACTATTGTGCTAGGCCTTTTTTTCCGAAATTGATTCAAACTCGTGTTAATAGGTTTTGACATTTGCATAAACACGGGTTTGCATATAGGCTTGGAGAATTAGGACACGTTGCCAGAATTTGCATCAATCGTTCAGTGTAATGCGTTAAACCTTGCCCATACTATAAGAAGTAACAAACACGTGAAACACTAGCACGATTATTCATCATCCGAAAATATTATGACAATCATTCAATGTTTTGTTTTTCAAGAAATAACCCCTTTTGTTGCCATCACGCATCATATGAACATTGGTTTAAAGGGTTTCCCATAGGCGCGCGTATAAGCGCAGACGAACACTCGAGGGAATGAAATAGGAGATATCACTCATCAGCCACCCGAATACAATTTTTTTCCCTATTACTCAACGACTTTTATCATTATTAAAAAGAACATGCTGTATCGAAGTCATATCATCTATCATATCTGACGGGCATCAATGTAAAACACATTTATGAAGCTTCTCACAGTAATTGATGCCATAAATATTGATTGGTTACATTAAACAAAATCTATTCTTGGCTTTATACTGTTCAAAATGGCAAGCAGTGCGGGTATTACATACAGCACTGAACCAGCGATAAAAGCAATGGGAACTGTTATATCAACTTAATTATGAGATTCATTGATTTGCCCAAGAGGTTTGATACAGATGTGATATGACAATGAAAAACATACCACACGATTAAATCTAGCAGAATGTAGAGAGTGTATTATTGGGCTTGAGTGTTTTTACATGTGTGGAAACCCTAGATATTTCATTTATTTGCTTTTGTGTCTTTGTGCTGTGATGGTGTGAGATTGGTACCGCGTGTAGGAGCGTAACCAGGCTAGAATAATGATATAAGAGTGGCACAAAAAATTATATTGTGAGAGCAGCACCAGGCTAGCATGATGGTGTGAAAGTGCAACCATGCTACAGTGATGATGTGCGAGTGGTACCAGGTTAGTATGATGATGTGTGAGAGGTACCAGGGCAGCGTTATAGTTTAAAGAGTAGTACCATGCTAATGTAATGAAGTAAGAGTGGAACCAGGGTAGCATTATGGTGTGAGAAGGGCACCATGCTTGGGTGAAGGTTTGAGCGTAGAACTAACCTAATGTTCTGGTGTGTGAATGGAACCCATGATTGTGTGATGATGCACAAGCACAACCAGGCAAGTGTGATGGTGTGAGGCCAATGTGCTTCTGTGAAACGTAACCAGACTAGTCGGATAGTGTACGAACGCTCTGTAATTTATTGTTGACGAAAAACCTCGTTAGCACGCAAAAGATAAACGCATTATTGGCTTTATTGATGGGATCGGTCCTTTCGACTGTCACAGAGCCTTGTAACTTCATTAAAAGGCTGATTGATCTGCCCTAAGGTTTGAGTGGCACCAGGCCAGCTTTATGGTGTGAGATGAGCCATGCTAACGTGAATGTGTGAGAGTGGTGGCTGGCTAATGAGACGGTGTGAGAGTGTGTAATGTGCTGGTGTTAGTGTGGAGCAACGCTCGCGTGATTCTGTTTAACGTCACCAGGCTTGTCGGATAGTGTAGACGCGCTCTGTAATTTGATTGTTTAGCTCGCCTTAAATAAAAGTGCGTGTTATAAGGGAAAACACAATGTCAATGATTGCCCTTTTGCCGCTATACTCTTTGCTTTTTTGCATATTCATACATAACAAGAAATGGTTTCAATAAGAGTGGCCTACTCAAACGTCAAATCATGGATAATGCTCAAAGCGGGAATTAATATTGTGGTCTTACCATTTGGACACATTCGAGTTTACTTTTTTAACCAACTTGAGTAATTTTTCTGTGCTATTAGCCGAATGAAGTCAAAATGTTAGTGGTCACGATGGCCTAAGTCTGGCTCCATCAGTTACCATGACGAGGAATAAACTGCTGTTTTGTGAAACTTATCACCTTGTGATGGGTTCATCTGTTTTCACATACGATTTCCTAGTCGTTAATGACAATTGCTTGAAAGCAGTTTCAAGTTAAAAACAGACGAACAAAAAATGATCTACATTTGCAAATGTAACGTGCTACCGGAGAAAATAAATCGGCTATTCCAAATCGCACTTTATGGCATTTCAGAAGGTATCGATCACTATCTGGGATCAACTACGAGGAGATTGATATATTACCATTACACGTGTATATGCCCGTCAGGTATGATATATAGTCGAAATTTGCTTCAGCATGGTCTAATCAATATCGATGAATTATAGTCGAATAATAAGGAACCAGTGTTGTTTTCTAGCTGTGGATAATAAATATCTCCTTAGGGACTCGACTTGTTACTCTTTGAGCTTTATCTGCGCTTGCACAAGCCAATGCTATTCTATTGATTCATGAGTTACATCGACAGAAGGAGTTATATTATAACAAAAACTATGCAGACATTTATCACTTTGCATTCTCGAATAATGAATCTCCCCATATTGTTCTTGCATTTGACATGAGCTGGGTACCTGAAAATACAACGAACAATTGAATACAGATTCTAGTAATGGGTCCTGATAATCCCGGTATTTAAACCACACAGTGTTCACGTGAGTACGGTAGGTATCTTTCTGCAAAACTCATGAAGAATCGCTGGATAGAACTGCGGTCACAATATCTACATACCAGCGCATGTCTGGTCAAATAACCTGCCTTATAACGGTTTAGGATCTATGACAGCGCCAATGATATAAACTGAACAGTCACATCATAATATTTATTTAATTATACATCCGTGCGTTTATTCATCGTATATTTTGAATGAGGCTGGAGCTTCCCAGAGGTTATCACACATTGTATAATTGTTGAGAAAGTACTATGTTACTGGCTAAATTTACATGCTTAGTACTGCTTACCCACGTTTGTCGTTCATATATGGAGAGGTATACTTGAAAGATAATTCTACGTGATGTCAAACACAGGATAATATAAGGTAATAAGATTGGTACATCCAGAGTGGCTGAGAGCACATTGTCTGACAGCTGTCGTAATCAGCAAATCTCAGTGGCAAAATGAATTTACATAACCTTAACAGTCAGCTACCGAAATTTGAAGTATGCTCTTGCGGCAATATGTTCTCAGGCAGCCGATATTATAGACATGCGAATATAATAGCGGCCTCAATAAAGTCTAGGAACTTGCTATATATTCGATCATCATTCGCATTATGACATCACTTCAACGTCTACTTCAAGGAAGAGTTCATTGGTAACTCCCTTTTGACCATGTGGTTTAGAACTGTGCACCGTTTTAATGCGTTGTAAGACTCAGTCACCTATTCAAAAATGTAAATGACCGCGCCAGGCATACAGAGGGCAATAACCTGACGATAATCATAGTTTACCAGATCAATGTGTCCTCAGATGCATCATCCCATGTACATGTGCCCATGTAATTGTAGATTTAGTCTGGTCTCAATCTCAGTCCATCACTGTAACCTGGCTCCCTTTTCGCACCAGCACGCTAACCAGGCGCCCTTCTCACACCATCACTCTAACATGGCTCCCTTCTCACAACATCACACTTACCTGTCTTCTCTCTCACACCATCACGCTACCTTGCTTCCTTCTCGCACCATCACAGTAACCTGGCTCCATTTTCGCACCAGCACGCTAGCCTGACTCTCTTCTCACACCATCACACTTACCTGTCTTCTCTCTCACACCATTACGCTAACCTGGGTTTTTTGTCAAACCACCAACTATGCTTGCCGCTTACACGATCATGCTAACCTGACTTAATGCCAACCACCAACCTGGATTGCCGCTAACACCATCACGCTAACCTGGCGCCCTTCCTTGTGCTATTGAACTTTTTATAACCGATTCGAGAAAGCCAGTAAATACCACAAACCATCAATTTAGATATCTTGTCTCACCGAGGTCACATGATCGATCAAAAGACGCAGTGGACTTGAGAATCTCTAGCCCGGACAAATTGCAGCTTTTGAGACTCATGGCGCCTCTATACAATTAGTATTGCTCCGTTATCGTCTTGTCGTATTGCTGATCTGTAACGTGTTATTTTTTTGCACGGTTGAAAAAGTTGTCTTGTTTTGAAAATATCAATCAGTTCGTGCTTTCCACAATCATTTAAGAAAGTGAATGCGCATTATAATTTGGTAATATACACATTTCCGTTTGAAAATGCAATTTGAAGAATGCTGCATGTGAAATAACAATTCAGGGCCCAGTCAGGTTGTTGAGAACAATATGTTCCGATAGCTTTCGCGAAACCACAACGGAGTTTCATTAGTGGTCGGATAAAAAGAATGGATTGCTAATATATTATTCAGCAGTAGCAATTGCCCATCTGATTTTCATGAATGAAATATTGATTGTTTCCTTTCATCTTACTTTGTACATGCTGCTCGCGGTCAATTTGGTAGCTTTCCAATAAATATGTGGTTTTGGATCTAGGTAAAGATGTCATGTACAGTCTTGTCTCAAAGAAGTCCATTCATCATGTTTTAAGTGAAATATGCTTGTGATGAATCGACGGGCTGGCTGAAGGGCGATTGGTATTTAAATGGGATAGTAGAGCAAATGCAAACAGCTTTTGCGGAAATACAATTCGATATGTATTGTGTATGTTGTCCCCTATACACGCTGTTGTGGTTGACAGTTGGCAGCCAAACAATAGCCGGTATTCGTAATATACAACAGTAAAAGGTTCACAACAAAAACGTAAAGTCGTTTGTTTAACTAAGGCTGCCCTGTGTGACACTGCTGTGTGTAATGATGCCATGTTTTTGCATGCACACCAAAGTTATGATCGGTCACTGTGCTACAGAGAAGCGATCAGCTAAGTCAGTAACGTTGTTTGGTTTTCTCTACTTTTTAACACCGCCACGGAATTATCGAGGCTTATAATGTGAGTTAAGCTATATAAGTACATAAAAGCTGAAACCAACAGCGCAAGCGCCCGAAATTATAGCTAGCTCTGTTCACGTGGATGATGCCATGTGATTTATAATATGTCACCAACAGAAATGTAAAACGGCTTATTTTCTTACCAATCTTTTGATTGCTTAATTGGTGCAAGTTAAAGACCCATAAACTACTGGAAGGTAAAAAAACTCATTACTACTGCAAGGTTATTATCGCTATACTATTGCCAGTTAAAGGCTGCTATATAACTGCAAGGTTAATACCACCATTACACCCGGCCATCCCAATATTGATTCTTATTCACCTGATCTTAATGAATTAAAAGCATATTTACCACGCAAATTCTTTATGAGGACAATAGGCTTGACACATGTGGTGTAAAAACTGTCGGATCCTAAAGGCAAATGTGTTATGGTAATACTTTTTAACGTGTACGGTTCGCACTGCCAAATTATTATTATACTCGGAGACATATATCAGATAATGCCAACCTGCAAGGGATCTTCAAACTAAAGATAAGTATCTGCTTCATTCGCAAAATCTCCAAATATGTCTATATACGGTGACAGGGCGTTTAGTAATGCCGCACCAAGTTTGTGGAACGCACTTCCTATCATTGTTCGTCGGTCGAATACACTTGATATATTTTAATCAAAACTCACGACATTCCTTTTTATTCAGTGTTATGCTATATATATATATATATATATATATATATATATATATATATATATATATATATATATATATATATATATATATATATATATATATATATATATATATATATATATATATATATATATATATATATATATATATATATATATATATATATATATATATATATATATATATATATATATATCACTTTACTTTTCAAAGCCAATGACAATATTTGTTTACAACTCATTCTACCATTTGCAACCATATGTGTTTAGCCTTTCGGTAATAACACCCAAAAAGCCCAGGTAGTATAAAATACGTTGGTACCAACATATCTAAATTATGCTTAAAACGAATTTGTTCGGTTACCAGACCGCACTGATATGTGCAAGGTTTCAAAATACGCCATATGGACAATGCTAATGATAATGTTTTGCATACAATGATGCATTAATGAGTATTTTATTAGCAAATACATATCGCTCCCAGAAATATTTTATAACCTCCGACGAAATAGTTTATAACCTCTGACAGCTAAAAACAACATGGTCCGCCACCCGGCTACTGCAGAATTGCGAGTATGCATATATCAATAAATTGTTTTAGGTTGAATTCAGTGAGATTTCTAGCCAGCACATGTACGCCACCGACTCTATCAGGTCCCGTGGCTTTAACTATATCACAAACTGCAATATATGTCGGCATATGCAATTACCCGATAATTGTTATAAAGCTGAACTGCATAGACCATCCCAACAAGTAATTCAATGGGGCCCCATAAGTAATTTCCGCGTGTCAATGCGTGTCTATTTAATAACTATCCCGTGAGGTGTTCTGTCGCTTTCTGATTTAAAGGAGACACAATTCCGGTAATGTTACATCAGTATTGACCAAAAGCTGTAGCCTTGTGATATGATTGTGTATATGATGCGCTGATGTACCATATTTGGCATTAGGAAACGGTTAAACGATAACGGATTATAAAGGCAAAATGAATGATTGTAAGTTGGCAATTATGAAAGAATGTGGAGGTTGCCCTGATGTGCTTCTTGTTTTCCGGACTGGCATGCCTTTAATCATAGTATGCTGGATACAAGAATGTGATGTCGTGGACCAATTTTAGCACTTTTCGTATGAACAAAATACCACCACTCGATCATGCGATCGAAATCATGAGCTGTAATTACTAACAAGGTATTTATTCATTAATAACAGAAATTCACATGGAGTGGTGACAGAAATGCCGTTCGAGGTTATTCCGGTCCAAGGTATCGGCATAAGAATCATTGCCTACCAGTATTTGTGCGTACCACACACGAGGAAAAATGAGGACATACCATGACGTGTTATCTTAATGTGAGTCATAATCCAAAATATGGCACACAACATTTTACAAAACATCACCAAGACACAATCAAAGCGCCTATCATTCTTGACGGATGCATGCTTAAAATCCTGATAAGAAGATCCTCATAAACTGTATTCGATGGTGCTGCCGCTGAAAAAGGCCATGGAATACCAGTGTGAGCACCAATTGACCCATTGCGAAATTAACGTGACGCATAAAGAAAATATGTACTCCAGCGGGTAATTCAGTAGCCTTTCAGGGGGAATCAATTGTGCAACCTACATATATTACTGGCGCTGTAGCCACTAGGAGCAACAAGCCACCTTTTGTGTCTATTGCTTTTCGCTGCATGTCCACATTGATATATTTCAATGTCGGATATTGGAACGGCACTTTTTGGGAAAGAATGGTGTACAATGTTTTTCAATGAGCAGAATGCAAGGCATCAAATAGCAATAGCTGTCGCCCATTTTGTCATAAGTCAACTGTGTTACTATCACTAGCTTGATTTTATACCTATGTTGTCTGGTTGATGCTCCATGCGCACAGACATTCATGGTCATTCAATAAGGAAAGACACCGCTTCTCTTGAAATGATTGAATCAGGCAGTTGGTACCAGTAGTTTTGGGTTTCGATATGCTCTCTAATTGTTGACAGGACTAGAGTTTATATGTGTAATTTATATTATTAAATGAGTACGACGATTTTTGTTCAAGGCAAATTAATTGTCATTAGCCACAATCATTCTAACTAATTTCATTTGACACACATTCTTTATTCGAACAGAAAAATGTATTGAGCGTCGGGAAATAACTGTTAGTCAGGGCATCTTTAACATGATTGAAAACCAAAAGATGATTCAAATTTGCAATTCTTTTCATTACGCCGTCAATCAAATCGTATGGTCGAGCACTTAAAACGATATGACCATGGCACGAGTATACATGAACATCACCACCAGTGCAGTGGGTGTTATTCTGGCCCATGGTCGGGAACTGACTGATTATCAAACAGTGATTGCTGAGTCAGACCGCCAATTTATTCTTAGTTTATAGCGCAATTGTGTGGATTAGTATAATTTGGTCACTTAGATAAATGTCATTGCAGAATTGTTGCTTGGGCCGTTAATCTTGTTACTCATTTATAGTTGCTTTCACAGACGGCCGAATGTGGCCTTGGTCCCACCTGTAATTGATCTTGTACAGACTTGCCCCCTAACAGCCCATATACAACAGTATGGTTGAAAACGAACTCGTATGCGCTCTTAGTCATATCAAGCATTTCTACTTCTAAAAAAACAAATGAGGCTGACATGACAACGCAGCATTAACATATTGCAATTACTTTTGTCATAAGAGCCATTTTAAAAGATACCTGATAAACAATGTTATAAGGTCTGCCATAAGCTTATCATTATTCCTTTATAACTAGCCGTTCTACAAAAACACATGTGTGGTCTCACACTGATTGCACGCTACCTAAAAGCTTCATTCCATTTGCTGTGCCCCCCCATGCCCCAATGTCCTTATCTCCATTCCCATTTAGGTTACCCTGACATTTCATGACCACTTTGACTTTGGGAGAACTTCCTGAAGTCCCATTGTTTTTATCACGTTCATACCAGTGCAAGGCATCATTGATAAAAAAACTGTTTGAGAGCACTGAATGCTCTTACGTGATTAACGTGTTCGTGGGGTAACTATTCTTGCATGCAGATTATTAGGTTTTATCAGCTAGTCCAGGTGTCATTCCATTAACCAAATTGCATTATTTTAATCATAACTTAAGACATTTAAGTGCCAACAACAGTTCGGCATGGTGATAAGAGCACGTCATGAAGATTTTCAATGTGCATGAAAGACGGCAAATGCGTAACAACGGTCAGCAAAATACCTTTGTAAAGACTGCTCGATCGGTGTATGCGTGCTCCAGTGTACGAACAGTACCTTATTTTTCATAAAGAGGAATTGAAATAAGTCTCCCGGTCCTGAAAGGTCACCATCAGACGCGGCTTTAATAACTACTTGCTTTATTATTTGCATGTCAACATTATTTATCAAGGTGTAACAACATTATCATTGACAATGTGCATTCATTAAGGATGTGGACGTTATTCATTTGCGTGACCATTAAATCACTAACGGTTATATACCGCAAGCTGTAAGTAATTGTAAGTAGCATGATATATCTCTGTCACGAGATCGATTAATACACCCAATGAGCCTGCAAAAACTTTGTCAGCTGTACTTCGACAGGCGTGGTGCATGCGACACCATTTGTCATCAGCATGGAATCAGCAGGCAATCAAAAAACAAACGAATTCATTTTAAGACCAATAAAGCCTGCTTTGTTAACACATGTGCTGTTTTGGTGGATCGTGCCAAACTTTAGTTTTAGGGCGCATTGCGATAATGGTAACAAAACCATTGTTCGTGATGATAATTGTAATGAGGCTTGTGTGTGTGCGTGCATGTGTGTGTGTGTGTGTGTGTGTGTGTGTGTGTGTGTGTGTGTGTGTGTGTGTGTGTGTGTGTGTGTGTGTGTGTGTGTGTGTGTGTGTGTGTGTGTGTGTGTGTGTGTGTGTGTGTGTGTGTGTGTGTGTGTGTGTGTGTGTGTGTGGTGTGTGTGTGTGTGTGTGTGTGTGTGTGTGTGTGTGTGTGTGTGTGTGTGTGTGTGTGTGTGGCGGGGCATATATTTGTTTGGTGGATTTCATTGGTTGTGGCCGTTCTTTTGCAGCACACCGTCAGCCTAGCTTCACTCTCACGCCATCACATTGACCTGGCTTCCCTCTCGCCTCACCATGCTAAACTAAATCACAGCGTATGAAGTGTGCCCCAGATATTAATGATATTAACAGAGACTTAAGTTATCGCAAGTAAACACTTGCTATTTCCATAGTTTACTTACGGCAACCTGTTCTGCATTTGTGTAGCACTGCCTCACACATCGAAGGAAATGTATATCTGTACATACAACAAGACGTTGATTCTTGCAGCATTTCGACGTCTATTTACAGTTCTGCCAAGGACTTATCTATTCTACTTTCCGCCTTGTGCATTTGTTTACGACATAATTGCATATATATGCTTGGGGATCTTAGTCATCGTCTGTCGTTCATCTTAGCATCTGAACAGACTCTGTTGATTTATAACGTAGATTAACGATCGATAACATTGTATGCAGAGCTGCTAACGCTTGCTAAGACTTTTTGGGTATTGGAGCGTTTAATTGACCAGCTGTACATCAACGTCTCATCGCGCATGAAAACTCTGGAAATGACTTGTCAGGAATGTCCGATTGAAAAGGTAGAGACACAGTGCGACGTAAAACATGCTTGCAATGATGGCCTCGCGCAGTTTGGGTAACATATTGCTTATCTTTGACACATGTACAACCCAGCTAACATATAATTAATGAGACGATGAACAAATCGAGCAACTGATGTCAAATAAGCCGATGACCTATAAGCATTAAACATCGACATGTACTTCAGCTTAATGTATTAATCACAATGACAATTATTTGATTACTGACGGATTCGAAAGTACAATGATAGATTAAATATTCAAAGATATCGTTACAGGGCTATTTTTGTTTCTTTCCCATAGGCGTTCACAAAAATATATTACCCCACCATCCAAGGCAAAGATCTCACAACGGCGGGTTTTTATATACCAATCTTTACATATAAACAGCGGATGAAATACAGTCGCAGTAATAAACAAAAAATCAGGAAGCAGAGTGGCAATTGAAAATGACAAAACATGTGACTTAAAACCACTGCAAAGATAAAAATTGCACGTCAAATAATGAACAGAATAGTACATGAAGCCTTCGCCGCAATGCAAAAACACCCGCATAAAATAGTAGCTAACTCAAATCATGGCACAAAGGGCTGCACGCTCAAAAAGTTATCGATGGCCAGCATACATCGAACAACGGCTGCCCATGCATTCCTGCACAACAGAACATATGTTGTCCTTCCAACGCAAACCACGTCAGGAGCGGCCCAATTGACGCCTTTGTGATCAAATGTGCCCGTGGCTCAAATGACGGGTATGTTTGTTAACCTGACTGTTAACCTGTGTATTGCTTCAAATTAGTTGCTATATGATGGCAATATGGTCTATGTATTCTTGTAGAAATGCTGTTTATAGTCAAGTCACAATGCAGTCCAACCATTAGGTCCTTAGTGACATGTGTTAACGACCAGTCATTAAGCAACACAAACTGGCAGTAGGCACGAGGTATTGAAGGCTGCTAAGCTAATAACCGTTAACGGACAGACGTTATGACGACGCACTGTGTCCATCATGCACGGCGTTGGCTGACAAATGCGCTTAAAAAAACAGCTCAGTCGATCCTTGCAGTTAAGTCGGCTAGTTCTATTTGCTTATTGATACGCATCAATTGCAGAACATCGCAAAATATAAATTGTACACGCCAGATGTTTTGATTTAATTGGGCATATTCAACACCACCACCCAGCGATACACTGTTGCATCTTGCTGATGACTGTTACGACAGATCGTGGATGAATGTCAAGACTCTGTAAGAATCTATTGATTCCGATTACACACCTTTTTGTAGCTGTATGTTGATATCTTTCATCATTCAAAGCCAATGGCAACATTTATTACGATAAATGTTTACCCCCTCGGCATCTAAAAGGCATCGTTGTATTGAATATGTTGACAACAACATATGTACATCATGCTTTTAAAATATACATAAACGGTTCTGCTTATCATTTACCAGGCCGCACTGGTATGGCTAGCAGCTACAGGAAACATCATCATGTGGTTGTAAAGATGATGATTTCATTAACATGCTGTATCATTGTTTACATGACAAAGCCATTCAGCAAATGAATATCGCTCTGAGAAACACTGGTGTTCGTAATAGGTTCCCACCTTTGCCAACTCAAAACGACTTTGTCGGTAGCTTTACAACAGAGAAGCGAATATGCATCTATTATTCAGCTAGTCAGGCCCTAAATATGTCCCAAATTGCGTTACATGACCGCATATATAATGACCCGGCAATTGATGAATCACTGAACGATACATTGTGGTAATTACGAAAATAAAGCGAGTATCAATGTATGGAGATTGCCATGACATGGTGTTTGTCGACGTACAAACCGGCATGCCGATCATCAAGGCAAGTGGGGGTACAAAACGTAATTACGAAGACAAATTCAAACACGTTTACTATGTAGACAATTCTTCATACAGGCATACATGCATACATACGACATTTAAATAACATATGCATGCATATATGTATACATAAATGCAAACAAACATACATAGATGCATACCAACATGCATACATATACGCATACATACATACGTACATACATGCATACATACATACAAACATACACACATGCACACATACATACATGCATACAAACACACATACATTCATACATACATACATACATACATACATGCATACTTACATACATACATGCATTCACACAAGCACACATGGTGAATATGTGCTTCCGTCCAATTTTATTACTGCACATTGTCATTAACAGCGAACTAAAGCTTTGTAAACTATCCAACCTCCAACTTAGCATGAATGATTACCAAACGACGATTATTAGAATTTATTTTCGCAATACTATATATCACACCATCAATCATATCGTTTGAAAGAGGTCATCAAGCACAATGAAAATGGTATGAGCATTCCGGGACCTCACCACAAAAACCGGAGGCGTTGTACGTTCCATGGTCGGGATCTCGTCCGTTATATGCAAACAATGATAGCTGGGCTAGACGTCCCATTTATCCATGGTATATAACTCGATTCAGTGGTTTCGTATAAACTTGTCACCTAGATAAATGTCTTTACGGAATTGTTGCTCGGGCCGTTAATCTTATTACTCATTCAGAATATTACAGACGGTCGGATGTGGCCTTGGTCCAACCTGAAATTCATCCTATACAAATTTGCTTAATTACAGAGGATGCACAAGATTACAAACGCACTCTTATTCGCGTGTGTTTGTATGATGATATAAGGACTGGGCGTTTCAAAGTTGCCATGACTTTTAACAGAAAGTGCAAATGACAAATTATTCATTGGTAATCATTCTTCAAACCAATAATTATGTCGTCAAAAGAATCAATGTCTGCTAGTTTTGAACGAAATCGATATGCCACAACGTGTAATCATAATGAGAGCCATAATCGAAAATAACGCACACCACTTGTTCTCAAGATTTTTCGGACGTTCTCGAACTGCCATTCCATATCTATGCATATTAAGCATTTCTGCTAGATAAAACAACTGGATTTATATGCAATCTCTGCACTGAAAAATTGCAATCATTTATGTTATAACTACATGTCCAAACGCTCCCTTATAAACAAGTCCCAAAGGTTTGCAATATGCTTGGTCATTATTCCTAACTCACTGTTCTTTTGAAAACAAGTTTTCGATCGTACACTGATTGCATGTTGCGTACTTACCTGGACATGACGGTGTTAGATAATGCATTAGTAATCGCTTCTTTTAACAAAATCCTCTTCTGTTACAAGCTTTGCAATCCCTTGGCAAACCTTGCTCTGTCGCTAAAACGAATTGTATCCCATTTAATGTGCTTTCAATCCGATGTCTCTATTCAAAATAAAGTTATGCTCTCATTTCAAAACCACACCACCATGCTAACTTAGCTCCTCTCTCACGCCACCATGCTAACCTAGCTCCTCTCTCACACCACCATGCTAATCCGGCTCCCCTCGCACACCAGCAAGCTAACCTGGCACCCATCTTACACTAGCATGCTAACCTGTCACACATCTCACGCCACCATGCGAACCTGGCTCCCCTCGCACACCATCATGCTTACTAGGCTCTCCTCTTACACCAACACGCTAACATGGCTCCCCGTTCACACGCAAACAGTCCAAACTCATTCAACGACCAATTGCACACTCTTAATTAATATCTTTATAGAAATAATACCAAACGGATATTGCCAATAGAACGTTCATAAATGGTACAATTCAACATATTAACAATACTGTACCACATAATAATGTTCATTGCATGTGGCATTTGATATTGAGCATACGCCATTTTGGAAACAAATAATGATGACACTAGTACCATTCATATATATAGGTCTATGATGATGAATTGATAAAATCAACCTTAGATATGCACGGTGAAGGACATTTTACAGC
>CM067354.1:35292331-35329576 GCA_034190875.2 Urechis unicinctus | reverse complement strand
CTTACGCTGTATTGTACGAAAGACTTTAGTCAATGAACCCTGATATACCAGTAAGTGTCGAGTAATGACCTTCGATTTGTAAGGATATTATTTCCCCAAATATAATGTGGCTAATTAAAATGGATAAAGGTTGAATATATTAGTACATGCTTTCGGCAACTAACAAAAGCGAACATTACAAAATTAACTTGTTTCAATACTCGGGTTCCCGTAAATTTGAATAATTATCACGCGGTTGGAATGTTATAATGTACTTATTGCAATAGAATTGCAGAATGGGATGCACACGTCCTCATATCTAAAGAATCTGGTAGGAATAGAAAGCATGGATAAATCATGAACGAATAACTGTGCTATATGTAATGGATCCATGGCTGTTACTCACCTACCAATTAATCAAACTGAACACTACTGTGCTGCTTGGCAGTTGGTTACAAATTACATTACGCATTCCATTCGGGCGAGGCGAATGCGACAAAAATACAATCACTGGTAAATGGAATTACTTTGAGTCCTACAATAAAATGCTATCCAAAATCCAGCGCTGTATGTTAATCGTGTACTCAAGCATATTGGTATAATTCAATAACATTGCAACACAGAAAGAACTTACCAGATGCACCCTGGCCGGGTTGCTCAATTTGAACTAACATCATGCAATACTGATACAAAAATAACAACAATTGACATTGTCAACTATACAAGTCCTCATATGTGGCGCCTACTTTACATCAATATCATCGGTTACAAGCGAAACCGCGGCATTTGCAAACTCTATTCTTGTCGGATGTATATTATGGAAACCCGCGCTTTACAAGTCAATCACTAAATAATTTATAATTCAAATGTGCGCATATGTGACATTGTATCTGAAACTACAAATACTCTTATTCATCGATATATTGCATATTTATATACAAGAGTCCCTCTCTGCTCATTTCCGTTCACCCTGGTACTGTTCGGTAACCACTTCATGATATGTCAACAGTAACAGGGATTGCTTTGATGTGGATATCTTCACAATATGTCATTAAATATTTCCGTAGAAATATTGGTGATGCAGTGTGATGCGTTGCACATAAATGGTACTTTTCAAATAAATGTAGCGCAATTGTATTTAATTTCGAATACGACAACATTCAAAAATGATTAAGTGTGCATGTTCTTCGCGATGTGCCAATCAATGTCAAATAGATAGCCTTGAATACAGGCAAACAAGTGATGATGCATCCAGCTAGTTTGATCCACTTTTACACAATCCCTTGGTCATGATTCCTCGTACATATTATAGCCATGGCTGTTGTATAAGTATTGCAACAAAGTCAAACTGGTAACTCCGTGCGCACTGCAAACTGTCCAACAACGATTAGGTAGCTTCTATAACAGAACCTTGCAGCGTCATGACAGCACTTGCGACTTGACATGCGTTTGCAATGTTACACTAGTCTGTCGGTTTTCAGGGAACAATTTTGCATAAGATTCATTACACGCGGTACCAATACTACTGTGAACTTACTAAGTCACGTGTGAACAAATCAGTTTAATTCACCAAGCAGCAATATGCCGGAAGCATTGACGGTAACATATGAACCGCTGAATTGCGCGATTAAACTCCATTGTAGATCGAACAGCACCCACCATAATGATCCATCGTCAAAGAGTCACCTAGGTATGTGTAAATTGTATGCCACTATGTCTATGTATTTTGTGGAACGCAATTACCCGACAACATACGATTGAAAAGAAAAATAACATTATAACCGAGAGTAATCAGTTTTACTAGCTATGAAATAGTTTGTAATCAGGCATCTACCAAACAGAAACTGATAAGTAGTAACTTGACATGCTATATTATTATATCCATTATTGCAAACTGCAGCATATTGCTTGGCCAATGTGCCATGCAACACGACATCCATGTAAATGAAAGAAAAAACAGCTCTTCATATAGTTATGTCAAGCCGTTGGTGCGAACTCGAGTTACACGAATCAATGCAATCATCTACTTGGTGGCCAAATCAAACAAAGCCCATGGTAAATGAATCCTTAACAGTCCGTTCGCGTTTACAAACTTAGAGATCTGTAGCTTCAGCTCAAGCATGTTCCCCGAGTGCTCTCACAATATCGTCGACAGATACTTGCACAATGTTAAGACTGATGAACATAACATAAAACCAAATACTGTTTTATTTTCGTAGACAAAACAATTTGAGAACGCTAACTCTTTTTTTACGCCTACACTCATAAATATTATTATGATTAATATAAAGGTATGCTTTTTTAATGATATGATCAATTACTGTGCTCATCAACTATCAATGCTTCGTCCAACTTGGCTCACTGAATGCAAGTCGCGTGCTCCAATAGCGGTAGCAGATATAAGTGCAGTCGATGTCCGTTTGATACACGAAAGTATAATCATATTTATTTCCACTGTAAAGAGGGTGACACATTTATCTTTACCGGACCAATTTTATCGACTAACCATGCGCAGTCATGAAGGTGTTCGGAAAAACAACTCAGCTCGCGATGGTAAGCAAGCAGGCTATGGCAATGTGTGTTGCTAATATTCTTTAATTATTTCGATACCACAGTATACTGAGTACATCCCAGCTATTTAAGGTTACTGGCAAAACATTGTTCTAGCCAGTCTATGAGTCTTGTCGAGCTAATCAGTTATGACCACAGTTGATCCACAGCTGTCGACATCAGAGAACCTCGTTGTGACTAATAATGTTAATAAGCTCGGTAGCTACCTGATAGTTTGGGCATTAGTATATGTTCTTGTCGGTGCTTACAAGGCGAAGCTGGTTGTTTGCAACTTGATGTATTAACGATAATTGTATAAGATCAGTGATGATTTAATTCTTATCCGTGTTTAAAGGCAAATCAATGCTTCCATGCGCCATGGACGAATGCATACAATGCTTATTTTTGTGCAGAGGTGCACTACGACAGAACGGAATTGATGTTTATTTCGCAGAAATGAAGTACGTTGTTGTAAATTATATTACTGGTTAAGTGCCGCAGAAGAGTGAGCCGGACCTGTTGTATGAATAAAGGAATGCCGTTATGACGGCAGGTTATAACAAATCATAGACAAATGTAAATGATTAAAACTTTGATAGTTATTTATGTGCGTCTAGTGCTGACATGCACAGTCCAAATTATGTGTCTGCAGAGTCAGTGTGCTGCGTATGGGGCGCCAACATTGATGTTGATGATATGCCTCAGTAGCGTATTGTTGTTAACTCATTAAGGCGCTTGAGAGTTGCAGCTAAAATGAGTTACACGTCAGAACATTAGTTACACAAACGGGAATGCTGATTCATTTGCCATAAGCATAACCTAATTTCACACCTGAATTCCACTCTCGCATTATCATTCGTAACATCTTTCTCATGGAATGTGATTTTCCAATTACAAACGAACCAGCCACACTCAAACGTGCAATGTGAGTCAACTGCCGCAAATAACATTGCCACTTTCGGGTCGAAGGTTTACGTGCTTGTTTTTAATAAAGAATGTTCACAGAAGTGTCATGTACCTAAAGAGTTATGTTAATTTAATGTAGCTTCAGTGCTACTTGGTCCATTACGCCATGCAGACATATATCACATATGCTAGAGCTACTGGAATATAGCGAAGCATACATTGCATAAGTCTAAGGCTAATGTGATACCTATTGACCAATGCCCAGTAAGAAGCTTTCTTCCTTATCAAGACTAGATACTTTGTGACATAAAAACTCTTTTCCTTAAGTGAACACCGAATCAATGTGCAGCGATGTTACTTCACCGACGATGTAACTTACCACCCGATTATATTACAATACAGGGTCAATAACTGAGGGTGCTTTTGCTGGTAAATGAATGAAAGAAGCCGTCCAATAAACCGATGCATATAGGGATGGGGAGAGGGCTATAGCGATACGCCTGTGAGGTCTATCATGCACTATTTACTTCCAGTGACCTTTGCATGTAACAATCAACAACCATGAGCGTACAAGTCAACGATGCTATGTAGGACGGTTTACCCATAACATATTTTCCGTAGCTGTGCAATGCGCCTCTATGCAACAGCAGAACAAGACGTGTGTAGACAAGGATGTACACTTTCTCGCCAAGGTGTAAGCACATTCTTGCAAGAATGATGATCAATGTCAATCAGCATCTGGTCAGCAATGTACCACAAACAATGTGCTCTCGGAAACACTAGGTGTACCAATCAGCCCTGCATTTGCTCTTTTTACGTCGTGCCGAATCTGCTATCTTAGATTTGAAGAAAAATAACCTAAGTGAACATTTTACTAGTGCGCATCCATGAAAAACATCAAAACATGTGGTCAATTTCCGTGAAGGGCACGGCCGCCTATTTTAAACAATACCGCACATGTAATTACTTCGACAATATACATTGACCAAATATGGATAAATCATATAGTTTGACAGACAAAATGGAGCGTGCCTGACTTACCCAAATGGCTTATTTCGCTGTAAGTAGCAAAAAACACTGGTTAATGAACCCTTATATACTGGTAAGCTTCGAATAATGACCTTAGATTTGTATAGCTACGTACTACAGATGATATAACGTGGCTGGCTAAAGAGGATAAAGGTTGATAAATTTTGTCTATGCTTTCTGCAACTCAGGCTTGCGAATATACAACAACACTGTGCATGATTATAATACTCAGGTTACCTTAGTTGGGCCTAAATTTGAATAATTATCACGCGGTTGGAACGTAAACACGAACGTATTACAATAAAGTTGCAGAATGGGACGCACACGTCCTTATATCAAACTAATCTGGTAGGTATAGAGGGCATGGCAAAATCATAAGAGACCAGGAACCAATGACTAATAGATCTAATCGATCTATGGCCGTTAGTAACCTACCAATTAACTAAATTAAACACTACAGTGCTGCATGGCAGTTGGTTACAAATTACATTACGCATTCCATTCGGGCGAAGCGAATGCGACCAAAGAGCAATCACTAGTAAATGGAATTACTTGTGTGCCACACTAAAATGCTGTCCAGAACCCAGAGCTGTATTATTATCGTGTACTCATGCATACTGGTATAATGTAATAACATTGCAGCACATAATGAACTTACCAGATGCACCCTGGTCGGGTTGCTCGATTTGTGCTAACATCATGAAATAATGATATTGCAATCAGAGAAATAACAACAATTGAAATTGTCAACTATACGAGTCCTCATATGTGCCGCCTACTTTACCTCATTATCTTCGGTTATAGTAAGACGACGAAACCGCGGCATTTAAAAATTATATTGCATTGTATCTGAAACTACACATACTCTTGTCTATCGAAATAATGTAGATTTCAAAAATTCCTTCTTGCATAACGTGTCTTATTTAGTGGCCATTATTACAGCAAACATTATTACACTTAGCAACGGGCTACTTTTCTAGTGCTCAATGTTGGTCATGATATGATTCAACATTGTAATGTACGCTTTTTTTATTGATGTAATATAACGAATTTGTTTACGCAATACTGTCCGGTTCGTTTCGATGAACAATACATAGACAACGTCGAGCAGATTTAATACGTCCTGGACGGCCGGCATTTTCTACCGAGTCAGGACACCAGGTAACTTTAAATCTGAATGCCCCGGGGCTGCTTACGTAATCGGTGGGTGCCTGTTAACACCCTCAAAATACCACAAATAACCCACCAGCCTCTCAAATCTGGTGTCAAGCAAAATTTTGCTTATAAACGTTCTCAGAGGAATAAATACTATGAGTTAGCATGAATTACGAACAGCTTGGTTGACTTATTTTTAACCATAACTTGGCTGATGTAGGAGAAGTTTGCGCTATACGCGCATGGTGTTAATAAAGTTACATGTCCTGAAAACTAACTTACTCTTATATGCCGATGTGGCACGGTTTATTTCGTGCAGACAGGAGGTCAGTACTGTACGCAGTGCATTAAATCGCGGAGTAATAAATCACTAAGAGACGGCTGTGCAAATCGCTGACCATGCTCGATTGGATTTCGTCTAATGTGCTTCATATAGGGAGCAGGATATGCGAGGCTAATATGTTTACCACTATCATAAGGTCAGGGTCATCATGCTTGAAATATATTAGCCGAGGGCGCCGTGTGGTAGTATATAAATGTCAGAGGCTGTTGCTACATAATTGGTACAAAAAGTTATTTGCCGAGATCCTTGTTATATGCATGGCATTCCACTGGCCACCGTAATGTGAAAGGCTATTCGATTACACGATGTACTGTCAATGTTTCCATACTAGCCTCTATACTGTCAATATTTGCTGTTATCCAATACCAAATGAAAAATAATTCTCAACGACTACGTAGGGAGAAAAGATTCACGAGCGAAGCATCAATTATTCACTATTAGTAGTAGCCAACTGTTGAAATATATTTCCCAATGGTAACAACAACACTTAGCATCCTAGTCCATTCATCTGTTATACCTCGCTGTTATGCATATAAAACACTGACTCAAAAACCCCAACCGAGGTTGTTCACGAAATGTGGTGATTGAAATCGAGAATTGAATCCGTTCAAACTGACACGGGCATGAGTATAAGTAGCGACTAAAGTACAGCGAGACTGCTTTACACTGGAATAACTGTTTACTATATATCTTATGCGGTTATATTGGTGATACATGTATGATGCGGAATGTGGCGACCCTAACCTTGACTGTGCATCGGTATTCACTATATGTATCGCGCATAATGCTGTGGATGCCAAAACATCATTTGTTAACAAAATGACCAAAATGAAACACACCATTTTGAATTTAGAACATATACTGTAAGCTTTATTACAAATGGATTGACAGTTATAAAAGAGTCATCTTGCACAGTGATGAAGGTCCACTGGGTGCCAAAATATAGGACAGGCGGCCATGAAACTAATTTCTACCAAATATTCCGTCCAGTTATAGGGTGTGTACATAGATAATACAGTGCAAAAGGGCTTTTACAATCGGCCAAGAGTAGAAGTTGCTCATGTCTTTCTAGCGCAGATCCAGTTGACCCAGAATATCGGCAACTATTCAAACGCACAAGAAATATAATGCTCGTCGAATGGAGTTTTTGGGTCCGGTGCATTACTTTTGCCACGTGTCAGTAGTGAGTATCTGACGCAGAATGCGGCCATCTGTATGGTTACGATAGAGACATATTTCCCTGTTGAATTAAGCCGCCAGAGATTGGGAAGTTTGGGTATAACACTATTGTTGCATATACAGTCATTATTTGGTACAAGAGGCCTGGTCAACCCATGCATCGTTCCATACCGTATCAGTAAATCTAATATCCTTGTTCGCAGTCGAGAAGCTGCCCTATTGCAAGTCAGGCCATTATAAATAATTGCCTCAGTAAGTGAGGAGAGGTGACAATATGTTGCAATTAAATCTAGTAGGAGAGTTGTTGACCTCTTCTGACGCGCGGTTGTGTGTTTGCAGGTCAAATAAAACGTAAGTCGCTGGCACATAACGTTTGAGTAAAGTGCCATGGACGCTGTGAGGCGATAAAGTTTTCGTACATACCCGTATATTTCCAAGATGTTGACCTTTCCTCTTCTTATAAACTTGCATTAATATATATACTGATGTCAATGTTAAACGTAAATGATTGATTACATTACCCAATCAAAATGTAAATAATAATAATATATCATTCAAACGGAAAGTAACGACGTCGTTGATATGCTTTAACTTGAGTCGATGTCTATCTATGTATATCTTCTTGCAATGTACGCGGTAACCGCTGCATATATCCTTGATATTGCTAACAACGACGCCTATAGCTATCGGATGACCTTTTATGGTGTGATGTAAGAACCGATTCCACTATATAAAATCGGGTTTGCAAAGCTCAATATAATAGCATTTGCATATCCTTTGTGCAAAGGGTAGTTATGCTTGAATAGCAAAATACTCAGAGTTTATCACGCTATTAAATGTTCTCGGATGGAAGGATCGAGTACATTGATTAAAGACTTCTTCATACTTAACTGTGTAATTTCACGTACGTCTTGATGTGGCTTTGGTGCAACATGTTAAGCAAGCTCTACACTTAATGATACACAGGTGCTCACAGGCAAACGTACCTCAAGCTGCAAGTCAGGTCTACCATGGGAGTTATCGATGCGCAAATCTCTATTACTATGTCAAGTCATCCTGAACTGTTTATCTTCCGTTTCAACAATAAATATATATAAATATATGTGAATATATATATATATATATATATATATATATATATATATATATATATATATATATATATATATATATATATATATATATATATATATATATGTATATATATGTATATATATTTTATATATATATATATATATATATAAATATTTTTGAGATGAATATATAGTTAAAATTTGGAATATTGAAGAGTTCATTTGGCTGATAACTGAACTATGGCCTCTGGGCTGTAGATTCATTGTCAACATCTGGTGAATGCTTTGTCACAGAAATCAACCTCCAGATCAACATCAGTTATGTATGTCATCATCTTCAATATGTACTTATTTGCAGATGTGCACAATTGCATGTGTGACCTCAGATGTACAGTGAAGAGAGCTGGCTTATGTGAATGGTTAGGTGACCATGGGATATGCCCAAAAGCAAACCCAAGGGAGCATCCAATCATTGAAATCTAGTATATTTATAAATGCCCAGCTCTATAGCAACTTTCTCGGTGGTCACTAGTCAACGCCTGTCATCTCGGTACCCAGAAAGAGAAGATTAAAGTTGCCAACAGTGGTCAATGACGGAAGGTTACATTAATTATTGTTGAGTGTGGTGTTTTTTATTGGTTATATAATTGCAGTTTAAGTGCATATTGATAAGGTCAGGCTTACAATGTGTTTGTACCCATGTTAGTCAGTATTTAAATGTTGATTCAATTTCTGCATTATGAGAGGAGATTAGTTTTTACTTCCTTTACTTAATAACAAGCGAGTGATTCATGTGGGATCTTGTATTGATGATCAACCTAATCAGGTTTGTCAGAATCATGTTGTGCATTGTTTTACATAGACTTCCTTTAGTGCTTATGATATAAGACTGATAGCCCGTTTGAAAAGTTAATTTATCTGTGTAACAGAATGTGCAACTATAGCTGGCGCACAGCAGGAGATTTATCTTTTGCTGAATCATACCGACAAGTTGTTGTATGGATTCACAGATTGTGTTCAGATGGAAACCCACCAAGAATGGACTTCTGCTAGTGCAACATAATACCCTGTTGTGGTAGTTACTGCTGATCATGTTCAAATTAATCTGTTGATATGCCCACAAGTATTTGCTTGATTTCCTGATCATTGATTTCCTTATATTGTTAACCCTTATGAGGTCAATACATTAAGTTCATTGATGTAAATCTATTCAGCTGAATCAACTCTGAATGTCTATATTGTGGATACACGTTTAGTAGAATTTAAGTTACCCTGAATAAGCAAATGAACAGCAATCAAAGTTTAATCTTCAACAAAACAAATTCATTTTCGACTTAGCCCTGACCTAAACAAATCCTTCAGCACCTTGCCTGCAGATGCAAGAATGCCATATCATACATGAGCTCCGGCATATAAAAAGTGTCCAAATATTTGCCACCTTTCATGGTCATGATATGATTTAATATCTCAACATAGTAATGTACGCTTTATATACTGACTTAAAAATACGAATTTGTTTACGCAATTAAGTCCGGTTCGTTTAGATGAACAATACATAAACTATGTCGTGCAGGTTTAAAACGTCCTGGACGACCGGCATTTTCTCCCCAGTCATGACACCAGGAAACTTTAAATCTGAATGCCCGGGATCTGTTTATACAACATCTGTGGGTACCTGTTAACACCATCAAAATACCACAAATACCCTTCCAGCCTCTCAAATCTGGTATCAAGCAAATTATTACTTATAAACGTTTTCAGAGAAATAAATACTACGAGTTACCATGCTTTACGAACAACCAGGTTGACTGAATAATGACAATAACTTGGTTGATGTAGGTGTAGTTGGCGGTTTACTTGTATGGTGTTAACATTTACTCTCATATGCCGATGTGGCACGGTTTTTAGTTCTTGCAGACAGTAGGTCAGTACTGTGCACAGTGCATTATATCGCGGAGTAATACATCACAAAGAGACGGCTGTGCAAATCGCTGATCATGCTCGATTGGATTTAGTCTAATGTGCTTCATATAGGCGGCAGGCAAATGCGATGCTAATATGATTGCCACAATCATAAGGTCAGGGTCATCATGCTTGAAATATATTAGCCGAGGGCGCCGTGTGGTTGTATATAAATGTCAGAAGCTGTACAAAAAGTTATATGGATGAGTATTTCCCCTAGCCACCGCAATTTAGAAGGCTATTCGATCACACGATGTACTCTCAATGTTCTCATACTATATACTGTCAATAATTGCAGTTATCAAATTCCAAATGAAAAGAAGAGTTCGTTTGTGTTGTTTATCTTCGTTATATACATTAACCAATGCGCTCAACTTAGACTCAACCTATGTTCAGCTTCAACTGCTATATTATGCCACGAATAGATTGTAGCCTTTGCAAATATGGAATTGTTTTTGGCTTACCGTTGAACCCTTGGGCATTTGTTACCCCCCGTGACTTATGCGCTGAATAATTTGATAACCCTGAATATATGGTTGCCAATATTTGCGCTGAATCCAAGTCGGAGCATTGTTAGGGCACAAAAGGCTCTTGCTAGGGAAGATAAATATTCTTTAGTCTTATCATGACGCGGTTTAAATGTAAATACTATGTAACTGATATAATATGTTACTTATTTAACTAGAGTTGCAGAATGGGATGCACACGTCCTCATATCTAATGAATGTGCTAGGTAGAGAGGGCATGAATAAATCATGAGGTACCTTGAACGAATTACTCTTGCAATCAGAGAAATAACAACAAATGTCATTGTCGACAATACGAGTACTCATATGTGGCGCCTACTTTACCTCACTATTAACGGTTATAGTAATTCGACGAAATATAGGGCTCATATGTCCTTCAGGCATAACGAATGGGATGGAATCTCCCATTTTCATGTTTTTAATGAATCACGGTTTTAATTGTGTTTTTGATTTCTTATCACATTTTGCAAGCAACGTGCATCAGGAGAAGTTTAAAATATAAAGGATGTGTGGCTATAATGCTGCGTTGGCTGTTTTTTCCACCTGGCATGAGTAATCAATGTGACGTGTGTCGTAAGGTTTACGAGCCAATCTTATGCAAAGTCGCTTTTGTAAATTGTCACAGTATCCTTCAGAGAATCTATGTAGTGTACTCTGTCTTTTAGACAATATGCAGCTT
Organism: Urechis unicinctus; assembly: GCA_034190875.2. NCBI lineage: Eukaryota > Metazoa > Annelida > Polychaeta > Xenopneusta > Urechidae > Urechis > Urechis unicinctus. Next base: position 35,318,194 of record CM067354.1, on the reverse strand, counting down.
ATATATTAAAATAAGCGAATTTGTTTTTTGAACAAAACAGCAATCAATAATTCATTACTTGTGTGAAGCAGCATCCAATAGCTGTGTTTGTTGAGGTAGCATTTATTACGAACGGCCAGGTGGACCGATTAATGACCATAACTTGGCTGATCTAGGTGTAGCGTATGGTGTTAAAAACGTTATTTGTCAAATGTCTTGAACATAAACCTACACTCATGTGCAAATGTGACAGACTGTAGGTCAGTGATGTACCAAGTGCATTATATCGTGGAGCAATACATCCCATAGAGACGGCTGTGCCACTCGTTAACCATGCTCGATTGGGTTCAATCGAATGTGCATCGTGTAGGCTGCAGGCAAATGCGATGCTGATATGCTTGCCACTATCTTATTGTAGTTGCCACTACACGATAAGTGGTAGCACAAAATGGCAATATATGTTGTTTGCATGCAAGAACAGTCTAACTTCTCGTCAGATGCTAAGGTGAGCATCATCAAGCAAAACGTGATTCTTTCATTACATTTTTGCCTCGTTCAGTTTTCCCTTGCGAAGTGCTTAAATGCGCCGCCTTTCGACCCAGAGGGTGCGAGTTAGATCCCAATTTGTGAAAACCTGCTTGGTTAATCTTGACTCGCATGATCGCGTTAAATGGCTGTCCCATCTCGGAAACTCGCTAGTATCGTGTTGCTTCACAACCCGGTATGAGCAACCGAGTTATGCCTATCATCACAAGCATCCTCATCCATCCTTATCGACGAATGTGACGTAAATTACAAACATGCCCACCACCATTACCTTGGCATAATGTTATACAACATTCCACAATTTGCTCAATTCATTTTTTTCCCCCTTATTATGCCTTTACGATCTAAAAGAGAAACTTTAAACCCGTAATTCTAGGTACAACATTTTTTCATGAAACACAATATATATTTAACTTATATCATGAAAGTACGCAAATCTGTTATATGACCGTCACTATTGTTTTTGACATTTTTATTAAAAAAACATATTCATTTTATTATCCAATAAAAATACTAAATATTAACATGCTGGATTTGGCTCTGAATGGCTGCATCCAGCAGTAAGGTGTGTGCTACAGGTTAACAGCTAGTCGCCGATAGATGATCAGGCAATATAGATTTTTCACTTCCTAGTCAGCCAGAAACAAACCCCACAATGCAACGTTGACTAAAGTTTCAGCGAAGCATGGTTAGCAAGTTGTAAGGAGCGAAAAGTTCAGAAAGCAAGTATCAGTAAGTGATAGAGGCCAACAAAACATATGAAGCATAAATATAGATATATATATATATATATATATATATATATATATATATATATATATATATATATATGTGTGTGTGTGTGTGTGTATATATATACAGAAATAAATATATAGATATAAATATATATATATATTTATATATTTATACATGTATATGCATAAATATCTACATAGATACATGCATATATTTATGTAAAGATATATAAATATGTATACATATATACATATATCTATATAATAATATATATATAATTCATATGTACATATTTATACATATATAAATATATATATATATAAATATATATATATATATAGAAACATATATTTATATATAGGTACATATATACACATATATATATATATATATATACATACATGCATATATATCCACGCATATATTTTTATATAGATATATAAATATGTATATATATATCTACATATAACATGTTAATTTTTTTATATAAATATATATATATATAAATATATATATGCATAAATATATATATATATACATCCACATAGATTCATGCATATATTTATATGTAGATATATAAATATGTTTAAATATATACATATATATATTATAATAGGTAAATAATATTGATATATATATATATATATATAAATATATATATATATAAATAAATATTTATATATATAAAATTATTTATATATATATATAGATATATGTATATATATATATACATATACATGAAGATATATATATCCATATATATATGTTTATATAAATATATATATATATGTATATACATATATACATATATATACATATATTTATACACACACATATATTTATATATATGTATTCGTATCCATATGTGTATATATATGTATATATATATATATATATACATATATATATATATATATAATTATATATATATATATACGTCAATATATATATATATATATATATGTATATATATATATTTATGTCTATAGATATATATTTGTATGTAAATTTCTTTGCACAATTTATTTGCATATTGTTTTGATGTCTAAGGAAGCTTGTTACAATATTGTAACTCCTATTCGATTCATACGCGCGTCGTACTGACGATGAGCGATTGATTTGGGCTGCTATCTTGGTTGCAGTCTACAGCTACTGTGCGGTTTCATCTGTATTTGTTACTAATGTTATTGATACCGCAAGCATGAGCCGGATTCTATTAATCAATGATAATTGACCAACATCATCTGTAACGCCTATTATGAACGCAAGCTAAGCTCGTCACATGAAGTGCAAAGCAACATGAACATCTCAACAAACACAGCTATTGGATGCTGCTTCACACAAATAATGTATTATTGATTGCTGTTTTTTTAAAAAAACAAGTTCACTTATTCTATTATATAAGCTGCATATTGTCTAAAAGATAAGGTACATTACATAGATCCTCTGAAGGATACTGTGACAATGTAAAACATGCAACTTTGCAAAAGATGGGGTCGTAATCCTAACATCACATGTCACATTAATTTCTCATGCCAGGTGGAAAAAACAGCCAATGCAGCATTATAGCCACACATCCTTTATATATTAAACTTCTCCTGATGCGCGTTGCTTGCAAAATGTGATTAGAAATCAAAAACACAATTAAAACCGTGATTCATTAAAACCATAAAAATGGGAGATTCCATCCGATTATGCCTAGAGGTCCTATGAGCCCTTTATTTAGGCCATCGCAGCAACTTATCGGTAATTATTTACGTAGTACCATAGCATATATTTTGGACAATCTATCCGTTTTTAGCTGATTGATTATGACGGCCAAGCATTAGATAATGATGTTATCTGATTTATATTGCTATGCACATGAGCTCAACTTGTCACTTTCGTGTGTGATTTTATATTTTACACCTACATTTCTATATGCTTACGACACGTCATTTATTATGAAATAGTGATATATATGCATATATATATATATATATATATATATATATATATATATATATATATATATATATATATATATATACATTTATATATATATACATATATACATATATATATGAATATATATATATATTTATATATATATGTATATATATGTGTGTATATATGCATACATATATGTAAATATATATGTATATATATATGTATTTATATGTATATATCTTTATATTCATATATATATGCATATATGTGTGTGTGTAAAAATATATATACATGTAGTGTATTGCTATTCATTTGTGTCCTATTCAGAACATGAAAACTGCTGTAGTACGCGAACTTATTTTGATTCATGATGCTATGTCACCGGCACGAAACTACGCGTACTTGTAACAGGGTAATACATGCAGTTCGAACTGAGTTTAATCGAAGACATTATTCAAAGGTAAATTCGAAAACAATGAAGGATTATGTCGATGACACTAATCTATGTGTACTAGAGCCCGGTAACCATGTTAAGGATTGCACGAGTGTATTCTAAAATGTTCATCGCAAATGCCATTCACTCTACAGCTAATCATACACTACCTAACTAACATCCTAATATGACGGAAAAGATTTCTGAAGGGTGCACAGAATAGTGTAGCTGCAACTAAGCAATCCCCACATACAATGTTGTAAGTACAAAAATGTGTCACCACGAAACATCTCTTAACAATGATGCGGGTTGCTGCAAATCGTAATTAAGTAGAGTGTGTTCTAACCTTTTTCCTAATGACACTTTGTTAATGCGTTAAAGACCGCCCAATGTGCGACCGGTTTGTAATATGCATGGCCAATGTATTCAAAAGAGGCCCGCACATAGTAAACTTAGTGCTCTTCAAAACCCTCAGGTGCTTGATATAATAAATGCGATGAAATAATTGATTTCAAGTTTTATATAGCGTATATGTGTTAAATTGCCACTGGCGTGACTATTTAAAGCAAACAACCAAATTGTACCTAAAGCAGCCCTTGGTGAACACAGAGGGTTCTATTTCAGGGTCTCTTTTTTAGAATTCTTACTAAGTGATGATTATGTGATGAAGGCTGATGGCCGGATTCATCCTTGCTGCCTTGCAGCAATATAATGCCATTTGGTTGAAAGGAGCAAAAAGCTCTTGCTATATTTAGAGCTTTCAATGTTTAGGCTGAATGCCCGAATAGTAACTTTAGAAATATATGCAAACGTTTATATACTCGACATTAAAACGTATTGAGTCAATAGGAACGACAACATCTTGGCAATATACGAGATTGTACGAGGCAGCGTCCTGACTGCGAACAAGGATATAAGATTTACTGATGCGATAATGAACAATGCTTGAGTTATACCAATTCAACGTCAAACGTTCAAATCTCCTGCGGCTTAATTCAACTTAATTGTCCCACCTGTAAACGTGCAGATGGCCGCATTCTGCGTCAGTGATCTTATGGTACTCATGTACTGACATGTGGCAAAAGTAATGCACACTGAAAAGACAATAGGCATTAAAAAAGATAGGCAACCAACAGTGAAATCCATCGGAAGGAAATACAAATCCTCTCAAGTCAAGGACCTACGCTGAAGTGCTTAGAACAAAACGAGAGCAATTGTTGATGAAGGAAAGTACCACAAAACCGTTTTCTCTGTTAGTTGTTGAATATAGAACATTCGATTCGAAAGTAATCAATTATATAAACAAATAATACTGCGCTTAGTTGATTGGACTATCGTCGATTGAGCTGTGACTACTCTTAAAGGAGCCAATTCTGATTCTTGTAGCTCTGCGATCTATCTATACCCCAGAATATTATTACATAATATCTGAAATTTGCATCAGCTTCAGCTCGAGAGTTACTGGTAACTTAAAGCAATACTGTTCATAAGCATATTCGTGTACACAATTATGCTCCAAACTGCGAACCCCATCAATATTATAGAATTGCCATGCAATCGCATGGTGGTTAAATGGCAGGCCCGTTTCGTTCGATTGCTGACAAGGGCTGCGTTGATCATGTCAACATCAAATATGTGGTTTAGAGAATATTAAAGGTCATCAATGCTTTAAAAGGCTCGACTGACATCAACAAACTGCACCGAGCTTAATTAAACGTGCTATGGCTTCATGCATGTTATTGATTAATTATTCTGTGTTCACATATGTACTGCTTTGCTGCATCGCCTAAGGGATGATGACGAGGATATAAACCATGCCATCTACAGACGTTTAGCCCATGCCACACAGCGGAAAGAGCAAAACATTTCACTTGTGGGGAAACTGATCTATATATAGTTTATGCTGTCATCCACTATCATTGTCCAATTTATAAAGCTTAGCGATAAGATGATTCGATAGAGCTTCCCGTACTTGTTGTTTGTTTCAAGCACGTCAACTCACATTTGCATGATCAACCCTCACAAAGATTTAATGCGGTGATCATAAGCATAACTCAGACGATAACTATAATTTGACGTCGAACTTCCGCTATTGGCTAATGCAATAAAAAAAGCCCACTAACGACCGCAGTGCCCCTCGTGGCCGTCGTGATCAGGCGATTGTGCGGCCTTATCTCTCAGCCGCTCAACGCAGCTCGCCCCGAGTCCAACCTTATCCCCAGATGTAACTTACTTAGCTATAAGCCCAATGTTATACGTTCGCTTACTATTTATTTTACTCCAACAAAACAACAGTTCCAGAGGTAAGAGCATGCATAGTTTTGTATGCAGTTGAAAGCATCATACAATATTGATAATCAGATAAGGTTATATGCGAACAAGTTTAGTCTACAAGCACATGCAATCAATATCCACCCCTAAACTGCCCAACATATGCAACATCACCAACGACATCAAATAAAGTTTACTTTGGTTTGATTTTCATATAGTTTACAGTCATGATTACATATTTACAAGAACAGTGCAATAATCAAGCTACATTATAACATGCGAAATTATAACATGCATTATTGAAAACTATCCGGTGTACAATCCCATCATTGCGTACTATACATCTGTAATATCTGACTCATATCAAATCAATCCTGAGCTATTAATTTTGATGTACTACACACCTCAGTTCTTCTATCGGAATATAAACAATGAAGAACTCAACGATAAATCGCGTGGGATAAAAATTTGAAGAGGCACAGATTTCGCGGCCCTGTTCTTGCCTTGCCACAATGATTGACCAATATGATATCGACGGCCATTTGAAGGCCTTGGTAGTAGGTCTATTTAAACGAAACGGCGTGAGTAGGATGTCGCATTATAATTAACGTCTTCAAGCATAAGTATCGGAGAGTAAAAGTAGCATTAAATGCTACTTAAGTTACATCAGTGTGAATGGAAAATTATGATATATTGTAGGGAAGGCTGCCATCTAGGCATCGATGATCTGGGCAGTAAAGGCGTCCGTTTATTCCGTGTTGAGTTGTCCAGTTTCTATGTTCCCAGTGCACTTCGTACTCTGTGAAGTATACTTTTATTGAGTTCCAAAAGAAACCGGCATACTTATGTTTTCGGTTATTTGGTATTGAATTGTTAACACTGGCTTGAGTTGTGTAAGTAATGTACATAACCATATGAGTGTTGTGTCGTCACAGGTAGAAAAAACTATACAAAAATGAATCAAACATGCAATCAGCTGTCTTACGTTATAGTTGGGTTTAAATGTGTCTCTCAATGAGGTTAGCGGGCATTTGGGGGAGGTTACTGCGAGAAAACAAGTAGTTCGCAACATGTAAAGCCACGTGTCTGAGATGCACCAGAGCTCCGTACAGGTGAACTAATTCACTGGTTAATAACATATGACACCATTCTAGGTGATGTGCAGGGATAAACTAAATATGAAAGTAAGTTTACATCACATCAGCAGAGAATATGGTGTCCTATAGCTAAGCTGGAGGCTGTTCACACACATCCACAAACGCACACACACATATATATTCACCCACCAACATACGCACACACGGACAAACTGACAGACACACACATGTATGTATATATATAATATATATATATATATATATATATATATATATATATATACATATATATATATTTTATATATTTATTTATATATATATATATATATATATATATATATATATATATATATATATATACGTAGATGTACTAATATGTATTGACATTGATGTACACATATACATATATATATATGCATATATGAAAACATATAGGCAAATGTATACTATATATGAATAATTATGCATATATAAATATATACATGCATGGATGTATGCATGTATGTATTTATATATTTACATATATATATGTATATATACATATATATATATATATATATATATATATATATATATATATATATATAAATCTATATGTATATTATGTATATATTTATATATTTTTGTATATATATATATATATTTAGGCATGTATATATATTTCAATATATACATATATATGTGTATATATTTATATATATATGAAGATAATATATATATATATATATATATATATATATATTAATAAATATGTATTTACATATGCATATATATACATATATATATCATTATATATGTATATAAATTTATATATATATATTTATAAATACATATATATATATACACACATATATATATATATATATAAATGCATATATAATATATATCTTTATGTGCATACATTTGGATATATCCTTATAAGTTTATATTCATGCACATATATATACATATATATGTAGTACATATATGTATACGTATGTGCATTTTCATACATCTCTATATACGTTTATGTATTTATATAAATATGAAAATTAATATATACATATATATATATGTATATGTATATATATATATATATATTTATATATATATTTATATATATATAAATATATATATATATAAAAATATATTTATACCAATATGTAATCGAATGACGCGGATATAAGCTAAAGTGTTTTTTAGCATGAATACACAGTAAATGTCCGTTAGAAGTATGCAGTTGTTAATTCGTCTCATCAATGGGTACGATTCACGTCAGGAGACCGTCGTTTGGCATGAAACCACTCAGTTATCAGTGCGTTCCAACACTACCGGTCTTGCGTTGTTTAACATTTAAGATGGTAAGTGCGGAGATATAATTCAGTTAAATGTTTGGCACATTCAATCCGTATTTGAATCAGTTCAGATAATCACCTATGTAATAGATTACTGATATATATAATCTGAAATATATCGACTTAGTTATTCACCATTTTTGACATGGAGACAAATCTCTCATCAGTATTACGTGAGACATATCAAACTTGCCGTATTTTACCGATGAATCATCAGCATGCTGTCAACCATCATACTTTAAGCTTAAAAATTGCTGCTCTGGTTTTGATACGTGTGAGTACGACACGTAATGTTCCCGTTATGTACTGCCTCTTGCTTTCGTTGCAAAACGAGGGATGCCATTAGTCAAACATAGCTGGCAGTTAACCACACATCAAATCCCATTTGGCTGATGAATTCTCACAAAAGTTTTATGGGACCATTATGTTCTTAAGCAGCGGAGCACAGGAGCAAAGATAAATATATAAGTGGACATTATGACATCCAGGCGAGATTGCTGTTATTGATAGGGTCATGGTATCGGCTGTAAAAGCGTCAGGTGTTCCTGGGTTTAATTTCTAGTGCATGTTGTTTACTGTGCGGCCCATCTTTATGAGGTTCCAAAGGACCACAGACATAACTTGTGTTTGGGGCTTCATAATGCAGTGTTATAAATAGTCAATTGTTGACGAAAATGAGTCATGTTATGTCCAAATCCATATATCGTTTGCAAAACACCGACAAAAACGTCGTAGTATTGCAATGAATAAGCTGGCTGAGCTATCGCGCCTAATGGAGCTCAAAGTTGAAACTCATATGCAGCATAATGGCCGGCTGTCTTAGCTGTGTGTGATAGCACCTGAGGCTAGAAATCACTTTTTAAATTCACGGAATAGGCAGGCTTCAAAATAATCCGGTCGGGTTAGCAAGCAGTTTGAATCTCCAGCCCGAATCTTAAACCCACTGGCCCAAATTAAAAGTGATGATAGCATCAAATGCTGATGAATGTTGTAACATGACATAAAAACACCAAACATAAGAGGCTGATTCTTAAGTAATAACCACAAAGTTACCAACCAGCTGGTAATATGCAAAAACAGATAAGGAGAGTCATTTAAGAGGTAATAATTGCAGATCTACTAAACAGTAGTCAGTAAACCTCCTCATATGTGTTAACACACTTGAACTCATCTTCCATGTGAGCTAGGTACTGCTGTGTTCGCGTTGCACGGACTGTCTCTCCTATGTTTGTCATTTCAGGCTGTATTCTCTGCAGTTTGGGTAGACAGTGGACAGGCCCTTCCCTAGTCAAATAGAGACCCTCTCTTGACTAAAGTCTAACTATCATGCGATGAATATTGTAACATGATATTTACTTGTGAATATATAGGAAGTTCCGCATAGCTTCATACTTCCATTTATAGGAGGTATTAACTGAAACGTCCTATCTTCGAAAAAACAAGATTCAAGTTAGTGCAAACCACTTTTGCGTCACGTCTTAATGGAGTCGATGTTCTATAGCGGGATCATTATACGCCACTACCGTTCATAATATACCCATGATGATTTCTCATAAAGTAATAGAATAATCACGTGCGTCACAGCATCCTTATTGTCCTTTGTAACATTAATTGCATTCTTTTAGTTCAAACCAAGTGTATCAACATCAAAATAAGAGTATAACTATAAAAACATATTCATTCACGGGATGTTAGGAATTTAATATCATTTATCATGATCTACGTTTGAAGACAATATCCTTCTGCTATGAAACTCCCCACGCGGCCTGGCAGCGTCATGAATATCAGGGCTCACATAAGAGTTGATTATCCTTACAGAAACCATTAATTTAACTGAAAGGTTTTCCCCAGCGCATAAAGTAAAGAGCCGGTACTCCCAGTTGTCTATCAGTTAAATGAATAGAAAATATATAGTATTAAAGTTCGGTATACAATGAAACCTTCAAATATTGCCAGTCTACGTGTTTTGAATATCCAATGATAGTGAATGCAAAATATTACACAAATCTTAAACCTGCTTGATGCAATATTACCTGATGACCAGGGCTTTAGACCACGCGGCACATATCTGGTTTGGTGTAGCAATCAAACACTGAGATGCAATATTGAGCACTACCACGGCATTTTAATCAGCTGGTTATCAACCTCTTCCACTAATTCCAGGATAATGCAGGAATCTTGTTTGATATTTGATCATGTTTGGAATAAGACCATAGAAAATGTGACCACCTTACTACCGGTTTCACGTTTGTTTCTGTTATTCAGGGCAAAAAGTAATGCCTAAGACGCCGCACTGGATTTATAATGGGGTCACGATAGGTGTGACGGTAGCAATTACTGCACAGAATATGGCCTACTACAGTAGAGGATGATGATGATAAATACGGCCTAGTAGAGATGGTCAGTATTGGTGATCCACTTTGATAGTTGGCTTCCTTTCCAATAAAACTACAGGGAATATTAATTCTGATTTGGTTGTAGTATGGCCGGTTATCATGGAATGTACTCTATTCAGCTAGACAGAACTGAATGCAATAACACATCTGCGCTGTGACTGCATCGAGGTCCCCACCCTCAATGTTCGTTGCATTTGTTTGAAATTGCAATTTTGACCCACCATCCGCTGTTTTCATAACATCCTGCTGTAACTAGATGCCGTACAGGCTACACTAATAACGGTATGGAGTTAGTACATGTTCGATCTCACTAGCTCTTATCAGGCCAACGTTAGGCGTTTCTTGACTTCCCAACGTCACACAATACGATGTTATAAAACGCCATCTTCATTCTTTTATTCAATGTTTTAAATATTTGCATAATTGCGACGAAAGCGGAAGCTGACGGATTAAACCAAATGACCCTTAGGATAAATTGATAACAGCTGAATTATGTCACTATGTACGACGAATTGGTACCCACATTAATTAATACCATCGATGAATAATATCATGCTATTATCGGCATTAAAAGGCGAGCAAACTGAACTGAACGCAGACCCGTCGCTCTATTTGCATACACATATATTGAAAATCCAATGACGCTCCCTCAATGATGTTTAGTATTGGATTATGAATATGGAACAAGAGCGCGGAATAAATAAATTGATTAACTGGCCGCAACCGCTCTCTGTTAATGCAAAACGAATAATTAGCAAAAGCCTCGAGCATGCAAGAAGGCGAATTACTGAGAGGCTCCAGTGACTTGTGCTCAATATCACACTTGCCGCACAAGTCATTTATAGCAGGCGCGATTCTGCATAACACACAAGCCATCAATAGATCATTGGACCTTGATATCGCCTTATCAAGATTTTTGGCCATTGCCACAACATTTTTGTATTTGGTAATAACACGTTATGCACACGGCAGTAGGACACCGCTATTACCAGGCTTTAAATGCCATATCGAGACGTTAGTCTTTTGCCTATTTAAGTTGTGTAGATATGTTAGGTTATGATTTGTGAATTAACGCAATAGGTAGGTTATGTTGACTTTTATGCCGCAAAGAGCTGATCACGTCATTCTATTTTCTAAGGAATAATACCCAATGTTATTCTACGTTGAATAGTGACTGGGGAGCTGATTCACATTAGGGTTGAATATCAAACTCGTTCACGATTATCCATTGCCATAAGTTAGTGTCGCATCTTACTGTATTGGAAATCAAGTACCATGCAACTATGTAATGCTTTATAAATGAATAAATACGTCATCAAACCCATGGCGCATCAAATTTATAGTTGTGGTCCAATATGATTAGCATAATATACATAATGGGGCTTACCAACACTAATTACACTAATATTGCATTATTTTTGTCACAACCTGGTACAGATGCTGTAAAACCAAGTCAACTGCGATCACATCAGTGTATGTCGGTTACACTTAGAGATTCCGTCTAGTGGCCCATTTTGCAAGATATTTACCGAACCTTTAGAACTGACCGGTTGATTAAATTCTGTGTTGAACCAAGTACCGCGTTATTGTACAGCCTTAAGGATAATAAAGACTAATCGTGAGGTTAAATTATAAATATATATGGTTCATTTTAGCCACGGACCCACAGTCCAAGACAACAAAAGATATAGCGAAGCATTTGAGATCACATTGTGTCACAAATACGGGTAAGCTGGGGTTGATTTAGCGTTTACATTCCACTAAACGTGTGAAATTAAGAACATCCAACATCCACAGAGTTTGCTGTAATTCCTCTGTTGTTAGTTATGGCATTGTGAAGTCTCTTGTGACATAATTATTAGATATGCCGCGAAGTAAGCTTTTTTGCTTACTAATACACCTTATAAACCGTTAGCATCCCAGCCTATACACTTACAAGTAACCTCGTGACGGATTTTAGATCGATTCACATCGCCTCAATAAAGGCACCGAATTGCACGACTGTCTCTTGCAAGATAATTATTGTTTCTTTGAGTGGAGAATAACAACCATAAATGTCTCCGAAAATGCTCACGTCACGCAGTCAGCGTATAAAGGCTTAAGGCCCATGAATAACGTAATCTCGTTATGTACCAAAGAGTTATATTATCCAACCCTATAACCTGTTTACGTCAGATGATATCAAGTCGACGTTTATTACCAGGACCAAGTCATAAATAACAGTTGGTAGTAAATGAAACTGGATAAGGGAATAAAACGCTAACACAGCGCGATATCCGAGATGAAGAAAGCACCTTAGGGGACGTATTATATCGCTGAGTTGAAGAAAGAGCAAATCGTTCTCCGGTAAATAGGTCGCGTGTGTGAAGGTGACATACAGTTGAGAGCGGATGACGCATTCAATAGAATAAATCTGTATGCTACTTTTATTATTTTCTCTCAGACACCTCATTATTTAAACGTATCTCTCCTGGATGCTCTTATTTATTTGCTAATAACGGGTCTCGTTGTACATAAGCAGCGACCGTTTAGCGGATAAAACATCGGTATTAAAACTTTGCTGCTGAACCTAGGTCTGCGCATTTCTCACGTTATTACCCTAGGGGCACCGTAACACAAAAGCAAAAACGCATGCCACATCATATTACACCAATTGAACTTATAACATTCTATCGAGATGCCGGTGATCTATGCGATCATGAAGTAGGCTGTAAAAGAGTTAGGTGTACCCGAATTTCGTATCTGTCTTCTACGTTCATTGCACGGGCGTTTTGACACAAAGCTAACACAATCTCAATGCGAGATGAAATGATCTTATTTACTAAAATCCACGTGACTGCGCATCTATGCTCGTATATAATGTCGCGAACAACTTCCAAAGCATGCAGAAATCTCAGCCGCCTTAATTGGTGACCCCTTGAAGTTATATGTTATATATATCATTCCGAAGCCTTAGATTCAATATTGGCCGCTCGATTGCTATAATAGCGCAATGACATTATTTTTATGATTCATAGAAAGCTAAGGTCCGACACAGAGCTACTACACCAAAAGATAAGCATCATCAAGATCCCAATTCATTACAAGTTATGGTAGCTTGCAATTCCGCCTTCAACCCAATAGACGATATGAAACATAATCGTCTCTTCACTCAACATTTTACTGAGACAAAACTGCATCCTGCATTTCAGGCAATGAATTTGTCTATGCATTTCAGACAATGAACTTGTCTGCTCTCGGGTATCACGACATGTCAAATCGTTGTCGTCGTGAGGTATATATGCGGTATAATAATAATAATTGATTTCAGTTATGACACTTTTTATAGCAATTCGTGGTCATAGTTCCACGAAAGCAACTGAACATTAGTCCGTTTAAACTGCTATAAAAATTGACTTACTGTTGTCTAGAACAAATAAATGTTTCTTGTGGCCTGCACCGTGATTGCTAACGGATTAACCATGCAAGGACGTCATAATCTTCGCTAATGTGATTGATTTAGTCCCCAAGCCAAATAATTTGATACTAATCAAAGTATCCGTGAAAGTCATGTGAACGACAATCGAAGGTTACATCTATATTTATAGCACTTTATTCTCTGAATTACTCGAACTGACTGCAATTTATTTTCGGATTATATGCAAAAGCAGGCCGTAAAGAGTTGTAGTTGTTTTTGACGTGTGACAATATCCAATGTTCCCTGTTGGTATGATTGATTACTGATGCTCGTAATCACACTGGTCAAGATGGTGTTCATGTGAGCTATATTCAAGGAGGGACGCGCTTCTAAATGACTCATGACTCGTCAATTATTGACCCGTCACAAGTATCCTGTATGCGTTGCGGAAACGTTTTGAATTGCGATATACAATTGACATTGCCAGCTTGCACCCCGCATGGTGATTCAGTTAGTGCCCGTCTCAATCAGCATTGTGATAGATCACTCGTCATTCTCGCAGGCATTACAAACAGTCCTATCCGAAGTATCGTTGCGGTAAATAGCAGTCGAATACATTGAATTTGGTTACTTGGAACCGTTGATTGCTGTCTATTGCAGGCTTCCAAGGGTGAACATAAAATGACCTAAGTGTTGAAGAGCTAGAGTTTGCAACGCCATCAATCTGAACATATTAGCCAATTTACTGAATGCCTAAATAGTCTCATTCAGCTACATTTGCTTAGGAAATCAGCATAGCTACAACTGTTTGCAACATTGGGGCTGAGTTTCTAACTGTCAAGTACATTTTCACGTCAAATCAATCATATCTGCTACAAGACACAAACCACAGTACGTAAAAAAATGCCAAGCAGCTCGGATCACAATTCGCTTGCAAGTCATTTATACACTAAAGCGCTGATTCCCATGCCAAGTCAACGAGGTTTCGTATCGGTTTATATACTATGTCATATATGTGTTATGACGGGTGTTTCTCCGTATACTATATGTATCTAGCTAAGGCTGCTGTCATATTTAGGATAGTTGATACCTCATCGTGCTTTTTGTGGTTGCGACTATGGGCACGGTATCGTGTGTTAAAGAAATATCAGTCAGCCTACAAACCTGCCCATAGTACTGATACTGCACTTCTCATAGTATGCAATGACATTGCTTGTGCTGTTGACCAGCACCATGCTGTTGCTCTCGTGCCTCTTGACCTCAATGCAGCGTTTGACACTGTCGATCATGAAATTCGGTTACGGCGCCTGTCCTGAGAGTTTCGGCCTCAATGGAAGATGCCTCGCATGGCTCAAGTCATACCTCACAAACCGCTTACAACGAGTCCGTGTTGAAGACAGGTGTTCTGAAACACACCAACTAACATGTGGTGTGCCACAAGGATCAGTCCAAGGGCCCTTATTATTTTTTGCCTACATATCACCACTTGTGAATCTTTAAAATGACCAAGGTCTGTATTACTACCGTTATGTTTATGATACCAAAATCTATTTATATTTATTGCTACGAAAAAATATATGCGGATGATGCACAAACCAAATTTGAAGAATGCATCCGACAGATAAGATCATGGATGGAACACAATTTTCTAAAACTGAAAGAGGATAAAACTGAAATTGTATTTTTCGCATATCGGTACATGTGCCAGCCGTCGTTTGGCTCAGTTGTTATTGACGATATGACTGTATCTACAGAAACAGCCAGAAACCTGGGTGCCCTGATGGACTCACAGTTTACTGGAAAACCACATGTTATGAAGTCAGCTCAATCTTTCATTCATCAGATTAGACGATTAGGCAGCATACAAAAGTACCTGAACCAATCCTCATCTGAAATTCTTGTCTACGTATTTATATCGTCTCGGCTTGATTACTGCAAATCGCTGCTATATGGAGCCCATTCGTACCTTATCGCAAAACTGCAACTCTCCCAAAATACGGCCACCCGCCTTGTTGCAAAAAGAGAGCACGGGGGTAACATTCAGCACATCATGCGTACCCTTCATTGGCTTCCTGTGGAAAAACGCATTGTACAAAATATTCTTCTACCAACTTTCATGGTTGTTATTAGAACCGCACCAAGTTACCTGTTGAATACCATTCTGCGAGGGATCATCAATCTATGGACAAGAAACAGCTTCAAGCCCCAAAATCTCCAAATATGTCCTCCTACAATGCCAGAACGTTTAGTAATGCCAATTTTGTGGAAAGCACTTCCTATCGCCGTTCGTCGGTCGAATACGCTTGATGTATCTAAAAAAACTCAAGACAGTTCCATTGAGTCAGTGCTTTAACAATTAACTGTCTGTTTTAGCGCCCTTGAGCAGAATTATATCCTGGAAACAGGCGCTTTACAAATGCCTTATATGTGATGCTTTGTTATTCGTTAAAGTCTAATTATTCTCTCACTCACAGACTTATACAGAGAGACACACACATACACACATGTACACACACACACATACCCACACGCACATAGATGTTTATATGTATATATATTTAAATATATATATATACACACATATATATATATATACATAACATATGTATGTATATATATACATATATATACATAGATATATATATATACATATATATATACTATTTATACATATATTTATTTATATATATAAACACATATATATACATATATATATATAGATATATATATATATATATATATATATATATATATATATATATATATATATATATATATATATATATATATCAATTATATATATATATTTCTATCTCTTTATATAAATATGATCCTGCTTGATTCCGTATTACATAATTTATGAGGTTAGGATTTAGAAACGATTCCATATTAGTTACGGATTATTCACCCGAATACATTAGACCTGCTTTGAATGACTTCGCTCGATGATACATGCATAAATCTAGTTATTAACCAGACAACAATTTATGTTTGTATCAAGCCCCTATGGCATTCGATTAGAATACACATGTTTCGATGATACATGTACGAAAATGACCCTGCGATACCTATAATACAATGATACCTATAACACAATGATCCGACGATACCTATAACACAATAACCCGACGATACCTGTAACACAATGACCCAGCAATACCTATAATACATGACCCGACCATACCTATAACACAGAACCTAGCGAGCCCTATAACACAGTGAGTCGACCATACCTATAACACAATCACCCGGCGACATCTATAACACAATGGCCCAACAGCACCTATGCTATATAACTCTAAATTAAATGATCTTTCAATGTTTGTACGGCACAAGCTCGATCATCATCAAGTTCAAACGCTAGCCTTACCGCAAATGGTGAAGTAGCTGATACCGAGCTATTTACGATGATTTCAAGTTATTAGTCAAATGTATTCCATGAATTCAGATCACCCAGTGGTGCACATAACACATTTATTGCGCCGAAGTATAAGTTAGCCAGGTGCTAGCATCTCGCACAAAATAAAGTTAGAAGACAATCCGTTTGGTTTTAACACAATTCGATGTCTGCGAATCTATAGTCGATCACCTGGTTTAAATAATAGGTAAGGCAATAACATGTTTTAAGCGGTACACCAGAACGAGTAATATCCCCTATCACTGTTTGCCTGTTACTGTATAGCGACGCGGGTGAAATTAGTAAACTCTGGTGCCTTGTGTCAGTACTTATTACTGTATACATTAACTGCGTTAGTCGGACGAATTTTAGGAATGTTTTGGCGTATACAAAATTGTGCGTATAATTAGTATTAACTTTATAATTGCACATAAAGAAAGCTATCTAAGGCTGATGTGTCGTGACAGTATTTATATTGGTAATGCACGAGGTATCCGTTTCATTTCATGCACACTCTCCCGTTTTGTATCATGCTCATAACAATGTCACTTGTTCAGGAAATAGGATTGACCTAGATCGTGGGGATAGTTAATTACAAGCTCTTTATTTCTATTCCGTTGCAAACTTGTCAAGCAGTCTTTGTTATGTTTTCTGATTTAGCATGATCGCCTATAATCATGTTATCATGTCAGAGTGCGATATCCGGGGTTGACCTAGGCTTACACAGACATTTGGCGAATGAGCAATATATATGAGCCTTGTGTGTCCCTTGATTGTGGAGTACACCTACAGTTATAGGGAACACATTTATGTTAATATCATGTTATATTTTTACGAGATGGAACTACTCCTTTACGTTTTGCAATAATGGTCAGTGCTCTAAATTCATTGGTAAATTAACATGACTGACCTTTAGAAAACCACACCATATACTCAGACAACCGTCACGGTTTTTAATGCAGCAACAGCCTGACAAATGTACCTCTGGTTTTTGGTGTGATTTACAAAAATTCTTAATCCCGCTAAAAGAGTTCTAGTGGGAGCAGTCGTACAATATTCATGATTAGATCTAATAGTTCTACCCTGTGTACGTTATTGAATTTATGGGTTAATCATTTTGTCATTCTTGCTAGAGGTCGACCTCTTAGCACATACTCAGTTTTGTTGCAATATAGTTACTACCATATGGCCAATTCTCCGAAGCGTCAACCCAACCCATGTCTGTGCTGTCGTTGACTCCCTATGTACATGAAGCTAACAATTTGACTTTATGTCCGCAGACCTGTGTGCGTTACGAATATCAGAACAGCGTTATTTGCACTTTCCTGAAAGGCATAACAACATTACTGTAATGTGTCATGGGAAGGAAGAATGGAGGGTCATTATTGTCGCGTTCATTAATTCCCAAAAAGGATTTTGTCATTACAGGCAAGTAAATGGTGCCAGATAGCACTACATGTACTTCAACAGCACCAATCCGACCGCAGTAAAGTGCAAGCTACTCTTTGTTTGAATGGAGCCTAATAGTTGATCTTATTTGATCGCACGCTCGACCGTCTTCAGGTTTTATTAACCGCGGCACGAATATATATATATATATATATATATATATATATATATATAGATATATATAGATATAGAGAGAGATATATATATATATATATAGATATATATAGAGAGAGAGAGAGATAGATATATAGAGAGAGAGAGAGAGAGATCTATATATAGATAGAGGAGATATATATATAGAGGAGATATAGATTATAGAGAGAGATAGATATATCTTATATAGATATCTCTCTCTCTATCTCTCTCTCTATATAGATCTCATCTATCTATCTATCTCTATATATATATCTATATATATCTCTCTCTCTTCTATCTCTCTATCTCTATATCTCTCTCTATCTCTCTCTCTCTATATCTCTCTCTATATATCTCTATCTCTAGTTTTATAAACTTATTCAATTTGGGTCTTCGTCGGTTTTTTTACTCGAAATAAATACTGGGTCAAGACCCAACACTCCTTAATATTGGGTCTTGGACCCAATAATTTTCTGACCCAATAATAATTATAGTCTCGTTCGTTCGTTCTGCAATGCTTATGATGAAATATGGCTACGCCTTAAACCTGAAATGTTGGGGGTCTAGCCCATCAGTACACCGGCCGCTTGCGCCACCTGTTATCATTATCCAGAACTGCTATATACAAATGTATATAGAAGTGCGCTGTGATTGGTTGGTCGCACGCGCGTAGGCACTCGACCAATAGTATCGCGCCTACGATTTTCATGTCCACACGCGTTCATGTTCGCCATCTTTTCGATCAAGCCGCATCAGGTTAGTCAGACAATCTAATCCATTTCACCCAGACTATAGCTGTGATTTGTTAAGTCATGGTTTACAGATGAAATTTACACCGAGGATTAATCTAGGAGCAAATGTGGACAAGTTCGGGACGATATCTTAGTCATTATTTCACTATAATCATCACATGATTGTCACACGCTTATGCAAACCATGCCCTGAGTTCCTAACGCTAAGATTTTGACATGCCGGGCCAAGTTTAGCTTTCTTATTATTGCACCGGATTCCTTCCTCAGTAAATAGATGTACAGTGCTATGGCTGGGTATAGTATATCTTCAAATACGATATAGCACTATTCTCCCATTTTACACAATAAAGCCCACTCATTCAATTGAAGGTTGCAAGAAATGTCAGGCCCCGAACTTGGATTCTGAGTTAGACGTCTCGCTGAACAACTCACCGAAGAGGGCTATTTAATTGTAGCAGATCTTTATGGGAAGGTATCAGCAGCTAAACCCAGTGCCAAACTTTACTACAAACTCATATTTAGCTATCCGCGGGAAGGGTAAGTACTTTTCTTGAGATTTTATTTGGATTATGGATATAATGTAAGCAACATTGAAAACTCGAATATACCTGTCTTGCGAGTATTACGGAAGGGCTTTCTTATTTAGCATCCATGTTCGGGGGCCACATATTTTCTGGCCAGGCTGCACGCACGGTAGGGCGGTCAAACGCCGCGCCGATCTTATTTAGACAAGGCAGTTGTTGGGCTGTTTGGTAGTATAATGTAAATGATGAATTTTGTTCGATTAATATATTATAAATGAAGACTCCCCCAACACATCGATTTGATTATCTCTTCCATATGACCAAAAATTAAAAGATACGGTCAATTTAAAAACAACATATGCTTATTTACCCTGAGAAATCTCCACACGCCATTGCTTCGGCGCCATGGCAACGATCCGCGTCCTTGGGAGATTTCATATTATGACTTTGTCAAAGGAATGCTAGTGTGAGTAGTACACGTATTTGAAACTTCGGTGATATGGAGTAAAACTGATTTACAAAGTCAATTGGACTGTTGCAGTCATGTTCACGATTCAAGGCCATTTGGCGTGTGTGGATGAAGCTGTTAACATGCTTAAAATATTTTATTCTTGAATTTATGTCATCCGGTTTAACCTATCACTCCTGCTCATTGAAACATCCCAATGAACTGTTTGACCTGCATTGGTCAGGAAAGTCATCTCATCTCTCTATCCCGTATCTTTGAAGATAGAACTCTGTCATAAAACTCACAATGCGACATTGCTGGCGTTATTCGAGGAGATACTCTTACAACATAGACGATAGGAATCTATCTGGGGAATAAAACCTTTATCTTCCCACACGTGGCAGTCAGTTAAAAACGACCCTCCAAGAAAACTTCATTTTGCTCTCCTTCTAACATATAAACCCTCTATACATCGAAGATGGTTCGTACTTGTTGACTTGTAGGTATACACCAGCGCGAATCGACCGGTGGTATCATAGTACCCAGTAAAGGCAGTTGTATCGGATTAAATGACGTTTGTTTTTGTCACGCATTCCACGGATATGTTCACGCTTTGATTCAATAGTAATGTGCCGCCATCGATTATATGAAGGGAAAGGGGAAATAGTACAGTAAATTTGTCGCGGAATTATTACCCCCCTGTATAAGACGATTGTCGCCCGATGTGTGAAGACAAGTAAAAGCAGTGTCGCGTGAGCGCTGAAGTAGGATGCGGAGAGATTTTGTGTGGCATCTGAAACACTATGAAGTCTTAGCGCGGCGGATTGGCGCGAAGGCGCTCGTGTCACCCAGTGCTCGGAGCCATGATATCGGGAAGCGAGTGAGTGGCGGTTAGCCCAACAGACCAACAGGCGATCAGGTACTCCATTGTTGGTCTAACAGGAAAATCCTCCTTTTATCGGTGGATTGACAAACATGCTTAATCTATCACGTTAAAAATACGTACTGAGAAGAATTTAAAGCCACCAGCAGTGAGAGTATTGCCTTTCCCTCTCCTTTATTCAGCATCATAACAAGTTCGTTTCCAACCAACTTACATTGCGCAATCTCGCCGCCATATTGTCGGAAAAGTTAATCGCCTCGCATATTTTAGGCGATTATGCATATTTACAAGTTGTGGCGATTCCTGAGACTCTAACGCGATACATAATACTGATTGTTTATTAAATTGGACTTGTTAAAGTGCAAGTAATGGGTAAAATATGAATTTTCGGGATCTTATAGAACGCGATTTTCTGATCAATAATTTGCAGTTCTTTTTTCGATCCGACGCGTAGTAAACAAGAAATAAGCAAAAACAAACAACACATTCCGGAACTTCCCGACCACACACCGTAGATGAACGAAGGCGCTGTGACGTCATATGTCACCAGAAGATCTATGTTACCACGGACGCCGTTTCTATTCGCGAACTAGCTGTCGTACTAATTTATCGCTATTTACAGAAACTCATCAGCGTTTTTGTATCCATGGTTTCTTGAGAATCTGTAAGTATACTCATCCTTACATTTCCCATATGAAAGTCGAATTAGAATTCATTAGTTATGTTTCCGTACTGATTTTGAAAACAGAATTTGCACTTGCCCGTTGACAAAATTGACATGGCCGGTAGTGATCAGTGTGGGGCGGCTCAAGTTTTATAAGGCTGTTTCACAGATAACATATAGATTTGTCTCGTCAGGCTGCAATATGTAGATGTATGCTAGCCTGACAGTAGCTTACACTTGTCCTAAACAATCCTCGGACGATGCCCAGTGCTCAGTGAGTCAGTTCTGGCCTACTGTCAAATTTGCTTCATATAACTTTACTCTTATGTCTTCCAGTCTGTATCATCATTGTGCGAATATGTGAGTACCAGTACTGCAATAATTCGCATCTAGGGCCTCAAACGAAGCATGTCATTTCGTTTGGATGACCAAGGACTCAAGTTGGACTGCATCATCACCGATAGGCACACGAGTATCAATAAGTACATCCGTGATGACCAATGAACCAGGTGCACTTGCTGAAATGTATGACTACCCTGACAAGGAGGAGGCTGAGAGGCAGCATATGGAGAGGTTTCTTCTTTAGATGAGTCGTGTAGTAAGGTATCTAAAGGTGATGATGAATGATGGTGGTGGTAGTGATGGGGTAGGGGAGGGGTGGTGATGGAGTTGATGGTGGTGGCCTAAGCATTATATTGGTGGTTGGCCGATTGATATTTGCTTGTTTACAAGTAATATCTAAGCTCTGTTTATTTTTCAGCTTTGGCTTCAGCTAAGTCAAGCTTGTAACATTTAATTTTACCTATCTGTTAACAAGTGCACAAGGACATAACTATTTCTTATCATCATACTTACAAAATAAATGGTAAATATTGGGGTTAAAATTCACTTTGAACATCAAAGGTCATTTCAAACTGGTGGTGTAAGATGACGAACAAACATTGGAGTTTAAGATCCTATCGCCCAAATGGCACCACCGTGCATAGCACACAGTGGGATTTGAACTTGCCACATTTGGGAAACTAGACAAACACCCACCCTGCTAGACCACAGTTGTGGACCTATCATCTTAAACATCATTGGTGAGGTAACCGCCACAATATGACCTCTGATGTTGAAAGTGATGTTAAAACAACAATATTAACCATTTTTATTTTCAAATCATCCAGCATGTGTATGGCTTTATGACTTAATTTGAATGTTAAATGGGTCTAAGGTAAGCTAAGCTGTGGTGAAACTCAAACACTGTTATATGATTCCTCTTTGTGGCTTGCTGAGAATTAATTTTGTAAATATATATGTTGGACTGGTGTATATATTTTGCCATTTCTATTATCACAGACAAGTGAATAAGAACCAGACATTGTTGGTATTGTGAGCAGAATTGCATAAGCATTATTTGTATAATGTCCCCGTGAAATTTAATCATGATGATTGATGTGCAATGGCACAGGATATATAAAATATCCTGCAAAAAAATGACTGTTAACATACTGTTATTTGAGTGATAAAATATCTTTTGTATGAGATACAGGATACAGGAACAAGATGCCCTGCAGGTATGTCATGATTTTGGAATTGATGCTTCCTATCATTTTATGCATATGGTATAATAAATTAGGTGGACTGGCCTTAACTGAATTTTGTTGCTGGTTGTCATCAGTGTGTAGTATCATCATAGCTGAATGTAAATAACAGAATAAGTCACATAATGCTTTTTTGTCCCTTTATTATTGTAATGCTGGCAGTTTGAAACCAACATAAACTGATTCACCCTTGGGAAATCATCTCTAATTTTAAGTACAGAACAAGCTGGCAGTGGCTCTCTATGATGTCTGCCTAGATTACCCCATCACCACTGTACCAACTGCCGATATGCAGTGAATCGGAATAACCTGCAATAAAAAGAGTACATGAATATTTTTCATCAGTTATCATCTGAACCAGACCATTTTTAAGTATATTCACTCATGCTGAGTAGTAACTTTCTTCTAAATCTTGTACCTCTGGATATAAGCACTATATGCTATTTCTAGTGTCGAGGGACGCAGGAACCCTGAGACAAATCCTGGGTGTGCTGTAATACAGGACGCACCCATAGATTTTACTTTCTCGAGAACTTGTGGAATTTCCTGGCAGCATTTACTCTCTGCTACTGTAATCATTGGCCCACATGAGCACCTAGTACAGAACATAATTACAATGAATAACTAGCTTTTCAGCAAACAAAAAATTGACATAAAACATGAATAAGAAGATGACTTGAAGCAAGACTTAAGGACAACTGTAAAGTAAAGAGAAAAATATCTGCAAAGATTGTTTGGACTGAAATGTGCCAATACCAAGTGCTGTTACCCAGTCGGCTCAAGTCCTCTTCTTTTTGAGGAGAATTTGCAGGCCTTGTCTTAGCTGGAGGTTCAAATCTGTATGCCCCCCTTAGGTTCCTAGTTCCTCTTCTTGGTGAGACAAACACTCACTGCTGAAATCCAGCTCATCGCTTCCGGAGTTGTCTGTATATGAGGAAGATGAGGACATTTTGCTCCCTTGACATATAATAAAAGCAAAGTATAATGGCAGTTATGCACTGTACTAGGTGTAAGTAATAAATATAGAACTAATAAGGACAAGATAAAGTATGTATTATTGAGGTTGGTACCCCAGGTAATTCAAAGAACTAGTGTAAGGCCTTGAACTCTTTAAAGGCCTATGATATATGTAGTCATAAACATGTCACTGAACTTGGATCCTGTACAATTCACTGGAGAGGTATATTCAATTGTAACAGCTTATCCCTGATAGGTCTCGGTTCCCAAAACCAGTGCCAATATTTAAAATAAAATTGATATTTTCTGTTGTCAAGGAGAATATAAATTATTGAAATTTTATTCAATTTATAGCAAAAACGAAATATCGAGTGAAATCCCCATTTAATGTAGTATCAGTTTTCATTTGCGATTAAATCAAATAAAAAGCACAAGAAAAGATATTCTCCGTAACAGGACAGGCAAATGGTGAATCAATCATTGATAACCATTAAACGGGCCTGAAATTGAGGTGCAGACCTCTGTTCCAGTACTGCCTGTATTATCGCTCGGTCCCCTTTGGTTGACGTTTTCAACCAACATAATAGAAGTTGATCACAATTTAATGTATTCTAGGCGAACAAGTACTCCATTCCACATTAAATGATGTGATTCGTTGCGGTATATGATGTACATGATGACGGTATAAAATACGATTATGCTCACACCTACCACAGTTCCCATGTAAACAAACGAGGAAATGACTGCGCTATCCGGCTGGACGGTGACATATGACGTCACAAACTCAGGAGCCAATGGCCGTCGTTTTTTGCGCATATGCCAAAACGGTCCGAAAAATCGATGGAAATGTTGAAAAAAAAACACACAAAAACGACATCTATGGACGAAAATATTGTCGGAAACGTCTTTCACAGGCTGATATACACCTTGTTCAACTTTGATTAGGGATTC
>CM067354.1:35226648-35292231 GCA_034190875.2 Urechis unicinctus | reverse complement strand
TTATAGACGTTGTGTGTGGAAGGGATTGTCGCATACCCTGTGCTGTTGACCAGCATCATTTGTTGTTCTCTTGATGCTTAACCTCAGCGTAGCGTTTGATACCCTCGATCATTAAACCTTGCTACAAGTCCCTAAATCTCCAAATATGTATTCATACGATGCCAGAGCGTTCAGTTATGCCGCACCAAGTTTATGTAAGGAACTTTATTGGGTATTAAAGTGTCTATTACATCAATTTTCCATGTCTTTTTTTCATAAAAAAGAATGAAAGATGCATTTGCATTTATTTGATTTATTTGTTCCATTCACCCGAACATAACGTAAATTTAAATATAGAATCGATGTTTCCTAATTTTTAGCCCGGCATCTCGTGACGTCACTCGATGAACTCTGACAGTTTTCACTGTAAACAATGGCTAATGTGGAAGTTTCGGAGAGCGATGTATTTAAGTTGGACGATTTAGCGATGGATTCTCAGGTATTGTGTATTCTAATCCAGATAATGTAGCTGGTGTTGAGCCGTACAGATTCGAGCCATATCTGTCTTCAAAACATTGATTGGTAAGTCTCATTGCAATAATAATCACGTAACTAAATTATATGCTGATGTTAGGCTATTGTCAATTGTGAGGGAGTTATAGGGCGCACGTAAAGATCGTAAACCAACAACTCAGATATTGGCAAAATGATCCCTGATTCCTTCAATAACCCACTGAAACGCCTCTTTAACAGAGATACTTTTGAAATAAAGTATAACGCACGGTAGCGTCACCTTTTTGGTGCATCGTTCCGCTAGTCTTTATTTTATGTGCTTCAAATGCTTCATGAATGTGATGATTGTCATCATATGTGGCTACTTACTATAGAACCATGTCCTTTGAATAGTTGTGCGATGATATGCGACCCCCCGTGCAGAAAACAGCTTCTTATTGAGACCTACGTAGGCAAATTAATATCCTTGCGTTATTGTACCTAACAGCTGATCACATAGCCGAGCTATAAATTAATGTGAGTCCACGAAATAGAACAAAGAATAGTTTCCACTGCTTTGGCGGTTATATCATCGAATGTAAAACTAGGTTCGTCACATATTTCCATAACGAGCCAGTTTAGCAATACCAAGTAAAAACCAATTTGCAATTGTCCATCGATTACTCCATATTGAACATTTTGTTTTGTTTCTCTCAAAAACCATGCGGATAATTTTTTGCTCGATTTAGTAAATGCACATAAGGTAACCCATACTAGCCAACTTTCTAGCATATTGACATGGAATATACCCAGCGCCATGAGATAAATCTGCGAAACCTTTGATATCCAGTTGCCTTAGGAGTAGATTTATTATCAAATTGCCTGTGATGCATTCTAAAGATGCGAGTGCTATGAAAGGGGACCGTCTCTTTGAAAGAACTCCTTAATATTTGATGAGCTCCTGTAACTGCATATTACACAATGCCGTTACGAGCTGCAAGAAAAGTCTATCCTATTTCACTTTAACATGTCGGTGCCGGGAGGTCTCGCTACAAGCATCGTACGCATTAACCGCTGTTTGATTGCATTTTACAAGGCGTACCGTCAGACATAAATGTACCAATGAATACATTTTGCATCTAGAGCTAGACAAGTTTGGTCGGAACATGTATAAAGGGAGGTGCAGAGACGATGACATCGGTTTACACTTTTGACATAAATTGCTATCACCACAATCAAATGCTAAATACACGTGCATAAAAAATACACATTTGTCTTTGCACCGATTTGCCGACAAACATAATAAGGCATTTTCGTTGATTAAACGATAACGCGCTGATTTTTTGGACAGGAGCAATCTGTAAACAGCGGACACGTTGTCATTTAGAAGAAATCGCTGTAAATTCTGATCCCAGTCTATCATTTTGACGCCAATGACCTCATATAATGGCCATTACTTCAAGTTAAATGATTATGTCTGCTTCAATCCAATTGTCGATCATCATTGACTATATTTGAGAAGAGTTATACTTTGGCAACTAGGCGGGCATGATTTGGTATAGACATATAACCAATGATAATATATATATGTATATGCAAGGTATATCTACAGAACAGACACTCGTATTCAATGGCGATGCATAGTATTTTCATAAAACAGGCAGCAAGCATGACTTACATTGAGTCAGTACCAATGCACTCGCACAAGCGTAAGTGAACAATGTATTCGTTTACCAAAGAAATGTTAGCTGGCTACCAGAACATGGCAAACTCAATCTTAAAACAATTCTTGGTGTTCTGATCAGTAATAAGCATAGCTCTATCTCTAAAGATCAGCCGTTGATTAAGCGCTACATATTGAGAATATAATGCGTGGACAGAGTGTGTGCAATAACGGCTAAATTGTATTTTGGTATACTGGGCAAGTCGTTTGCTGCGTACAACCATGCTCCCATTTACTTGATTGTTCAGCATTTCAACCCAAAATGGTACTTTCAAGTCTAGTGTAAACCAATAATGTACAGACAGTAACAAATGATGAAACTTTCCGAGATGAACATTATTCAATGCGTAGTCGTCGGTTCATGCTATTCTACATTGTGTCCTGAAATTATCTTTGAATAGGCGGTTTAGCCAGCGTGAATAGTCAAATCAAACTCAATGGTTCCAATTGCACACCAAAGGAAATGTACTCGACTACAAAGTAATATTCACCCGTGAGGGATTGACCTCCGTAGGTGCTTTGCACACATTCATCCGCAACAGAACCGGATCCGACTCAACATACGATGCAGTACGCCAATATAAAGTGGTCCGCGTCATCACATCCCAAACCTCCTTTAAATTTTATCGATCAAATACTTATAAAGACCTATATAGCAACTGGGTCATCATACCACGCAAGCGACCTGCTTCGTAAATGATTGTTGCTGAACGTAACAACACTGAGAATATTCAGCAGACCACGGCAGCTGGTCACGGAAACTGATCGGTCAGAATGAACCATCCCACAATCATAATCCGTAACTTGTTGGTAGCTTCTTCTGAAGTAATCGCGGGAAATAGTTTTTTTTCGACGACGCTAGGCAAAGGTTTAGTAAATTATTGGATAACGCTATGCAGCTTTGCAAACCTGATGTGATATTGCACATTGCCAATAACGCAAAACGTGCTAAGAAAACCATGTCGCATAAACAGCGCTAGTATCTACCCCTGTATGTCTAACCACTCAGGCACTTATCATAAATCTCAATACGTACTATTGGCCTTGCTATATATAGCCAAGGTGTCGTCAATTAGAAAACACATGCCAAGATATTGCCTCATTTCTTTTCAAATGTTAGGCCAAGCGTACAGCTCTCCCTGGGAAATGTGCACATGGCTCGCGATTGTCAAATTGTGTTATGCCTTTCAAATATTCAAATATATGTCCAAAACGTAGTATATTGAGCAAAATAACATCTTGTGAGAAATGTTTTTTTCAGTTAAAAGATGCTTTACTTTGTGAATAGTTGGAGCCACAAAGTGTAAAAGTACATTCGAATTATATAAATGCTCATTGTTGACCCTTTTCTGATTGATATGTATGTACAAATATAAAACTTAACTTCTTTGACACTGAATGTGTAAAACGAAGAGTTATATTTGATTGGCCATGCTCTGGCAACTAAAAGACCATATACATCGTTTGTAGTGATAATTTGGTATCTTAGGCTAAAGTCGCGCTCCAATAACCAAACGAGCAGATGACAACGCCGTAACAATAGAACAAACCAGAACAACATTCACATATCCTATCATGTTGATAACAATTAAATCAAATCAGCGCACGACAGATATTACTTAATCATATTGCTCCTTGAAGATAAGGGGGGATATCTACCATCAACAGACCATTACGACACAATCTCGTCCAAATGTTCATACCTTGCACCGGAATACAACCCCAAGGACCAGTAAACTTAAACTAGGATATACTCATGATGGAGTAAAGTGACATTATAATGCACCACCAATTAACATGCAGTGCTTTATCACCTCTAACCGAGAGGGAGAGAGACTAACCTGGTATAACATTGCCTACACAAATGAGCTGTTATGCAAAAGAGTCATACGAACTCTTTTGTGATTTGAAAGTAATGTCTTGAAGAGAAATAAATCGCTGAAGACAATTATTTCAAATGTCACATTACCGCACGAAGGGTTAAAATAAATAATCATGGAACGGAAACAATGATTAATTTTGTTGGTTACCTTTGAAAATATCAAGGGATCGCACAGATCAGGGATTTGGAACTTGTATGGGAGAATTGTCATTGTGCACGGCGTATAACATTATCACAGGGTATTTATGCGCCTATTTCAAGCTGTATGAGTCACAGCTTTGCTTCATTGTAACCTTCGCTTAACAGGAATGAAATTGTCACTTGTGTGAAAGCTTGCCGCGCAATAAACAGTATTCGCCATCTATAATAGTGAGTCATATTGACACCATGAAAGTGCGCATACCGTTGTAAACCTCATAATTAACTACACTACAGCCACAGGATGCTACAATTTCCCATATAACCAAGCTACATGCCTCAATTATGGTAAGTATTGACCAAATCAGGTTACATGATTTTACTACAGCACCTTTACAAATCGAATTATCAAGGTCAGTATAATATCTTCGGCTTCTATGTGATTCCCTTTAGAGACCACCTCAACTGCATTTCGTGCTCAGCGAATCCATACCAATCGCATATGCACTATGCAACCGAAATCAATCATGACTTAAATAGAGACACGTGGCATCACATAAGTTGATGAACGTGGAGGCCGCAAATGGCTGCAGTGCATAAACAAGCCATCCCGTAGATCACTTGCGTTTATTGAAATATCAAACAGTTAATCATAATTATGCAGCGGGGTTATTCTATTATTATTACAGCTTATTCATTCTTTCATGTCATAGGTGCTGTCGAAATATCTACCATCTCATATTCCGTCATTAGAGATAATCTCTGACCATCTCACACTCTCAGTCGCGTCTTTACCTTATGGCGATTAACGAACAAGACAATAACCGTCTTTAGGTTCATAGCATTTCGTATTTTTTACTGGTTGAGCATTTGCATATTTTGTTAATTCCGCAATATACAAAGGGTAATATATCTAGTTGGATATCCAGACATATGGCTTAGTGCGTGTTGTATTGCATTGAAGATCGTCTGAGCGAGTAGTTTAACGATAAATCTCTGCCTTGTGGACTGCATGGCTGGTTGTAGATTTATATGCAAAAAGTAATTCCGCTGTGCGTAATTGAAGGCATTTGCATGTGGCCGTTTATCATCTGACTTACCGATTCGCTGTTTGCATTTGTCAGTGTTGAGTATTAAATTGTACATTGAGATTATAACCAGACCAAATATCGATTAATCCGTGTACAAGTTAAAGAAACTACGAATAAATAACCAGTGCATCCAGTCGGTGCGGCAGCGTCAGACTAGCTACTGCTCCATGATATGAATAAATACATGTCAAAGTAGCTGTTGTTTCATCAAAAACCAGACACTGGGTATTCTGAAAGTCGCGCGTAGTCACTCAACCAGCACCCATTCTAAGACGGCAAAAATAGCGAATGTTCCTTATTTGTACGAGACGATGTGTCCATTAATGGTCCTTCTCAGATCCAATGAAGCGCTGGTAGAAAAGAATATGTATGACAGCGGGGGATTATAGCCCTTGTATTACT
Organism: Urechis unicinctus; assembly: GCA_034190875.2. Lineage (NCBI taxonomy): Eukaryota > Metazoa > Annelida > Polychaeta > Xenopneusta > Urechidae > Urechis > Urechis unicinctus. The sequence continues at coordinate 35,286,524 of CM067354.1, read as the reverse complement.
CGATTATGATACACATATATAGCGTCATTGTAAAAGACAAAAGAGGGATAGTAATAAAGCCACGTTTCATAGCAATGACCGCTTACGATGCATCAAATTACCTTTGTATGATTGTCGTTTTACAGCTAACGCCCATTATAAACTATGACGCACTAACAGCAGTCGCATTTTCGAAGGGGACAAAATGGCCGATCACAATGAACGACATGGTTTTTACATGCCGGTTTAGGAAAATATCAGTTCACCTTTGTGAAATAGGACGTTAACGAATCGCGCATTTTCTGCGTAAAAACGAGTTTCTAATCGCAGTGATTGCAGTTGGTGGTGTAGTGCTGGATACTTGTATGACAGCCACCGCATAGTAGCAGTTTTACAAAATAATAAAAACAAAGCACAGCGAACCAATCTACACTCACACGCACATACGCGTCCATCCAACGTAATGCTCTCACCAGCACTGGATTTATTCTAAAGGATGTAGCGTGCATGCGGTGTATTCGTTAGAAAACGTGCTATCATGAGGGAGGCGGGAGTGAGCCATGTGACCATTGCTTACCTACTCCTCAAATTTAACTCTTTCTAAGATGTGGATGAATTTTTGACTAAAAAGGTTTCCTTTTTTTTGCCGTAGTATGCGTCTAAATATTTCCGCCGTCGCAATTTTCGGTACCAAAAGTACAACTACATGCTGACCACTAACGTGATGTGGCTCCGCAATTATGATTGTCAAATACTTACTCGTGTTTAAGTTGCTTTAGACATTTGCACACGCCACAGGCAAACTAATTACGGGCACATCCGGAATAGAGCAATAGCCATTTATTTGAGTTGAAATTGATAGGACGGTTTGTTAAAGCAGTTATCGCTAAAGGCAGGTGTCAATCTTTCATAAAATGTTAAACGAATAGTCGGGGTATTGCTTGCTGAGGCTTAATTCATTGTTTTCTATATCAGGATATGCTGGCGTAACAACATGGAACATTTCCGTTAGCCAGGTTTATGTACTGTATTTATAGTTCCGTCGTGATCAATCTAGGAAATGAAGGTATATGTGTGTTATTATAAGATTATATTATCAACATGGCTTTGGTAATTTCTGGAATAGCTTGCTAACTGGACACAGTGTTGAATATACAATGGCTTGCTTATGATAGTACTTTAGGTCTCCATTTGATGGACTGATATGACGTTTATATGAGGTCCGCTACTTTAGGCAACCATATTTAATCGTTGAGACGAGTTATTGAAGCAAAATGATATTCTTGGCTTCGGCAGAATTGCAATAGATCCGAAGTCAATTAATTTCACTAAAATGACATCACATGCTCAACCCTTATAACGCCGAGGAAGAGCTCAACTTATCCATATTGGAAACATTTCATAAGCCGACTTGACTATGAATTATCCACAACCACAATGCAATGAATAATATTCTGACTGCTTAATGCCAAACCATTTGTTAGTCGACAGACGTTTTTGGAATCTTGAATATTTTATAGCCCTGCTAATATGATTGATGTGGATAACGGAAGTTAATTGCAAAACGCCTCTTACCGTCTTGTGCTCATAAATATCTGCGATGACAAAACTCCTCTCAATCGACTTAATTTCCGTACGGAAATACTTATTCATGTAAAATAGAGTCGCGATGGGTTTTAAATAACACGATGTGCCACAATATTACTGTTCTAAGCTGAACTGAACTTAACCCGAGATCTTAAACACTTAATAATAATAATCTGTCGTAGTCCCTTATAAGTCTCTAATGATCCATATATTGTTTATTTGTTTGCCAGGTTATATAGCAAAGCAACCAACCGCATAGAGACTGACAGGAACGCCTCATATAAATGCATATACGGTATAATTGAATGCACTCATTTAAATTGCGTTTTGGATAGGAATATACCTGATAGAACACTAAGCCGCTTAAGTGTTTGCCGGGATTGGTGGCGTTATTGACGAATTCACCAACAATAATGCCGGGCGCAAACAAAACGTTGAGGTACGAGATGGATAAGTAATGAGGACACGTGCGCTATATTATGGGCAATAAATACACTGTAAACGAATGACACCATGTGTCAGGTGTTCTGGGCCAAATTCATACCAAACCTACCCGTCATCATAACGTACCCTCTCAGTCATCAGTTGATGGAGTTACCCCCTACAGCTTATATTAATTATAAACCCCAGTTTCCCAAATCCACGAGTGACCTACATGTCACCTGCCACTCCCCCCCTCTCCTCATAAATACCCCATATCCCAGAGCCACATTACCTTCCTGACCAGGCAACACCCGATAGCCCAAACCCTCACAGACCTGGCTACGACGTGTCCCATGAGAATTGGGATGGCGTGCCTTAGTCGTTGAGGGAAGCAACTTATATTTCAAAATAAGTTCTCTCCTGGCCTCCGAGCTCAACACATCTCTCTCTTAAGTTTAGGCTAAGTTACATCTGAAATTCGAAATTGAAGTCAGCAAAATAAAGTTCAAGTTTGTATAAACCCTACACATGGAGTTCGATTCTTTACTTATTACAAGTGCGTATCGTGTGCATCTCAACACCACAGATCACGTTACGACACAGGCGTCTGTAGATACACTTAGACAGGATGTGATTAACAATTTCGCTGGTTATGCTGACCTTCAAGGGTATTTACCATTATGTACAGCAAATCTGTGAGCCGTGCATGGTCTTTTTCGACATGACAATACCCCGTGCAAGACGCTAATGTAGCCGGATTCACAGCATGTCATTCACATTGCCTTAAGCATTGTTAATGTGGGTGTTTTGATATAACCATATTGAGTAGCGGCATAGGCATCAATAACGTTACTACTGTTCAAAAGGGCCACCTCACTCTCCACGGGAGTGCAATCAATAGAATAGAGTTATCTGTCTGTGTTGCATTTAACCTAGTTGCAGTAAAAAGGTAACGAAAAGAATATATTAAATATTAACAGTAAGCTTCAACATGATTTATACTCTTGTTCAAGCTGTATTTTCGGTTCGGCAAATAATATTGTCAGCAGGTGTTTTCTTTACAATAATCACAAATGATGACCGCTATAACGCAGATACATCCATACATGCGTGCACATGGTCGGAGTTGTCCCCGGAAACATTTGTGCCGATCTACAAACCCACGGCAGCGTCATGTTGCTTCGATGAAATATAACCTTTCAGTGCCATATGTGCAATATTCAATCAAATACGCCACAGCCTTTCCCCGACCCACCTTGGTGAGAGGAATGTCATGAAATGCGTCTTAAGGCACTTATTAACCCAGTGACCTACAATATGCAGCAGACAATCATCCAGTTTACATCATTGTGACTACTTGCTGCTATTCATTGAAGGTTTATCATAATACTGACTGAACATTTCTTCAATGCAGCTGATCGAAACTATCTGGGAGCGTATAACACTTGACGTTTCAGCTGCTTTTAATCGAGCAAACATGTGACTCGTCAGTATATCATAGTAACATCTGACTTCGGAAGAATGCTTCATGAAAATGAACATCCGCAGGATGTAATATATTGCTGTTGCAAGTTCATAATATTTCCGATTCTTTACACTTGGTAACCGATTCTATGAAGCGTGAATAAGACATCTTCAAATCATCTGATGGATAAACCACACTATAAAGTAAGGCCGGTTTAGAATACACCATAAAAACTACATTATAATGTCTACTTTTAAGTGACGCATTCAAATTGGTAGTGAGAGATAACTCATCGCGAAATTTAAGCGTTTGCCCCCTTCAGTAAGTTAAGCAAATGGCTATATGTTTTACAACTACCAAGACAAACTCACACACGCCGCCATAGACGAGAATCTGTGGTTCCTTTGCTAAGCATAGAATTGTATTGCAAAGAAGGTTACCAAGATTGTTACATTATAATAATACCTTAAATATGTTCCACAGTTTTTGACAATTGTAGGCCATTAAGCAGCCTTCTTTCTACACAAGGAGGCTCCTTACGTTGTGTTTTTCCATTAGCTGCGGTCATCGCTGCGGCATTATAAAGCATCGACTCATGTGGTCTTTTTTTACTGTGTGATCTTAATAATGACATGTAAAGCTTGCGTTGGATACACACATGGATCAAAATGAGATTTCCTTTATGGTGTCTGTAAGATGTAATGCAATAACCTTTACGAGTCACTGGTGATGCATTAAATCCAAATGCATCGACAATGTATCTCCTCGGGAAGACAAGATGACCATTTATAGCTCATGTGGGAGTTTTTCATTGACCGTTAACGTCATTTACACAATCCGGATTAAGTAAGCAAGCTTTAGGGGTATATAATAGATGAGAGCTTTTGTCGCTTACAACATCCAGGTTGGATGATAATGATTGTGATCGGACAGGTCTCTATATTTGGGACATTGGGGACCCATTCTCTTCCTTGTTGCAGCGAATGAAATAGACAACCACTAAGTCTTGGCAAATATAATTTCACAGATGCTTACGTTGAAATGAATGCGCCCGTGTCATCACACAAACTTGATAATCCAACATGTGGCAATGTATATTGTTTTAAACATAAATACAGAACAGTCTGGAGACAGTTTTCTATGCCTTATTGCTGGCACGTGTCCTTTTAAGAAATTCTCTATTCATCAAAAATGAATGAGCTTATATAACAAAATTTGATCCATTGGCCTTGTCAACAACTCTACGTTTTGCCAACATATGTGTTAATTTGAACGGAGCAACCTAGGCAATTTGCATATATTCTATGCCAACTTCCAGCAAGAACCTCTTCCTCTTAATGTTGTTGCCTGTATTTTGAGTGCGGAACACACAAATACAGACTCCACTTAGTAAGCGTGGAAGTTTTGTGAAAGTAGGATGTCCACTTTAGCATATTATATATATATATATATATATATATATATATATATATATATATATATATATATATATATATATATATATATTTATACATATATATATATATTAAGAATTGGGTATGTCATTTCTAAATGTGACTGACACGCTCGCTATCAGAACCCCTGGGAACGCCCGATTTTATTCTAACGTGGACTAAATTTTTGGATCTACGACGATAAATGTCACCGTTTGGGAACAAATGAAATGCAAGACAGCTGGAAGAAATTTATTTGTCTACAATTGATCCAAAGCACGATAACGAATACAAAACCAGCTACGCAGCTTTGCTGATGAAATGTTAGGTTACGCCAATTAACCACTGGGAGGGGTTCTGTACCAAACCAAGTGGTGGTTCAACACGCATGATTTTATATGCTTGCTAAACAAATCTTAATCTTCAAAGCAGTTCATCTCACAGAAAAAAGTTCATTTCATATTCGATATCTTAGATGGTATATGAAATAATAGTCAATGAAATAGAGCATAGTAAACTGGCTAGAAACCGTATAACCATGTCCAATCATGATATTCGGGGCAAAGAACCCAGATAATTTGCTCTTGATAGTGAAAACTGCACGAAACTTTGTACATAATATTGCGAAAATACTTATAAAGCACACAGTGAATACAACATATGTATCCCTCACTTAGCTAAACTAGGAGATGATGCCATATATAAAGTGTGGTCTTCCTGTTGGTCGTTTGATCTAAAATTGTGAAGTATATCCTGTACTGTCGCTTTGAATTGACATTTTACCAAAATGCTGCGGCATATAATATATTATTCTTACGCCTAATGTGGTATATATTTGCGGGCAGATATTATCGGTGCCTTATACTGCTGCTATGCAGATTCATGAAATATGGAGCAAGGAAGTAATATTTGTTTTAGGCTGCTGTGAAAATGTAGGGGAATACAAATATCAGCAACTTTCGGTGTATGAACAAACAATTCACATGTTTTAACATGCTGTGTCAATGAATATGTTTGGCATACAAATTTCTGTTATACACCTTCCTATAGTCAGGGTAAGGTAATTACGGCATGGTCAATCTGGGAATGAATAGGCGGTATAGTAGGTAATTGCTATTGGCGCCTGGCAAAATGGTCAGACATCCAATTAGCATTAGCAATATAGAAAACTTATTTGGCAGGCTATTTAGTGTGGATGATTATTCCTCTAAACACCTGTAGTGTGCAATTTCATGCATTAAAAGAAGCCTCTGATGTACAGATAACCTCAAAAGTAGCACATTTGATCGTAGCTCAGGTAAATTGGCGACGGTTTGTAGTGGTGATTGCACCCAATGGCATTAATGCTATGTCACTAATAACGACAATTGTGCATTGCAAGAGCATACCGACCGTATGCAAAGCGACCCAGTGCTATGACTTTATACTAAGCCTATACATTTTAGTCACCAATTTTTACAGTATAGATGGCCGGCAGTCTGCACATGCCTATTCGTTATTTTTATCCAGGAAAGCTGTATTCATATAAAGCATAACGTTTATTGATAAATTGGGTATAACAAAGGCTTAACACTGTTTTGTTGTTTGCACGATGCCATCATGCGGATAGAATGTGCCATTCCAAACGCCGAGCATCAATTGAACAGAGCCGTCATCACCGCTTTGGATTTTATTAGCCGTCGAGTCATCTAGGTTTTTAATAGTTAGTACGTCGATACACGCAAAATATTAACACTGAGATGTGTGAGGGTATTAGTTATTGCATATCAAACTTTGAGAACATAAAATCTTCAATATTGGCTTGCTGCAGACTATGCAGGCATCTCACAAGATGGGCGATATATTCATGTCTTGTGCTTGAATAGAACCCTAGAATGTTGAATATAAAAATTAAATTAGTCAGTAGATGTCACAGCACCAATAAATATTGATTGTCAATTCTTAAACTGAAAAGGAGTAAGACACATCCAGATGTTGCTGTGTAAAAAGGGGTTTCTAGGCCTAGCTGGCACAAGCAAATTGGTCGTGGTGTTAATGTAGCATGTACGTGGTCATAGTTTGTTACAGTCAAATGAAATAGGTCAGTAGCTGTTATAAACTAATTCTACAACAAAACTTTAGCCTGCACTGAATAACTTCAATTAGCACATTGCCACACCAGTGGTTCACTTCCTGGAATCACTGGGAAATGTTGTTGCCATCTTCATATGTTATTCTGTTTGCAAGCTGTCTTTATCGGCAGTACTAATTCCGTATATTTACTTCTTTAATATCGTTGTGCATTCTAAATCTTTGTTTGCGATAATGAAAGAAGTATTTATACCCCAAAAAAGTCACAATAGTTGCATAATATATGTACAACTTTGTTTGATATTGTAAGTCTGCCGTTGAATGATGTATAAACTTATTCCTCTACTATGTGTTTGTGCTAGTGCTCATGGGTGATGACGAATAGAATAGGCTACTGGTCGATTTTCTGTTAGCAAGACCTGTGTCGAGTAGATATAATGCAAGATATTGCAAGTGATGGGTATATTATCCCAACACCCATCCAACGGAGCATTAATTTTATTCAACCTAGCAGCGCAACGCCAAACTCAATCACCCAAGTTGATCATCACTGAACTAGGATAACTAAAAAGCTTCTCACTCAAATATATGATTCCTCACAAGTTCAAATTGCATCTGTTTATATGATGTCTAATGCCTTTACACCGCAAAAGGTTGCCTGCATTAGACTTATAACTTCCATTACAATTGACCATTCACATGTCTCAGTCGCTAGCGCGGAACAAACAGCGACGATACTAAATCAGTAATTGATATTATCTCTGTATTTAGGAATGATGCCAAATGACATGAATAATCAACATACATCAAGCACCTACTCATTGCAAGTGATCCAATGCCTCGTGTTTTAACATTAATTGATAATCCACATGAGCAACGTCTGATATAATTTTCTCACAAATGAATACAATGAATTATGCTTCACACACGGGAGTACGCATTGACCATGTACCGGTGCTGAACCGTATTGGACAGGCAATAATATGCAGGAATAGTGAAATTATTCAAAATGGTAGAGCGACCCTCGTTTGGATCCATGGTAAGACCATATACATAATGCATAAACCAACGAAATCGGCATTAGGAGTGGCGCCGGCTGAACTTGGAGAACTCTTGTGGCTTTGGTAATAATGTTCCACTTGGCTGTAGCACATACTCTACAAATTCATCGGCGACAAAACGCATCCAATGATGAATTACATTTGAAACATTGTATGGCGTTGATGGCGAGAGCAAGAATTGAATTAACAGCGTTCGTTAAAGTGGCGAATTTCGGACAATGCGCGTAACCTACTGTGCTGTGTGACCACACGGATAATTGTTAATGCTGCAAATATGAACTTGATTGATGCTATTTATATATCCGAAAATTGACAGATATGTGCACAACAGTCGTGTTGTGCAATTCCAAATAATAACGTGCGCATGGAACCCAACTGTTGCGTGAATAATTTATTGAATTGTAGCGTTACCTTGCTATGCCTTTAGTACGAACAATGCTTTTGTTGATAGGTCAGTGGGTATGTCAGACTTATCAACGCAGTTCAGTGGTGCATAAATACAAATACTTTATCCCGACGTGATACTTCGATGTTGATTGTCGAACTCCATAAAGTTATGGCTTTTCGATACATACAATCTATAGGTGAGCAAATTGCTAAAAGAAGAATGTAGTTATTTGCCATAAAATCATTTAATACCAATGCAACAGTAGGCAGTTTAAGTACTTCCTCCAAATTGGAACAAACTCAGGTTTTATCTACGGGGAACACCTAGCGTTATTACCCTATCAGCAATGCACGCCCATTTCTATTAAAGTTAATTCGGATACAGAGATGAGTTAATTAAATCACTGCAGCACAAGTGAGCAAACCAATAAGACCAATAGTTACCTTCAATAGCAACGCCATTTGCATAAGCGAGTGTATAATAGACAAAATTCGTTAATTACACCAGTGAGTAGTGTTTGGTGAAGAAACATGGCTTTTAGTGACTTATAACACAGTTAATTCTACCCCTATATATATATATATATATATATATATATATATATATATATATATATATATATATATATATATATATATATATATATAAATGTATATATATATATTTATAGACATATATATATATGTATATATATATATTTGTATTTACATATATATATATATCCATATATGCATATATATATATTTATACATATATATATAGCAATATATGTATATATATAAGTATATATATACATACGTATATATATATACATATACATATGTATATTTATACATATATTTATATTTATATATATCTATATATATATATGTATATTAATATATATATTCATATATATATATCTCTATACATATAAACATTTATATATATGTATATATGATATACATATATATATTTGTTTCTATATATGTAACGAATATATATATATAAATATTTATATATGTAAGCATATATATATATTTATGCATATATATTTATATATATATATATATATTATATATATATATATATATATATATATATATATATATATATATATATATATATATATATATATATATAATTATATTAACTTCCTATACAGAAGACAAGTACAAGAGCCTGGTGTTTTATGTCCGTGTCCCCCAAAGCACCTTACCATGGATTAAAGTCACGTGTGTTCGGTAATCATAATTGAGAACTGTAAACCGTAAAAGATGTACGACAGAGCTGAGGATATTCAATGCTTATTCACATTGAATTTGTTTTATAACTAGTTTGAATGAAATTGCACGAAACGTCCATGGCTGACGCTGATAAGTTTGAAACATTATGTGCGTGAATGTCGCGTGTCGCACGACGTTGTTTGCTTTATATCGCTTTATACGCATACAGGTTAATAATGTGAGTGGGACATCAGCAAAGCCGGTCATCAGTGGGTTACATTTGCATTCGGTCCCTATGGTAATGTGATGGATTGGATGTAAGTTCATTAACCTAAATGCGATGTATGGACAGTTAGACATTTCCCAACAGAGGGAGATCATATACATTATTGTGCCGTCATTAAAGTGTCCCATATTAGCATTAAATATAGATTCATGTCGTGGACTCATTGTATATTATTTGCTTTGCTTATCGTAAAGTACAATGGACACTTGCGTAGTTACGGAGGCTGTATAAACATTAAGGACGTTATTCATGTGTGGGTCGTAGATTTATTAACAGACAGGTACATTTTGACTTGAGCCAGTCCGGGTAAAATGCTTCACATGTTTTAAGAACACTACAAGTGATATGTATTACTACACAGTCATTTCCATTGATGAGAAGAGCAGCTTATGTGTAAGTATGCAGAGCAAAGATACTGGGGCATTTAATCTTATTATGCTTTTCTGTATCATCAATTTATTACCAGATTGAATTGTCTCCATAATTACGTTGACAACTAATATGTTTCTCCATCAGCAGTATGTTCGCTAATCGGTACTGCATGTTCGCGGTACGACCTTGATTTCTGTGGGATCTAATGTTTTGTTTCAGAAAGCATGACACCATTTTTGTAGGTGCCCGAAAAATATGAAAGCAATACAAATATTGCGAACCGATTTGAAAGGCGTTCAACAACGAAGTGACATGCGATGATATGCCATTAGAAAGAAATTTAACGTTATACCCAGTTAACTAAGCGTGCTTTTTGAGAAGCCTTATGTAGCATTAAAACATCATCAGCAAATGCATTTATGAATTATTCCAACTGCCAATAAAGAACCATTTCACTGAATCAGCCATAGCTGATCCGATTGCTACATCCTGGTAAGGTGTTTCTTTAACATATGTTTTGTGGGCGCAAATAGTAGTGTTATATCAATATTCAACAAAGCTGCATGAACAACGAGTTAGAAGACCACAACCCAAAAGACTACCGCTGCAAACGCCACCTGATGATGAGGAATTTGGAAGTTGGCTTTCGGAGTAGGTGATGTGCTGTGGGAACAAAGACAACTGCTCGTAGATTGGTAAGAATGAAGTCATTGTTGTGTAGAGATGTACGCTGTTACATCTCAAATACAATTGTGTTGAAACGCAAAAGAAGACGTATTAGCTACAATTGGTTGGTTATAACTGGATACAACGAAGCATTGGTAATGAACTAATGGTTGAGTGTTGTGCTTAACGAAAACGCTGTAATTATGACTGGCAATATGTGCTGACTTGGATACATTTACGACAGCAGAAAATGACTGACAAATGGCAAGTCAACAGCTGAGCTTCGCTCCAGTTATTTTATTGTAACCTTGTTGATGTTTGCCTCTCACTCGGTGTAGATGATACATCTTTCCGAAACAGCTTGCTTTCCAATAACAGAATGGGGCAGCCCGTCATCTATTTCAGCATTGCATATTCGCAAGTTGGCATTGATCTCTGTCACGACATATCCTCTAATTTAGCAGACGGCGTCATGCTCCTATACTTATCATATATTTTACAAAGGAGCATCCTACGATGTAGGGTTGTTGCATGGCCAGCATTTTTGTTTATGGTGACTCTATGCCTCTGATCTGTAAAAGTTTACCGCGAGTTCACATTACTCAGCTATTATCAGGCTGTTTTGTTAATTTGACAAATGGACGGTAACTCGACAATATAAGAATGCGTGGCACTCTCCATACTCTGAAAGGTGTACGTAATCGTGTTTGCTCCGGTCGTCAGATTTCTTCTTTAATCGTTGGTCTTATGCTCTCATGCGTTATCCAATGAACTAAGGTTTAACGTCATCTGCTAAATGCGTTAGACTAGCAAGCAGGCGCAATTTACAGCACTTGCACCAAATATGAAAGTCTATGCACCTGAACCCAGCCGATCCCTTTTCTTCATCGGACTGTGATATGTGGCAATGCACTAAATTGGGAATTATAATTGGTCAAACTTAGTGCCCCGTATAAGCACATATGGCATGATAACTTACAATGTTGCTGCTTTAGAGGCGACATAAACCAGCCTAGTGTCTCACACTATGTGTGCAGTTACAATGCATACAACCATTTACAGGTAATTGGCCCCGGAATGGCAATGCATGGATGGGCGGAAGTTATAATCACGTCATTGTTAAACTACACCACGGTAATGTACGCAAACGGCTAGTATATGCATAAGAGTACAATGTTACGTCCTGTCAATAGAGTACGGCTTATTCTTTTGTAAGAAATATAAATGAACTCTCGAAATAAGTTGAAATACTTACCAATTTTCGAGCGATATTGAAACCACTTTGTAGATTGAATAAAACTCACTAATGATAATCGTGATTGTTGATAAACAAAATGCCACGAGCTCATATTGTTTTGCCCCGATTGATTTATGAATTGGGACGTTATTTCTACACATGCATACGAACGGATAGCCGTATAATGTTTTTTTTTAGAATATCGCAATTTACAGTTGCTTTTCGGTTACTCACGATTATTTACAGGTAAGATGCAATTACACTAAGTTATGCTGACGTTAACAAGCAATCGATCCCGTTTGATTTAAGACTGTGCTAAGAGTGATTAAGATTAAGAACATTCACGATTTAACAAGGGCTTATCCAGATATGGTAGGATTGTATGACATTCTGGTAAGCGAGGATATAAAACAAATGGATTCTGTTTTTAAGAGATTGCATGCAAGTTTGTGTCGTTAAATAACAAGAGAAGACAGACAATCAAAATGTAATTTTTGGTGTATGTAGGCCTTCAACCTGTGCGGCAGAAGACAGTGCAAGAGTCTATTTTTTTCGTTTTCGGTTGCGCGTCATAAAACATTAGTTGCCGACGCAGCAGAAGTTTTACAAGGCGTAGCTGGGTTGCATTGTAGTAGATTTGAATATGCAAACTGTTCAGTAAATTCAACGGGTTGCTCCTACCCCGAACATTATACAAATTTTGCCATTTATCAAAAGAAATAGCTTTATTTATTCAGAAGAGAGTATAAAGATTTGTACACTGTTAGTAGTTTTGATAAATGCTATACTCAGAAACCAATTATCGAGTATAATTGAGTCATGGCTTTAGTTGCTTGATTTAGCATAATGCATTACAGACATATGCAATAACACCTCTATAAGAATCGATTGATCAAGTTAGCGTCAGTTGTGCTACGTTCAATCTTTATATAGTTCGTTTGCTGATTGTTACGTGGCCTGTCTCACTTTGTTGTAATGGCAGCGTATTCTTGTGCCTGCCTATAATGAAGATGAATATCATAAGGATAGTGAACGTCATGTCATAGCACAGTACTGCATCACGCCCCCAGGATTGCTCATGATTGGTTGCGTTGCTGTTATGACAGCCTGATAAATTGCAAGGATTCGACTTATTCGCGATGTTATGCATGATATGAATATAATAAGTCGCGAAATCGACTTGATATCTCGCAAGGAATTAAAAACATGCAGTGGTATGACACAGCTCTTACTGAGCAATAGCTTATTGTTCGCCACCATAATACGGATCAAGCCCCACAACGATGCATCGCTCAGAAGATTAATTGCTTGTTATCTCAGATGGTGATTCGGTAGGTTCGTCAGCCAGGAAAATAATCGGGATATTCAATGTAACAAAGATATTACGTCAACCGAGATACAACCGAAAAGACAACTTCCACTAGTGGTCTCACTAATCCAAGTAAAATTCAACTCAGCAGTTTAGTAATCTAGCGTATAATTCAGCAAATGAACGGCCACCCTTGTGGATCGTCATGAACTTGTTTATAACGTGTGGCTGCTATTTATGCAATACCTAACACTTAAATACCAAAGTATAATAATTAAAACACCACCTGCGGAGTGTAGTGATGCTCAACATTGCGATATTAAACTGATATCAAATCACCGTTAAAGGTAAACACATGTCCGCATAGATTACACTGCAGCGACGATATAATAATGGTGCAATATCGAGGATACTACAGTGCAGACGCTGTAAGCACTAGGATATGTACATTTAACAACACTGGCGAATGTAACGAAAGCGGACATCCAGCAAAAGTTAGAGAATTTGCTGTGGTGGCGTGTGTATTTGGCTGACACTGCATGCCATTAATTGCTGCTTACACTTGAACCTACCTGATATGTAGGCTAGCGATACTTGACATGAGCAATGACAAGTCTTGCTATAGAAGAGCAATAGTTGCATCCAAGGTAATCCCGGTGTCTTCTATGCACAGATACGGTGACGGATTAAGACAATCCGTTCGTACACATCTGATGTATTTCATCCTAAGTACAAACTAGCTGCTCGCTTTGGGTCTGTCTATTTTTACTGCATGAAGTATATATTGTGGTTTTTTTCATTATGGGTACGCTCGTTTCTCAACAAAATTACACAAAGAAGCAGTTGTGTTGCTGCATTAGAGACACCAGAAGCAAGTATGTCTAATTGTAACGAAGCAGGCGAATACATCAGAGTTTTTGCGGCCTCTAATAGCATTGATGACGCATTTGATAATATTGCAAAATACCCTCTGTTGGACGGTCATATAGCAGCCGCTTGAGGCGCCGAGATGATGGATCGTGACACCAAGATTGTGGAATAGAGGTCAGCTGGCATTTGCATCATAATACAGTTAGCCGTCCAGTCATTACTATCAGTGATGTGGTGAATCGTTACCAAACACGTAACCTCCTAGCTCAGTCGGGTCATTATGGTGACACAGCTTCAAGATAGTTTGCCAAAATGGCATATTGCTTATTAACATCCTCATAAAGCACTTCTTGTCAATAACACGGGGCTTCGCAAAGAGGACTGGGATCACTATTTGTTCGTTTCTTCTCAACCTATATCTATCCTTGTACAGTATTGGATGCATTGATTAATTGTGAATGTGATTATTTCACAAGAGTAACATGAACAGTGGATACGCGCCATTACAGTGGATCCATGCGGATGATATGTCGAACTTGAACCAAGCATACATTCGCTATGATTATATCGTTTTGCAGTGCAACTAAACACTGCGGTCTTACCAATTGACGTAATAGGAAGCGTAGCGCATTATCACACAACGTCTGAGTGACCCTCCCCCCACAAACTATTAATATTAGAAGCATTTCCCCATACAAACATATTAGCGATAAATCATTTGACCTTCTTTATGATCTGTTTACAAGATTATAGGCATACACTCTTTATGTCTTCCCGAAATATGGTCAGCAACATAAATTAAACAGCCAAAATCATGGATGATTACACTACGTATATAGACATTCAAAAAAAATTGATGCATTGATTCTGTAATGTTCTCTGCTAGTCGATATCACTGCGCATTTCAATATCACAAATATCATATTGCACATTCATTTAATACAATACATGTTATATTTTGCAGTGCAAACAGATGGTGCCTATTTATCTAAATTTAGTTGTTCGAATGCCGGTGAAATCGAGCAACTTGATTAAGTTATACAATGTTATCCAATGTTATATAGCATGGCTTGCACTATATAGCAACGCATTCTAATCAATGTGCAATAACCTCTGCTAACAATAGACTCCGGAACATTTCATGGCTTTTTTGTCATTTTAGATGACAAAAGGCGCCGTCGGCAAGTCCGGCAATTTATAGTTAAACTGTGATGCACAAATGACGAATATGTTAGTTAGGAGATCAGCAAACTTGGTAATCTAGGGACTCCTTATAATTTTGGCGCCCAGCTAATGCATTAAACACGTATTACTGAGAGTCATTCAAACTGAAGGGTTTGAGAACGACTGATCCACATTGCGAAACACAGAGACTGATCCATATTGCATCAAACAATCACGTTGCAGCGGTAACTTCAACATATTGAGCATAACCTAGTTTGAATACTGTTATTCGAAGTGGCACCTAGCCTAACAAAACAATGGCAATAGTATCATATATATAGAGTTTGAAACTAAGCAACCAGTCACCATCAAGGTAATATTAAATACCAAATCAGAGTAGCGATGTTTATACACCCTTTAAACTACACACCTATGGCAGCCCTTACGGTGGTCCTGTTGGTACCTTTATTCAAGGGCATGTGTCTCAGTGGCACGGGGCCGGTAACAGTCACGGTGCCTACACTCTTCAACAGCGCCTATCAGTGTTTAAACCGTGCGGCTTTCAGCAATATGTGATATCAGTGTTTATTTTGCGCGCACCCATGGAGGGCACGAATACATGCATAATACAGAGCAAAGGCCCTAAATATAGCAGGAATCATAGAAAAATATCAAACAAGGAGAACAAACACAGAATGTGGTTTAGCCTCGACATTCTTGCTGTGCGATAAAGACAGGACGTCCCTGGTGCTGCAACAGATTAAACAAAAGAGTCTCATTTGTACATGTGCAGCAACATATGCGGGAATTACAAAGCTCGGGAATAGACAATCATCGTTTCGTAAACTACGCCTCCTAGCAAACGGATTGCAGCTATTCGGTCGGTTGTAAGTCAAGGCCGCATCATGAATGTCAATACTCATTTGATGTCTTATATTATTGTGGACATTAGGATTACTAAATGCATATGATTGCCTAGCTGCATAATGATGCGGATTTATGGAGTATTTAATGGTGTTTATTGTAAATATTCAGCATAATCCTTGTACAGCTGATAGATTAAACACATAATCTACATATATCTAGCATAGCTGATTAATAAAGTCTCTGCTTGTAGGTCGACATTGTAACCCTCATCGAAATTGATGTTGTATCCGATCAAATAGCACGACATATTCTGCTGGAAGCCTCTTGCAGATTTGCAATGATTGGTGATATAGCCGATATTGTGAATAGCGATCAGCTCGTATTTGCATATAAGTGTGGGTAGAAACTGGTTGTATATCATCAACAATGACATGAATCATCAAACAACATATACAGACCGCGATGTGGGGTAAATTAGTTTATACCATGCAGTGTGGATGTAATGCCGCCACATCGGTGGATAATGCCGTCTACAATGTTTGTATGGTGAGACTTCCCAATTTTTTTCTTCTAAATGTCACAATTTCAATACCTTTGCAACGCGTGCAAACTGGATGAAAAAATGATGTGACTATTGACCAAGGAGTTTCCATGTCCAAATTCTCGAAGATGAATTTCATTGAATAAACTCATCATAATCGCTTCCTTTGTCGCTGCCAAGTATTTATCGATATCCGCATCGATGTATGACAACAATATTCAGAGCGCTAGCAGGTACCCACCTCCCTTTGAATATTCAGGGCAAAACAAATTATAACTGTATTCTTGATACAAAAAAAGGAACTCTGTAAATTTCTTTGCATCTTGTCAATAGAATCTACATGCAAGCGTCTTTCAGCACTATCTTGAAAAGTTTTGCATGATCGAGCTATAGTGATCACATGTTTTAAGATTCTATATTAAACTGTTATGCCAATAATAACGTGGTTTTTACCTTAATCAATACATTTTGTTTATCTGCTGTTCCCAGTTATTTTCATGATCATTAATCGACGTAACACTATACGGCACCACCGACAGGTAAATATTATGTTATTATGGCGGGTTAACTTAAAATGGAACTGCAATCCAACTGGCTGCTGTCCTTTCAAGTCGGCTCAGATTTAGTTGCGGTTGCTAACAAATAACCAAACCAAAAACGTATGCAAACGATGTTTGCGTTGGTTCGTGAATAATGTGATTTATACTTTGTTCCATGACAAATATTGACGGTGGCGAGTAAATTAATGCTTATAGGTAGCTATAAAATCGTGCTTCGTTCTATGTCATTTCTTAGTGTGCGTTTAGAATAACTAGGATGACTGCCTTTTAGTTACCCACAATTACTAATAGGAAAAGAGGCAATTTGTCTGGGAAATGCCTAAGACACAGACGCTTGTAAGCGATCAATCACGTTTCACTTAGGACTGTGCTAAGATTGGTAAATATTAAGAATGCCCACGAGTTCACAATAATTGATCACGATTTGGTAGGATTTTCAAATAAATGTTTGACTCAAAAGTTATTAACTGGAAACTGGTTTTATGTACAAACCATGTTTAAATAAATGCATGCAATGGTGGCTTATTTCTTTGTTAGATGAAAGGATACATATTGCAATTATTTGCTTTGTCTACTATAAAGGCTCGCGCCTCAAATCGTTTCAAGCGGTACAAACACAGGGTATGTCATTTTATATCAATAGCCGACCATCGGCAAAAGAGTTCATCAATGAATTACATTTTCCTTCGGTCTCAATGGTATTGTGATCCACTATGTGTAGATGCAATATCATCAGTGCAATGTGTGGACTCGATTAAAGCACTGCTCCTTAAATCCATATCTAGGCGCTTGTTTAAGCGTACCGTAGTTGCAGTACAATATCGATGCATATATTGAACTGATTGTGAATTATTTGCATTGCTTATTGTAAAGAGTCTTTTTCGCGGGAACGGAGGCTAAACGATGAAGTACTGCGTAATTTGTCTCGGGTCGTATATTTTTCAACCGGCACCTACATGGACATGTTGCGTTACAAGATTTATATCATCAAATTATTCCGAAACATTTATGCGGATGAGCAGATGAAATCGCATATTAGCCATTTGCAGCATCATATACCGTGATATACGGCATGTTTTAGCAAACTATTGGGGATGCAACAGAAACATCCCAGGGTAGAGATGAGCTACATTATAGTAGGTTTGAATATGTCAGACCGTATATGCGTGTCTTCTGTTAAGCGGAGCATGAAATGATTCTTTACATTTGGGAATTTAAAACAGGATTTATTCAGAAAAGGTGCATTGGTTTATGCAGCATTGGAATTTCAGATATAAAGGGAACCAGCTTATATACCCGATATTTATAACATTTACAAGCATAGATAAAAGGCAGCACTTGGGACGGCCTGTCTTTTTTGCATGGCAAAGTCACGAGGCTCGGCCCTTTTAAGGTTGTTTTTTTTTGTCTTTTGTGGCCTTTTAGTCTGATTCCAGCTTCATTTTTTATCTTTCTGATCCGGTGTGTGTACGTTATGGCCCTCCATTGTGTGTGCGTTAAAACACGTTAATACAAAGTACCGAGGCTCAAACCATCGGCGCAAATGAAGACAACCCCTCTTTAAAATGCACTTCGCCTCTATCAAACGACGAGAGTGTGGTGCTCCTAAGGTCACCACCAGCGACGGCCTATCCGACTTGCATAGAGCCTATTTTGTGGTGACTCTCTTGAAGTGGTGCCCCCATGATGCAAACTTCTGCAAACCCAATAGGGCTATTTACGGAGGCTAGCTAACCGCTGATAGTCACTCATTTCAATCTTTGTCGCTAATATTCGCTGCGGGAGAAGCAAGAGGAGCGGTCACCTAAGCATTGGGTGGGTGCAAGGTAGCATTGCTTCATTTCGATCTCCACTACATTGTCCACCTTGTGATTATTACTGTTCCAGACACCACTGTCTCTCCCCAGTTGGCTATCCGTTCCTACCTCCGTTGTGTCAACCATTCGTGGCGGGAGAAGTGATCAATCAAGTTTCACATAAGACTGCGCTAAGATTAATGAATATTAAGTACGCCCACAAGTAAACAATAATGGATCAATGTTCGTTGGGATTCCAATTAAATGTTAGGCCCAACAGTTAACTGGATGCTGGTTTGCTGTTGAAAACATGTTCAGAAAAGTGCAGTCTATGTTGGCTTGCTTCGTGGTTGGACGAAAGCATATATTTTATCGGCTCATGCCTTAAAACGTTTCAGGTGGTTCGTATACAGGGTGTTTCATTTTATGTTATTAGCCGACAATCGGCAAATGGGGTCACCTATGAATTACATTTTTCTATCGGTCTCAATGGTATTGTGATCCACTAGGTGTAGATGCAACAGCATCAATAAAATATATGGACTCGATTAAGAAACTGCTTCCTAAACACATATCTATGCGCAGATTTGAGCGTACCGTTGTTTCAGTACAATGTCGACGCATATATTGAATTGATTTTGTGTCATTTGCATTGCGTATTGTAAAGTATTAATAGAATCGTTTTCGCGGTAACGGAGGCTAAACGATCAAGTACTACGTTATTTGTCTCGGGGTCGTACATTCATTACCGGCACCTACATAGACATGTTGCGCTAAAACATCTATGTCGACGAATTATTCCGAAAAACATATATGCGGATGAGCAGATGAAAACGAATAATAGCCATTTGCAGCATCATATACCATGATATACAGCATGTTTTAGGAAACGATTGGAGACGCAACAGAAACATCACAGGGTAGAGCTGAGCTGCATTATGGTAGGTTGGAATATGTCAGACTGTGTATGCGTGTGTTCTGTTAGGCTAGGCATAAAGTGACTCTTTCCACTAGAGAATCTAAAACAGGAATTATTCACAGATAGGTGTACCGTTTTATGCAGCCTTGGTATTTCAGGTAGAACAGAAACCAACTCATACACTCGATATTTATAATATTTACAAGCATAGGAGCAGCACAAAGAATGTCCAGTCGCACCCACGCTTACTCTCCCTCTTGGAGATTCTTGATGATTTCCGCTGGGTGAGCAGTGAGCGATGGTGACTGGTTGAGGCTCCACGTGGGTAACATCACGAATACGTCGTCCAGATTGCACTCATCCTTAGCCTGCTCATATGCGGATAGCCAGTCGGCGGTAGAAGGGGGAGGGAAGTCATTGACATCGGTGGGCACCTCTTCTTTGGATGCATGATGTGCATCAAGAATATCTACCTGTGTTTCCAGCTCTGCCTTTGATCATGCATAAAGGGGTTCGTTACATGTTATCACCTTGATCTCCGCACGTACCCACTTGGTCTTGAGTAAGTGTCTCAGCGGCACTGGGGCCGGTAACAGACACGGGGCCTAGACTCGTCAACCGTGCCTATCAGTGTTTAAACAGAGCGGATTTCGATAAGGCATAATGGGGAACGCCTCCATGTCCTGAGTGACTTAAGTATAAATGGGTGTCACCATCACTGATGTCCGGTTGCAGGGTATTTGTATCACTGGTAATGATTTATGATACCGACGCGGCGCCTTATAGTGAGGGGGTGTTTCCATTTGTGCAGATCGTTTGAACCTCGGCACTTTGTGATATCAGTGTACTTGCGCAAACACAAAAGGAGGCACCAACGTATGCATAATACAGAACAATAGCCTATAGTGTGGCAGCAATCATAGAAAAATATCATAAAAGGCAAAAATAAACACCGAAAAGGGTCGAGCCACGCCCTTTGCTATGCGAACAAGTCAGGACGTCCCTTGTGCTGCTACAGATTAAGCGAAAGAGTGATAAAACAATCATTGGTACACTCGGATCACTACCAATACGCATCGCAAGGAGAGGTTAACTGCTTGTGATTTTTGATTATGACCTGAGCAGTCAGGAAGATAATGAGGATATTTACAGTAACTAGGATAATACGTCACGCTAGATACCGCAGAAAAGCCAGTGTTCACAAGTGGTCAATGCAATACTCATTTAGGGTCAACGTAACGGGACAGCAGTAGGGTTTGTATTACTGGCAGATTTCCCGGGTGATCTTTCATCAGTGTAGTTCAAGAGTTCTGCTTCTAACACTATAACTAACAATTTAATATTCTAAGCATAACTTAACGACGGCATAGCACATTCAATGTATGTTCTGAATGCAGTGCCAGCATCTAACATTGTGTAAAATTACAAACAGGTTAAGCTACCAAGGAACATGTAGTTTTTCGGCCTCAATCTACCTGCAACAAAATACATTAATGATAAGGAATTATAGGAACAAACAAGGAAATTCTTGATAACGGCGTTTATATATCCACCTTATTTTACTGCAGGTAGTACCCGGCATACAGGCCAAATGTCAAATATAAACAATTGATATATAACACAGTGCGTCGAGTTTACAGAGCGGGTAAATATCTTTCTAAGTGAAATTGAGTAATTATCCCATTTACGGGAATTACAAAACTCTGGTATAGATAATCTCATCTTCAATGTTCCGTAAACTACGCCTCCTAGCGAACGGATTGTCACTAGTCGGTCGGTCGTAAGTCAAGGCCGCATTATGAATGTCAATACGTATTTGATGTCTTACATTATTGACGACATAAGAATTATTAAATGCATATGATTGCCTAGCTGCCAACATACCGCACCATTCGTTGTTCTTTTAGAGGTAGATGCTCCATGTATGGCGTATGTGCGACATAATCCTTTAAAGAAATTGTGGGATAACGTTCATATCGAGGAACCATCGTTATTTTATGTTTACAATTCATCCCATCATAATAAAGTCCAACATAACACTATCTACCGGAGATGAGGGCAAGGGGCAGCAGCCTTACAGCAAAGGTTAGATAAGTATTCAGAGTAGCGTATGTAATCAAATATAGTTGCTCGTTCCACCATTAGCTGGCCGATCATTGCATTATCTTTGAAGTTTAACAGCCGATAGGTTAACAATACATCACATAGACAATGGTGAGTCTCACCATAGCTCAAGGAGTAATAGCCGATACGTCCACTGCAGTCAAGAGACCGTAACCATGGTTACTACTTTTCGCAGTACAGACCATCCGTCCATACACTGCCGATCAATCTATCCTAGGTATAGATAAGCTTCTTGTAGTTGTTCTGTTGGTGTTATTGCCGTTCGTAGTATATATCGGGGTTTAATGTGCACTGACTTGAAACGATAATGCTCGTTTTCTAGTCATATCATAACAAGAGGTGTCTGTGTGGTGCATTGAATTTATGCTTTGCTGTAGTCCATGTGCACCCATGCATGGTCCAAGGTTTCACTTTGTTCGCAGAGCTACGCATGTACGTCATAATGTTATAAACATGGTCGTCGGTCATATCACCCTCTTTCGGTCAAATGTAGTTATACAGCCCGATGCTAGCGGCAACTATGCCCAATTATCCTTATAGCATAAGAACGTATTCGCTTAAAGCATATTTTGCCCATTACAATGATTGATTGTGCATCTGATGTCAAATATAGATATAACCTGATGGAGAGTCATGTTGCAGCCTCTTCCAGGGCCGAGATGATGGATGTTGACACCAATTTTGTTGCAGCACATACTCGATTAATCATAACAAAGATCTTAGGTGAAATAAGACGTTCAACGTCGCGCCGTTTCGTATTATTAGGCGGTCTACCAGCGCCGACCAGTAGTCGTCGGTATCAAATTATTTTTTGCAATTAGGATGAACTACATTAGACATGCGCATATTTAGCAAGTTGCAGATCAGTGCTTTGAGTGGGTTATTCTGAAACATTCATTGTTACATACTCTTGAAATTACGCACCCAGGTATTCGCTGACTTAGAACTTGTGAATCGTACATTCAATTGTTCCTCTGCCACTCATCGATAATATTAAAAATATAAAAGCCTCTAAAAATTTTTTCCTAAATTTTTATCCAAACATGAAACATGTAGGCTTTGGCATTTGTATTGGTTTGCATTATAAACGACATTAAGCAATTTTGGAACTTAAGTGAGATTGATAACCAGACATGTTTTAATTACCAGATGTATTTACGAGAAATAAAATTCAAATTCAACGGATATACAATAAATTGTGGTTTTTAGGGTGCAAACCTTCACAAGACATAACTTAAGCCCTGATCAGAGAAAAGATTATATCTATATTGGATGAATAAGAGGGACGAAAAAGTAGAACCTGTCATTTCATTCAAGTCTCCTCAATATTCTCCAATAGGTGACATCATGGATTACTTTGATCAGATGTTTATTATTCAGTGTGCTCTGTTCTCAAGCATGCTTGCTGCTGAATAAGCAGTTATTTGCGATGTATTTGTGTTGGAAGTGATGGAGGTCTGTGTACCCATGGAATATACCACTCAATTGAGGCACCACCATGATATATTTTCCGTCATAAAATATTAGCGACTTTGATTAGGCGTGACCGTTTCGTTCAAAGTTGGGATTGTGGACGTTTTCATATATGTCTTATATGCATTACATAGTATGTAGAACTCGCTTCCGTTGACTCTTGAATCGCTTCTGTACATTAATAATCACGGAACAAGTGGATGATAAGTGACTCCAATAAAACATTCTCTACCCTAGAACTGGCGAGTTCAATATTCAGTTGTTCCTCTGGCCCTCATCGACATAGTTATTAAAGCACTATATAAATTTTTCAAAATATTATCCATACATGAAACATGTTGGCTTTGGTGTTAGTATTGTTTTGCATTATACACGACATGAAGCATTTTGGAACATCAGTTAGCTTCAAAACCAGCCAGCATATATAAGAGCGTCTGCCTTTTGAACTAAATTGGCAGCACGTCATAATATTTATGTGTATTATAAAGAGTTATTTTGATGAATATTGACTAAAAAGAAGGTCATGATTCCTCATACATTCATTAAGTTCCTAATTCCGTATACATGTCCCTTTAGATGCACATTATAATAATTATGCTAAACGCATGAACCAAAGTTACTGGAGGTCATATGATATGATAACAGTGCTCTCTTCTACTGGGATTGCGTATTGCCATTTTGATGGAGAAGGAACATCACTTAAGTTGATTAAAAAATAATTAATCCGGAAGGCTACGATGCAAGCTGTCCATACTGCCAAATAGGCCAGTGTTTACGCGGACCAGCTAATTCGTGTACCGTGTGCTTGTAAAAATTACAGTTCCGTGTGTTATCTCCCAGTGCATCACTCCGCTTTCAAATTCCTGCGATGTAATAATAGTTTGGCAGTGAACCCTCTGTGACGTATTGAATAATCAAATTAGCGATCAAAAGTAATGTTAATAATAGGGATTAGCGTCACGTTACACAACGAGATGATATCGCAACTCTGATGGATGAAAATGATTGTGATCCTGGGACAGCTTCTATTATAAGCCAGCGCCCCCATGGCACAAACCCATTGGCCAGATTAGGCTGCAAAACCCACGCCGCTGGGACGAATGTCCAGTACAGTACTATTGAGCTACGGGGTCGGGTACATCTTCTTTCAAAGGTGGGACCGCCATTTATCCTCCGAGTCACAGGGAGCCATTCGGGTTTTCACGCCTTGGTATCGAACCCACAACCTGTGGGTTGAGGGCGACGCAATGTACCACTGCACCACGGGAACCGGCCGAATAAGCGATCACCCATAGCTCGAGACTCCTGCATGGGTCAAGGGTAAAATTTCACCCACAGGCGTGCTGGTATCGATTGGAACATCAGCCCAAGTGCCTGAGGGATAGCATACAATTCTGTTCACCCGTTACGCGTCAAAATGGTGATGACTAACGGCGTTGTTGAAGCCTCACAGTCATCCCACTCCCACGTCGCAGTGTAACCGTTGTTGAAAGGATTATAAATCATTGTAATTCATTTCATTTCTCCTTGACGGTCACTCCTGAAGTTCAAAGCTATCAGCATATATCACAGTATTAACGGCGTGTAAATTCAATGATGTGTTCAATTATCTTGTCATCGGCTTTGTTGTAGCTAGGCGCCAGCTGAATATAAGACGAAAAGAGGGCATAACCCGGTGTACAACGTGACCGGTTTTAAAAAAGCCTTACTCTTCAACGGGCACAACTCCTATAAGTTCAATGCTCAATATGAGGGTTTATGACTTTTACGTAATTGTGCAGTTGATAATTAGATCATCCTCTTGCTTTTCGTTGAAAATATTGATAAATAATGGGTCTTAGTACCCAACTCTCATGCAAAAAATTATGTACATGATCAGAGGAGATTAGAATCATGGGAAAATACCAAAAACAGTCAAGATAATAACGCAATGCAAGGTCATATGCTGACGAATATATAAGTTCGTACCGATTCATAGCTTACATAAAATGTTGTTATGAACTATCGCAAAATTTCTTCAAAAGTCAATTCAAAACCATTTAAATGAAATTTCATATATGCGAATTGTTAAGATACTAAACAAAACTAGGACGATATTACATACAGCTTATCCGCGCATGAGAGAAGATGAACTCAGCATTTCCAGTTATGACCTTGTGCGGTCATATTTAACGGGAGATACTATGACTGAGGACTTAATCAAGAGGTGCATCAACTTTCATACATTCTATATTTGAGATTGTGACGAGAACAATTTAATAATTATTGTTGTTTGCGTGCTGAATGTATGTAGTAATACATATGCTATGAGGCTTTATCATCATCGCATGGCTATTAATGCTACAAATAGCCATGTAATTTTACATAAAGATGCTCGATGAACGGCAAACAATATGCACTGCAGTGATGGTTTTATATTCAAAATGAAGCTGCACGCGCGGGCAAATCACAATGCAACTTGCATAAACTGTTTGTTGGCTGCGTTACCTCGCGACGCTCTAAAGAACGAGTATTTTGTTTGTGAAATGATTGCGTCACTATGAAGTTGCAAGAAATGAATCAAAACGCTTTATTGAAAACAACGTGATACTGCGATGGATAGGGGTGAACTCTGACCGGTGACAGAATAAGCAGATTATACAATTTAACTGCTGGGATCCTATTATTTTTGACTGACATAAACTCTTATGCATCTCTTTTCTTGACCCATACCCTTTCACTTTACATCCCGCGCCGAATCCCTTCACTAGCTGCTATTGCCGTCAGGTTCTAACAGGGTGTGGTGTGGTTTTTGTGAAGATTTAAAATAACTTTACGCGTACTGCTACCATAACCACAATGCATCCCCACCTGTTCCACACATACAGTTTTTACGTTAGGTGAATCTTCAAACAACCCGATCTAATTTTCACCAACACAATAGAAGGTGGTTTGAGTGCTTCCGCCGACTGGGAATTCATTTAGGTTTCATCCACAGGAAACATCTAACTTGATTTTCCTTTAACAAGGCATACCCGTGATACTAAGGTTAACTCGGTTATATACAAAATGCATTGAAGCCATTCCGTCTTTGTGAACGAAGGGATTCGACCTATGGAAACCGCCTGCTATGTAGCTTTGCTTCAAGTACCCCAGCCAAAATATAAGAGAATATATCTATATGATCATTACAAATGCATCCATCGCGCTGAATATTGGAAAAGGTTTCTTCATCACGTCCGTCATTCAGGGATACGAGTCCGCTCAAACTTATTTGAGTGAGTTAGCCGCCAAACCCGCCAGGCGTTATGAAGCGTTAATGTGTGCTAGTAGATCACTGGTGCTGCATGCTATTAGTTAATTGAAATTACACGCATCTTCACCAATACACGAGGATACAGGACTAAAGAAACTGTACATGTTGCATTTTATTGTGAAGTTTGTAGTAAATGCTAACAAAGGTGACGCTAAAAGGAATGTAGAAACCTCGAATCATATATGTCATTACAGCAGATGGATCATGTGACACAGGGTGCTTGAAGCTAGCAGTCCACATTCTTTTGCCAGCACATATATACTAAAGGAAATCAATACAAATAGTCGACACTTGCTTATGGATAGCATTGGCTCTTGGTGTTTATGGATTAACATATCGCTTTACATTTATGTTGAATTAGTTTGTTTTAATTAGTCATGAGAATTTCTCAAGCTGCGGGTAAAACGAAATCACGACATCCGCTGCCAATCAATTAATCAAAATACATGAGTAGGGTATACAGATGGATTAAGCTAATGTCCCCACAGCGACTTCAGTTAAATTGATTATGATATTTATTATATATAACTAAGACATTGACGATTATTTGAAAAAAATACGCAATAATTACGACCTTAAATACATTCCAACATAGACAATTCGTGTGATATGTGTGTTGCCAGAATACATATTACAGTGTAGTACTATAAAAAAACTGTTCACGACATGTGCCAAAGGTTTTGCTGAGCCTAAGAACTTGATTAACAAAATATGTAAGATAAGCAGTCTTTCCAGTTGTGAATTGACACATGGAGTGACGCAATAACGCCAGTGAGAGTATTGTACTTAAAGTCAAGCTATTCCTCACACTGCTCCATCAGACAAAGACAAAAGGAAAGAATAATTAATTGCCAGTGTTGGTCCATAGTGACAGAAATAGCTCGCAGAAGAGTGATGAATGAAGAAAGTGCTATTTGAATTTAATCATACATATTTCAAGGTGTTTTTGAAGCGTTTGCGAGCATGATGCATTGAGGCAGGCTTTCGAGCAAAGCAGCTCCACGCGCTTCATGCTGGTTCAAGCATATGTATTTGTTTTCAGTCCTTGCGCAAGCATGTTGCTGATGGTTCCACTGCGAATACTTGCAGCATTAAGAAGACTTGATCCACGCAGTATGGTACATGCTTTTTCAAATTCACACACGTAACGTTAGGTGCGAAAGAGGTACTAACAAATCATGTTTTTGCAGTGTCTGCACCTTCTTTGCTAGAGTTAATGCCCTGAAATGCGTTTAGATTGCAAACCACATCCCCTAACCCCTTTCCGTTCTTACCCTTTACATTGCCGTCCCTCCGTATGGTGTACTCGCTAAGTATTGTCATACATACTACTAAAGTCGCAATATAATCTGTGTGGATAAATTCATAATTAGAGAAATGGGCGAAATTTATTTAAAAAGCAATTTAGTATTTATTATTGCAGCGTCACGTTAACATCAAATATAACCACAGTAAAGAAATGAAATATTATTTTGTTATGTAGCTTTGTATCGGTAACAAATAATAGATCACGATATTAAGCTAACTAGCTTAACTTATGTGCTCACAAACACCCGTACGATGGTGAATGTAAACTTGAATGTAAACAAATACTGAATAATAGATACGAGGCGATGTCTATGATTTACGATTACAAATCACATAACGTCGGGACAACACAAGTCGAGTATGTCAAGTGAGGTCATATTCTTTTGTTTTGAGTAGTGTAGTGGTTTAATGCGAAGACGTGAACGTTTTGTATCATACGGTCCCGTTCGTTTTACAGCTGACAGCGTAGTTGCATGTTATGCGGATGGTTTATTGGCTTTATTATTTTTCATTTTTTAAACTGATCGATAATTTTGATAGATTATTGCTTTAATAATGAATTCGTGATATACTGTGATTAATTGAAATCACTAAGTGGATTAACTATAGGGCCGAGAGCGATGTATTTTAGCAGAACACTGACTGCAACGCCTCAAGCTACATTAAAACCGTTTAAAGCGTGTCACATTCAATCGCTTTCACAGTTGATCACATCTATTGTCTACAGTTGAGGTCATTATCCTTTTCGATGAAATAGTTTGTCATCGCTAATACCATCGATAATACCATCAGTTATCTCGCTAATAACCTCAGCTTACGAATAAACCATTGACTTTCAATTCCTAGATAGTACGTGGCAATTTACGATAAAGAAAGATGCATAGTTATAACATATTCGCAGTGGCTATATGACCACAAATCATGCCAACCCATGGTGCAATCCAAAATGATTGATAACGCTATTTTCAATTCAGGAAAATGTTTCGTTGAGCTGCTTACTTATTTGACCTATCTGGCACAGACAAGTTAGAATATGAATGGAATGGGAGTGCGATGTTGGATTTGCTGACAGGTATGCCGCTTGCTTCGTCAAGTCCAAATCCTTTCCCTAGTGTCACTAACTGACCAGAGTTGATCCTGTCGATTAATCCAAATAAGCTTTGTATTTCATATTACGTTTTTGTCCCTTATGTTTATTGTGATTCATGATATATTCAATGCCGCCTACGTTGGGGTGGCTCCTTTTTGTGTTCAACAACAATTACCGACGTAGCAGCCTTTCATGTCTTATTGAATACTTTAAGTGACCACCCGTTTTGATAAAAAAAGAGTAGTGGAATAGAACGAGTTTCGCAAGAAATCAATCAGCTCGCTTTCATAAAGCAGCGTTACATTTTGGCGTAAAATTTGCTGTAGGTCCGGCGATCAATATGAAACGATCAATAATTCACTGTAGGTAAAGTAACACATATCTTAGCATGATTGGAAGCATACTTACTTCGAAAGAACTAAACAAACACGCATGTTAATAACTTGCCATTGGTTATGCCGATCATAATTGGTTGTGTTAGAACGTAGATTCTGATGAGCAAGTAATAATACAAATAATTGACTTATGCTAATGGAAGAACAAATTACTTTGTCATTGTTGAATCTTGCAATGAGTCCATGTTCTAGATGCATAATAGATGCATTAGCTATCGCACTTCATACCATAACCGTCCAATGATATACCACTCGTTTATATCGCATTTGCTGTGCAGCCTTCTGCCTTTCTCATCGGTGACATAACGCATAACGCTTATCATGGATATAAAGATAACAGAGAGATCGTTATACAATTACAGTACGTGATGATACGACATTGAGTCGGGATATGTAAGTTTTTTTATGTAGGCTTAGTCTATAATCAATATATTATCTACAGGTTTACGATGAAGAAGTGTGAATTATATACGTGTGTAATATCGCCAACCGATAACTAACACGCAGGGTTTTTATTATGAGAGGTTAACAATTGACGAACCATTTGTAGGTGATTGTACCAGAGTAATGCTGCCTGACAAATTAACGCAGAAACCACATGATAATATTGATGTGAAAATAGCTAACCCTTGAGTGTCTGTATATCAGGTCGGTTTGTAAACTGCTGGGAATTTCGCATTGCAATTTTCCGATGCAGATACAGACCAGATTTGTGTAAATGCTCTTGTAAATAAACCATTCGTGCGAAAAACTAGTTATCAATCGAATGCCAAGGTAGTAGGACTCAACACTTTATCCCAAAAGAAAGACATTTATTCAATTCATTTTTCTTATTAGCAGCGTTAACTTTCTCACTGTGAGCATACATTGTGAGAAGGTAATTTGGTCCCTACAGGCTAAGTGCGATTGTTGGAAGACTAAGTATGCGAATCACTTTATGTTTAATCAATATGAAGGATTTGAACCAAAAAGATGTGAAGGTGTTTTATTATTTTATGTCACATGCCTGCAAACTGTTCATTATGTAACCCTCGACATATATAAATAAAATCTAGTCGCTCTATTAATAAACCTCGGCCAGTTGCACGTCATTGATTGTAAAAGATGTTGAGGTTAACACCGCAGGTGAATTAAATGGTACAAAGAGATTGCTTGTAACCATTATCCTTGAAACGTATTCATGACCGCTCTTTATTTTACCTTTGGTAATGACAGCTATAGGGTTAAATTGACGAGTTAGTTGGCAGACTTTTTGATAATGATAGCGACATAAATTGCAATTTGCTAAGCACTTCATGAAAAACGAAGGCGTTGACAAACGTTAATGATTTAACTACCTAATTGATGCACAAACACCGCTGGATATACATCGCGTAATCTGTCAGTTAATGACTTAAAAGCGATGTTATTAATTCGGTTCCAACAATTCTTAATAGAATGGTTCTCATTATCCATTACACATGGTATTTGACTCATACCCAAACACATGCGATGCCTCTTATACTTAATGAATGTCCCTGATCTTTATTTGAGCAAATTACTCCAGCCTGTACATATTTTATTGTGCGTAATACACCATACATATACAATCGACGCACCATTCATTATTGTAAACAGAGCCATTGGGTTTCTGTGCACCAAACGATCGAAACATATTTTCCTTGTAATAATAAATTGTTTTGCAAGTAATAAAGTAATTGATTGTTCTTACCCTTAACCAATTTATTTTGCCTGTCTGCTTTGCATAGAATGATTCGTCATCATTAAACGATGCTATGCTGCAAGACCTCTCCTACAACTAATGTTATTGTAACTTTGATGGGTCATCTTGACATGGCACTATGATCCTTTAAAGCCGTCCCTGTAAAGTCGCGGTTGCTTCCCAATAACAGTGATTATCTACGAATATAATCCATGGTGGGTCGTGAATAATATAGAACGATTTCATATTGTTTTATAAAAACAGATTTACGATTATTTATGCAAGTTAATGCAAAAGGGAGCTAAAAGATCTCAATTCGTTATTCGGCACTTATATGTGTGTACAAAGAATAACTGTGTGATTACCGGTGACCGCATTTTGGTTACTCGAAAATTAAGGGAAAATTATACCAACAATCTAACAAGGCTGGATTCAGAACCGGTGGGATTTCAAATGATCTTGGCAAATAAAAATGTCGCAATTTCGCTCCACAGCAAATGGATGCGTTTGCAGCACTAGAAGCGCAAAACAAATTGTAGTTTTTACGTATTGGGTTGCAAAAAATCAGTGTCATCAGGATCTTGCCTCTACGTACATAAAGAGACATGCGTAGGGAGGATAATCATCGTGTATTTTCGCTGATTGGTATTTTTGCTTTGCTGACCGGGTGCTAGTCAGTCACTACGCTTAGGATTGTTCACCAATCCTCTTGCTTCCACACGACGGCGTTTTTGGGTACGTAAACGGACGCTCGTTATTGTCACATTGAATTTCGATTTTCCATAAAGCACTGGCTATAATCAATATTAACCAATGACCGCGGGAGTAATCAATTTCACTTTATAGAGCAGATTTGACGCTGTAATTTGGGCTTCCAAAGCCAATGCGGGTATTTTGGTTCGTCGTTATATCTTAGGCTACTGTTATCTGTGCCTGGCACACCGTAATGCATGTGGTTGGCTTTTGGAACGTATGACGCATCGTCAAACATATAAGACCGGTATTCAGACTCCAAACTTACCATTAAAGGTTTCAAGCAACGCAAAATTACATTTGTTATCACATCATTAGTTCTCAAATACGCTAATGCACTATTGTTAAACAATAATTTGCATTGCATACCAATTTGAATGGCAATATTTATTCGACGTAACTTGCGGCGTGGCCTATTCATTACGTATATATGTACACAGGATAAGAAGCCATGTTTTATTATGTATGATTTAAAATGAGTGTATGTTGCCGAGTCGAGCACTTAGATAGCAG
This sequence comes from Urechis unicinctus, assembly GCA_034190875.2. Taxonomy (NCBI): domain Eukaryota; kingdom Metazoa; phylum Annelida; class Polychaeta; order Xenopneusta; family Urechidae; genus Urechis; species Urechis unicinctus. The sequence continues at coordinate 35,253,673 of CM067354.1, read as the reverse complement.
TCGCTCTACTAAAATAGCGGCATAATAACCGATTGCAATGGTGTGACTGCTTATTATGTGATTGCGGATCCTTGTCTAAATCATCGGGCAGTTAACTTGCATATACACAGCTACAAAGTGAGTAATAGAATAGACACTCACTTGCTGTGGCAAAGAAAGGCTAAAAATAATCTAATTAGCCACACCAAGTCTTACAAAACACGTTGGTATATATTATACCCGTTGTAGATGGTTAACTGCTTGTGGGGTTTGCTACAGGATGATTACTTACTTCCAGTTTTTATGACACAAGGTGGAGGCTGTCTGTAATGCACAAGCAAGATTGAGGATCTCATCAGGGGTTGCATTGATCATATATTAATAATCGTCAACATCATCGTCATAGTCATATCCCTCGGCAATGAAGCATAATTGATGTGTTACGATTCAAGTTGCAAAATAAACTACTGAGACGTCTATAATATAGCTTTACTGATACATCTTTAAATGATGTAACTTGCGGAACTCGATATGCATTCACGGATTTTGCTTACATCGCCATCACATTTCGACTCTAGGAGCACGCATAATTGTGCATAGTTTGCTGGCAAGTAATTAGCGATATCACGGAATAATACGAAAGTTTCTGGTAACGCACTGCATATCACGATCGTTAGTGAAAACTATTCCATGATAATAGTCGCTGATGTTTCGTCACTTTGCCAATCGTCCACCTGCGCACCTTTTGCAATACTAAATGATCCTCATGTCAATTGAGATATATATTGCAGTTTGCGTTGCTTCAAATGGTTTATGTCTAGCCTATTGTAAGTAAACGCATAACATTCAGGGACGATTCGAACTGTAATGTCAACTATAACACTGCTTCCGTAAAAGAAAACACCTGTACAGGTCTACTTATCAATTATTTGTTGCTTATTATGCATCATGGCAACACTTACGCAAATCGATATTACGGTATATGGTTGCTTTGTGTTGGTGTGAATAAAATTCATTCATTTGGTCAGAAGTCACGCGATAAAGGCCTTTTGTCTGCTCCGATGTTTTTGCTGTGGAGGTCATTTGTGTGTGTGGTACGCAAATATTCGTAGCTGATGCATTAACTGATAAAGTGCGTTTGTGCCTGGAAGCGTCTTTGGAGCTTCTAATATTCAATGTGGGCAACAGTTACTGGTAAAACTCGAAATACATGTGGCAACACCGTTAATGTAGCTATGACAAAACGCTATTTAGCGAGGAAAAGATGCAATACAATACTCATACAGCATAGTACGTCTACTTAATGTGGTCGCATTCAGGCGAGACGATGCACACGGTTCCCAATGTAAAACAAATATTCAGGAAGTCTAAACACCTTGATAACTCGCCTGGTCCGATTGATTCACATTGAGGGGTAAATGGGGCCTGCTGCTTTTGTTTTATGCTTACCTGTAGCTTGTTTGCAGGGTAATGTTGTGAAATACTAACGAAATAAGGGTGGGGGAATTTGACGCGCCTTAGAATGTGTTGCTATCAGTCATTTCACAGCGTTCCACCTATTGTGAGCCGATTAATTTCAACTTCTTACCTTTGATGTGAATAGATTCTTGGTTCCTGGGCAAATACCTTGATACAATATATACTGGCTGTTACAATAAATTACTGAGATTTGCCTTTGTCGTCAAATCCTGATTATAATAGCATGTCGATTATTCTACGCTCCGCAAAGTAGACCTTGATCAAATTCGTATTAAAATCAATTACCCAGATTGGCCCTTATGTCCGTTCTGTAAATTTATTTAACAAGCTTGTCAATTGATGTAATGTGATTCTTTGTGGGATATCTCCATACTGGAAAATATCCCTACACTAACAAATAGAATATTTCTAAACGGTAGCGGTACCATTTATACTAAACGGGGATGAATTGCAGTGTTATTGTTTCGAGATTACCGCGCAATTTCGTATATGTCACCCTTAGCGCATACCGATTGAGAGTATTAAGGCTAACTATCTTATAATACAGCATTTAGATATCGAATGAATCATGTTTTCGTGGAAATAGTATCTCTAAAAAAATGAATAATTAAAACCAGATGCAGCCAATAAGAACTTTGTAAACGAGACGAATTCGTTGTTATGTTATAAGGCTTAAGTACTTTAGTAGATGAATTGTGACTTGTGAAAGTCATGGTGTGCGCAATGATATGTTAACTGACAAAAGACGTGTAAAGATGGAAGACTTTTTCTATTGGAAATCAATTATAGGCGGCCATGATGCGGCTGATTAGTTGGCGTATGTAATACAGTGGTGCTAATGGCACTCATAGCTTCAATCGGTTGTCTTCCCGAAGCTACATTTGAGACTCAGCCGTATTGTGGAAAGTATGCATTTATACGTCGCCCAGTAAAAATAACAGCTCCTGTAGTATAATAGCAATAGCCTTAGGCAGTATTGACAGTATCATCCCAAATGATTTACGGCCTCGTATGGCATAAAATTGTTTTCACTGGTGGCAATCTGGGTGATATACCGGAATTCATAATGATTTAATAATCATAAAGGAAACCAGCGAATCAATCGATGACGACTGTTCGCTTATATATTGCCATGAGAAACAGATTTCCCGATAAGATGTTAAACAATAAAATAAATAAACAACTAAAAATACAATGTGACTGTTTGTCAAGATTGAACTATACATGTTCGCTACGTTGCTGATGCTTATGTAGAGCTTTTGTAGGATTTGTGTCGGTGATGATCGATAGTTAATCTCGGCTGAAGAGTTATACATCATTTTTATTCGGCTGTTTATGCAATTTCTATGTTGCTGTTCCACACAAGATTTGATAGCTCATATAAGAACATTTCTTAGTTGGTGTTTGCCTTGCATCAAACATAATTCCTGTCAATGTTTACCACATGACGTCTTAGCTGTGTTGACACAGCCCTAATCATCGGACCCATTGAACATATACCCTGTCGAAACACATTTAAGCCCATGGTGCCTTGGTTATTAGATAAATTTTGCGATCAAAATTAAACTTCAGTGAATATATCAAGTATCTTCAAAAATTGCGAAAAAAATAATGTGCTTGGGGCCTAAAATGTCAAATTATGTCTAGCCAAATCCAATCAAAGACTCAATTGACAGAATTGGAGCATATGTTTTATGTCGTTTAACATATACCGTATTTGCTACCCGAAACAATATGTATATATATATGAGTACAACTGAATCATCTGTGAGACACTAGGCTACACGTGTGCTAAGACGAAATTTGATGATCATCTTACACTTGCCGAACGAATGAATTAATCGATGTCTATATGAATATGAATATGTGTAGTAAAATGGCGAAACCGATATAATAAACGCCGAATATGACCATGAGGTGTAACGACAGACCGCGCCTCAATGATGTATGCGATGTGTTTATGCTCACGCATGCAAACATTGATGGGCGGAAAGGAGCAATCATTCAGGCGGTTGCCAATGCATACAATACTATGCCTGTAATGTGCACCATAGTTATGCATGACCAGATTTGTTTAAACGGTGCTTGCTGTTTATTTATTTGCAATGCTTAATAACTGTTAAGAGCTAGTGCTAGAAAGTATATTTGAGACGAGGGCATTCGATAAGGTAGCATAGTGTGGCGTGTGTCTGCAACCTAACAGTCATCCTCCCTAATATATCTGGACAGAAACCCCAAATAAAAGTTCCAAACTATATGTCATTACTGTTACATTCGATGAAGCATCATGATATATGCATTGATTCATTGTGGAAAGAGTGGATCTAGCCATATATCTCGCATTCTTATGGCATTGTCAACATCCATATCTCCATATGCTACTTTCTTCTCTACTACTGTGAACATCCATCAAGTCTGGACATTCCACGTCAGATGTGATGCCATTTAGAGCATTGTTGACAGATCATTCTCGCAATTAATACAGATGGTTTCACCATTGCTTATGACAAGACATGTTGGAATTCTTTGTTTGAGAAGACAAATTACGGTCCTCAAACAATGATATTCAAATTACACGGCACGACCGGTTTAATTTCTCTGTTAGTCTGTTTGTGGCCCGCTTTGTTGTGTAGGCGTAATGCAATAATCGCCCATACCAATTGCCACCAATCTTTTAATACTGATGTCTTAGCAATTATTACACATCTTGCAGTCAATAATGCAGCAATTTACAGATTGTTCCCATCAATTGCAACCCACATAGAGAATCGCAGATCAAATACGAGCTGTATTAGTTGATACTGTGTGTTTATCGTACATGGCGTGCCCCAAAGTGAGATTGCGTTTTGTATTTTTTACAGTAAATTATAGCTCCAAGGATACGGAAATAGTCTGTTACTATGATACATAGATGAAGAATACTTTACGTTGTAAAGAAACCGATATGTCTGCTGACCATTAATGAATGTTACTTTCACGGTAAAAAATTATAAATTGCTAAACATCTATGTAAAATGCATTATTTCCCGAGAAAATGTATAATTCCGGATTCAAGCGAAGACTAATTTCAACTCAAGAGTTATTCAATGTTACACGCGGAACATTTTAAGTCTGCTGAAGAAGTTGAAATAATTATGCTCTGGTTATGAGCCTCTAGAGTTATTACTGCTGAATCGTACGTACCTTGTTGCATAGGATTGCCTTTTTGCGGAAAACTAATATGCTTTATCGATGCAAAATCAATGATACACCTCGCAACAAGTCACAATCGCCTCTCGTCAGGGCGACTCCACTTAAGATTAAAGAGGTATGCCAGTGAACATGGCCGATTGGTGTTCTCCTGGTATTACTTATCGCATTGGCTGTAGAAAGATGTAATCGATGTAACATGTTGCACTGCTGATCCCATGGTTACGGTGATAAGCATTCTGATTGCCGAATAATTTGTGAGCAACAACTTAGACCATACCTGCTTACTCGGACGGAAGTGTTTTACCGAGAGTAGTTGATGCTGACGCAATGCGATTTCCTTAAGGGTGTGGTACCTTTAGACACGATGAAGATGTAAATCACCAGTAAATATCAACGATGAATATTGCAATATTGGCCGCTCTTTGTTTCTGCATAATGGCATATACTAATTGTCCATATTGCATTATTAATTCCTGATGATTGGATCGAACGCAAGTAAAACTGAAACCCTTCTCGGATGTCCATATCATCGTAGGAAAGTTACGCTGACAGTATCTGAACATGCCTGCTGCCTTGGCATCCAAAATTACATCTGATTACATTTGATAGCCTGTGGTTCTGCTGTAGGCACCATATTGATGAGTTGCTACAAATCAATACAGCATAATCGAGATAACCGTTTTACTATAACAAATGCATATACAAAGTCTTCGATTCGTCAGAGCGAACATGCTGTGTTCGAAATACCTCGGCTTCGGCTGGAAGACCAATAAGCCTGGTGCAGCGAATATATATGTCAGCGTAGCAATTAAAATCACTCACGCCACCTGCTTCAATATGTTATCTGTATGATACAATTTTGCAGCTCTACAACAAATATGCCAAACTCAAAGCTAGAAAGAAATATCAATCTGAACTTTAGTTGTCCGTCAGATTCCGTGGATGATATGATATGTCGGTGGGGAAAAACGGGGTAATATGCTTAGAGACATAGTGTTTGCTGTGTAGCATGACGTGTTGTTCTCGTACTGCAAAACATTGAGCCTAGCCAACTTCGTTAAACGATATATGGCGGACCATAATGCACTCTGAATGGATTCTACAAAGCAGCGACAATAGCCCAGTTGTACTGTTGGTGGTCCTATTTCAACAAGGTGTGTCTGATGCTAGGCGTGATGGACAACCCCTATGCAATAGCGTTCTATTTCTAAACATCAAAAGACCCTAGTGTGTGTAATCATAGTGCGTAAACTTGAACATAACTAGAGTATTGCGAGCATTGAAAGCAAATTGCTGTTTCTTTTACGAGTCCTGAATCAATGTACATTAAATTACAATATATGCGTTCAGCTTGTCGATAATGGTTGTTGCCACGTTATAGTGTATATTTCATTTGATTCTACCCAAAGAGCATTACGTGTTGCAAATTAGAACTTAACTGAATGCTTAGCAATGGTTAGATTTAGATAATTATCTGCCTTGGATACTACAATTTCCATCATATCATTACGTTACGTTTTCTGTCAAATATACGCATGTCGATTACTGTGTATGACTGTCTCGCTTTTGGTCGCAGCAATAAATCGCCGACTACGGTTTAGTTTATGAATGATTTGCATAATAAAGCGTTCCCGCCATTTTGTGCTTGCATGAACATTTTGATTACTAATGATACAGTTTGTTCATGTTATTTGCCATGCATAAGTTAACTGTCTATACCAAAACACTGAGGGCGCATGCATAATGTATCTACGAATGAACGAATTCGCCAGGGATATCAATAGATGTATTCAGGTCGTCAGCGCCATTGATATGACGAAATAAGGTATAGTTTGATGGTCAGGTTGTGATTTCAACTGGCATAGCTGTACCCTAGCGCTTTGTTTATTATTTGTCCATTCGAAAATTTTGTTTAAAGCAAACGATACCTTAATAGTGTGGCTCAGCTGCCCATAGTGCCTGAATAATGTATTTTTTCATGCAATGTATGTGTTCATCTGGTTGGGAAACACAAGCATCGCGTCAACGATACAGTTTTGCTATTGAACTTTAATCTTTCGGTACAAGAATAGCAAAACATAGCAAACCTGCAACAGGTTCTACTTTGAAAGGATCATATGATATTGCGACATCATGCGTGCTCCGTTTAGTAAATATACACAAACTGATTTGCCGATGTTAAGTAATGAAAATTGCTATAATACATCGGAACGGCTGCAAATGACATAAGTTTGAAAGATGTTACCTAAGTATATCTCCTGTCACGTGCTTGTAATACGATGTCCAATGCACAGTACAATGCACCATTGATTGTGTTAAAATCCTAACGCGGTGAATTATACAGGTGCTGTTGGTCGTGGTCCTGGAAAATGTACGAAACAAGACAAAGTAGTGTTAAAATTATGCGCTAGTCCACCTTTGGAGGGTTGTGGCCCGGAGTTTACTTCTCAATTTGAAAACTTGCTGTGTAATCATAGCCAACAATTGGAACTGATGTGAGGGCAAGTCTGTCAGACAAGAGCGGCATGTACGCGCTGCGCATATTAATTACAACCCATCAACACGTTTGTAACCCCTTTGGCAGATGCACATTCAAGTTAAAAGCAGAGGACCTCGAATAACTAATATGATTAAAAAGCAGCGATAGCTGTTTTTAATACGTCATGCAAATTCATAGGCATAGTATTGGTACTTATTTGATTTTTGTTAAACTATGATTTCTGGACATTATTTGACTTCGATTCTCGTATCCGTGATGTGTTGACATATTTAGTAATGCTCAAAACTTGAAGACAGTTGGCTGGTCGTCTTATGTCTAAACATTGTAATGCTCGCCATTTCAACTTAAAAGGGTCATCATGAAAATAAGTGTAGCTTTAAGTGATGTGACTTGACTAGATGCAACTTACCAAGCTCACATTTGTTGCACCCTAGTTGCATAAGTAAATCATGTGTCGATATCAATCAAGAGCTGCTATTAAACCTATTAAGTTGAGTTCATCCGATATGGACAGGATACTTACAATAATGCAATAAATAATCCGCTACTTGTGCATACATTGCACCTCATTGCATTGCCATTGATGTCGCTTAGCTTCATGCGACCGGCGACATGGTGATCTTACACTAATGCCACAGGATATGGGTTACAGGCATATTTCATCAATTTGACTTACCTCTGATGTAGCATCGGACACTGTCTATCACAGGGTGAAATTTTGGAATGAATCGTGAAATGTGTGGTTCTGCAAGGTGGAAGTTTTTATCATAGCCTATCATTACATGTTTTAAATATTATGCTGTGGGTTCCGGGTGTGATTCAAATATTCAATGTGTCCGTTTATATCCCCGCATATAGGGTAATGAGTTACTCTTATACTTTTTGACTAATCTTTTACAAATGCCCCATATATATATATATATATATATATATATATATATATATATATATATATATATATATATATATATATATATATATATATATATATATATATATATATATATATATATATATATATATATATATATATATATATATATATATATATATATATATATATATATATATATATATGTATAGTTTCTATGTGATGTGATGCAACGGGCATAGAAGCAATTGCCATTATACGAGTAGTTTAAACTTTTCGGATCTAAAGCCATCATATGATAATCACATCCAAAGATTTTAACCACTGAGTTTATATATATATTCACATAAATATGCATATATATATATATATATATATATATATATATATATATATATATATATATATATATATATATATGTATATATATATATATCTATATATATATATATATATATATATATATATATATATCTATATATATATATGTTTGGATATATAGATATATATATACATATATATATACATATATACATGTTGGTGCAGATGTCATTATTATATTCTGACCCACTAGACTGAACTCTTCCACATTAATTGATGTTAAGTGATAAAACAATTGGAAAAATACGACGATTTTTAATTCGGTGCAACGGCAGCGTCGATAGAGCCTGTCTAGTTTACTTCCGGCGCTGTCCTAACGCAAAATATCATATATGGAATATATTAATCCGAGAATTATGCACTCTTATGACGTTTACGTCACGGTGATCCAAATATAATTCCCTCCTACCTCTGCTGCATAATACAGCTATTTCATCGAGTAGAGGAATGCTCCATAGTACTACAAGAATGATTTATATTAGGACGTTTTTGTAGTGTTAGATAAACAACACATTAGCCATGGTTGAATCTACTAATGCACGTCACCGTATTTAATGTTCATTGCTGTTAAGGGAATATACGAATAGGAAGCAAATTAAACGAGTTGCATGGAATAATTTAGACTATCGTTGCGCGTCGGATCGGTGTTCAAGCAGCCAGTGATCTCAGTGATTCGTGACTATGATACAATATTCTTATCAGTCATACTCCTAGGTGCTTTGGCCTTGTCACGGTTTTTGCACATTTAGCACACCTGCCATATAATAAATAGTCGATTGAGAATAAATCCTTTGGCAAAAAGATTAGAATAAAGGGATGAGCAATTATAGGGTTTTGCATTACTATCATGGGCAGCTACGTCATTTTGCTATTATCGATTAATGCATGGTACTTAGAATATCAACAAGCTGTATTTTTAAAAATTAGATAATGAACGCGTTAAGTTAGAACAATCTTGGCGCGATGCCTAACCATTCCGACGGTGTTCAATGCCATCGTCCCAGCCTAGATACTCTGATACGGCATATTCAACAGCAATTGAAGCTGAGACACCCAACAACCCGCCACGGGTCACATGAGCTGGCCTACTGTCTCCGCCTCTTGTCTGCCTTACACATGGGTGTCAATTGTCGCATAATCACATAATTGGTCGATCCATGAGTACATGCATGCAGATCAATAAACACCCACAAATATAGAGCAAACTGATGTTTTAGGCATATATCGAAATATGTTCCAAAATTATGATATTCTGATCGATAAGGTTTAAGAATCAGTATGCGCACAGATAGAAAATACCCGTCTTTAATGAGTTATACATGACCTAGCCCGGATGGCCCTTACACCAAATGAGCGTATGCGTCCTGGTATATACAGTGAATGCAAAAAGCCAACAGTTTTAATGCGGCGCAAGTACACACAATATTTTGTTATTCCGTGTACGACAAAACAACGGCAAGAGCGTACACTGTCATACACATTTGCTGCATTCGACAAAATTATCCGCAGCACACAAATATTACAGCACGTCGTATGCGGCTTCACTCAGATGAAATATTTTGACGTAAGCGATTTCCGATAACTTTTAAAACCGCTTTAACATATAGTGGCGCAGACAAAGTGAAGCAAGCTTAACTAAGGTATATGGCAGTGACTGCCGTAAATTAGGTTCCAGTGATCGTATATTAGGTTGTGGTGCCCAACTTATATAGCCTAACACTGGCTATCAAAACATAGAAACAACACAGTAACATCATCCTTGCACAAATTCAATTGCCCGTGGTCGCTCAATTTGGACATCATTGACTACACATAACAGATACATATTGACCACTAGAGGGGCTAGAATTGAACCGTTATAATTTTGTTAATTTCTCTTGGGTTAGCTCATATGTGCCTAACTACATAAATTACAGCACTGCAAGTATTTGCCGAAGCAAGCCACGCTAATATATTATAATTTGATTTGAACAGAAATGAAGTAAAATCCTAAGTAAAGGATTCCGCGTTAGTCGACATCAAGTAATCCATATAAGAGCGGCACGTGGCTAGGTAAGGTATTTTGTGAAACACAGCGATTAAGCTGTGTGTGGAACTATTTTCCAAGTAGTATATTCTACAGTCAGATATTTGTGAGATGAAAGGTTGCATCTTACCAAATGGTAAACGATATTTCATGTGAGCTGTTTTATAACCATTGCAGGTGTTTTGACGGAAATGATAAGCGCATTAAAGAGCTTTCAGACTGTGATGTTCCCTCTTCATTTACGCATCCGCCCTTACAAAACGCCAACTGTTTTTTTGCATCTACTATTAATCTTCGTATGGTTGATCTAATGCATGTACAGCAAGAAAGACGCTTTTCATTGTCTGGTGCTCTCTATTCATAAAAATCCGATATGATGCAGCTCCTCTAGGTCGCGCAATTTCCCCGCACAATAACTCGCACATGAAAGATAAGCTGCGATATTAGATATGTGTTTTTCTTCAATTCATCAACTTTATTCATCACAAAGCCTTTGATACGGAAACATACACTTTTTCAAAGACAAATATATCATTCTCAACCTGGTAATGTGCAAACCGTCTCTTAACACGAAATAAAAATTAATTTACACAGGCGAACAGCAGTAAGCTTAACAAAAAGATGCATTATAGTAAGCTTGCACCAGCTTTCATCTTACAAGTTTAATTTCTACCACCTGGTAAAATCCCAGGACAATAGTTCCATGCGTGTTTGAATATACATCGTCATACCATTTTGAAAGGTGGTAAACAATGATTGCTGTGCGATTGGTGATCAGGACAATAGCCATTCGGTCAATACGTGGAGGGGCACAATATATCTTGAAACATATGTAAAGTTGCTTCAAATATAGCCTAGTTTAAACAACTTATGTAACTGATTTTCAACCTTAAAATAGAAGCTAGTAAAGCAACTTCGCTTTGTTCTACCCTTGCCAGTTGTGTATGTATGTGTGTATGTATGTATGTTTGTATGTATGTATGTATGTATGTATGTATGTATGTATGTATGTATGTATGTATGTATGTATGTATGTATGTATGTATGTATGTATGTATGTATGTATGTATGTATGTATGTATGTATGTATGTATGTATGTATGTATGTATGTATGTATGCATGTACGTATGTCTGTATGTATGTCTGTCTGTATGTATTTATGTATGTATGTATGTCTGTATGTATGTATGTCTGTATGTATGTCTGTATGTATGTATGTATGTATGTCTGTCTGTATGTCTGTATGTATGTATGTATGTATGTATGTATGTATGTATGTATGTAAGTATAAATGTATGCATTTATGTATGTATGTATGAATTACTGGAAGACGCTTTTGCCTGTCGACGGGTCTTGCCCATATCTGCACTACCCTATAAACAACAGTATTATAGGTAATCGAAAGTACGTGTTTGAGCATATGGCTATCGGAATAAATTGGCAATATACCTACGGGCCTTTGTTATTATCAATTTATGCGTGAAAAGTTTAAATATGAAACAACCCCTTTTAAAAACCCCAAAAGAAAGACATTTTTTCAATTCATTTTCTTTTTAGCACGTTAACTTTCCACTTTTGACCCTACATTTTGAAAAGGAAATTTGGGTTTCCCTACGGGCTAAGTGCATTGTTGGAAGACAGTAATGCAATCACTTTATGAAAAAATCAAAAATGAAGGATTAAACCAAAAAGATGTGAAGGTGTTTTATTATTTTATGTCACTTGCGCAAACTGTTCATTATTTTACCCCGACATTTTAAATAAATCTATTTCGCTCAAATTAATAAACCTGGGCCAGTTGCACTCTTGATTGTAAAATGTTAGTTAACCCGCGGGTGTTAAAATGGTACAAAAGATTGCTTGTAACCATTACCTTGAAACGTATTCAGGCCGCCTTTTTTTAACCTTGGTAATGACAGCAAATAGGTTAAAAATTGACGAGTTAGTTGGCAATTTTTTGATAATGAATACGCGACATAATTGCAATTTGCTAAGCATTTCCCTAAAAACGAGGCGTTGACAAACGTTAATGATTTAACTACCTAATTGATGCACAAACACCGCGGGATATACACGCGTAATCTGTCCAGTTAATGACTTGAAACGAGTTATTAATTGGGGTTCCCCACAATTCTTCATAGAGGTTTCTTATTACCCCTTTACAAAGGGTATTTGACTCATACCCAAACACCTGCGAATGCCCTTATACTTAGAATGCCCCTGATTTTTATTTGGGGCAATTAACTCCAGCCTGAAACATATTTTTTGTGTAAAAACCCCATACATATAAAATGGGACGCCCCATTCATTATTGTAAACAGAGCCATGGGTTTCTGTGCACCAAACGATCGAAACATTTTTCCTTGTAAAAATAATTGTTTTGGCAAGTAATAAAGAAATTGATTGTTCTTACCCTTAACCAATTTATTTTGCCTGTCTGTTTTTGGGCAAAAGAATGTTTCGTCATCTTTTTTTTTTTTAAAAACGAGCATGCGGGCAAGACCTCCCCTAAAACCCAATGTTTATGTAACTTTGAGGGGTCCTCTTGCCTGGCACTATGATCCTTTAAAGCCTCCTTAAGTCGGGGTTCCCTTCCCAATAACAGTGATTACACAAATAAAATCCATGGTGGGTCGTGAATAATATAGAACGTTTCATATTGTTTATAAAACGATTTACGATTATTTATGCATTATGCAAATGGAGCAAAAAGATCTCAATTCGTTATTCGCCACTTATATGTTTTACAAGAAAACTGGTGATTACCGGTGACCGCATTTGGTTCCTCGAAAATTAAGGGAAAATTAAATACACCAAATCTAACAAGCTGGATCAGAACCGGTGGGATTTCAAATGATCTGGTAAATAAAATGTCGCAATTTCGCTCCACAGCAAAGGGATGCGTTTCAGCACTAGAACCAAAAAAAATTGGTAGTTTTTAACGTTTTGGGGTTGCAAAAAATCAGTGTCATCAGGATTCTTGCCTCTACGTACATAAGAGACTCCGTGGGAGGAATAATCATCTGTATTTTCGCTGATTGGTATTTGCTTTGCTGACCGGGTGCTAGTCGTCACTACGCTTAGGATGTTCACCATCCCTTGCTTCCACACGACGCGTTTTTGGGTACTAACGACGCTCGTTATTCACATGAATTTCGATTTTCCATAAGCCTGGCTAAAATCAATTTAACCAATGACCGCGGGAGTAAATCAATTTCACTTTATAGAGTCAGATTTGACGCTGTAATTGGGCTTCCAAGCCAATGCGGGTATTTTGGTTCGTCGTTATATCTTAGGCTACTGTTTATCTGTGCCTGGCCCCCGTAATGCATGTGGTTGGCTTTTGGACGTATGGGACGCATCGTCAAACATATAAGACCGGTATTCAGACTCCAACTTACCATTAAAGTTTCAAGCACGCAAATTACATTTGTTATCACATCATTAGTTCTCAAATACGTAATGCACTATTGTTAAACAATAATTTGCATTGCATACAATTTGAATGGCAATATTTATTCGACTAACTTGCGCGCGTGGCCTATTCATTACGTATATATGTACACAGGATAGAAGCCATGTTTTATTATGTATGATTTAAAATGAGTGTATGTTGCCGAGTCCGACACTTAGATAGCAGTCGCGCTCTACTAAAATAGCGGCATAATAACCGATTGCAATGGTGTTGACTGCTTATTATGTGATTGCGGATCCTTTCTAAATCATCGGGCATAACTTGCATATACACAGCTACAAATGGTAATATAATAACCCTCCACTTGCTGTGGCAAAAAAGGCTAAAATATCTAATTAGCCACCCCAAGTCTTACAAACAACGTTGGTATATATTATACCCGTTGTAGATGGTTTAACTGCTTGTGGGGTTTGCTACAGGATGATTACTTACTTCCATTTTTATGACACAAGGTGGGGCTGTCTGTAATGCACCAAGCAAGTTGAGATCTCATCAGGGTTGCATTGATCATATATAATAATCGTCAACATCATCGTCATAGGCATATCCCTCGGCAATGAATCATAATTGATGTGTTACGATTCAGTTGCAAATAACTACTGAGACGTCTATATATAGCTTTACTGATACATCTTTAAATGATGTAACTTCTTGCGGACTCGATATGCATTCACGTATTTTGCTTACATCGCCATCACATTTCGACTCTAGGAGCACGCATAATGTGCATATTTTGCTGGCAAGTAATTAGCGATATCACGGAATATACGAAGTTTCTGGTAACGCACGCATATCACGATCGTTATGAAAACATTCCATGATAATAGTCGCTGTGTTTCGTCACTTTGCCAATCGTCCACCTGGCGCACCTTTGCAATACTAAATGACCTCATTCAATTGAGATATATATTGCAGTTTTGCTTTGCTTCAACTGGTTTTTAGGTCTATGCCTATTGTAAGTAAACGCATAACATTCAGGACGATTCGAAACTGTAATGTCACTATAACACTGCTTCCGTAAAGAAAACACCTGTACAGGTCTACTTATCATATTTGTTGCTTATTATGCATCATGGCAACACTTACGCCAAATCGATTTACGGTAATGGTGCTTTGTGTTGGGTGAATAAAATTCATTCATTTGGTCAGAAGTCACGCGATAAAGGCCTTTGTCTGCTCCGATGTTTTTGCTGGGGAGGTCATTTGTGTGTGTGGTACGCAAATATTCGTAGCTGATGCATTACTGATAAAGTGCTTTTTTTTTGGTGCCGGGAAGCGTCTTTGGAGCTTCTATATTCATTGGCAACGTTACTGTAAACTCGAATACATGTGAAACACCGTTAATGTAGCTATGACAAACGCTATTTAGGGGAGGAAAAGATGCATACAATATCATACAGCATAGTAGTCTACTTAATGTGGCGCATTCAGGCGAACGATGCACACGGTTCCCAATTAAACAAATATTCAGGAAGTCTAACACCTTGATAACTCGCCTGGTCCCGATTGATTCACATTGAGGGGTAAATGGGGCCTGCTGCTTTTGTTTTATGCTTACCTGTAGCTTGTTTGCGGGTAATTTTTGTGAAATACTAACGAATAAGGGTGGGGGAATTTGACGCGCCTTAGAATGTGTTGCAATCCAGTCACTTTCACAGCGTTCCACCTATTGTGAAGCCGATTAATTTAAACTTTTTTACCTTTGATGTGAATAGATTCTTGGTTCCCTGGCAAATACCTTGATACAATATATACTGGCTGTTACAATAAATTACTGAAGATTTGCCTTTGTCGTCAAATCCTGATATAATAGCATGTCGATTATTCTACGCTCCGCAAAGTAGACCTTGATCAATTCGTATTAAAATCAATTACCCAATTGGCCCTTATGTCCGTTCTGTAAATTTATTTAACAAGCTTGTCAATTGATGTATGTGATTCTTTGTGGGATATCTCCATACTGGAAAATATCCCTACACTAACAATAGAATATTCTAAAACGTAGCGGTACCATTATACTAACGGGGGATGATTGCAGTGTTATTGTTTCGAATTACCGCGCAATTTCGTATATGTCCACCCTTAGCGCATACCGATTGAGATTTTAAAGGCTAACTATCTTATAATACAGCAGTTTAGATATCGAATGAATCATGTTTTCGTGGAAATAGTATCTCTAAAAAAATGAATAATTAAAACCAGATGCAGCCAATAAGAACTTTGTAAACAGACGAATTCGTTGTTATGTTATAAGGCTTAAGTACTTTAGTAGATGATTGTGACTTGTGAAAGTCATGGTGTGCGCAATGATATGTTAACTGACAAAAGACGTGTAAAGATGGAAGACTTTTTCTATTGGAAATCAATTTAGGCGGCCATGATGCGGCTGATTAGTTGGCTATGTAATACAGTGGTGCTAATGGCACCTCATAGCTTCAAATCGGTTTCTTCCCCGAAGCTACATTTGAGACTCAGCCGATTGTGGAAAGTAATGCTTTATACGTCGCCCAGTAAACATACAGCTTCCTGTAGTATAATACAATAGCCTTGGGCAGTATTGACAGTATCATCCCAATGATTTACGGCCTCGTATGGCAAATGTTTTCGGTGCATCTGGGTGATATACCGATCTAGTTTAAAATCATAGGAAACCGAATCAATCGATGACGCTGTCGCTATATTGCCATGAAAACGATTTCCATAAGATTAAACAATATAAATAAACAACTAAAAATAAATGGACTGTTTGTCAAGATGAACTATACATGTTCGCTACGTTGCTGATGCTTTGTAGAGCTTTGTAGGATTTGTGTCGGTGATGACGATATTTATCTCGGCTGAAGAGTATACATCATTTTTATTCGCGTTTATGCAATTTCTATGTTGCTGTTCCACACAGATTTGATAGCTCATATAAGACATTTCTTAGTTGGTGTTTGCCTTGCATCAAACATAATTCCTGTCAATGTTTCCCACATGACGTCTTAGCTGTGTTGACACGCCCTAATCATCGGACCCATTGAACATATACCCTGTCGAAACACATTTAAGCCCATGGTGCCTTGGTTATTAGATAAATTTGCGATCAAAATTAAACTTCATGAATATATCAGTATCTTCAAAAATGCGAAAAAATATGTGCTTGGGCCTAAAATGTCAAATTATGTCTAGCCAAATCCAATCAAAGACTCAATTGACAGAATTGGAGCATATGTTTTATGTCGTTTAACATATACCGTATTTGCTACCCGAAACAATATGTTATTATAATGAGTACAACTGAATCATCTGTGAGACACTAGGCTACACGTGTGCTAAGACGAATTTGATGATCATCTTACACTTGCCGAACGAATGAATTAATCGATGTCTATATGAATATGAATATGTGTAGTAAAATGGCGAAACCGATATAATAAACGCCGAATA
Organism: Urechis unicinctus; assembly: GCA_034190875.2. Classification (NCBI taxonomy): domain Eukaryota; kingdom Metazoa; phylum Annelida; class Polychaeta; order Xenopneusta; family Urechidae; genus Urechis; species Urechis unicinctus. The sequence continues at coordinate 35,236,340 of CM067354.1, read as the reverse complement.
TGACCATGAGTGTGTAACGACAGAACCGCGCCTCAATGATGTATGCGATGTGTTTTATGCTCACGCATGCAAACATTGATGGGCGAAAGGAGCATCATTCAGGCGGTTGCCAATGCATACAATACTATGCCTGTAATGTGCACCATAGTTATGCATGACCAGATTTGTTTAAAACGGTTGCTTGCTGTTTATTTATTTGCAATGCTTAATAACTGTTAAGAGCTAGTGCTAGAAAGTATATTTGAGACGAGGCATTCGATAAGGTAGCATAGTGTGGCGTGTGTCTGCAACCTAACGTCATCCTCCTAATATATCTGGACAGAACCCCAAATAAAGTTCCAAACTATATGTCATTACTGTTACATTCGATGAAGCATCATGATATATGCATTGATTCATTGTGGAAAGAGTGGATCTAGCCATATATCTCGCATTCTTATGGCATTGTCAACATCCATATCTCCATTGCTACTTTCTTCTCTACTACTGTGAACATCCATCAAGTCTGGACATTCCACGTCAGATGTGATGCCATTTAGAGCATTGTTGACCAGATCATTCTCGCAATTAATACAGATGGTTTCACCATTGCTTATGACAAGACATGTTGGAATTCTTTGTTTGAGAAACAAATTACGGTCCTCAAACAATGATATTCAAATTAACAACGCACGACCGTTTAATTTTCTCTGTTAGTCTGTTTGTGGCCCGCTTTGTTGTGTAGGCGTAATGCAATATCGCCCATACCAATTGCCACCAATCTTTTAATACTGATGTCTTAGCAATTATTACACATCTTGCAGTCAATAATGCAGCAATTTACAGATTGTTCCCATCAATTGCAACCCACATAGAGAATCGCAGATCAAATACGAGCTGTATTAGTTGATACTGTGTGTTTTATCGTACATGGCGTGCCCCAAAGTGAGATTGCGTTTTTGTATTTTTTACAGTAAATTATAGCTCCAAGGATACGGAAATAGTCTGTTACTATGATACATAGATGAAGAATACTTTACGTTTGTAAAGAAACCGATATGTCTGCTGACCATTAATGAATGTTACTTTCACGGTAAAAAATTATAAATTGCTAAACATCTATGTAAAATGCATTATTTCCCGAGAAAATGTATAATTCCGGATTCAAGCGAAGACTAATTTCACTCAGAGTTTATTCAATGTTACACGCGGAACATTTTAAGTCTGCTGAAGAAGTTGAAATAATTATGCTCTGGTTATGAGCCTCTAGAGTTATTACTGCTGAATCGTACGTACCTTGTTTGCATAGGATTGCCTTTTTGCGGAAAACTAATATGCTTTATCGATGCAAAATCAATGATACACCTCGCAACAAGTCACAATCGCCTCTCGTCAGGGCGACTCCACTTAAATTAAAGAGGTATGCCAGTGAACATGGCCGATTGTGTTCTCCTGGTATTACTTATCGCATTGGCTGTAGAAAGATGTAATCGATGTAACATGTTGCAACTGCTGATCCCATGGTTACGGTGATAAGCATTCTGATTGCCGATAAATTTGTGAGCAACAACTTAGACCATACCTGCTTACTCGGACGGAAGTGTTTTACCGAGAGTAGTTGATGCTGACGCAATGCGATTTCCTTAAGGGTGTGGTACCTTTAGACACGATGAAGATGTAAATCACCAGTAAATATCAACGATGAATATTGCAATATTGGCCGCTCTTTGTTTCTGCATAATGGCATATACTAATTGTCCTATTGCATTATTAATTCCTGATGATTGGATCGAACGCAAGTAAAACTGAAACCCTTCTCGGATGTCCATATCATCGTAGGAAGTTTACGCTGACAGTATCTGAACATGCCTGCTGCCTTGGCATCCAAAATTACATCTGATTACATTTGATAGCCTGTGGTTCTGCTGTAGGCACCATATTGATGAGTTGCTACAAATCAATCAGCATAATCGAGATAACCGTTTTACTATAACAAATGCTATACAAAGTCTTCGATTCGTCAGAGCGAACATGCTGTGTTCGAAATACCTCGGCTTCGGCTGGAAGACCAATAAGCCTGGTGCAGCGAATATATATGTCAGCGTAGCAATTAAAATCACTCACGCCACCTGCTTCAAATGTTATCTGTATGATACAATTTTGCAGCTCTACAACAAATATGCCAAACTCAAAGCTAGAAAGAAATATCAATCTGAACTTTAGTTGTCCGTCAGATTCCGTGGATGATATGATATGTCGGTGGGGAAAAACGGGGTAATATGCTTAGAGACATAGTGTTTGCTGTGTAGCATGACGTGTTGTTCTCGTACTGCAAACATTGAGCCTAGCCAACTTCGTTAAACGATATATGGCGGACCATAATGCACTCTGAATGGATTCTACAAAGCAGCGACAATAGCCCAGTTGTACTGTTGGTGGTCCTATTTCAACAAGGTGTGTCTGATGCTAGGCGTGATGGACAACCCCTATGCAATAGCGTTCTATTTCTAAACATCAAAGACCCTAGTGTGTGTAATCATAGTGCGTAAACTTGAACATAACTAGAGTATTGCGAGCATTGAAAGCAAATTGCTGTTTCTTTTACGAGTCCTGAATCAATGTACATTAAATTACAATATATGCGTTCAGCTTGTCGATAATGGTTGTTGCCACGTATAGTGTATATTTTCATTTGATTCTACCCAAAGAGCATTACGTGTTGCAAATTAGAACTTAACTGAATGCTTAGCAATGGTTAGATTTAGATAATTATCTGCCTTGGATACTACAATTTCCATCATATCATTACGTTACGTTTTCTGTCAAATATACGCATGTCGATTACTGTGTATGACTGTCTCGCTTTTGGTCGCAGCAATAAATCGCCGACTACGGTTTAGTTTATGAATGATTTGCATAATAAAGCGTTCCCGCCATTTTGTGCTTGCATGAACATTTTGATTACTAATGATACAGTTTGTTCATGTTATTTGCCATGCATAAGTTAACTGTCTATACCAAAACACTGAGGGCGCATGCATAATGTATCTACAATGAACGAATTCGCCAGGGATATCAATAGATGTATTCAGGTCGTCAGCGCCATTGATATGACGAAATAAGGTATAGTTTGATGGTCAGGTTGTGATTTCAACTGGCATAGCTGTACCCTACGCTTTGTTTATTATTTGTCCATTCGAAATTTTGTTTAAAGCAAACGATACCTTAATAGTGTGGCTCAGCTGCCCATAGTGCCTGAATATGTATTTTTTCATGCAATGTATGTGTTCATCTGTTGGGAAACACAAGCATCGCGTCAACGATACAGTTTTGCTATTGAACTTTAATCTTTCGGTACAAGAATAGCAAACATAGCAAACCTGCAACAGGTTCTACTTTGAAAGGATCATATGATATTGCGACATCATGCGTGCTCCGTTTAGTAATATACACAAACTGATTTGCCGATGTTAAGTAATGAAAATTGCTATAATACATCGGAACGGCTGCAAATGACATAAGTTTGAAAGATGTTACCTAAGTATATCTCCTGTCACGTGCTTGTAATACGATGTCCAATGCACAGTACAATGCACCATTGATTGTGTTAAAATCCTAACGCGGTGATTATACAGGTGCTGTTGGTCGTGGTCCTGGAAAATGTACGAAACAAGACAAAGTAGTGTTAAATTATGCGCTAGTCCACCTTTGGAGGGTTGTGGCCGGAGTTTACTTCTCAATTTGAAACTGCTGTGTAATCATAGCCAACAATTGGAACTGATGTGAGGGCAAGTCTGTCAGACAGAGCGGCATGTACGCGCTGCGCATATTAATTACAACCATCAACACGTTTGTAACCCTTTGGCAGATGCACATTCAAGTTAAAAGCAGAGGACCTCGAATAACTAATATGATTAAAAAGCAGCGATAGCTGTTTTTAATACGTCATGCAAATTCATAGGCATAGTATTGGTACTTATTTGATTTTTGTTAAACTATGATTTCTGGACATTATTTGACTTCGATTCTCGTATCCGTGATGTGTTGACATATTTAGTAATGCTCAAAACTGAAGACAGTTGGCTGGTCGTCTTATGTCTAAACATTGTAATGCTCGCCATTTCAACTTAAAAGGGTCATCATGAAAATAAGTGTAGCTTTAAGTGATGTGACTTGACTAGATGCAACTTACCAAGCTCACATTTGTTTGCACCCTAGTTGCATAAGTAAATCATGTGTCGATATCAATCAAGAGCTGCTATTAAACCTATTAAGTTGAGTTCATCCGATATGGACAGGATACTTACAATAATGCAATAAATAATCCGCTACTTGTGCATACATTGCACCTCATTGCATTGCCATTGATGTCGCTTAGCTTCATGCGACCGGCGACATGGTGATCTTACACTAATGCCACAGATATGGGTTACAGGCATATTTCATCAATTTGACTTACCTCTGATGTGCATCGGACACTGTCTATCACAGGGTGAAATTTTGGAATGAATCGTGAAATGTGTGGTTCTGCAAGGTGGAAGTTTTTATCATAGCCTATCATTACATGTTTTAAATATTATGCTGTGGGTTCCGGGTGTGATTCAAATATTCAATGTGTCCGTTTATATCCCCTTTAATGTTCATTGCTGTTAAGGGAATATACGAATAGGAAGCAAATTAAACGAGTTGCATGGAATAATTTAGACTATCGTTGCGCGTCGGATCGGTGTTCAAGCAGCCAGTGATCTCAGTGATTCGTGACTATGATACAATATTCTTATCAGTCATACTCCTAGGTGCTTTGGCCTTGTCACGGTTTTTGCACATTTAGCACACCTGCCATATAATAAATAGTCGATTGAGAATAAATCCTTTGGCAAAAAGATTAGAATAAAGGGATGAGCAATTATAGGGTTTTGCATTACTATCATGGGCAGCTACGTCATTTTGCTATTATCGATTAATGCATGGTACTTAGAATATCAACAAGCTGTATTTTTAAAAATTAGATAATGAACGCGTTAAGTTAGAACAATCTTGGCGCGATGCCTAACCATTCCGACGGTGTTCAATGCCATCGTCCCAGCCTAGATACTCTGATACGGCATATTCAACAGCAATTGAAGCTGAGACACCCAACAACCCGCCACGGGTCACATGAGCTGGCCTACTGTCTCCGCCTCTTGTCTGCCTTACACATGGGTGTCAATTGTCGCATAATCACATAATTGGTCGATCCATGAGTACATGCATGCAGATCAATAAACACCCACAAATATAGAGCAAACTGATGTTTTAGGCATATATCGAAATATGTTCCAAAATTATGATATTCTGATCGATAAGGTTTAAGAATCAGTATGCGCACAGATAGAAAATACCCGTCTTTAATGAGTTATACATGACCTAGCCCGGATGGCCCTTACACCAAATGAGCGTATGCGTCCTGGTATATACAGTGAATGCAAAAAGCCAACAGTTTTAATGCGGCGCAAGTACACACAATATTTTGTTATTCCGTGTACGACAAAACAACGGCAAGAGCGTACACTGTCATACACATTTGCTGCATTCGACAAAATTATCCGCAGCACACAAATATTACAGCACGTCGTATGCGGCTTCACTCAGATGAAATATTTTGACGTAAGCGATTTCCGATAACTTTTAAAAACCGCTTTAAACATATAGTGGCGCAGACAAAGTGAAGCAAGCTTAACTAAGGTATATGGCAGTGACTGCCGTAAATTAGGTTCCAGTGATCGTATATTAGGTTGTGGTGCCCAACTTATATAGCCTAACACTGGCTATCAAAACATAGAAACAACACAGTAACATCATCCTTGCACAAATTCAATTGCCCGTGGTCGCTCAATTTGGACATCATTGACTACACATAACAGATACATATTGACCACTAGAGGGGCTAGAATTGAACCGTTATAATTTTGTTAATTTCTCTTGGGTTAGCTCATATGTGCCTAACTACATAAATTACAGCACTGCAAGTATTTGCCGAAGCAAGCCACGCTAATATATTATAATTTGATTTGAACAGAAATGAAGTAAAATCCTAAGTAAAGGATTCCGCGTTAGTCGACATCAAGTAATCCATATAAGAGCGGCACGTGGCTAGGTAAGGTATTTTGTGAAACACAGCGATTAAGCTGTGTGTGGAACTATTTTCCAAGTAGTATATTCTACAGTCAGATATTTGTGAGATGAAAGGTTGCATCTTACCAAATGGTAAAACGATATTTCATGTGAGCTGTTTTATAACCATTGCAGGTGTTTTGACGGAAATGATAAGCGCATTAAAGAGCTTTCAGACTGTGATGTTCCCTCTTCATTTACGCATCCGCCCTTACAAAACGCCAACTGTTTTTTTGCATCTACTATTAATCTTCGTATGGTTGATCTAATGCATGTACAGCAAGAAAGACGCTTTTTCATTGTCTGGTGCTCTCTATTCATAAAAATCCGATATGATGCAGCTCCTCTAGGTCGCGCAATTTCCCCGCACAATAACTCGCACATGAAAGATAAGCTGCGATATTAGATATGTGTTTTTCTTCAATTCATCAACTTTATTCATCACAAAGCCTTTGATACGGAAACATACACTTTTTCAAAGACAAATATATCATTCTCAACCTGGTAATGTGCAAACCGTCTCTTAACACGAAATAAAAATTAATTTACACAGGCGAACAGCAGTAAGCTTAACAAAAAGATGCATTATAGTAAGCTTGCACCAGCTTTCATCTTACAAGTTTAATTTCTACCACCTGGTAAAATCCCAGGACAATAGTTTCCATGCGTGTTTGAATATACATCGTCATACCATTTTGAAAGGTGGTAAACAATGATTGCTGTGCGATTGGTGATCAGGACAATAGCCATTCGGTCAATACGTGGAGGGGCACAATATATCTTGAAACATATGTAAAGTTGCTTCAAATATAGCCTAGTTTAAACAACTTATGTAACTGATTTTCAACCTTAAAATAGAAGCTAGTAAAGCAACTTCGCTTTGTTCTACCCTTGCCAGTTGTGTATGTATGTGTGTATGTATGTATGTTTGTATGTATGTATGTATGTATGTATGTATGTATGTATGTATGTATGTATGTATGTATGTATGTATGTGTATGTATGTATGTATGTATGTATGTATGTATGTATGTATGTATGTATGTATGTATGTATGTATGTATGTATGTATGTCTGTATGTATGTCTGTCCTGTATGTATGTATGTATGTATGTATGTCTGTATTTATGTATGTATGTCTGTATGTATGTATGTCTGTCTGTATGTATGTCTGTATGTCTGTATGTATGTATGTATGTATGTATGTATGTATGTATGTATGTATGTATGTATGTATGTATGTATGTATGTATGTAAGTATAAATGTATGCATTTATGTATGTATGTATGAATTACTGGAAGACGCTTTTGCCTGTCGACGGGTCTTGCCCATATCTGCACTACCCTATAAACAACAGTATTATAGGTAATCGAAAGTACGTGTTTGAGCATATGGCTATCGGAATAAATTGGCAATATACCTACGGGCCTTTGTTATTATCAATTTATGCGTGAAAAGTTTAAATATGAAACAACCCCTTTTAAAATTTAGATTTGATATTCGACCAGGGTAAACTTGATGGAAATGATTTTAATCTGTACTAAATTGCTTAAGTTTTGCTATGTATGCAATTATCCTTATCTCGTCGTTTATCCAAGACTTCCAGGATTCAAATACACTCGAGTTTGTTATGTACATATCAGAACAGATTTGCAAATATCTCTTGAGATGTACGTCTGTCTATGCATAAGAAATAAGGTGTTAATAAACTGTCTCAGACGGTCGTTATGCACAATGAGCTAATGCGTCTTAGTATGCACAACGAGATTGTAAACCGCACTGCCCTGATAAACCGCCCTCCCTATTCGCACCTGATAATCGATATTGCGTTATGCGATTAAGGTATCTGTCAAGCATATGATACAAACAAGGCCTACCCAATGAGCACATTTCAATGATAGTGGATGATTGTTTGCCACTCATTATTAGCCTTTGATCTCTCGCAAACATTAACAGAAATTTGCAGAAGTTACCTCCCTGGTAGTCAAACGCTTAAAGCCCCCGTAACGTTTCAATGAATCGTTTTGATAATATCATTGAATAATGAATTATTGCCCTGTGCATGTTATTAGTTCGTATCAAACTGTAAAAAAACATATTATTTTGCTTTAGCAAAAAGAGTAGGCACAGCATTTGTGTTGAAGACCAGATTACAACGTGGTATCCAATCAAGCTCTTCTCTAACTTTCGGTGCCTGCTCAAAACATCCCTCGGTAAAATAAACCGAGTACACAGACGAGTACTTGTCAGGGTCCGGCCATCTGTCTCGCGATCGTAGTACCTGGCTGATCTTTTTTGTGTCTTCTTTAAATCGTCCTAATCAGGAAACTTTAACAAGCTCACGCCTTCAAGACTGACCATCGTGTTCGATCGGTCATGTGATGGCTGAAAACAATCGAACAATGATAACATCATGGAACCCCCTCTGAGAATAGTGGATCCCTATGCTGACGTCACACACATGGGTTTGACCTAGATCGTGGCTGCCGAAAAACCGTAGTGCGCGCTAATTTGAACCGACATTTATAAAAATTTGGCTGTAACTGATCAGATGCGAAGGTTATTGGACCGGGTTCAGTTTATTGATCACTCTATGAATTGAACCTAACAAATTTGAATTCAACAAAGTACCAATAACTGTGCAATAGGCACTTTAAAGAGCTATTTTTCGTTTGCGCTCAGTGGCTTGTAGCCTTAGCACAGGACGATAAAGTCGTTGGTTTAATTTGATAAAACGTGTTAATCGTTGGGATATTAAACAGCTTGCTTTGCAAATACAGATTTACTGTGCGTCTAGCGAAAACAAGGAGTAGTAAATGACCTGGCCCGGATGGCCGTTACAACGACTCTCTAATGGCTAAGGCATCCTGGTATGTATAGCTGGCTATCCATGTTGAATACACCAGGTTGAAAAGAAGCTATTCAAGCGGGCTATTAATTTATGTTAACCCTTAAATGATCGTTACATTGTTCACAATTGGACCAATCTGGGACAAGAGCGTGCTCGCGCATTCCGCTCAGCTTCTTTATTGACTTTGACAAAGCCAAACTAGCAGCATTCGACAAAGTTTAGAACGAAGTAAAAGCTTACTATAAGCGGACACCGTTTTTTCTAATAGGCTGAAAGCGCCTACCTTCTGGCTTATTGCATTGCTCTACTGCCAAATGTGGAGATCTGTGAATCATGATAAGACCTGCGTATTTCTCTATCATTGATGCACTCCAAATGTTTTGTTGACATGGTCAATCACCCCACTCAGCTGTTAGCATCGGGTTTTAATACTAACAGTGTAGTGATCTCGCTGCTCGGATTATTTGCGACATATGACGCTTCCATTTGAATATATATACACACCTGTTTTCCCATATCACACAAACGTCACTTCATTTGCTCGTGTTAAAAAGTACAGGTAAGCCCTAAGGGGCGTAATGAGTAAGTGTAGTTGGTGATGACTTAATCATGCAAGGTCTACATAATAAGCTCGCTGACCATTCAAACCACCTACCCCCGGAAACATATGATATTTAAACGGGTCGCCTACTTTTGAATGATTTTGTA
>CM067354.1:35221648-35224148 GCA_034190875.2 Urechis unicinctus | reverse complement strand
GTCCGTAAGGGATTGATACCGTTTTCATTTGGTGCTAAACAAATAATTCGTCACAGTGGCCCACTTTTGTTAGGATATTGTTCTTGCTCATCTCACTTTAGAAGCTCATCCCCTTATTATCAGCAGTACATCTTAGCCCTGATCAACCTCTATCCATATGGTGGTGGTGTGGCCCTAATAGCACTGCACCTGTTAATTTGATTAATAAAATGACCTGCATTGAATCATTTTCAAAGGGACACTTCATTGATAGAGGATGCTTGCTGTCTTCAAATGATAACCCTTACATTTCTCGAGCACTTCAACAGACAATTGCAGAAGTTACCTCCCGAGAAAGTCGAAAGCTTTTGCCTGACGAAAAACAAAACGAATGACTATCAATGAATTCTATTGATTATATTATGAATATCTTATGGAGATGTTTTTGATAGATAAAGGAATGCATCATTGTCCTGTGCAAGTAATTATATCGTATCAAACTGATATAACAATATATCACACACCGAATGCCACGGTCGCTTCGTATAGGCGCAATTCATCACAGCTATGGCATTGGTGGGTGTGTAGCGGGGCGGGCGTGTGGTCGCGACTGGTTGAACCATTGACTTCAATCCACCAAATGCGATGTTTTCTCCCAAGTTTACCCGGGGCACAGTCCAAATACCGCACGTAGAAAACAATTGGTGACCAAGAATGACATTCACATGATTTCTTTAAATGACCCTTAAAATGCGGCAATCGAATAGTAAATTATTTACGGTATCGTACGACATTGCGACCACTATAGATTACGTACCTATAATTGTCATACGTGCTTGTTGTGTTGTCACGTTCCTAATAATGTAGTTAAAATACAGCTAGTGTATGAAGAAACGGTCAAGAAGATGAGAGTCGGAACTTACGACATCTTTACATCTAGAGGTAACTCCAAACAAGACACAAAACTGTGAAAGTAGAGGTAGCGAATCATAATGTTACAGTGCTCACTACAAATCATTATTGCGGGCCTTTGTTTACGATGTTAAGTGAAGTGTCAGTGATTTGTAAACATCGCTATGGTAGCGCGATGTGATTATTACTCACAAAGCATAATATGTTCACGCATTACTTTTCAAATACGTCCCAGAACAGAAGACCAACTCCATGATACTCCCTGGTGCAGGGGAAAGGGTCATCCACTCAATTAGGAGGTTGTCGTTCTCCATCTTCCATCCATGGTGAGAAGGTGATAGGATGTCTGAAATGGCCTGTAGACTTTCACAATGCAAAGCGAATAACTATTATTAATAATATAAATGTACGACAGATTATTTAGAAATCATCTCACAACTGCCTTTGGGTATTTGCTTCGCTTCAGGGTCACAATGTCACTTCATTTCAGAAACTATAAATGACTCATGCCTGCTTATCAAAAGAAAAGTAAACCAAAAATTTTGTACAGTATTTTGTCCTTCAGTAGTTCCTATTTTGTAGGATACCGGCTGTGTTTTAGTGACAAAGACGAGATATCCTTGAGATCGCAGACTTGGTGTGAGAAAATGGAGCTGTGGGAATGTTTTCTGCAGACGAGTTTTCAGATTTCCTGTCTTAAAGGTAGGAGCATCTATTTTATGACCGATTTTAATCTGATCAATGCACATTATCATTAATCTTGTGAGCCTGTCGATATCTTTCTGGTCAATGATGAGTGATTTCACTGTTTCGTCAAACACATGATATGCCCTTGCAAATATCTCTTGAGATGTACGTCTGTCTATGCATAAGAAATAAGGTGTTAATAAACTGTCTCAGACGGTCGTTATGCACAATGAGCTAATGCGTCTTAGTATGCACAACGAGATTGTAAACCGCACTGCCCTGATAAACCGCCCTCCCTATTCGCACCTGATAATCGATATTGCGTTATGCGATTAAGGTATCTGTCAAGCATATGATACAAACAAGGCCTACCCAATGAGCACATTTCAATGATAGTGGATGATTGTTTGCCACTCATTATTAGCCTTTGATCTCTCGCAAACATTAACAGAAATTTGCAGAAGTTACCTCCCTGGTAGTCAAACGCTTAAAGCCCCCGTAACGTTTCAATGAATCGTTTTGATAATATCATTGAATAATGAATTATTGCCCTGTGCATGTTTTATTAGTTCGTATCAAACTGTAAAAACATATTATTTTGCTTTAGCAAAAGAGTAGGCACAGCATTTGTGTTGAAGACCAGATTACAACGTGGTATCCAATCAAGCTCTTCTCTAACTTTCGTGCCTGCTCAAAACATCCCTCGGTAAAATAAACCGAGTACACAGACGAGTACTTGTCAGGGTCCGGCCATCTGTCTCGCGATCGTAGTACCTGGCTGATCTTTTTTGTGTCTTCTTTAAATCGTCCTAATCAGGAAACTTTAACAAGCTCACGCCTTCAAGACTGACCATCGTGTTCGATCGGTCATGTGATGGCTGAAAACAATCGAACAATGATAACATCATGGAACCCCCTCTGA
>CM067354.1:35199148-35211648 GCA_034190875.2 Urechis unicinctus | reverse complement strand
ACCCTTACATTTCTCGAGCACTTCAACAGACAATTGCAGAAGTTACCTCCCGAGAAAGTCGAAAGCTTTTGCCTGACGAAAAACAAAACGAATGACTATCAATGAATTCTATTGATTATATTATGAATATCTTATGGAGATGTTTTTGATAGATAAAGGAATGCATCATTGTCCTGTGCAAGTAATTATATCGTATCAAACTGATATAACAATATATCACACACCGAATGCCACGGTCGCTTCGTATAGGCGCAATTCATCACAGCTATGGCATTGGTGGGGTGTAGCGGGCGGGCGTGTGGTCGCGACTGGTTGAACCATTGACTTCAATCCACCAAATGCGATGTTTTCTCCCAAGTTTACCCGGGGCACAGTCCAAATACCGCACGTAGAAAACAATTGGTGACCAAGAATGACATTCACATGATTTCTTTAAATGACCCTTAAAATGCGGCAATCGAATAGTAAATTATTTACGGTATCGTACGACATTGCGACCACTATAGATTACGTACCTATAATTGTCATACGTGCTTGTTGTGTTGTCACGTTCCTAATAATGTAGTTAAAATACAGCTAGTGTATGAAGAAACGGTCAAGAAGAAGAGTCGGAACTTACGACATCTTTACATCTAGAGGTAACTCCAAACAAGACACAAAACTGTGAAAGTAGAGGTAGCGAATCATAATGTTACAGTGCTCACTACAAATCATTATTGCGGGCCTTTGTTTACGATGTTAAGTGAAGTGTCAGTGATTTGTAAACATCGCTATGGTAGCGCGATGTGATTATTACTCACAAAGCATAATATGTTCACGCATTACTTTTCAAATACGTCCCAGAACAGAAGACCAACTCCATGATACTCCCTGGTGCAGGGGAAAGGGTCATCCACTCAATTAGGAGGTTGTCGTTCTCCATCTTCCATCCATGGTGAGAAGGTGATAGGATGTCTGAAATGGCCTGTAGACTTTCACAATGCAAAGCGAATAACTATTATTAATAATATAAATGTACGACAGATTATTTAGAAATCATCTCACAACTGCCTTTGGGTATTTGCTTCGCTTCAGGGTCACAATGTCACTTCATTTCAGAAACTATAAATGACTCATGCCTGCTTATCAAAAGAAAAGTAAACCAAAAAATTTTGTACAGTATTTTGTCCTTCAGTAGTTCCTATTTTGTAGGATACCGGCTGTGTTTTAGTGACAAAGACGAGATATCCTTGAGATCGCAGACTTGGTGTGAGAAAATGGAGCTGTGGGAATGTTTTCTGCAGACGAGTTTTCAGATTTCCTGTCTTAAAGGTAGGAGCATCTATTTTATGACCGATTTTAATCTGATCAATGCACATTATCATTAATCTTGTGAGCCTGTCGATATCTTTCTGGTCAATGATGAGTGATTTCACTGTTTCGTCAAACACATGATATGCCCTTGAGTATCGGTGATCCCAACCGGCTTTTGTTGGTTCAAATATCTCGTGTACTCTTTGTAGCATCTTGGGTGGTAATTACCTTCGATGGCCACAATCCTTGTCCTCAATCTGAAGTAGATTGACTGTGTTGTTGTTGTTGTTGCCCCTCCCTGTTTGCTTTAAGTTGTTCGCACCGATGGTTGAACATGAAGCGAGTCTTTCTTTTTGTCCTCTTGCGAGTGTAAGGCTCTACTGCATACTGATCGTTTTGGCCAATCACACATATTTCTGGCGAAACGTGCACAGATCTGGCTTTCCCTTTCATCACCATACTTAAACGTAGTGTACGTATGACCTTAGCTTGCTGGCTGCCCACGCTGATACTACCGCTTGCCGAAGATGTAAACACTACAAGTGAAAATAGACAAATTCACCACACTGAAAAAGTTTGATTTAAATCAAAATATAGGTTGCAAAAGACTTAGTCATGTCTTGCATGACCCCTCTAAAATTTTCAAAAAGAGATAGTTGTAAGGTCCAAGTTACACGGACTAGGACTAACGCAGTTATGAACGCAAAACGTGATGCTTATCTGTAAAACATGCATAGCTAGTGCGATGAAAGCCGGCATCCGTTGGAATGGACATCGAAGTTGCACAGTCGTCACCGTGTCTTGCTATTTCTGCAGAGTGTGCGCGCACAAAAGCCTGTGCAATTTCAGCCTGACTACTCTCTTAAAACAATGTTGCCACTGCAGTACAAATTCGATGAACCGAGGCCATGTCTTAGACACTGCAGTGAATTTGTTTGCAGGGAAAATGCACATTTAGCAACGATTTTGACAAAATTCATCGTCGCTCGATAAAACTTCATCCGTTGACGAGTCCGTCATGTTCAGCTACGCGATCATCGATAGTAGAGCGCTTCCATTGGTCAAGAAAGATATCACTGCTTTACGGCATCTCTGATTGGCTTGGCGTTTGTTTGGACAGGCTTTTTGTATCTCGAAGAATATCTTCGCAATGTTGAGGCTTACAATATTGTGGAATAATGCGTACATATCAAACGTGTAAAACGTCGAGAAATTAAATTGTATTTTTCTCAATATTTTCATAAAGGTTAGACTCCCACCCCTTTACTGGGTCATCAACGACCACGATAACTATACAAGGCCCATAGTCCAGCAAGGTAGTCCTGCGAGTACAACATTTATTAAGATTGTTTCTCTGCCCAGTAACGGCATGTGTACCTGATAACATAAGTATCGGATTAACGTTCATTACATCAATATATTAATAGATCAATACATATAAACATACATGCATGCATACATACATACATACATACATACATACATACATACATACACACACACATACATACATACATACATACATACATACATACATACATACATACATACATACATACATACATACATACATACATACATACATACATACATACATACATACATACATACATACATACATACATACATACATACATACATACATACATACATACATACATACATACATACATACATACATACATACATACATACATACATGCATACATATATACATGCATACATGCATACATATATACATACATACATACATACATGCTGAATACATACAAAAATACATATATACATACATGCTGAATACATACAAAAATACATATATACATACATAAATACATACATACATACATATATATACATACATACATACATGCTGAATACATACATAAATACATCTTGAACACATACATACATAAATACATACATACATACATACATGTATAAATCAAAGAACAAAAACATTACAGCTTTCTGCTATTTCAAAAAACACATTGTTCAGCATCACAATGAGGCTAAAGAATATGTTGACTTATTTCATGACAGTTATCGGGGAAACCAAACAAGTTAATCCGTCGAAAAGATTATAGACTATGCGTCGGCTTGATTAACTGGATAGGTTGCAGGTAGAAAATCATGTTCTTAAAAACAGGTCCTATGTGCTTCGGTAACTAAATAACATGGTAAATTACTTACTATGATCAACTACAGAAGATAATTGTCTCGGGTGTTGTAGAGACGCACGGACGCCTTTGCGCCGATTAATATTCGTGGATACCTTGACAGTTACACTCTCTGGGCCTTTAATCATAGCGTATATATATATATATATATATATATATATATATATAGAGATATAGATATATATATATATATATATATATATATATATATATATATATATATATATATATATATATATATATATATATATATATATATATATATATATATATATATATATATATATATATATGTAGGGACGATTACATACCTTGTAGACTCCAACCAATTGTGGAAAATATTTTAATGCACATTTTTGCTGTCATTTATTAGTAATCATTAATTTGGCATATTTGGATTGATGTTATAAAAATATTTTTTTTCGCTATTGATTACCTATATATACTTTTGGTCCCCGAGAAGTCTTCCACCAATGGTCAAGAAACTAAACTTATACGTAAAAATCAAACCTTCAGTGCCCATATATGTTTGCGCATATTTGCAAAATGCCGATATTTTGAAATCATTTTCGTTCATCATGGATTAGATTAATAATATTTATTCCAGATGTTATCATATTGAACCATTAGTATCCTTTTGCAATATATTTTAATGATATAGATAGATGAATAATGAGGCCAAATCTATAAAACAATCAAAATTAAAAAAAACAAAAACAATTAAATCTTATAATACTTCAAATATACATGTTCAACACTCATTTTTAAACATTATTTCGACCATTTGTGTCAAAGTATATGAGGTTGTAGGGAAAATATTGAGGTTTTTTTGGTTATGTCAACCAAAGGTTAGTTGCAGAAATTTGGCTTTGCTGTAAGACCGGACTAATATATTTAAATGCAATAATGTGTCTGTGTAGATTAATGATGGACGTCAGCAGTCATGCAATACTACTACGTTGATGGAAAACTTTATTCAGTTGGAATAATTTGTAACAAATGTATTCTACATAAATCACCATTATAACGATTTGATGAAGCAATAGTTGCAGCGGAATGTATGTTATAGCAGGTATCAATAATCCGTCAAACAAGGTTTATTAACCGGAAAAACTCAATTGGGGGCGAATAAATGCAGAATTACGTTTTATCACCTAATATTACACACGTGCATGGTATCTTAATTTTATTAAAGTGCCAGGACCCAGGCTTATTACATCGACAGCAGTGTGCTGTAATTAGATTGAAGGTGTTTAATGAACCCTACCAGGGTTGTCATCAAGGTCTTGCAAAGTCGTCAAGGTTTTGCATAGCAATTTGACAGTGCAGCATGCTCGTAGATTTTTTGTAGAGCCAATACAAGAAGGTCTGTTAATTGATTATGAAACAACGATGGCTTTAGGTTTTACTACCGAGACTAAATGTATCTGGAGGCTAAAGTTTTCTGCACGTCGAATCTGAAAAAAATTTGCATCAAGTTCATCTCAATGTATGCATACTTGCGTGACATCTGGTTATAGGAACATGTCAGTCCTTACAAGTTTGATCTTGTGCTATGAAGTTTGTAGATTGATCCTGTGATAATGTGTCTATAATTTGCTGATAATAAAGTGACCTCGCCTAAGTTGCATATTTTAGACGGAGCCTAGCAATATCTTATAGGGATTGACAAATACTCGTCTATCACCCAACGCCTTTCCAGCCCATACTAAGCAAGACAATACGAATATTTAAGTTTGGTATACACATAATGTGACGATGCTCTATATTAAATGCTACGCAATAACATCAATGAATCGAATTTAATTTACAAAAATGTGATTTACATCCCCAGTGCATTTCTGGCAGAATCAGTACAAATATTCATTGTTTAACAGCATTGTGGAGATATTGTACGTTACACAAGGTACGGAACAATTGAGAATTAATCAAGTTTGAGGTACAATGATAATGTGCAAATAAAGTTAAGTAAAACAGTGATATCTGCTTGAGAGAAATTGGGAAGATTATCGAATTAACGCACCTTACAAAGTTCCTGTATATAATATACAATATTCAAAGCCTTCTCGTCAATTTTCCGTCGACTCGATGTTCTAGCAATCTGATAATAACAATTTGTTTGGTCGTAAATCATTGCCGTAACGTCCAATAACAGGGATCCATAAAAATACAACGGTGACTACAATTGTGGCATCAGTATACCAGATTTCTCCACATGCAGCATCCATATGTATTTCTTCAGGCAAATATGGCAACCGATTCCCCTTTCAGAGAGTCGTAATAATAGATTGTAGATATTGACACAAAATAAAATGGGTGTCAGAACAGCCCAGTCTTTGACCCCATTTGAACAATTAATATAGCGGCGAAACTTTGGTTCCACCTTAACAAGCGTGAGTGCTGCGTATACATGTTCAGTAGAAGATTAGCGGTCTTTACACATATGCCGTGTCGTTGTTATATACAAAACAATTCCATAAAATGAACCAGATCAAACTATTTTGCAGCGTCCAGTTCACTTGACATCACAAACTGTATTTTTACCAAAATAGCTACCTGTGATTACCTTAATACAAATGTCCGCTGTACTGTGCAGTGGGATCCAAACGGTAATTTCGATTGCATACGTCTCTTAGACAACCAGTGCATGAATCGTAGTTATGAACAATCGATTGTAAAACTGCAAATAAATGGCTCGCGATCGCCACACTACAAACCCCAAGTCAACGTTATCTTATTTGAGGTGGCCGTTATTTGATAAGTTAAACAGATGAAGCGCAAAATTAATGAAGCGCAAAATTGCCATTACAAACCACCAGATGCAATTACGGAGCTCTTGTCTGGCTTGCCCTTCATTACTCATCTTTTGTAAAGAATATTGCGGTTCCAACAATCAATCACATTGATATGCTTTGTTTATGCAGCAACGGATATTTTGTTTATTCAAACCAGGGGTATAATGGTATCATGGTTTTATATTTATGACTTTAAATGTGCTATCATATTTGACATAAGGGCGGAAATTGAGCAGCGCCACATTTGCACAGCAAGTTGTACTTAAAGTGTAATAAATGAATGAATGTTGTTATAGCGCCAAGCTTAAATTGTCATGCAGTTTTCGATGTACAACTGATCCGCGGCAACAAGCTATTGTTGCGAGCTGTGTTATTATCTATTGAGTCTGGTTATGGCACAAATCAATATATATGTATGTATATATACATTTATACAATATATAAGTATGTATATATATATATATATTTATCGATATATATTTATATATATATATGTATATATATATATATATATATATAGATATATAGATATATAGATATATATGTGTGTGTGTATATAAATATATATATATATCTATAGATATATATAAATATACATTTACATAATATATATACTCGTTTATATGAATATATATATATATGCATATAAATATATATATATTTGCATATGAATTAATTCATCCCGAATTGAAGTGCTGCTAGCCTTGTGTGAATATTCACACACACACACACATATATATATATATATATATATATATATATATATATATAGATATAGATATATTTATATAGAGGATATATATATAGAGAGATATATATAGATATATGCATATTTATATATATATATATATATATAAATATAAATATATATATAATATATATACATCTCCTCTATATATATATATATATATATCTCTATATATCTATATATATATATTTATATATATATATATATATATGTGTGTGTGTGTGTGTGTGTATGTGTGTGTGTGTGTGTGTGTGTGTGTGTGTGTGTGTGTGTGTGTGTGTGTGTGTGTGTGTGTGTGTGTGTGTGTGTGTGTGTGTGTGTGTGTGTGTGTGTGTGTGTGTGTGTGTGTGAATATTCACACAAGGCTAGCAGCACTTCAATTCGGGATGAATTGATTTACCAACAACTTGGTATTTGAATGAGAAAAATACAAAAAATGTCAATGAGAACCGCTGTTGTCGGCTGTATTTTGGTAGCTTCTGAAAACGCATAATTTGTGCCTCAACTGAGAGACGATGTTCTTTTCGGATAGTTTCACCTTTGCGTGACGATCGAGTCCATGGAGCATTTGTTCGATATTCTAGTTAAATATAAACTACATAAACGAGGTAATGTACATATATTCCCTTACAAATCGTAACTACCGTATTTGGTGGACATTTGCATGTTAATCCACCTTAAACAATCGTCATATCAAGCTAGTACTGTGGGAAAAGCGGCCATTAGGTATCGTTAGTTTCTCAGGCCAATCACATCTTTCTGTTATTTAATCTGTTATTAGAATCATCATAGAGACCATTGTATACGTCACTTGGATGACAACAATATTAAGCTGAGTTTTGTTCTGAACTTTTGCAATTTCTGACAAATTGTGTAGCCTTGATCTACATCTCCACCTTCTCAAAAAAGTAAGATACTTAATCAGCAGGTTGCAGTTGTTGCACTGAACTGATGTGCACAGCAGTGTGGCTTTTCTAGCTCCACGATCCGCTTGTTCCTATTTTTATCGCTTCAAACACCTTCTTTTAATCATATATAGCTACTCGACAGCAATCGCTTGTCACAAGAGTAGATGTTCGATTATAAGCATCTCCCCTTGCAGACAACACAGCTGTTTTTTTTACCGCCTATGATGATAGATGAATATCTTCGCTCTGTTTTAGCTAATAAATGATCAAGTAGCAGTATGTTAATATTAGGCCATGAAATAGAAAAAGTAATGTCTGGAGTATTATTGCTATCATATCATGTAACTCGAGTGCTAAGAGTTCAATAGATTATATGCATGCAGTCGAAACAAAGTAGTAATTACATTATCTATTGTTTAATAATTAGTATACAAGGTTTAACCCACCGCATTGTTTGATAGATTAGAATGGCTTATCAAGTATGATATATATATCCTATTACTCTGACAAATAACCTAGCATCTTGTTGCCAAATTAATAAAATCATGTATGTGCGACCAACATGAGGCACCTAACATGTCCCATGTTAAAAAGGTATTTCCTAATAATTGCTCTAGTCAAACTTGCTTTGTAGACCTCATTCTTGGCTCTATATACTGAGAAAAAAACATCGTGTCACCAGCATTGTCTAGATGGTTCTCAATTAATAAACGACAATAGCCGTTACCGACCTGGCATCGGTGGTCTTTGGCTGAGTACCTTTTCCATCAAGTTCGCTCTGTGGCTCGACTTGAGGTCGAGTGACGACGACCAGCTTGCGGTAGTGGCAGGCGCGTGGAGAATGCGTCTGAGGGTGTATACATCCAGATTACAAGAAAGGGAGCGGCGGCGGGGCCATTGAACGTTAATATGTATGTTGTAATGGATGCACAGCTTAACAGTAAGGATGGCAGGTGTGTCAACGTAGTCTTCTTAGGCAAATAAATATAGATTTCCAGGTGGTCCTGTCTCAGCCATTGTTTGAAGTTAGACCGGGTGTGGAAAAACCGTCCTCATGCTTGACCTACTTGCAGGCCCTTTCTTCGGTGCCTTTGTGCATAATATGATCCTGTGTCTCACCAAGTTTTACTGACATGGCCTTGGGTGTAGTCCGATTCAGAGGTGTACATGGTTGATCAAGTTGAGCGGCTCCATCACTACTTGAGGGTTTTCTACCAGAGGTTTCAGGGCGATTCTACACGATACATTATGGATCACTGCTCGGCCATAATAACTGACCAAGAATAAAACATGCTGTCCGAACTAGCCTTCAGCGACAAGAATGTCTGGGTCCTCACTCAAAAGCACGACTCGGTGCTGAAGAAGCTATTTGAACAGATCCGCTGGGTTGTGCTACTGCACAACAAGGACCTTGACTCGTTTGCAAACGCCTTGTATGAGAATCCTGACAAGGAAGAAACGCGTCAAGTTCTGCTAGATGCTCGCTGAGACCAGGCAAGGCTGGTGATTAAGACTGATCAGCGTATTGTGAATGCAGTTGTCAGCAGTTGAAACCATGTTATTCATCGCGACCCGGACAGAGCATTTAGCAGCTGCTTTATTTCTAGGACCTAGCGTTACCGGGTTAGGTATCATTGTACGGGTAGTATACCAGTTGTCTTCTTTGAAAGTATATACGCAATATAGATTCTGATAGCATCATTGAGCAACTCTTTGCCGAGTGTTCTCCGGATGCTGAGTCTCATCTATCCACCCTGGACACCGCAAACTTGCCCCCAGCTGACGAACCCAAAGGGTACATGTCTTCTTTGAAAACTAAGATAGATAAGGCTGCTGCTGTCATAGTGAGAGGAAGGGAGACAGCAGGCCCGTCAGTACCTGGGTACTGTAGAACGTCTGACAATTGACCTGGCTGAATTGATTTCAGATGAAAAGATCACTTAGTTGTATGTACAATACGAGGCTCTGCTAGGTGCTAGTATGACGTGCACTATAGGTCAGGTCAGATCTGTACTGAGGTGATGCTTTAATGTTTCTTCTGATTCTTGAACACAAACCAAAGCTATTTGCAGGCATGGAGACTAACCCATTTGCTGGCCACGCGCTTAGCAATGCTATGGCATGAACCTATTTCCATTTTCCGCGGCCTTAACAAGCACTATCGATTTGGACAAACAATTTAAGTGAGCAAAACCCGCCAGTAGTATAGAGACTGGGGGTACGAGCATAGCTTCCAAAATGGACTCACATACAGAAAATAAGCTAGTCTGTGGTGCGCTCGCACCCTCCCCCCTCTATACCATATCAGCCAGCCCTTCCAACCCCCCATGGTCCAGGGCCGCTAAAGAGGGCGACAGCAATGTCAACAATCTACACCAGGACCCTGCGGAATAAGCTCTTCTAAACGACTCATGCGCTCCAAAAGGTCCTCATACTTTGATTCCGAATCCCTCACCTCAATCTCTAGGTTCACCTTCTTCTCCCATATATGTTCCACATCTGGACGCAGCTCGGCCACCACCATATGTTCATCGGTGCTCATTCTATACCTCAACCCTCATCTCTTCAACAGATCGACGCGTGCCCATAGGCCAGAGTGTCTACGCCACCTGGAGCTATCCACCGCTTTGAGTCAAAAGGGAAGAGAGACACCTTGTTAATGTGGAGCCCATATATTTTGTGGCAGTCACTTCTGAGCATGTTCATTCCGTGGCGAAACTGCTTTTGGGCGAACAGCGACTCCACGTACTTAGCGTGCCGTATATGCTTATTCACCACCACCTTCTTCACACCTTTTGCTTTTTGTGATCTCATCCTGGCTCGACATCAATATCGAGTACATCTTAGGGCGTAGACCAACATACTCCTTGATAGGCACGCCAGCGCACTCATCCTTCATCTTCCCGAGAACCTTCTTGTTCACACTGCTGTACAGGCTACGGGAGGGATGAAAGTTACTAATGTCAAAGAGATGGGCATCTTCCTTCATGTCAGCATACACGTCAGGCGTGCGTATCTCCATAAGCAGAGAATCCGTATCCATGTACATCAAGCCAAGGTTCTTGCCATATCTGGGCTTCATGGTATTGTAATAAAAGTCGTACATCAGTTGCTTGGAGAGGTCGAGTATACACATGCCTACATACACCGGGCGGTTCAGTACCAGGTGAGTCTTGTGCATGTGCAGAGCGGCCAGGTCATTATCAAACACCTGATGACGCGAGTAGGCGGGACTTGCAATAAGCCTACGCATTCTTACTTCTTCCGCAGAGCACACAATCGTGACATTGACCCTCCTGCGGAGGTTCTCCATGGTCTTTCCGAACACAGAGTTGTTCATCAGCTCAAACAGGTCCTTCTCAAAGCCGCTGGTGGCCACCTTACGCAGATCTGTATTCATCCGAATGTAAGGCTCCATCCAGGGGCTCTGGTTAAAGACAAGTGCACGATGGATCTTGGTTAGTCTCATTCCCAAAGACAGATACAGCTTGAGGGTCCTTTAGCGCACCACATACTTCCTCTTATTCCGCAGGTTTGGCACCAGCTTTTCAAACTCACCCAAGGTGCCACCCAACTCGCCCATGAGTTTGACAACCAGTCGTTCTCTACAAGAAGCCGCTCCGGAGCCAGCGGGCAGTCGTTGTGCTCGTCATAAAGTGCAGTAGGATACTCTAAGTCAACCTCAAGTATGTATCCAGTCTCAGCATCATCTAGGTGGTCCTGTATCTGTAGATCCTCCGGCCAAGCCACCCACTCAATGCCCTGGTCTAGGTCATCCACGAGCGGGTTATTGGCCTTAGCGTGGCGGCGCGATACCATGCTTATACCGCCGCGTAGACCTTTCTCAATGAACAGGTGCTTGTCATAGTCGGTGAGTAGCTCGAGTTCTACGCCTGTGCTCTTAAGCAAAGCATCCCACGACAAACCGGGGCTGGTATAGTAGTGGGCCGGATCCAACCCGTACTGCTTAAGACAGGTCTTGCGGAACACTTCAAACACATCTGCCAGGAGCAGTACATCTATCCGCAGGTACAGGTCATGGTAGTCACCCATGTTCTTACACCCGAACACGCTCCAGACCTTCTGTGCATGGGCATAGTCTTCAGCAGATATACCCTCCTCAGAGAGCTTGCTGTAGAACTCCTGGATTGGCGGCAGAATGGAATCAAACTTATCCCAACTGTCCATGAACTCATAGGGGAACACTCCCTTACGCAACAGCAACCGCCGCTTCATCTGGTCTGGCTCATATTCCGCCGTCATAGGAAAGGCATCTGGGTTGTTAGCAGACACCAGCTTATCAAGCGAGGCCAGGAGGAACTGCGCGCTGTCAATGAAGCGCAACTGTCCAAGCGATAGGGAAATATACTTCTCCATGTTGTTGGGGATACAGTTGATGTTCCCCTCCACTTTGCTTATACCCTGCATCAAGAGATGGGAATCATAGCCCCGCAGGTTATGGAACACCACCGGGATGGGTGTTGTCTTGGGACAAGCCTGTTATATGGCAGAGATCGCGGACAGAGTCACAGCCCAGTTTTTTTTTCTTGCACACATGACAGTGGGTTGCAGCCTTATG
>CM067354.1:35162245-35199048 GCA_034190875.2 Urechis unicinctus | reverse complement strand
AGCGTAGTGCCTATGGAGCTGGAAGGGGTTTGCTTACTTTGGCCTGACAAATATTTGCACTCTTGAAATGAAGTAATACCCCTAGAAATCAGCTACTGGGTTGATGTAAATATATCGGATGAATATAATTCTGATCATTACGTTAACAAGATGGCTGATTCTGTTTCATTATTCATTGTAAAATAATGTTTTGCATTAAAACCATTGATATAACAATCATTGTCCAACACAACGCATAATGAAATAGACGACTGTCGATATGTCTTGATGCGTTTTCGCTCTATTTGATTAGTGTAGTACTATATGTGGTGTTGCTTCCAGCGATAAGCCCATTCAGTCAATATTTGATTCTCGTCGACACATTGCCTTGTTAGTGAGATCATGCCAGTCGGACATGTGTCTTTGCATCAAATTAGTTGCCTTGCATCAATCATGCTCTAAGGCATTTCCATATTAACAACATATCTGTATTGTGATTCGCGTAGATAAGGCCCCGGGATCTGTGCATGCAATACAGTGCACAAAACCAAGATGTTTTTACTATTGCTAAGATGGTTTTGTTATAGAGACAAAAATCGGTTAAACACAGTCAATGCACCTATCATACATGACGGATGCGTACTGACCACCCTAATAATACCATCTATATTAATGGTAAAAGTTAGTAAATAATGGCTCCTGCCGCTAAGAACGCGATTATTCCGTGCAAGAAACCAACACGTTTTCCCTATCGCGCAGCGATGTTTCATTACTAACAGCAATCAATAGAGCACAATAAAGTCATCTATCATATATAACGGGTATGCAGATATAAATCCCTGATATTGAGATCCTCATCATAATGATGCCCAGAATAGTGACCGACAGAAATGAATAGAAATAGCAGCTCTATTACTGGCGCCGTCTATCTTTATCTGGTTATTGTGTTTTGATTCACGTTCTTTATATTGATGTTTGTGATCGGCTAAATATGTATGTAGTTAACATGTTTTGCCTCACGCCGTCCGCGGCGTTTAATGTTAGCAACCTATAGATACAATTGTGCTTTTATTCGCCAAATGATAGCCTTAATAAATTTCTCTACCAATTGGTCGGGTTCATATAAATTGGAGATAAAGCTACATTATGGCGAGGTAAAGCTTGCTTGATTGATAGACACAGAAATGAAATGTTTATATATAATCATATATATATATTTATATATATATATATACATATATATCTAAGTATGTTTATATATGAATAGATATATATACAAATATTTAAATACATTTCAACGAAAGTATATATTCTTATATATATTTATTTGATACGTATATAAATATATATATATGGATATTTGTATGTCATTAAAAATTTATATGTGTTTATATATACGTATATATGTAGGTTTATGTACATATATATATGTATATCTGAATATATATATATATATATATATATATATATATATATATATATATATATATATATATATATATTCATTCATATATATCTATATATATGTTTATAGATATATATATATATATACATTACATATATAAAATATATATATATAATTACATATAAATGTCAGTGTGTATATTTATGCCTCTATGTAATCTCGGCCTGTGTGATTATGTGTTGTTTGATGAATGAGTAACTCAGTTTCGTATTCATTATATGTTCGGTATATTTATACACAGATTGTTTATGATTGCGGAATCGTCAAGGTAGTTACATTTGGCAGTCACACTAAATCGTCTCTTCCGCCATGAGTTATGTGCTGTATATCATGTTCATCAGTATTGATACACCGAACTGCACAGCCGATGCGATGTCAAGCAGTGCTGGAATCAACGGGCAGATACAGTGAGTCCACAAAAAAAGTAAAGCAGCAATAAGCAGTTTATTCGACTGATCCAATTTGCTTATTGATGCGTATCGATTGCAGAACATCGCAACATGCAAATTGTAGATGTCAAGATTTTTTTTATTTAATTGGGCATGTTGAGCAACAACACCGGAAGGGCCACTGTTGCATTTTGCTAGCGACTTGTACATTACGGCTGGTCGACTGGACGCACGTTTTGTTAAGCCACGTCCTAGAAGACTATTCGAATGTGTTGGTGATTCAGGTTACACCAATCTCCGCTGCCGCGTGTTGAAGACCTGTATCATTCAAAGCCAATGACAATAATTGTTTTTACCACTCATGCCACCATTTGCAACCATATGTGTTTAGCCTTTCGGTACTTACATCCATAAAGCCCTGGTAGTATAAAATACATTTATACCAACATATCTACATTATGTTTAAAATTAGTTCCATTGATCGGTTACCAGACCGCACTGATATGTACAAGGTTTCAAAATACGTCATATGGACAATTCTAATGATAATGTTCTCAATAACATGATGCACCATTGTGTATATTATTACGCCATTGAGCAAAAACATATTGCTCTCAGAAACACTGGTGTACGAAATAGTTTATAACCTTTGTCAGCAGAAAACATGGTCGGCCACTCTACTGCAGAGAAGCAAGTTAACATATATCAATGAATTATGTTTGGTTGAATTCAGTTAGTATTCTAGTCACACATGTACGCCACCGACTCTGTCAGATGCCCGTATTACTGATGACACAGTGTGTGTTATTGATGCCAAGTTGCTTTTAATATGTCACAAACTGCAATATATGTCGGCATGTGCAATGACCCGATAATTGTTATATAGCTGAACGGCAAAGACCAACACCATGAAGCCAAATAAAGTTGGTCTTATACAATCGTTCACTGAGGATAAAAGAAATGAATAACCATATGATCGTATTGGGTCTTTAAGATGGCGGTGGCTATAAGCAATTCCAATTTCAGTTCATGAGGTTGGAAAATGATTATAAAATAATGTGTCAGATATCAAAACAAACTTTTATTTGGCACTTATATGACTAGCATGTTAATAGGTGCTAGTTAATATCATTCAGGGTTGCTCACATATTATTTGCAACCTGACTAGCGGACGGGACACTTGTGACAGTTAAGTATATACGAGTAATTCAGTGGGGCCCCATTAATAAAAATGTCCGCGTGTCAATGCGTGTCCATTAAATAACTGTATTGTGAGGTGTACTGACGGGTGCTGAATCTGAGGGAGACACAATACCAGAAGTGTTACATTAGAATTGACCAAAAGCAGTAGCCTTGTCATATTACCTGTGTCACGGTATATGATGCGCTGTTATATCAAGTTGGGCATTGGCAAACGATCCAACGATAGCGGATTATAAACAAAAAAACGTGGACAATTAGGAAAGAATGTGGAGGCTTCCTGATATGTTTTTTGTCCATTTCAGGCCCGGCATGCCTTTAAACAAGGTATGCTGGACACAAAAGACGAAGACCAATTCTAACACTTTGAGTATGAACAAAATACACTGCGCAACGATCCAAATCATGAGATTAATAATGACAAATTTGGTATGCTGTTATCACTGTAAAAGGGTAACAATGATAACTTAAATAAATGATTCATCAATAACAGAAGGTCACATGGATTGGTGACATAAATGCTCGTCCATTTGTTTATGGGAACTCCATTATGCTGGTAATGCCTTGGCGGTAAAATAAGCCATACCTACATAGATGGATATATACATTACTCCATACATACTTATATACCTACGTACATACATAAATACATAAATGCAAATATTCATACAATAAAATCATATATACGTGCATACATACCTACATCCACGCATGCATACATACATACATATAAGCATACGTGCGTACATACATAAACACATAAATACATACATATTTAATAACATACATCCATGCATGTAGGAATACATACATGAATACATACATAAATACATACATAGAAACATAAATACATACATACATACATACATACATACATACATACATACATACATACATACATACATACATACATACATACATACATACATACATACATACATACATACATACATACATACATACATATACATACATACATACATACATACATACATACATACATACATACATACATACATACATACATACATACATACATACATACATACATACATACATACATACATACATACATACATACACATACATACATACATACATACATACATACATACATACATACATTCAAGCATACATAATACATTCATTTTCGCAATACTGTTTTTCATGCCATCAATCAATTCGTTTGACCGAGCCCAGACATCTCAATCACCATGATGTGAGCGTACCTGGACATAAACACCAAAACAGGAGGTGCTGTCCGGTCCGCTGTCGGAAAAATGTCCGTTGCCCATTTGCAAACAGTAGTTGCTTGGATAGGCGTCCCATTTATTCATGGTTTATAACGCCATTCCTTGGTTTCTAATAAAATGCTCGCTTAGATAAATGTCATTACCGAACTGTTGCTCGGGCCGTTAATCTTATTTCCCATTCATACATGATTTCACAATTTTACAGAAGGCTAGATGTGGCCTTGGTACCACCTGTAATTGATCCCGACTGACTTGCTTCATGAGAGCCAATACACTATTGCACATTAGTACACGAACTGTTAGTCGTATTTTTGTCAGGACTGTAGAAGGATTCAGCGTTACAAATGATGCCGTAACTTTCAACAAGAAGTGTTAATTACAAATTATGCAATATAGATTAATAATGTATCGGCATAAGAATCATTGCCTGCCAGTTTCTGTATCCAGTTATGCCCATGAACACTAACCGTAGCCTTTACCTACATTATGCCAGCCTTGCATTTTGCGAATCATCAACAACAATCTATGATTGAGTCCTGCATCAAATGAACATTTGTAAAGATGCCATGTAGGCCAGCACGTTAGTGTGGATGAAGGCTCGTGGGGGCGAGAAAAATAGAATC
This sequence comes from Urechis unicinctus, assembly GCA_034190875.2. Classification (NCBI taxonomy): domain Eukaryota; kingdom Metazoa; phylum Annelida; class Polychaeta; order Xenopneusta; family Urechidae; genus Urechis; species Urechis unicinctus. The sequence goes on along the minus strand of CM067354.1, from coordinate 35,194,139 downwards.
GGGGATTTAATTCATCAATTATCCGAAAGCACAATCACCCCCAATATATTTACCTTATTACTCGACTATATTTATCATTACTAAAAAGAACATGCTTTAGAAACATCCGATCATCCATCACACCTGACGGGCATATATATAAAAGTCAGGTATGAAGCTCCTCATCGCAGTTAAAGCCAGACATGGTGATTGATGGCAATAAATGGTCTACGCGCGTGTAGTGACATGGGTTACGAGCATGGTACACAGTACTGGTCCAGTGATATATTGGTATTTCCATTATATATGCTGCACGTGTATATTACATTAGCCATCGCTTATGATTCAACGAGTCGATGTTAATAGGCAGAGTATAGCTTGAATAACTTATGAAATAAGTTTGCAGACAGATGGTTTGTTACCCTATTAATTTTGGGTAATGTTGACTCTTGTCAGTGTAACTGATTTTTGAACTACAATGGGCTTGAAAGATAGCAACGGCGTAACAATGGTCAGAAAAATACCTTTGTAAAAGTCTGCTCGATTGACCCATACGTGCTTTATTGTACTAACATTACCTAATAATTATACTTACCATGATTGCGAATGACGAGCATTGATGACACAATGAATACCACATTTGAACTACAAAGTGTTTGTCCACTCTTTATAATTAATGCATAATCACTCAATGATAATATAGCGGAATTAAAATAAGTCTACCAGTCTTCGTTTGTGAACAGACGACACTGCTGTAATAAACACCTGATTCTTCTTTGCATTTCAACATGATTTATCAAGGTCAAAAAACATAATCATTGATAATGAACAATAATTTAGTATGTGCACGTTCAAAGTTTGGATGCAAGGCATCGAAGACCACAAAATATAACTATTTATATATATTATTCATCATTGGAAGATGAATTCGTATCTATTGAACCACTGACGAGAATATTTGCACGATATCCCTCTGTCACGTGATTGATTAAAAACCAAATGGGTTCACATAGTCATAAATGAATATAAACATTGTATCACAGGGTTATGTTATATTGTTATTATTGATAACGGAGTAATTAAATGTGCTCGTGGGTAACATGACGTATCTCGATGTGAAATCCTTTCATCTTTCTGTTTCCATTTTGTATCGAGTCAAATTATTTGCTTTCTGATGGTGAGACGGTCTTTGTAAAGATGAGGAAATGCCATTCATAGTCGCGTCACAATTCAGTCCAACCATTATGTCTTTCGTGACAAGTATTAACGACAAGTCATTTAGAAGCACAAATGGGCAGTAGGCACGAGTTATTGAACGCTGCCCGGCTAACAAAGGGCAGACAATGTGATGATACAAAGATCCCACCATGCATGGCGAAGGCTGACAAGGGCACTCAAAAACCGTCAGGGGAATACAAGCAGGTAATTCGGCTCGTTCAACGTGATTATCGATAGGTGTCCATAGAAGACCATAATGCAGAACCAATAGAATCAATTTATTAAATTGGGAATGTTCAACAACAACATCTGGAGACAAATTAATTGACTTCCGAGCCATGCGATAGTCAATTTCCCGGAAGGAGAAATCGCTTACCGTACTTTGCAGAAACGCAGCCTAGTATACGTGAATTGTAAACAATTGCAACTGCTGAGCCACGTATTGCGCGATATCAACGATAAATATTTGCTCATATCCAATCGTACTACGTTAGTTTGTCATTCTTAGCACACCAAACCATTGTTTACTGTCGAACTTCTAGCAGAGAAATCTATCAACGTCTGATTGTTGTTACTGTATTATCAACAGCTATCGCATTACCATGCACTCATTAAGTATAATGACTATGGGATAAACGCAACAGAACATTGTATCTGGAGTTTGTCCTTGTGTTACAAAGTGCATGGTGTTGATAACCTGCCCATTGCTTATATGAAAAGGATAGCTGTTTCGCTTGGCTACCCATTTGTTCGCAATTCTGTGGTTTATTATAAATGTCATTACCGAATTGTTGCCTGGGCCATTTATCTCATTACTCATTTATCGATGAGTTCACAATTCTACAAACGGCTAGAGCTGGCCTTTGTTTCACATAAAATTATCCCTTTCCAAATTGCTTCCTGACATTATTAAAAATACATGCGTCGTAATACTGATAGACGGATTAACTTGCCTTATTAATTGATGTGAATGAATTGACTCGTCATTTTTAATATTTGCACTCTTAATGCTTGACGTTGATGGCATATCGTTTCAAATTACAAAATGTATGTTGTGTTTCATATTTGAAATGGCCCACTTTTCGTGGTGGTCATTCTACGGTTAACCCTAGACGTGTCTTTCGAGTAATGCCACGGCTCGACACTTATACTGCATATGAAACACTCACGGCTTGCACTATATATCCATGGGTTACATTACCGACTACAACTTCACTTGCAACTGATAATGGGTGCCGATTAAAACGGCAACATCTTACCTTCATTCATAATCATACGCACGCATAAACATCAATTAATCAATCACTTTCAATGTAGTCGCTGTGAGGCACTACATCATTATTTTTGTGAACGCTCCAGTATCGTTCCTAATCACGAGGAGTAGTGGCGTGGACGCGTTATTACAGCGTAGTGCCTATGGAGCTGGAAGGGGTTTGCTTACTTTGGCCTGACAAATATTTGCACTCTTGAAATGAAGTAATACCCCTAGAAATCAGCTACTGGGTTGATGTGAATATATCGGATGAATATAATTCTGATCATTACGTTAACAAGATGGCTGATTCTGTTTCATTATTCATTGTAAAATAATGTTTTGCATTAAAACCATTGATATAACAATCATTGTCCAACACAACGCATAATGAAATAGACGACTGTCGATATGTCTTGATGCGTTTTCGCTATATTTGATTAGTGTAGTACTATATGTGGTGTTGCTTCCAGCGATAAGCCCATTCAGTCAATATTTGATTCTCGTCGACACATTGCCTTGTTAGTGAGATCATGCCGGTCGGACATGTGTCTTTGCATCAAATTAGTTGCCTTGTAGCAATCATGCTCTAAGGCATTTCCATATTAACAACATATCTGTATTGTGATTCGCGTAGATAAGGCCCCGGGATCTGTGCATGCAATACAGTGCACAACACCAAGATGTTTTTGCTATTGCTAAGATGGTTTTGTTATAGAGACAAAAATCGCTTAAACACAGTCAATGCACCTATCATACATGACGGATGCGTACTGACCACCCTAATAATACCATCTATATTAATGGTAAAAGTTAGTAAATAATGGCTCCTGCCGCTAAGAACGCGATTATTCCGTGCAAGAAACCAACACGTTTTCCCTATCGCTCAGCGATGTTTCATTACTAACAGCAATCAATAGAGCACAATAAAGTCATCTATCATATATAACGGGTATGCAGATATAAATCCCTGATATTGAGATCCTCATCATAATGATGCCCAGAATAGTGACCGATAGAAATGAATAGAAATAACAGCTATATTACTGGCGCTGTAGGCGCTTGAAGCAAATATTGTGAGAATCACTTAATGCCAACAGTCCATGAAAATTACATACAAGGACGGATATTAATACATGCATTTCAATGTGATAGAGGAACGACCGAACATAACTGGCTTTACCTATTCCTTAGTCTATACCAACGCTTATGTGTTTGGCAAAACAATTCGCTAAATTCATATGCACAGCGGAGGTGCATTACTAAACAAACAGCAATAACAATCCGTATCTAGTTATGGTGCTTGGATTCGCTCTCCTTTATATTTGTGATTTGTTAAATATGTTTGTAGATAACATGTATTTACCTCACGCCGTCCACGATGTTTAATGTTAGCAATGCATAGATACCACTGTTATTCGCCAAAAGATAGCATTAATAAATATGTCTCTCATATTTATGTTTATATATATACGTTTATAAATATATTGTTATGTATATATATATATATATATATATTTATATATATATATATATATATATATAAATATATATATATTTATATATATATATATATATATATATATATATATATATATATATATATATATATATATATATATATATATATATATTTATATGTCATTAAAAATGTATACACATACATGTGTTTATATATACGTATATATGTATGTACATATATATGTAGGTATATGTACATATAAATATGTTTGCCTGAATATTTATATGCATATATATGTCTGTGTGTTTATTTATGTCTATATATATTCTCTGTCTGTGTGATGATGTGTTCCTGGCATTAATTGCTAGAAATATTCATGGTTTGATGAATGAGTAACTTAGTTGTATATTTCATTATATTTTCGGTATATTTGTGGTACAGATTTATATGATTTCGGAATTGGCAAGGAGATCAGAAACATTTGGCAGTCACTCTAAATCGTCTCTTCAATCATGACTTATGTGCTGTATATTCTTTTGATCTGTATTGATACACCGAACTGCACAGCGGATGCGATGTAATGTTTTGCTGTACGTGGTATGTATGTGTATTCATAGTTTTGTCCGCGAACAAGCTAGAAAATGAGTGGATTCCCAGGAGTAAAGCGACGTATCCCAAGATTGCTGGTGCATGCTTAAAGGTAGAACACATTTGATATTGATGAAGGAGCTGCCTCTAAGATGGAATTACTTTGATTCCAGCAAGCGGAGATTAGCAGAACCAAGCGCCGTGTGACAACAGGAACTGAAGCATGCTGGCGGGCAGGTGGATGTACATTAGATTGCCCAAAAGTCAGAAACTATGTCACCATTATACCAATGACCGCTATTAAACTTCGATCATGATCCAAGTGCACCTTAACTATGCTTGTGGCTCACTTGTCGGTAAAGTATGCACAGCACTCTCATCTGACTTTTTTGATGTTGTCGGATATCGATTTGCTAATGGTCAGATAGTGTTTCGATGTATGTTGACATTCCATTTATAATCAAGTCCCAATGCAAGTCGTTATGTGCCCAGGGTGAAAGGCTAATGACAAGACACAAGCGGGCAGAAGCAGGATGCAATGAACCGTGATCGGCTAACAACGGTCAGATGATGTGAGTCCTCTAAGCACGGCGTAGGCTGACAAGGGCGCTGCAAAAACAGTTAATCAGAAATCCGCAGTTGATTCGGCTGATCCATTTGGTTGTTGTTGGGTATCGATTGCAGAAGATCACAACATGCAAATTGTAAATGTCAATTTTTTTTATTTAATCTGGCAATGTTGAGCAAAAACACCGGAAGGGCCACTGTTTCATCCTGCTGGTGACTTACATTACGGCTGGTCGTCCGGACGCCTGTTTGTTAAAGCCTCGTACTGGAAGACTCTAATGTGTAGGTGATTCAGATTGCACCAATCTCTATAGCCGCGTTGAAGACCTGTATCATTCAAAACCAATTAAAATCATGCCACCATTTGCAACCATAAATGTTTACCTCTTTAGTATTTATACCCTTTAAACCCTGGTAGTATAAAATACATTGATACCAACATATCTACATCATGCTTAAAATGAATTAGTTCCATTGATCGATTACCAGACCGCATTGATATTTACAAGGTTTCAAAATACGCCATATGGACAATTCTAATGATCATGTTCTCCATTAAATGATGCATCATTGTGTATTTTATTTCGCCATTGAGCAAATACATATCGCTCTCAGAAACACTGGGGTACGAAATAGTTTATAACCTTTGACTGCTGAAAACGACATGGTTGGCCACTCTATTGCAGAGAAGCGAGTACGCATATATCAATAAATTGTGTTAGGTTGAATTCAGATAGTGTTCTAGTCAGCACATGAACGCCACCGACTCTGTCAGATGCCCGTATTACTGATGATACCGTGTGTGTTATGGATGCCTAGTGTCACAAACTGCAATATATGTCGGCATATGCAATGACCCGATAACTATTATATAGCTGAACGTTAAAGACCATCTCAACACCATGACGCCCTGCAAAGTGGGTCGTATACAATCGTTCAATGAGGATTCAAGAAATGAGTTACCATATAATCCTATCGGGTCTTTAAGATGGCGGTGGCTATAAGCTATTCCAATTGCAGTTCATGAGGTTGGAAAATGATTATAAAACAATATGTCAGATATCAAAACAAGCTATTATTTGTCACTTATATGACTTGCATGGGTAGAGAGATCATTCAAGGTTGTTCGCACACTAATTGCAACCTGGCTAGCTGACGAGTATAGTTGTCACAATTAAGTATATACGAGTAATTCAGTGAGGCCCCATTACTAATTTCCGCGTGTCAATGCATGTCCCTAAAAACCTGTATTGTGAGGTGTACTGTCGGGTGCTGAATCTGGGGGAGACACAATACCAGCAGTATTGACCTAAAGCAGTAGTCTTGTCATATGATCGTGTCAGGGTATATGTGCGCTGTTGTATCATATTTGGCATTGGCAAACGATTCAAAGATAGCGGATAATAAACACAAAATGAATGATTCCAACGTTGTTAATTATGAAAATATGTGGAGGTTGTACGGATATGGTTTTTGTCTATTTTCCGCCCGGCATGCCTTTAATCAAGGTATGCAGGACACAAAAAAGGCGTAGACCAATTCTAACACTTTATGTATGAACAAAATACACCGCACAACGATCGAAATCATGAGATAAATAATGACAAAGTAGGTTTGCTGCTATTACTGTAAAAGGGTAACTATGATAACTCAAAAAAATGATTAATCAACAACAGAAAGTCACGTGGATTGGTGACATAAATGCCGTTCGATTTGTTTATTGGAACTCCATTATGCTGGAAATGCCTTTTCGGTAACATAAGCCATACCTACATAGATGAATATATACATTACTCCATACATACTTATATACTTACGTACATATATAAATACAAATATGCATACATACATAAATACATATATTCATACATTCATACATACATCAATGCATTCATGCATACATACATATATGCATACATATATTCATACATACATACATACATACTTACATACATGCATGCATACATACATAAATGCTTACATACATAAGTACATACATACATACATACATGAATACATACATAAACACATACATGCAAACAAAACAACATACATACATACATACATAGATGGATACATAGATAGATGCATACATGCTTATATGCATACATTCAAGCATACCTACACACATTTGTTTTCACAATACTGTTTTTGATGCCGTCAATAAATTTGTTTGACGGAGCCCAGAAATCTCAAGGACCATGATGTCAGCATACCTGGACATAAACACCAAAACAGGAGGTGTTGTCCGGTCCACTGTCGGAAGATCGTCCGTTGCCCATATGCAAACAGTAATTGCTTGGATAGGCGTCCCATTTATTCATGGTTTATAAAGCCATTCGGTGGTTTCTAATAAAATGGTCGCTTAGATAAATGTCATTACAGAACTGTTGCTCGGGCCGTTAATCTTATTTCTCATTCATAGATGATTTCACAATTTTACAGAAGGCCAGTTGTGGCCTTGGTCCCATCTGTAATTAATCTTGTACCGACTTGCTTCCTGACAGCCAATACAAAATCGCACGATTGTACACGACCTGTTAGTCGTATGTTTTTTCAGGATTGTAGAGGGATTCAGCAATATAGATTAATAATGTATCGGCATAAGAATCATTGCCTGCCAGTTTCTGTGCGTACCACGGACGATGAAAGATAAGGACATACCATGACGTGTTATTTTGATGTGTGTCATAATCTAAAATATGGCACACAACATTTTACAAAATACCGCTAAGACGCAATCAACGCGCCTATCATTCTTGACGGGTGCATGTTTAAAATCCTGATAAAAGGATCTTCATCAACTGTGTTTGGCAATAAATGATGGCTGCTGCCGCTAGAAACGCCATGGAGTTCGAATGTGAGCACACACTGACCTATTGCGAGAATCACGGGACGCATAAATACAATACGTACTATAACGGGTTATTCAGTAGCCCTTTTGTTGGAATAAATTTTTGCAACTCGGAACACCAAGCCACCTAATGTGTCAAATGAGTTGTGCTGAATGTCCATGTTAATATCTTACAATGGCAGATATTGGAACGGCACTTTTTGGGAATGAATGCCGTGCAATGTTTTCATTCCGCAGCATTCAAGGCATCAGATGGCAATAATTGTTGCCCATTTAGTCATCAGGCAAAATATATTTTCCCAGTCGTAATGCATATTCAACCTTACGACGTGATATTCTATCAATACATATTGGTGTCACATGCACTTCAACAGTTGTCGTCAGAAGAGGATGTCGTCCATATAAAGGTATAATGATATCTCTGGCATACCACGACCGCCATTTATTGCATCCAGCTCTTTCCATGAACACAAACCATAGCCTATACCGACACCTTAATATGCAAGCCCTGCATTTTGCGAATCATCAACAACATTCTATGATTTAGCCCCGCATCAAATGAGCATTTGTAAAGATGCCATGTTAGTGTGGACGAAGGCTCGTGGGGGCGAGAAAAATAGAATCGGGGATTTAATTCATCAACTATCCGAAAGCACAATCACCCCCAATATATTTACCTTATTACTCGACTATATTTATCATTACTAAAAAGAACATGCTTTAGAAACATCCGATCATCCATCACACCTGACGAGCATACATATAAAAGTCAGGTATGAAGCTCCTCATCGCAGGTAAAGCCAGACATGGTGATTGATGGCAATAAATGGTCTTCGCGCATGTAGTGACATGGGTTACGAGCATGGTACACAGTACTGGTCCAGTGATATGGTATTTTCATTATATTTTCTGCACGTGTATATAACATTTGTCATCAATTATGATTCAACTAGTCGATGTTAATAGGCAGAGTATACCTTGACTAACTTATGAAACAAGTTTGCTCATAAACTGTGGGTTGACTCTTTTCAGTGTAACTGATTTTTGAACTACAATGTGCATAAAAGAAAGCTACGGCGTAGCGATAGTCAAAAACATACCTTCGTAAAAGTATGCTAGATTGACCCATACGTGCTTTATTGTACTAACAGTATCTAATAATTATACTTACCATGATTGCGTATGACACGCATTGATTGCACAATGAATACCACATTGGCACTACAAAGCGCTTGTCAACTCTTTATAATTAATGCATAATCACTCATTTTAAATGTTGTTATAGCGGAATTAAAATAAGTCTACCAGGCTTCGTTTGTGAACAGTAGACACTATAATAACCACCTGCTTCATCATTGCATCTCAACAATATTTTTCAAGGTAAAAAAACACGTTCAAATGTTGGATGCATGGCATCGAAGGCCACAAAATATAGCTGTGTATTAGTTATTTATCATGGGAAGAAGAATTCGAATGCGTGTCTTTTGAACCACTGACGAGAATAGTTGCATTATATCTCTCTGTCACGTGTTTGATTAAAACACCAAATGGGACCACATATTTAAATCGTTAGAAACTTAGTCGTTGTACTTGACATGCCTCTAAAGAATGCGTGGTGCTTGATGCGCCATTTGTTATAAGTCATTGAATCAGAAGGCAATCACATAAATGCGAATCTGTTTGTGAATTAACGAGCAGAGCAATTGACTGTGCAGTGATAACACAGGCATTTGTTGCGTAGATAGCGCCCAACCTTAATTTATGGCACATTATCGATAATACAAACAAGACCAATGTGAGCATCCAAACAAAGAATGAGCAGCTGTGACCAGTGCCTTTCTTGAGCTCCCCAAGAACATATTTGTAATTGATTACTGCTCTGGAACTTAATAGCAATATTCTGTCGTTGTACAAAGAATAAATCTCGTTGCATGTGATATTTGAGCAAACAGCATTTTGGTAATAAATACTAATAGCAAAATTACCACTTATTGACAAAGCGCAATTATGATAGATGACAAATCCACCCTACATATGTGTTTAACGTAATAATTTATGTAATTTTTGCCGTTACCTCGAATATTGAAATAAAACACTTAATTGATTCAGGGTGTAGTCAGGAATGAATATAAACATTGTATCACAGGGTTATGTTATATTGTTATTATTGATAACAGAGTAATTAAATGTGCTCGTGGGTAACATGACGTATCTCGATGTGATATCCTTTCATCTTACTGTGCATGTTGTTTTGAGTCAAATTATTTGCTTTCTGATGTTAAAACGGTCTTTGTATAGATGTGGAGATGCCATTCATAGTCACGTCACAATGCAGTCCAACCATTACGCCTTTCGTGACAAGTGTTAACGACTAGTCATTTAGCAGCACAAATGGGCAGTTTGCACGAGGTATTGAACCCTGGTCGGCTAACAAAGGGCAGACAATGTGACGATACAAAGATCCCATCATGCATGGCAAAGGCTGACAAGGGCACTAAAAAACCATCAAGGGAATACAAGCAGTTAATATGGCTCTTTCAACATGATTATCGATACATGTCCATGGCAGACCATCATGCAGAACATACAGAATCAATTTATTAAATTGGGAATGTTCAACAACATTGGCATCCGAGCAATGCGATAGTCAATGTCCCGGTGGCGAAATCGCTTACCGTACTTTGCTGACACAGCCTGGTATATGTGAATTGTAAACAATTGCAACTGCTGAGACTCGTATTGCTCGATATAAACAATCAATATATGCTCGTATTCAATCGTACTACGTGACTGTGTCATTCTTAACACACCAAACATTGTTTACTGTCAAACATCCAGCAGAGAGTAAATATATCAACATCGGATTGTTGTCATTGTATTATCACTAAATATTGCATTACCATGCACTCATAAAGTATAATGACAATGGGATGAACGTAACAGGACATTGTTTCTGGAGTTTGTCCTTGTGTTACAAAGTGCATGGTGTTGATAACCTATCCATTGCTTATATGAAAAGGATAGCTGTTTCGCTTGGCTAACCATTTGTTCACGGTTAATAACGCAATTCTGTGGTTTGTTATAAATGTCTTTACCGAATTGTTGCCTGAGCCGTTTATATCATTACTCATTCATCGATGAGTTCACAATTCCGCATACGGCAAGATGTGGTGTTTGTCTCACCCGAAATTTAAACTTTTCAAACTTGCTGACATTATTAAAAACTCATTCGTCGTAATACAGATAGACTTACTAACTAGCTGTAGCTAACAAAGGGAAGTACGCTTCATGAAGTATCAATCGTTATGGATGAATTGTCTCGTCATTTTAATATTTGCGCTCTTAATGTTGGACGTTGTTGGCATATTGTTTCAGGTAACAAAATGGATGTTGTGCTTCATATTTGAAATTAAGTGACAATCGCCCTCACATTGGGATGGCCCACTTTTCGTGGTGTTCATTCGACAGTTAACCCTAGACGTGTCCTTCAATAACAGGCCGGTAATCATTTGTCCATCGGAACAGCTGTCATTCATATTACGTAAATGCATATTGATAGCAGAAACAATGATCAAATATCAACTGCTCCTAATATGTCGTTGCTTTAATACGCATATCGTCAAAGGATGTTAGGTACCGGCCCACAAATCTACCACATTCCTAGTCAGGTGGGAGTAATGCCACGGCTCGACACTTAGACTTAACACAAAAACTCACGGGATGTACTATAGATCCAGGACACTGTATGTAGTTATGTCATCACCGACAACAATTGCAGCTGACAATGGAAGCCGAGTAAAATCGGCAACAACTCGATGAAAAATTATACCATAGCTAATAACACTTTTCAAGGTTAACATTCATTGATTAGAGTAGCTGTCATACGCGCTCTTACCTGCTGTGTGTATTCTATTCCCTGTTTGTATCACCTGCCGCGCTGTCTACGTTTTATTATGCACCCACTTGTTATTGATTTACATCTTAACGTCATACATAATCCTACGCACGCATAAACATCCATTAATCAATCACTTTCACGGTAGTCGATGTGAGGCACTGCATCATTATTTTTGTGAATACTCCAGTTTCGTTCTTAAGCACGAGGAGTATTGGCATGGACACGTTATTAAAGCTTAGATCCTATGGAGCTGGAATGGCTTTGCTTACTATAGCTTGACAAATATTTGCACTCTTTAAATGAAGTAATACCCATATAAATCAGCTACTAGGTCGATGTGATTAAATCGGATGAATATGAATGTGATCATAACGTTAACAAGGTGGCTGATTCTGTTTAATTATTCATTGTTAAATAGATGACTGTCGATATGTCTTGATGCGTTTTTGCTCTATTTGATTGGTGTAGTACTAAATGTTGTGTTGCTTCCAGCGATAAACCCATTCAGTCAATATTTGATTCTCGTCGACACATTGCTTTGTTAGTGAGTTCATGCCGGTCGGACATGTGTCTTTGCATCAAATTAGTTGCCTTTGTATCAATCATGCTCTAATGCATTACAATATTAACAACATATCTGTATTGTGCTTGTGATTCGCGTAGATAGGCCCCGGGATCTGTGCATGCAATACAGTGCACAAAACCAACATGTTTTTGCTATTGCTTAGATGTTTTTGTTATAGACAAAACAATCGCTTAACCGCAGTCAATGCACCTATCATACATGACGGGTGCATACAGACCATCCTAATAATAATACCATTCGTATAAATGGTAAAAGTTAGTAAATAATGGCTCCTCCCGCTCAGAACGCGATGGGGTATGATTATTCAGTGCGAGAAGCCCACACTTTTTTCCCCTATCGCTCAGCGATGTTTCATTACTAACAGCAATCAATAGAGCACAATAAAGTTATCTATCATAAATAACGGTAATGTCGATATAAATCCCTGATATTGAGATCCTCATCATAATGAATTCAAAAATTGTGACCGATATAATTAATAGAAATAACAGCCTTATTACTGGCGCCTAGGCGCTCGAATCTCCTATTGTGAGAATAACATTATGCCGCCCGTTCATGTTACTTGCATACAAGGACGGATAATGATATATTCAATTCAATGTGATAGAAGAACGACCAAACTAGACTGGCATTGCGTATTCTTTAGTCTATACCATCTCTTATGTGTTTGGCAAGACAATTCGCTGAATTCATATGCCCAGTGGAGGTGCATAAATAAACAAACGGCATCACTATCCGTATCTAGTTATAGTGCTTGGATTCACGTTCTTTATATTGAAAATTGTGATCTGTTAAATATGTATGTAGTTAACATGCATTTGTCCACGACGTTTAATGTAAGGAACCGATAGATACCACGGGCATTTTATTCGCCAAATGATAGCCTTAATAAATTTCCCTACCAATCCGTCGGGTTCATATAAATTGGAGAAAAAGCTACATTATGGCGAGGTAATGATTTATAGACACAGAAATGAAATGTGTATATATAATCATATTTATTCATTTATGTATATATACATATATATTTTTAAGTATGTAAATATAGTAAATATATATATATATATATATTTATATACATTTCAACGTATGTATATATGCTTATATATATGCTTATATGTATACGTATATAAATATATAGATGGATATTTGTATGTATATTAGAAAATTTATATATATATGTGTTTATATATACGTATATATATATATATATATATATATATATATATATATATATATATATATATATATATGGGCATATATAGGTTTGTGTACATATATATATGTATACCTGAATATATATATATATATATATATAGATATATATATATATATATATATATATATATATATATATATATATATATATATATATCTATATAAATATATAAAATATATATATATATATATATATATATATATATATATATATTTATATATATATATATCTCTATATATATATATATATATATATATATATATATATATATATATATATATATATATATATATATATATATATATTTACATATAAATGTCTGTGTATAAATATGTCTATGTAAATCTCGGTCTGTGTGATGATGTGTTCATGGCATTCACAGTTAAGAATAGTCATTATATTTTCGGTATATTTGTAGCACAGATTGTTATAATTGTGTAATTGGCAAGGAGAGCAGTAACATTTGGCAGTCACACTAAATCGTCGCTTCCACCATGAGTTATGTGCTGTATATTATGTTCGTCAGTATTGATACACCGAACTGCACAGCCGATGCGATGTCAAGTATTGCTGGAATCAATTTGCTAATGGTAAGATGGTGTTTCGATGTATGCTTAGATTCCATTTATTATCAAGTACCAATGCAAGTAGTTATGTGTCCAAGACTCTTAGCCACACTAACAGGCAGAAGCAGGAATCATTGAGCCGTGCTCGGCTATCAACGGGCAGATATAGTGAGTCCACAAAGCACGCTGGGCTGACAAGGTCGCTGCAAAAACAGTTGAGCAGAAACTGCGTATTTCTGCCGAACTGTTTTTGCAGCGCCCTTGTCAGCCCACGGCGTGCTTTGTGGACTCACTACATCTGCCCGTTGATAGCCGAGCACGGCTCAATGATTCCTGCTTCTGCCTGTTACAAACTGCAATATATGTCGGCATATGCAATTACCCGATAATTGTTATAAAGCTGAACTGCACAGACCATGTCACTAGTAATTCAATTAGACCCCATAAGTGATTTCCGTGTGTCAATGCATGTCTATTTAATAACTGTACCGTGAGGTGTACATTCGCTTTCTGATCTGAGGGAGACACAATTCCGGGAGTGTTACATAGTATTGACCAAAAGCTGTAGCCTTGTGATATGATCGTGTCAGAGTATATGATGCGCTGATATACCATATTTGGCATTAGGAAACGATTCATCAATAGCCGATTATAAACGCAAAATGAATGATTCCAACGTTGGCAATTATGAAAGTATATGGAGGTTGCCCTGCTTTTTGTCCATTTCCGGCCCGGCTTGCCTTTAATCACAGTATGCTGGATACACGAAAGTAATGTCGTAGACCAATTCTAACACTTTTCGTATGAACAAAATACCCCGCACAATGATCGAAATCATAAGATAAATAATAACAAAGTGGGTATGCTGTTATTACTGTAAAAGGGTATCTATCATAACTCAGATAAATGATTCATAAATAGCAGGAGGTCACGTGGAGGGGTGACAGAAATGCCGGTCGATTTGTTTATAGGAACTCCATTATGCTGGAAATGTCTTTTCGGTAAAATAAACTGTACATACATAGATGAATACATACATGACTACAAACATAATTACATACTAACTCAGATACATACATAAATACATAAAACATACATACATTCATACGTACAAACATACAAGCATGTATACATAAATTCAAGCACACTACCATGCATACGTACAAACATGCATAATACATCCATACACCATATTCATACATACATACATACATACATACATACATACATACATACATACATACATACATACATACATACATACATACATACATACATACATACATACATACATACATACATACATACATACATACATACATACATACATACATACATACATACATACATACATACATACATACATACATACATACATACATACATACATACATACATACATACATACATACATACATACATAGATACATACATACATACATACATACATACATACATACATACATACATACATACATACATACATACATACATACATACATACATACATACATACATACATACATACATACATACATACATACATACATACATACACATACATACATACATACATACATACATACATACATACATACATACATACATACATACATACATACATACACACCTACATACATACATACATACATACGTGTGCGCATGGAAATCTCCCTGAACATGATATGAGCATACCCGGACATAAACACCGATACAGTAGATTTTCTCCGGTCCAACGTTGGAAGCTCGTCTGTTGCCCATATGTAAAACGTGATTGCTTGGATAGACGTCCCATTTATTCATGGTTTATAATGCCATTCGGTGGATTCTTATAAATTGGTCACCCAGATAAATGTCTTTACAAAATTGTTGTTCGGGGAGTTAATCTTATTTCTCATTTATAGATGATTTCACAATTTTACAGAAGGTCAGATGTAGCCTTGGTTCCACCTGTAATATATCTTGTACAGACTTGTTCCCTGACAGCCAATACACACTCGCACTTCGTCATGTGTGTAGAAGAGTTCGGCGTTACAAATGTTGCCGTAGCTTTCAACAAGAAGTGCGAATTACAAATTATGCATTAGGAAGTATTCCGCGATATAGATTAATAATGTATCGGCATAGGAATCATTGCCTGCCAGTTTTTGTGCGTACCACACACGAGGAAAAATGAGGACATACCATGACGTGTTATCTTAATGTGAGTCATAATCCAAAATATGGCACCAACATTTTCCGAAACATCACTAAGACACAATCAAAGCGCCTATCATTCTTGACGGGTGCATGTTTAAAATCCTGATAAGAAGATCCTCATAAACTGTGTTCGATGGTGCTACCGCTAGAAACGCCATGGAATACGAGTGTGAACACCAATTGACCTTTTGCGATATTAACGTGACGCATAAAGAAAATACGTACTATAGCGGGTAATTCAGTCGCCCTTTTGTGGGAATAAATGGTGAACAATGTTTTCATTGTGCAACCTACATATATTACTGGCGTGGTAGCCACTAGGAGCACCGAGCCACCTATTGTGTCTTGTGCTTTTCGCTGCATGTCCACGTTAATATATGTCAATGTCGGATATTGTAACGGCACTTTTTGGGAATGAATGGTGTACAATGTTTTCAATGAGCAGAATGCAAGGCATCAAATAGCAATAGCTGTCGCCCATTTTGTCATGAGTCAAAATATATTCCCCCAGTGACCAGCTGCGTTACTATCACTAGCTTGATATTATACCTATGATTGCGTACGGTAGCATGTTATTTGGTTGATGTTCCATGCGCACAGACATTCATGGTCATTCAATAAGGAAAGACACCGCTTCTATGTAAATAGTTGAATCAGGCAGTTGGTGCCAGTAGGTTTGGGTTTCGATATGCGCTACAATCGTTGACAGGACTAGAGGTTATATGTGCAATTCATATCATTAAAGGAGTACGACATGCGTTGCTGAGAGCAAACTAATCGTCATCAGCCACAATCATTCTAACCACTTTCTTTGGTCACAGAAGTGCATATGCTATGTAACATGTAGCAGTTTCCTAACAAGTAATAATAATAATAATTCCATTAATTTATGCGCAATGATGATGCATATAAACTTTTCAGATTCCGTCTTAAAAATAAATGTTCATATCGTAATATTGTACGAAATCATCACAGTGAACTCGAATATAAAAACCAAAGCCTCAAATGATGCAGTCTGTGTAATCGGGGAATGAATGCAACACTCTACCATTTCTTTCCAACGACCACCACACACACACACACACACACACACACACACACACACACACACACACACACACACACACACACACACACACACACACACACACACACACACACACACACACACACACACACACACACACACACACACACACACACACACACACACACACACACACACACACGCACATGGATTAGATTCATAATATTTGTTGTAGATGTGATCATCATGAGCCATTGATAGCGTTTGGCTAACTTATTCAAAATTGGAGATAGACGAATAATGAGTAAAATACAGTTATTTGGTATTAAAATTTTCTAAATATTCTACGCGCATGTTCAAACATTATTTTGACCATTTGGGCCAAAGTATATATGGTTATAGGGAAGATATTGAGGTTATCGGGTAAAATTAACGAATGGTTAGTTGTTAAGATTTCATTTCTCCATAAAATTCGCCATTCAAAGAAATCATGCGTAAAAGATTATCTTTGCCCGTTATTAAGACAAGACTATAATATTAAAATGGTCAAACCAAAACTTTTATCTTACCGTAATGATTAAAATTAATTGCTTTATGATGCTTAGATGGTCTTTGCATTAATGTGGAGATGCTATTTATAGTCAATTTCCAATGCGGTCCAACTATTATGTCTGCAGTGACATGTGTCTAGTAATTTGGCAGCACAAACATGCAGTAGGCACTAGGTATTGAACACTGCTCGGCTTACAGCGGGCACACGATTGGGCGTTGCAAAGAACCCGCCACGCGTTAGCTGACAAGGGCGCCAAAACCAGTAGAAACAATCTGTTGATTCGGTCAATTACATTTGACTTGGCTATTATCATGTATTAATTACAGAATATCGAGACATGGAAATTGTAAACGCTTGATGTTTTGGTTTAATTGGGCTAATTTAGCAACAACGCATGGAAATACGCTGTTACATCCTTCTGAGCTGATCGTTGATTGATGGATGTGGAGTCTTCGAATGTGCTGCTGAGTCAGATTACACTCATCTCCGTGGCAGCGTGATGTAGACCGGTATCATTCAAAGCCAATGGCAATCATAACTACTACGACGAGTTGGCTTTATCCGTCATCACATTTACTGCCCTTTGCCACTTCAGTCATCGTGTGACGCAACGTTACTTCTGCCGTTTCCTCCTGCTAAATAACTCGCTGTTAATGCATGTGATACAAAAGCTACAGATAATGCAAGACTATAAATGGCCGCATAGTGAAAATTTAAATCCTTATAACCGTTGGGAGAGCGCCATCAAATATGCTGTTAAAAAGATGAAACAGTAAAATCACAACACCTCCACCAGAACTACAAGTAATGGGCGATTATCATTCGTCCCTAAAACAAGCGAGATGATGAAATATTGCATATCTAAGATAACCGGCATAAGCCATATTTGTTGTAGCAGGTAAGGTGGTTCCAAGTAAAAAGAATGTTTGATATGGCGTTATAATGCATCAAGTTAGAAAAAATATGATTGCGTTACATTGCAGAAATTTATACCTTATTGGTTTAAATGTATTTGGACGATTGCGCAAACATAAGCATGCACACTATACCTTGCAAGTGCAATGATGTTGTCCATACAAAGGTATAAACCTATAGCTGGGAAGCCACTATAGAAACGTATTGCATTTCCATGAGCACTTATAATAGCCGTTGGCACACAGACACCATACCATGCGAGCCTTATAATGCGGGGGCAGCACGACCGATAATCAACTGATCAGTGATAATATCGCCGTTAGCACCGTTGAAGGAATATTGAAATTATCTGAATAAGAAATGTAAAGGTCATATTTGCGAATCATCGACAAAAATGAATGATTGGGTCATACATCTAATGTTTTGTAAGGATGTTATGTAGGCGCGCACTTAATTGTAAAAATCTCGTCGGAATGAGATAAATCCTAAAGGGGATATAATTTATCAACCACCTCACATTTTCCCCCTATTACTCAACGGTATTTATCATTATTGATAAGAACATGCTATAGATAATTCAGATCATCCATTACACTTGACGGACACATATATAAAACTCACGAATGAAGCTCCTCATCGCAATGAACGCGATTGAAGTGATTGATAGCAGTAAATGAAATATTTTTGTGCGCGTAATGGCATGACTTGCGAGCATGGCATATAGTACCGGACCAGTGATATTGTCTTTTTGATAAATATGCTGCACGTGTATATTGCATTTGGCATCGCTTATCATTATACGAGTCGATGTTAATAGTCACTTATGAAAACGTTTGGCTGACAGACGTTATTTACCATATAAAATGTCTGTAATTTTGACCCTGTTGATGCGACTGATTGTCAAAGATGACAAAGACATAGCAACAGTCAGCACAATACCTTGTAAAAAATATTTCCATTAGTTCATATTTGCTCCAGGATGGGAACAGAATGTAATAATTACACTTCTAATGCCAACGTATGATGCACATTGATCACACAATACATACCATATTGGAACTGCACAGCATTGGTCCACTGTGGCGCTTTATCATTAAGGCATTATTGCTCAGTTGCAATGCTTTTTTTTTACGGAATTGAACAGCATTGCTGTAATAATCACCTACTTCTTCGATTGCATCTCTACAACAGAGCCATTTACAGTGTTTATTCAATCAGGACACGTATTTAACCACCGACAACATTCACAACAATGTAATGCATATTACGAATAAATACAAAGCGTGTGCACGATACATGATGATCTGCTAGATTTCCAAGCATTAAGAACCACCGACGACCCCGCACTCCTGCATAACAGAACAAGTGTTGTCACTCCAATGCAAATCAATACAATGGAAGCCCTTGTCATGGAAAAGAAACCGCACTCCTCTCCGTGGATTGTTCGATTCTGTCTGATTCAAAACGATATTGCCATTTTATTACATAAGGAATTGCATTGAAATTACCATATGATATAACCAGCTTTGTCTTGGTGATGGGTAAATTTCTGCACGTCTATTTGTGTGAACATATAAATACGCAAGGCTGAAAAAGTGATCTATGTAGGTTAGGTATAATCGAAAATGTCAATGGTTTGATATCAAAGATATTCATTTAAATGCTTGCAGATTGCCATGTTCGACAGCATCGCCATGAAAGTTTGCGTAAGGTGGTGCAGACTTTAAGGGTTCGTTTAAGATGCCATATGGTTCCAAACGTCGGAATATTAGATTTGCTATTCAGCTCTAATTTGTGACATACAAACATACATATCATGGATCAATATTTATCATTCCAATCATACTTTGTTACAGCGCATTGAAGCATTGTAAATGTTGAAATATCGAACAGAAAAATGTATTGAGCGTCGGGAAATAACTGTTAGTCAGGGCATCTTTAACATGATTGAAAACCAAAAGATGATTCAAATTTGCAATTCTTTTCATTACGCCGTCAATCAAATCGTATGGTCGAGCACTTAAAACGATATGACCATGGCACGAGTATACATGAACATCACCACCAGTGCAGTGGGTGTTATTCTGGCCCATGGTCGGGAACTGACTGATTATCAAACAGTGATTGCTGAGTCAGACCGCCAATTTATTCTTAGTTTATAGCGCAATTGTGTGGATTAGTATAATTTGGTCACTTAGATAAATGTCATTGCAGAATTGTTGCTTGGGCCGTTAATCTTGTTACTCATTTATAGTTGCTTTCACAGACGGCCGAATGTGGCCTTGGTCCCACCTGTAATTGATCTTGTACAGACTTGCCCCCTAACAGCCCATATACAACAGTATGGTTGAAAACGAACTCGTATGCGCTCTTAGTCATATCAAGCATTTCTACTTCTAAAAAACAAATGAGGCTGACATGACAACGCAGCATTAACATATTGCAATTACTTTTGTCATAAGAGCCATTTTAAAAGATACCTGATAAACAATGTTATAAGGTCTGCCATAAGCTTATCATTATTCCTTTATAACTAGCCGTTCTACAAAAACACATGTGTGGTCTCACACTGATTGCACGCTACCTAAAAGCTTCATTCCATTTGCTGTGCCCCCCCCCATGCCCCAATGTCCTTATCTCCATTCCCATTTAGGTTACCCTGACATTTCATGACCACTTTGACTTTGGGAGAACTTCCTGAAGTCCCATTGTTTTTATCACGTTCATACCAGTGCAAGGCATCATTGATAAAAAAACTGTTTGAGAGCGCTGAATGCTCTTACGTGATCAACGTGTTCGTGGGGTAACTATTCTTGCATGCAGATTATTAGGTTTTATCAGCTAGTCCAGGTGTCATTCCATTAACCAAATTGCATTATTTTAATCATAACTTAAGACATTTAAGTGCCAACAACAGTTCGGCATGGTGATAAGAGCACGTCATGAAGATTTTCAATGTGCATGAAAGACGGCAAATGCGTAACAACGGTCAGCAAAATACCTTTGTAAAGACTGCTCGATCGGTGTATGCGTGCTCCAGTGTACGAACAGTACCTTATTTTTCATAAAGAGGAATTGAAATAAGTCTCCCGGTCCTGAAAGGTCACCATCAGACGCGGCTTTAATAACTACTTGCTTTATTATTTGCATGTCAACATTATTTATCAAGGTGTAACAACATTATCATTGACAATGTGCATTCATTAAGGATGTGGACGTTATTCATTTGCGTGACCATTAAATCACTAACGGTTATATACCGCAAGCTGTAAGTAATTGTAAGTAGCATGATATATCTCTGTCACGAGATCGATTAATACACCCAATGAGCCTGCAAAAACTTTGTCAGCTGTACTTCGACAGGCGTGGTGCATGCGACACCATTTGTCATCAGCATGGAATCAGCAGGCAATCAACAAACAAACGAATTCATTTTAAGACCAATAAAGCCTGCTTTGTTAACACATGTGCTGTTTTGGTGGATCGTGCCAAACTTTAGTTTTAGGGCGCATTGCGATAATGGTAACAAAACCATTGTTCGTGATGATAATTGTAATGAGGCTTGTGTGTGTGCGTGCATGTGTGTGTGTGTGTGTGTGTGTGTGTGTGTGTGTGTGTGTGTGTGTGTGTGTGTGTGTGTGTGTGTGTGTGTGTGTGTGTGTGCGTGTGTGTGTGTGTGTGTGTGTGTGTGTGTGTGTGTGTGTGTGTGTGTGTTGTGTGTGTGTGTGTGTGTGTGTGTGTGTGTGTGTGTGTGTGTGTGTGTGTGTGTGTGTGTGTGTGTGTGTGTGTGTGTGTGTGTGTGTGTGTGTGTGTGGCGGGGCATATATTTGTTTGGTGGATTTCATTGGTTGTGGCCGTTCTTTTGCAGCACACCGTCAGCCTAGCTTCACTCTCACGCCATCACATTGACCTGGCTTCCCTCTCGCCTCACCATGCTAAACTAAATCACAGCGTATGAAGTGTGCCCCAGATATTAATGATATTGACAGAGACTTAAGTTATCGCAAGTAAACACTTGCTATTTCCATAGTTTACTTACGGCAACCTGTTCTGCATTTGTGTAGCACTGCCTCACACATCGAAGGAAATGTATATCTGTACATACAACAAGACGTTGATTCTTGCAGCATTTCGACGTCTATTTACAGTTTTGCCAATGACTTATCTATTCCACTTTCCGCCTTGTGCATTTGTTTACGACATAATTGCATATATATGCCTGGGGATCGTATTTATTTTCCATCGTCTGTCGTTCATCTTAGCATCTGAACAGATTCTGTTGATTTATAACGTAGATTAACGATCGATAACATTGCATGCAGAGCTGCTAACGCTTGCTACGACGTTTTGGGTATTGGAGCGTTTAATTGACCAGCTGTACATCAATGTCTCATCGCGCATGAAAACTCAGGAAATGACTTGTCAGGAATGTCCGATTGAAAAGGTAGAGACACAGTGCGACTTAAAACATGCTTGCAATGATGACCTCACGCAGTTTGGGTAACATATTGCTTATCTTTGACACATGTACAACCCAGCTAACATGTGATTAATGAGACGATGAACAAAACGAGCAACTGATGTTAAATAAGCCGATGACCTATAAGCATTAAACCTCGACACTTCAGCGTACATTAATCACAATGACAATTATTTGATTACTGACGGATTCGAAAGTACAATGATTAGATTACAGGGCTATTTTTGTTTCTTTCCCATAGGCGTTCACAAAAATATATTACCCCACCATCCAAGCGCCTATAAGCATTAACGGCGGTTTCAGCGTAATGTATTAATCACATATAAACACGGATTCGAAATACAATCGCAGTAATAAATATCAAAAGATATCAGGAAGCAGGGCTAGTGGCAAAAAATTGAAAGATGACAAAATACATGTTTACTTAAAAGCCACTGCAAAGATAAAAATTGCACGTCAAATAATGAACAGAATAGTACATGAAAGCCTTCGCCGCAATGCAAAAAACACCCGCATAAAATAGTAGCTAACTCAAATCATGGCACACAGGGCTGCACGCTCAAAAAGTTATCGATGGCCAGCATACATCGAACAACGGCTGCCCATGCATTCCTGCACAACAGAACATATGTTGTCCTTCCAACGCAAACCACGTCAGGAGCGACCCAATAGACGCCTTTGTGATCAAATGTGCCCGTGGCTCAAATGACGGGTATGTTTGTTAACCTGACTGTTAACCTGTGTATTGCTTCAAATTAGTTGCTATATGATGGCAATATGGTCTATGTATTCTTGTAGAAATGCTGTTTATAGTCAAGTCACGATGCAGTCCAACCATTAAGTCCTTAGTGATATGTGTTAACGACCAGTCATTAAGCAACACAAACTGGCAGTAGGCACGAGGTATTGAACGCTGCGAAGCTAACAACGGACAGACGTTATGACGACGCACTGTGTCCATCATGCACGGCGTTGGCTGACAAATGCGCTTAAAAAAACAGTTCAGTCGATCCTTGCAGTTAAGTCGGCTAGTTGTATTTGCTTATTGATACGCATCAATTGCAGAACATCGCAAAATATAAATTGTACACGCCAGATGTTTTGATTTAATTGGGCATATTCAACACCACCACCCAGCGATACACTGTTGCATCTTGCTGATGACTGTTACGACTGATCGTGGATGAATGTCAAGACTCTGTAAGAATCTATTGATTCCGATTACACACCTTTTTGTAGCTGTATGTTGATATCTTTCATCATTCAAAGCCGATGGCAACATTTATTACGATAAATGTTTACCCCCTCGGCATCTAAAAGGCATCGTTGTATTGAATACGTTGACACCAACATATGTACATCATGCTTTTAAAATATACATAAACGGTTGTGCTTATCATTTACCAGGCCGCACTGGTATGCCTAGCAGCCACAGGAAACATCATCATGTGGTTGTAAAGATGATGATTTCATTAACATGCTGTATCATTGTTTACATGACAAAGCCATTCAGCAAATGAATATCGCTCTGAGAAATACTGGTGTACGTAATAGGTTCCCACCTTTGCCAACTCAAAACGACTTTGTCGGTAGCTTGACAACAGAGAAGCGAATATACATCTATTATTCAGTTAGACAGGCCCTAAATATGGCCCAAATTGCGTTACATGACCGCATATGTAATGACCCGGCAATTGATGAATTACTGAACGATACATTGTGGTAATTACGAAAGTAAAGCGAGTATCAATGCATGGAGATTGACAAGACATGGTCTTTGTCGACGCACAAACCGGCATCCCAATAATCAATGCAAGTGTGGGTACAAAACATAATTACCAAGAAAATAACGCACACCACTTATTCTCAAGGTTTTTCGGACGTTCTCGAACTGCCATTCTATATATATGCATATTAAGCATTTCTGCTAGATAAAGCAATCTCTGCACTGAAAAATTGCAATCATTTTATGTTATAACTACATGTCCAACGCTACCTTATAAACAAGTCGCAAAGGTTTGCAATATGCTTGGTCATTATTCCTAACTCACTGTTCTTTTGAAAACATGTTTGCGATCGTACGCTGATTGCATGTTGCGTACTTACCTGGACATGCAGGTGTTAGATAATGTATTAGGTATCGCTTCTATTAACAAAAACCTTTTCTGTTACAAGCTTTGCAGTCGCTTGGGCTGACAAGGGCGCTGCAAAAACAGTTTAGCAGAAACTGCTTATTTCTGCCGATCTGTTTTTGCAGCGCCCTTGTCAGCCCACGGCGTGCTGATATACCATATTTGGCATTAGGAAACGATTCATCGATAGCCGATTATAAACGCAAAATGAATGATTCCAACGTTGGCAATTATGAAAGTATGTGGAGGTTGCCCTGCTTTTTGTCCATTTCCGACCCGGCATGCCTTTAATCACAGTATGCTGGATACACGAAAGTAATGTCGTAGACCAATTCTAACACTTTTCGTATGAACAAAATACCCCGCACAATGATCGAAATCATGAGATAAATAATAACAAAGTGGGTATGCTGTTATTACTGTAAAAGGGTAACTATCATAACTCAAATAAGAGATTCATAAATAGCAGGAGGTCACGTGGAGGGGTGACAGAAATGCCGGTCGATTTGTTTATGGGAACTCCATTATGCTGCAAATGTCTTTTCGGTAAAATAAGCTGTACATACATACATACATACATACATACATACATACATACATACATACATACATACATACATACATACATACATACATACATACATACATACATACATACATACATACATACATACATACATACAGACACATACATACATACATACATACATACATACATACATACATACATACATACATACATACATACATACATACATACATACATACATACATACATACATACATACATACATACATACATACATACATACATACATACATACATACATACATACATACATACATACATACATACACATACATACATACATACCTAGACATACATACATACATACATACATACATACATACATACATACATACATACATACATACATACATACATACATACATACATACATACATACATACATACATACATACATACATACATACATACATACATACATACATACATACATACATACATACATACATACATACATACATACATACATACATACATACATACATACATACATACATACATACATACATACATACATACATACATACATACATACATACATACATACATACATACATACATACATACATACATACATACATACATACATACATACATACATACATACATACATACATACATACATACATACATACATACATACATACATACATACATACATACATACATACATACATACATACATACATACATACATACATACATACATACATACATACATACATACATACATACATACATACATACATGCATACATACGTGCACGCATGGAAATCTCCATGAACATGATATGAGCATACCCGGACATAAACACCGATACAGTAGATTTTCTCCGGTCCAACGTTGGAAGCTCGTCTGTTGCCCATATGCAAACCGTGATTGCTTGGATAGACGTCCCATTTATTCATGGTTTATAACGCCATTCGGTGGATTGTTATAAATAGGTCACCCAGATAAATGTCTTTACAAAATTGTTGCTCGGGGAGTTAATCTTATTTCTCATTCATAGATGATTTCACAATTTTACAGAAGGTCAGATGTAGCCTTGGTCCCACCTGTAATATATCTTGTACAAACTTGTTCCCTGACAGCCAATACACACTCGCATTTCGTCATGTGTGTAGAAGAGTTCGGCGTTACAAAAGTTGCCGTAGCTTTCAACAAGAAATGCGAATTACAAATTATGCATTGGGAAGTATTCCGCGATATAGATTAACAATGTATCGGCATAGGAATCATTGCTTGCCAGTTTTTGTGCGTACCACACACGAGCAAAAATGAGGACATACCATCACGTGTTATCTTAATGTGAGTCATAATCCATAATATGGCACCAACATTTTCCGAAACATCACTAGGACGCAATCAAAGCGCCTACAATTCTTGACGGGTGCATGTTTAAAATCCTGATAAGAAGATCCTCATAAACGGTGTTTGATGGTTGCTACCGCTAGAAACGCCATGGAATACGAGTGTGAGCACCAATTGACCTATTGCGAGATTAACGTGAGCATAAAGAAAATATGTACTATATCGGGTGATTCAGTCGCCCTTCTGTGGGAATAAATGGTGAACAATGTTTTCCTTGTGCAACCTACATATATTACTGGCGTGGTAGCCACTAGGAGCACCAAGCCACCCATTGTGTCTTGTGCTTTTCGCTGTATGTCCACGTTAATATATGTCAATGTCGGATATTGTAACGGCACTTTTTGGGAATGAATGGTGTACAATGTTTTCAATGAGCAGAATGCAAGGCATCAAATAGCAATAGCTGTCGCCCATTTTGTCATGAGTCAAAATATATTCCTCCAGTGACCAGCTGCGTTACTGTCACTAGCTTGATATTATACCTATGATTGCGTACGGCAGCATGTTATTTGGTTGATGTACCATGCGCACAGACATTCATGGTCATTCAATAAGGAAAGACACCGCTTCTATGTAAATAGTTGAATCAGGCAGTTGGTGCCAGTAGGTTTGGGTTTCGATATGCGCTACAATCCTTGACAGGACTATAGGTTATATGTGCAATTCATATCATTAAAGGAGTACGACATGCGTTGCTGAGAGCAAACTAATCGTCATCAGCAACAATCATTCTAACCAATTTCTTTGGTCACAGAAGTGCATATGCTATGTAACATGTAGCAGTTTCCTAACAAGTAATAGTGATAATAATTCCATTATTTTATGGGTAATGATGATGCATATAAACTCTTTAGATTCCGTCTTAAAAATAAATGTTCACATCGTAATATTGTTCGAAATCATCACAGTGAACTCGAATATAAAAACCAAAGCCTCAAATAATGCAGTCTGTGTAATCGGGGAATAAATACAACACTCTACCATTTCTTTCTAACGACCACACACACACACACACACACACACATATATATATATATATATATATATATATATATATATATATATATATATATATATATATATATATATATCTATATATAATATATATATATATATATATATATATATATATATATATATATATATCTATATATATATATATATATATATGATATATCTATCTATATATATATATAGATCTCTATATATATATATATATATATATATATATATCTATATATACATTCAAATAGATATATATATATATATCTCTATATATCTATATATATATATATATATATATATATATATATATATATATATCTATATATATATATAATATATATATATCTATATATATCTACATACATATATACGTCACTTTTTATTCCGATTATATACTTTTGGTCCTCTAAATGTCGTCTATGAATGGTCAAGATACTAATTTATACGTATAAATTAAACTTTTCGTGCTCATATACAGTTGCATATATTTGCGGAATACAGAAATTTTGAAATCATTGTCCGTCATCATGGATTAGAATCATAATATTTGTGTAGATGTGATCATCATTAGCCATTGATAGCGTTTGGCTAACTTATTCAAAATTGGAGATAGACGAATAATGAGGAAAATACAGTTATTTGGTATTAAAATTTTACAATCAATCAAATCTTTTGATGCTTCAACTAAACATATTCTACGCGCATGTTCAAACATTATTTTGACCATTTGGGCCTAAGTATATATGGGTATAGGGAAGATATTCGGGTTATCGGCTAAAATCAACGAATGGTTAGTTGTTAAGATTTCATTTCTCCATAAAATTCGCCATTCAAAGAAATCATACATAAAAGATTATCTTTGTACGTTATTAAGACAAGACTATAATATTAAAATGGTCAAACCCAAACTATTTTTAAATATTTTAAAAAAAAGTGCCTTGTATATATATATATATATATATATATATATATATATATATATATATATATATATATATATATATATATATATATATATATATATATATATATATATTTATATATATATCTTTTATCTTACCGTAATGATTCAAATCAATCGCTTTATGATGCTTTGGTGGTTTTGCATTAATGTGGAGATGTCATTTATAGTCAATTCCCAATGCAGTCCAACTATTATGTCTGCAGTGACATGTGCCAAGTAATTTGGCAGCACAAACATGCAGTAGGCACTAGGTATTGAACACTGATCGGCTTACAGCGGGCACACGATTTGGCGGTGCAAAGAACCCGCCACGCGTTAGCTGACAAGGGCGCTAAAACCAGTAGAAACAAGCTGTGGATTTGGTCAATTACATTTGACTTGGCTATTATCATGTATCACTTACAGAACATCGAGACATGGAAATGGTAAACGCTTGATGTTTTGGTTTAATTGGGCTAATTTAGCAACAACGCATGGAAATACGCTGTTACATCCTTCTGAGCTGATCGTTGATTGATGGATGTGGAGTCTTCGAATGTGAGATTACACTCATCTCCGTGGCAGCGTGATGTAGACCGGTATCATTCAAAGCCAATGGCAATCATAACTACTACGACGAGTTGGCTTTATCCGTCATCACATTTACTGCCCTTTGCCACTTCAGTCATCGTGTGACGCAACGTTACTTCTGCCGTTTTCTCCTGCTAAATAACTCGCTGTTAATGCATGTGATACAAAAGCTACAGATAGTGCAAGACTATAAATGGCCGCATAGTGAAAATTTAAATCCTTATAACCGTTGGGAGAGAGCCATCAAATATGCTGTTAAAAAGATGAAACAGTAAAATCACAACACCTCCACCAGAACTACAAGTAATGGGCGATTATCATTCGTCCCCAAAACAAGTGAGATAATGAAATATTGCATATATAAGATGACCGGCATAAGCCATATTTGTTGTAGCAGGTAAGGTGGTAGGAAGTAAAAAGAATGTTTGATATGGCGTTATAATGCATCAAGTTAGAAAAATATGATTGCGTTACATTGCAGAAATATATACCTTATTGGTATAAATGTATTTGGACGATTGCACAAACATAAGCATGCAAACTATACCTTGCAAGTGCAATGATGTTGTCCATACAAAGGTATAAACCTATAGCTGGGAAGCCACTATAGAAACGTATTGCATTTCCATGAGCACTTATAATAGCAGTTGGCACACAGACACCATATTATGCGAGCCGTATAATGCGGGGGCAGCACGACCGTTAATCAAATGACCAGTGATGATATCGCCGTAAGCACCGTTGAAGGAGTATTGAAATTATCTGAATAGGAAATGTTAAGGTCATATTTGCGAATCATCGACAAAAATGAATGATTGCGTCATCCATCTAATGTTTTGTAAGGATGTTATGTAGGCGCGCACGTAATTGTAAAAATCTCGGCGGAATGAGATAAATCCTAAAGGGGATATAATTTATCAACCACCTCAAAACATTTTCCCCTTATTACTCAACGGTATTTATCATTATTGATAAGAACATGCTATAGATAATTCAGATCATCCATTACACTTGACGGACACATATATAAAACTCACGAATGAAGCTCCTCATCGCAATGAACGCGATTGAAGTGATTGATAGCAGTAAATGAAATATTTTTGTGCGCGTAATGGCATGACTTGCGAGCATGGCATATAGTACCGGACCAGTGATGTTGTCTTTTTGATAAATATGCTGCACGTGTATATTGCATTTGGCATCGCTTATCATAATACGAGTCGATGTTAATAGTCACTTATGAAAACGTTTGGCTGACAGACGTTATTTACCATATAAAATGTCTGTAATTTTGACCCTGTCGATGCGACTGATTGTCAATGATGACAAAGACATAGCAACAGTCAGCAGAATACCTTTGTAAAAAGTATTTCCATTAGTTCATACTTGCTCCAGGGTACAAACAGAATGTAATAATTACACTTCCAATGCCAACGTATGATCACACAATACATACCATATTGGAACTGCAGAGCATTGGTCCACTGTGGCGCTTTATCATTAAGGCACTATTGCTCAGTTGCAATGCTTTTTTTACGGAATTGAACAGCATTGCTGTAATAATCACTACTTCTTCTATTGCATCATCAACAGAGCCATTGACAGTGTTTATTCAATCAGGACACGTATTTAACCACCGACAACATTCACAACAATGTAATGCATATTACGAATGAATACAAAGCGTGTGCACGATATATGATGGTCTGCTAGATTTCCAAGCATTAAGAACCACCGACGACCCCGCACTCCTGCAGAACAGAACAAGTGTTGTCACTCTAATGCAAATCCCGAGGTCGGGTACTGGCTGATTATCAAACAGTGGTTGTTGAGTCAGAACGCCAATTTATTCTTAGTTTATAGCGCAATTGTGTGGATTCGTATAATTTGGTCACTTAGA
>CM067354.1:35106897-35162145 GCA_034190875.2 Urechis unicinctus | reverse complement strand
CTTCATCAACTGTTAGATGCACTCATTAATTACAACCCATCGCAACTTTACAGTTTAGCACAGGCTGTTAAATTGGCATTTGTCTCCTTTTATGACACAGAGGAGTAACAATTCCGTTTGGCAACATATAATTTCATATAAATAAACCTGCCATGCATGCATATCGTCATTATTATGATGTACTGGCCAAAGACTATATTTGTCTCATGCCCAATAGTATTCGTTCATTTAAAGTTAGAACGAAATTAAATGATATCTGATGATTTGTCGGTTGCTGCGGATAATTTAGATATTTCAGTATTGATTCGAGGGAATATGTGGGATTCGCTAAGTTGATATGAATAATAGACACACCTCTGATAACTTGGCATCCTATATAGATTTTAGCACATCATGATCGGAGCTAAAAAGCTGCACATTTATCTTCATTCATCATCTAAAATATAAGACCTTCTTTACTAATATTCTGAGCTAGACAGCATAGAGCCTTTTTTTAACACCTGGGTAATCAACCACCAATGAAATCTGTTCAAATCAATTCCTGGTCAGTTCATGCAGCGCTATATATATGACAGTGATATTATGACGGTCGTTAGGTTCTGCTGCTCTAAGAGGTGTGATCGTCTCATGAGGGTAATAAGCACATAATTTCCAAATTTAATCCTCTCATGAAGACGACTTGGGAGTAATCCATTAGAACAATATCAAACTGCATACTAAAGCAATATTCCACGATTGACAATAACGATTGCTGATAGTATATGCAGCCCACCGTTTTGACATTTAAAAGCAGTGCTGACAACGGTCTCGTTGGCGATGTTATTTGGTTTTAACAAACCCGATGACATTTTTTGTTGCTTCTGTTAGGTCGAAAGAGCAAGGTACCAACTTATTTTGAGCCTTGGTCTTATTACGAGGCATATTGGTGCATATCACCAAGAAAATATTCTTTTCAAGACAGTTTAATAATGTTGCACAAGGCAATTGTGAATGAGTTTCGCTTCGATAGCAACACACGTGAATATCATCCCGTCAAAATTACCCAGAATAATTTCTTGATTGCGATACTACCAACGAGATTACGATGTAAGAGGTGAGTAAACAGGCCCAGGCTGCGGCAAAGCAACCATTATCTTATCGATACAAATGCAATCAACCTTCAAAAATAGCACCTTAAATATGCTATTGTTAAATCATCACGGTCTAGAACAAACCGCAACTTAGAAACTCATACTGTATCGGTCAATGTAGGCTACGCAACAGCGGACAGTGTGGCTGTTTGGGAAGTGGGCGGAAGGGTGTAATACTTTCTGGTAGATCGATACGCAGATAACTAGATTGAACCATTCAGCGGGGTTGGGAATGGGCTTGTGTTATGACAACGTGTTGGGGTAAAAGCAACATGGCCAGATTTACTATATATACAGCCCATCCCTCACTGCATTTTTCTGATCACGGATTAATATTTGTATATTATTCTCATTTATACAGAACAGGCTAACCCAGTATCGTGCTTAGTCCACGACTAGTATTGAGCCAATGACATTTTCCACGAAGCTTAAAAAATGCACGCCATCTATAGCCGAGCTATAGTAACATTTTCAGGCTCCACCCATTTGCTGACGACGACTATTGGCGTGCCGGTATTAATTTGACCGCCGTTATTTTTACCACGTGAGAACCTATTTTATATTTAATTACAACTTTAGATGATTTATTACCCTATGCAGGTCTCACCTTGTTCACAATAACGAGTTTATACTTGCCGATATTAGCACATCTATATTACATCAATACAAAGGTGCAGTGTCCCACTCGTATGACGTAATTTTAAAATTATGTACCCGATTTGTGTTTTCTGTAACCATTGGCGAAACAACAAATCGTCCAGATAGATATAATGGGATTGAGCAAACACGCGTAACATCCTTAACGAGTACTCTTAATTGCTGCTAGTTCTCAGATTTTCAGGTAATAACTATGATAAGATTGCGTGCGTGTGACAATTGACAGCAATGTAATCGGACCAATACCGCTACTTGTCATTACCTCTATAGTAACAGCACTTGAACTTTGATGGTTAATATGGAGGCGTGCACCGACTAGAAGAGTCAAAGTCTTTTTCATGAGCTCCAGAAGTGTCTCATCAGATTAGCAGGCCCGTATGCTTGTGTTTATGTTGCAGCTGATACTCCTAATTACAATATGGAAATATATTTTTTGCTGGAATGGAATGCTTATTTTGTGATATCCCACCCTAGCCACTAAAAGGCAAACACTTGGCGCTATTGTCACTTGTTAGGCTACTATACTATCAAACAACAGTTGAATACTATCGTGAGTGTACCTTGCGTGTACAGGTGAGTTGTTGATAAAATCCTTATCACATACTTGCTTTAGGGAGGGCTTTGTATAGCAGAATCGTACAAACCAAAATGAATATAGACAGCTTTAAAGTTTTCAAGGTTTTTTCCTGTGCTGTCCTGCACAACAACAGGTCAGTAAGATGGCCATATAGTGTTTGGCCTGTAATTCCACTATCTAACCTATTGACAGTATTGATTAGCTAACTTGATGAACCAGGCATAATATTTTCGCCATATTGTAGACGGGCGCTTTAAATGCTCCATCAAATAGCATGACATATTTTTGCAACACCTATAGCTCTTTATATACCCACTCCAAGAGATTTTCGGCCAGTCTATCGATATCTACGATTGAATGTTTTACCTGTTTATTGAACACATGCACTGACTTGCTATCTAATAGGGTTTATATGAACCGCAGAATACATAAGTGCAAAGCTACATAAATGCTATATGTCCCATATAATCTCTCAAAAGCAGACGCAGTATCGTAACGATACCTAAATAGCTACAAACTTTTGGAAATGCAGGATTGATAATGCATATAAAAGAACCGCTTAATGTCTTTCTCATTTGCATGAAGACTTCTAATTCAATGTTACCTTTGACGAAGGGAGCACTGCATTTGTTTGTATAATATTTTAGGTTAGAGGCAAGAGAATATGCACGGATGAAGACGACTCATGGATTCTATCTATGTAAATGCTTCATTTGCAGAGAGAAAGATACGTTTAAAATATGCATATCCGATACATTTAACAACATTTGGCTGATGAGTCAGTCCATAATACGTTGATTGCAGCATGCTGATGCAGCACATGGTATATGTTTTTTGCATTATTTGGGAAATCAAACCCTGTCGCTCCGATAAGGTTATTGTATAAAACTGATGGCAATGTGATCCATGTCTTGTTATACGATAACACGCAGAAAGCCAGCAATACCTTCCATAGCTTGTTCTATTGTCTAAATGCCACTTGCTGCGTTGCTGTATACTTGGGAATACATCTATAAGATCACAGTGCGTAGACATCCAGGATATGATATTTAACCATTTCAATTAGTCGCATATTCTATCTACAGGCCTTATGTTTGAAAATATAACAACTGCCGTCTAAAACATAAAACATTTATTTTGACCATAACACATTAATTGTAATATATTAGGATGTGATCATAATGACATTGTTGACAAGAATAATATGTATTACATGTATTTCATTTCTTTAATTTCTTTTTGGATAAAATATGATGCGAAGGAGAGATGGGTACATATCACATTTAAGTCATCTAACGAGAAAATAACGTTTCTTTATGGAATTGATGAGTGATGTAATACTTCAAAAATCGTGACAAATGAATACAAAAAGGCAGGTAGGTTAAATGCAAGTAGCATCCTTATTAAACGACTGTGAATCTACAATAAACCATACCTTTCTTTTAAGAACTGCATCCCGAAACAGGCCAAATTAATCAAGTTTTCTACATATTACATCATAACATTTCCACTGTATTCGAGTCCTAGAACAAACTGCGTTGGCCGACCAGTAATAATGGGCCTAGATGCAGTGTTTTGTGTTGGCATGATATGCATGAGGTGAGATGCCGGACGGTGATGATAGAAAATATTAATGCCAGTAGTTTTAAGCTAGGGTCATTTAGAAGTTTATGTTCTCACTCAATCGCTATTACGTAGATAAAGATGCGGTATCCATATTTTGCCACGGTTTTTGTAGCGAAGCGTGAACATGGACAATGCATAATTAATCTGCATGCCTAGTAGGGGCCATGCCTGCCATCCTAGGGTTACAACCCTGGAGAGGAAGGTGGGTAGTTGGGAGGACCTTCACGTGGAACGTAACGTAAGTAGGAAACCCAGACAGCCAGCTGGGCAACCGAAACTAACACTCCCTCACCGGAAAAGTCTCCAGTGGCGATAAACTTCCGGGCTTACTCCCGGGTGTCTGGAGCAAACGTAAGGGCGGAGCGCACGAAGTGCGGTTTGCTCGCAGTGGGAAAAATCGCCGGGAGCACGGGGGTCAGCATGCCCCCGAGCGTCCTTAACCCGACAGTGCAAGCAGTATGTCAATTACAGATACACGTAAATGTATAATACGACTGGTCAAAATCGATGACGTCGTATCAATGGCAGGTCTTCCCTTAATTGGGACGGCCGAACGGACTGCAGCGTTGTAGGAGCCCCACCCGGGGGGTACAGGACGGCTCCAGAAGCCAAGATAAAAACGGGTGTTGGCCGGACGGGTCAGAAATCCGTTGGCCTTGTACGAAGCTGGCCAATGGCGCTCATCAATGAGCTACTCTCTC
The DNA here is from genome assembly GCA_034190875.2 of Urechis unicinctus. Classification (NCBI taxonomy): domain Eukaryota; kingdom Metazoa; phylum Annelida; class Polychaeta; order Xenopneusta; family Urechidae; genus Urechis; species Urechis unicinctus. The sequence continues at coordinate 35,157,454 of CM067354.1, read as the reverse complement.
TCGGTGACGCATTGAGCAAAGAACGAAAATGCTCCGGTAGACACCTTAAAGAAGCGTGGGTGGAAAAATACCCAAGGTGGACGGGTACACGAGAACCCCATAGCTTACTATCGCAGTACCGCCGCAGTAGCAAGAAATACCCCGACGGGGTACCAGCGGAAATGCTGGAAAAAGGAAGCGAGGTATTGCACAGATGGTGTGGGACCGTAGTGGTTGAGGAAGGAGGAGAAACGGAAATAGAGGAAGGGACACGGATCGTCGGTGAAGCTCTCGAAAATGAGAATAAAGAGACCGAACAAGCTGGGGAGGTCGAAAGGGGAGAACATGATGACGGAGAGTCCCGGAGCAAAACACAGAGGTTGGTAGTACGGAAGAACCAGCCAGTACAAGTACTGAAATCGGTAGTACCGAAGAACCGACCAGTACAAGTACGAGTACAGTAACCGGTAGTACCGAAGAACGGTTAGTACAAATGAATCTGTTGGTGGCATAGAAGAACCAACCACATCACTGACCCAGGACTGTGACTCATGTCCCTTGAAGGAATTGTTTCACTCTGCAGTTCAGCGTTACCTAAAGGAAATGAAGAGACGACCCGTTGGCAAGAAGGGCGAAATCGTTAACGAAACCCGACTAGCAAAAGCAAACGAGCTGTTCAGTGAATACTGGAACACTTCAGCTCAGACCTCAGAAGAGCTCAGTGCGGCCACCTACACAGCGGCTCAATTTGCACAAGGCCAGCTAGAAGGACACGGCAAACGAAGGTCAGATACTCGACCCCGCCCAGCCGACAAAGGTTACGGCACGGTGATAGCGGATACCCGAAAGAAGATCGGGTGGGTAGATCAGGAACTACGGCAGTATAGAAGCGAGCAGACCGGAACGCCAAAACAAATATGGATTCTAGGCCAGCTGGCGAAACTGGCAGGAGGGAAGTCGAACGCCAGGCTAATGCGACTGCGAGAGGAATTGCTATCTAAGCTGAAGGCTAGAGCATTCGAAAAGAAGCAGTCCGACCTCCGGGAAGAACGTATATCCATCAACCGTAGGTTCACATTAGAAGGGCCGAAGGTCCTCGATGACCCACCAGTGATTCCAGAGGGGATACCCCAAGCCGCTCTAATTGAAGAGTTTGGGGGAAAAATAGTCGGAAACACGGGAAAGGCTCGAGGATCAGAAGGGCAAAGCCGGTTCTCGGTGGCGCCCGGAAGTCTCAGAGTTACTAACGGAGAAGGTATGGGACAAAATGGTCAAAGAAGCCAAACAGTGGAAAGCGCCAGATCCCGACGGGATTTGTAACTTCTGGTGGAAGCGAATCTCAGGGGCAAACAAGGCCCTCAGAGTCATCGTCACAGGTTTTCTGTCGGGTGACTTACCAGTACCAGAGTGGCTCTGAGAAGGAAGGAGCATGCCTGAATACCATATATAAATTCCTGACGAGCGCTATGGCGAGGTACCTTACCACCTTCCTTATCCAGGAGGAGGTGCTTCCAATAAATCAGCGAGCGTTAAGGAAGGGACAAAGGGGAACGTACGATTGCTTGTTAGTTGACCAGATGATGGTCAGCGACGCAAAGATAGGAAGGAAAAGCCTTCAAGTCATGTGGTATGACTTCAAGAAGGCGTACGATATGGTCCCACATACGTGGTTACTGAAGGCGTGCGAAGGGCTAGAATTGTCGGCATGGTTTACTCTTACACTCACGGAGATTATAGGGAATGGAAAACTCGGTACGTAGTGAGGGAGGGGAAAAAGATGGAAGAAACGGCGGAGGTGAAGTATAAGAGGGGGCTATTCCAAGGCGACGCCTTTGCCCGAGTAGCCTTCTGCCTAACCATCTCACCCCTGAGTGCGGCTCTAAACAAACTGCAAGGATATAAATGCAGCGGGTCTAGCGGAGGTCCAGTCAATCATGTGTTCTACATGGACGACCTGAAGATCTGGACGGACCCGAGCCAAGCTCCGGCGTTTCATTCGACAGTAGTCCACGTATCAAAGTCTATCGGTATGCGCTTAGGACTGGACAAATGCGCTACTGCTAAGCTAACCCGTGGGAAAGTCGACAGTGGTGGAGGCCAAGTTAAAGGACTAGAAGGGCTGCGAGTACTGAAGAAGGGGGACTCCTATACCTACATGGGGGTTCCACAACTGCTTGAGATAGCTGAAGATGAATGTGACGGGCAGACTAGCCAAAGAGTTCAAATCTGACGTCGAGCGGATATTTAAGTCAAAACTAAACGTCCGCAACAAAGCGTTGGCTTACAACTGGAGGGCAGTCGGCAAACTGGCGTTCACCCTGGCAACAGGAGTGTGGAATCTCAAGCAGTTAGATGCGTTGGAAATTGCAGCGCGAAAGATAATGTCCGATAACTGGGCATGGTTTTTCGGTACAAGCAGGGACCACTACTACTTGAAGGGAGAATAGGGCGGATGGGGGTTCAAGAGCCTCAGGGTTGAATACCAAGTGGCTTTAGCATCCTTGTCCAGATACGTTCTAGGGAGCCTAGACCCATTGATACTTGAAGTGCGAGACGTACTTGAGAGCATGTGTAAGAGACTACCCGACCGGGCAACTCTGTTGCAACGAGCGAAGAAGGTGTGGAAGGCGCAGGGACCAGTACCAGTACTGGAAGAGATTCCAACAACCAAAACGCTCAGGGAGGGACAAAGAGCCGAATGGCTGGAGTTCCGAAGGAACAAACAGCATGGTGAGTTTAGGAAAACATGCCTCTCGGACGACACCTACAGATGTTTGAAGGAGGGGAGAGTTGCCGCTAGGTCAGCCGCTTATATTCAGGCGGCACAGGACCACGTGACTCGAACAAGGGTACACTGCAAGAAAATAGGGGTGTACTAAGGCTCTACAACGTGCAGGGTGTGCAAAGAGGGACAGGAAACTCTCGACCACATCCTGGCAAAATGCCCTTCCCGTAACTTCTCGACCTACAAAGAGAAGCACGACTCAGTATGTAGACAGGTTCAGTACCAGCTCGCAACAGAGACAGGGTTAGTAGGAGCCCCCGCCAAAGGAAGTTGGACGGAAGTACCAGACGTAGTGGAAAACGGAGAGTACAAGCTAGTCTGGGATATATGTCTGACAACCACAAAGCGGATGAAGCACCGAAGACCAGACATATTGCTCTGGGACAGGAAGGAGCGCCGGATCTATATTGTCGAAATCGCCGTGGCACTCGACCACCTGGTCCACTACTTAATGGCTGAAAGTAGCAAGAGTATGATTTGTTTGCTCATCCGGTGTGGACCAAGTTATTTTATCAGTGACCATAATCGAATCACTTACAGTATTATCTCGCAAGAGATGCGCCAAGCATATATGCAATCATGTCAAAATAGTCGCCTGATATGGAGACAAAGCTCACGTCTTATATAAGTTCATATCTGCTGCAGTAAACAAACACTTCAGAGCACCCAACAAAGAAGCCAAATAAATAGAAAAGCAATCTTTGCTTGGATTCATAAATTATGCCAAACATCAGCTCCAGATTAAAGCTTGGAGATGGCAACTGAGCTTTATCTATGTGTTCCTGCATGCCCAAATACGTGGATCTAGTAGAATATGCGGATGAAAAATTAGTAACTGATAGCAGCATTTAACAGATAACCACTTGATAGTTCTTAGACGCGCCATAAATTTGTTGATCGTAAAGCATCCCAGAGGTATTCATACCTTCAAAGGTAACATTATACACATGTCTATGATAATCAGCATTGGACAAACCCTATTTGAGCATCACACTTAGCTGTATTTCACGAACAAATGTCCGCTTTGCGACTGACGTTTGACAACCATACTAAACTTAGCAATACTACCACATGAAACTGAGCTATCTACCCCCACAACCTTTAACAGCGATTAATTTGATTTTGCAGATTACAGTTTTAAATCATATAAGCAAGAGGTGATTTGGTTCTGTATATCACTAGTAACATGCTCAGGTAATCCCTGAATTTCCATTCATCGAATGAAATTCCAGGCTTTCCAGGTGCTCTTGTTCCTATAATACAGAAGCCACAATCCATGCGTTATCAAGCTCGCAAACAACTATGAAACATAAATTGGCATGGTATTATTTGATTGAGTTGTAATTTTCAATTGGTTCTGCTTCATAACTGATAATTTCTGCTGTGCACTGAGAACCTTTCTCTCTCTTCCTCTCTCTCTGTCTCTCTCTCACTCTCTCTCTCTATATATATATATATACACACACACACACGCACACATATATATATATAAATATATATATATATATAAAATATATATATATGTATATAAATATATATATATATATATATATATATATATATATATATATATATATATATATATATATATATATATATATATATATATATATATCTCTCTCTCTCTATCTTTCTCTATTTATATATCCTTGCATTTTCTTTCTCTCTTACTTTTCTATCCGCTGACTGGCTCTATTCTAGTAATGCCCATTATTACCAATAAGGAACATAGTTTTGCAATGGTTGATTATATTGCAGTTGTTAATATGCCTCTTATGTAAGAATAAAGATCGAATATTGGTGACATCCATAATGTCACGATCATTGTGACAAGGAATAGGTGTTTTCGTGATTTACTACAAGCGTATGATGCGTTTAATCTTATTGGCGTTATATTGAATCAGAGGAGCAATTATATTTTCATTTGTGCAAACGAAAAAACCAATAGATAACCCTGAAGTATTCATTTTTTTATTCGTCTGTGTATTTGACGTATCAAATGTGTTTGGGAGCATCTAGTGGGGTTTTCAACCTGGTGCTTGCTATCATTAAACGCTACCCATGGATTTAATTGATATATAGACAAATCGCAAATGTACAGTGTTTTTGCAGTAGAAAACATCCGTACGTCTGCTCAGTGAAGTCGTAATTTGAATATGCATCCCAAATGATAGTGGATAAATAGACATTACAGTGAGTCCAAAGCAATCCATTACCATTTGACACGACTAATTACTTATCATCCTTCTGGTTTGGCTTATTGATCAGTACATTCTATTGCACGCGCCCACGCTTATGATGCACTATAAAGCCGTGGCTCTGTCTTGTTATTAACGACGCAGACCAAATTACTGTCATCGATATGCCTCTTATCCTAAAAATAGAATAATCAAAGAGTTTCCTAAGGAGCAAAATCGGACACAACATATGGTTACTATTTATTAGCAAATATACTATCGGTACTCAAGAAGCACAATTTTCGTCAGCAGTCATTGAGAACAAAACCGCGTATGTGCCACTTATGATTACATGTGGCTTTTCATTGCAAAGGTTAGTTGCGAATAGAGTCGATTTGCATCAAATTATAAAATATGTCCTCAGAATATCATATCTATGTGTCTCAGCTAAACAGACGCGCGCGGGTAGTACGGGCATATTTGAACCCATACATTCAAGTAGAAGAATGCGATTCCTTACTAAATAACTCTTCTTGATTTTTTTACGGGACGAAAATTGATAATTGGATGATTCGCAAAATATGATCATCATCCTCTATGAATCGCAAGCACAGGCCAGACGATTAGAGCACTTATGTTACATCGACCAGATTCACTTTAATTACACCAAGTGATTAAACAAGAATCAGAGGAAAAGGTTGCTACTCACACAATATACCAAATTATAGTTTGTTATCAGATACCAAATTGTGGTTTGTTATACATGATCTATTGTATTCGTGAGAGTTGTATGTCGTACGCAACATCATTAAAAATAATACTTTTTCCAAGTATGAATTTTTATCATTCATTTTACACATAGATAGCAATTCAAATTCTATCTCAATAGTAAAGAGCGTAGCATTGACCGCGTTTATGCCTCTTGTGGTTTACAAACACCTTTTCGTTTTGAAAGTGTTGATTTTCAAGAGCAATTAAATTCACCGGTTATAAATGTTAGCGCCGTCAGGTAACTACCGATGACTATTCATGTAGGGCTCGTAAATAGTATATGTAACCGACACAAATAACCACCATTTGTACGATACATAACTTATTTGTATCAATTATGCACAAATGAGAGCGGATGATGCTGCGCAATCGCAAAAGACACGTCGATGGTAACACCTATGATTGCAGTCCATTATCACTAAGTAATCATTTGTTCCACTCTCTCATACGACATGGTCATATGGCTCTTTTGGGTCTGCCATTTCGCTCTCTACATTTGGAATATACCACATGAATATGTCTTACCTTATCGTACGCAGCATTAGATATTACTGAAATATAGCAGGAAGCAATATCCGCTCCGAAATTCGTCCCTGATGACGATTCACTTGAACCCATTGCAAGTGGCACAGCCTATGTCATCGCTCGATTATGGATACATTAATTGCAGCGGTAGTCGCTTGCGAATTGTATGCAATGATACTATAAATAAACTGACAATATATATGCAAATCCATTCAATGCTCTGTGAAACATGTTGTAAACAACTTGTCCTTGACCATGAAGTAAGGTCAAGTTCATTTCAGAAGCATTCTTGTGTAATAATATTGGTAACGACAACATTTACAACAATCGGCACATAGGTCCGCGTTTGCACAACTTTGTATATAACCCCAGTCTTCGTATATCAAGCTGACGTCAGAAGACGACTGAATAAAGAAAGATTTGCTGTACCCTGGGCCCTTGCAAAGTATTTAAAAGTCAGAAATTATTTATTCATGAACATTGTAACATCTGTAATTGATGTCGACATTGCGAGGACAGCTGAAGTCGCTGTAAAGTTGTAGCAAATAGAAATATATATATACTTTGTCGGTGAACTTGAAATAAGGTCAAGTTATATGGAGAACATTCTTTTTGTAATTATCTTGGTCAAGCAAACATAGCCCAAAATATTGGTTTGTCTACCTATCTGTGTTGGTTATGCAGCTGCGTGAAAAAACGTGTAAATGTTCAAAATGGCTACCAATGGATATGCACAAAGCGCAGCCGCGCCACATACCAAACTGTCCATAACCAACTCGTTGGTACAATCTCGTATGTAATCCTCTTTTTCGTACCTCAAATGGTTGCATAGGATAAAGGATACGTACTCCTATATTCAATACTGAGCAAAGAACTAACTGTTTGAATTTGTGACTCTGAAACCCTGAAAAGTAATTCAAAGTCTACTATACTACATCAAGTTATTCAGCATTCTAATGTCAAGGCTACCCGACGACCATTTGTTATGCATTACCTTGACCAGGATAACATAGCAAACAATCGTTGAGTTTCTTTCGTCTGGCTGCAATGGTTATGAAAATGTGTGGTAATTATTACAATGTTTACAATGGCCTCCAATCGATTCACACAGCCCACACGCACCAAGCATTAAGTTGTCCATGGTAAAAGCTTTGGCAAAACGTTTTATGAATTACCCTTCTTTGTGCCTTTAGTGGTTGTGGAAGACGTAATACAACAATCGCTGTTGAAAATCTACCCCAGGTGTTTTATCAGTCTATCACAAATGATCACATGGCTATTAGTTAGAACATATTTCTAATGCTCGAACATCGTTAAAAATCAGGAAAAAAAACGTTAGGTAATGAAAATGAAAAAGAGAATCGCATACAAACGTAGAAAATTACCACGCCTACATGGTTGGGAGGTATATGACAGTTATTGCTAGCAATCCGTTGATATTTTACACTTTTGACGGGCGGCTATTTTTACAGCGTATCATGCTGTATCTGCTGAACCATATGTCGAGCAAAAACCACCCGAAAATTGGCCTCATAGAACATGTTGAAGTATTGTAACCTTTAAACATGTATTCGTGTTATCGAAGATAAGCCTTTGCAGGCAACACAGTGAGCTTGATTCCATTAACCCACAGGAAAGGAGTGCTTTTGCAATCGTACAATAATTTCCTATCTAATAACATTTGCATGCTGAACCCGTTGAGGGGATGAGGTAAAGTCAGGGCCCTCCGTTTGCAGAGCTTAGCTGGTGGCTGATATGAAATTGGCAATAATTTTGATTCGACAGTAAACCTTAAGAAATATATGCATATATATATATATATATATATATATATATATATATATATATATATATATATATATATATATATATATATATATATATATATATATATATATATATATATAATATATATATATATATATATATATATATATATATATATATTTATATATATATATTCATATAAGAGTGTTATGTTCTAAACAAGCTGTTTCAGATGTACTGTGTCGTTAGCATGCTGCACTAACCTGCCTACGCAGTGCGGTTATTAATACGCCTCATAAGTTATATAAAGCCTGGCCCCAATGACCAGAAATAACGAAGCCAATCGATATTATTTGGATAACAATGATGTTCTCTGCTAAACTTTCGGTTTCTATAAAATGTGCCATTACTCTTCGAGAGATTTGTCATCGTTAGAGGGAGAATTGCCATCATTAATGCGGGACAACACATGATTGATATGGTATATATAAGCTATTAGGTGTAAGTGAATATTTTATCAGTATGATGATAATTATCATTCTAAATGAACGTGCCATGTAAAAGATGATAACGACATTGACAAGACCGTAATAATGGTTATCATGAAACATAACATGTTCAAGAGGATTCTTAAAGGATGTTATATATCTGACTTTTCGTACCAATGCTATGCGATTGGGAAATGTACTCAATGTGGGATCACTTTCACTCTTATTCATATTGCCACAATGTATTTTGGTTATAAGCAGTTATATGCATCTTGTCGTTTATGCTGGCTAGCTCCCGTCGGTTAGTCTACTTATCCTACAAATCACACGACAGTTCATGGTAAAGTCTGTACAAATGTCGTTATATAATAACATATCAAATTGCTCAACGACTGGGTCAGAGTGAGCCATTTGATTAGATGTGAAATAGTTAGACGATGTAACCCATTCAATAGTTTCTTATTTTGCCAAACATTTCTTAGCTACGCTTAATTCCAACAAAATATGTGAACACATGTGTGCAGCCCGCTGATTGTTGTATCGTGTTTTGATATACATATGCATGTTTATTTTGGGGCAAAGTCTCCTCAACATGAGCCACAAAGGGTCACTCATGTTACTTAGCAACAGCGCTACCTGACGGAGGAGGTGCAAGTATTTTATATCACATAACCGGTCAAAGTGGTAAGTGCCGCTTATTTTATCGTACTTTGCAATAAACCGACCCAAACCAAATGTTTCTGTCTCAAGCGTGTGCCACAAATGCAATTGTTCAATGAGCAGTATTGGCCTAGGTTCAACATAAATCAGAGGTAGGGATTTCAAATACAAACACCGTGTGCAATATGTTACTTTCATTTCCAATTTATAATTTGATACTGTCAACGGGCCAGTGAGAATAGTATTTATGAATCAATTGGCAGACAAGCAACCGAATTTCTGTTATATTTATGAAATAGATTATCGCTAATCCAGCGTCTCACTGTAAATCAATATACAGTGTAAATCAAAATGTATGCTGTTTAACTATAAAGATCGAATTCATTTCGGTATACACATTTGAAGTTCTTCAAGTGATTGATTAATGCGTTCCTTCGATATATGTAAATAAGTACACTACTTGCAGTGACATTGCTATTCTGGCTACCTACGAACCAAGTTAGCAGTATCTCATTGGGTCGACATAATTACTTCAGTCAGAAGGACATTGCTTTATTGCGTGACTAAACTCAAGCCCTGGAACCATCATTAACAACAATTAAGTGGATAGAACAGAGGCGAGGCCAACCAATTGCTTCACGAAAAGAGTGTACACAGGGTGGCTGTTGCATATATAGTATCTGGTTACATAAGAGTCACGTCACTTCAACCAATCTTAAGAGTCAATTACTTCCACATACGCCGCGAGAGAGAGATCGCCTTCGAATATATTACAGTAACTTCACGCATTTTGTAACAAGCCCTGGTGAAAGAAAAGGGTTACCGAAGAGCAAATTGCAGTAAACAAACATTTCAGAGCACCCTGCAAAGTAGCCAAATAAATAGAATAGCAAACTATCATTGCTTGGATTCGTGAATTATACCAAACATCAGATTTTGATTAAAGCTTGGAGATGACACCTGAGCTTTATCTATATGTTCCTGCATGCCCCATTACATGGATCTAGTGGAATGTGCAGATGAAAATTTCAAAACGGCTTGCTATAGTACTTAGATGCGCTATAAATTTGTTGATCGTAAAGCACTCCAGGGGTATCAATACCTTTAACCTGAGGTATCATTATACACATGTTTATGATAATCAGTGTTTGAAATACCCTATTCCATGCAACGCACTTAGTTGTAACTCATGAGCCAATGTCCGCGGTGCGACTGACGTTTTAGAACTGTGCTGAACCTAAGCAATATATGAAATTAAGCTATCTACCCCCAGAACGTTTAACAGCAATTCAGATCGTTTAAATGACTGCTAGTGTCCTACATCTGGTAAGGCACTTTTATCTCTGTAATTGTTCAATGAATCTCTAATCGTATGATGACGTATTAATCCTGCTATTCAATAATTTTGAAATTATCTTAAAGCAAAGATAAGATAAATGCGCTCCGCTAGGTTATCATTTTTCGTCCAACGACTTATCGCACCGATGGCAACATCACTAGTGACGTTACTGCTAGCGGTTAAATATGACGCGTCGACATATTGACAGATGCACAGTTAATATGCAGTTGATCTTCGTAACGGGTTTCACTTCACTCGGCTGTCACTTTGTGGACCATTAAAACTTGACATGGTTGTCGTTATCAAATATACACAAATACATCAAACCAGCTTGATGCAAACAGATTCGTGTGTTTATGGATGCTGCTCCTTTCTAATCCAGGTCCGATTGTAATATATCCGCCGGATTTCGAGTCGCAGTAGATAGCTGCATCGCCTGCACAAGATAATCCCCGAATCAAGTAATGTTTACTACTGACAGATCTGCGAGCATTTCAGCGATATGTACGCTGGCTCTTTATACGTAATCCACAACTGGATATAACATTAGCAGCGCAGATTTGTGTTTTCGTAATTTACTACAAGCGTATGATGCGTTAAATCTTATTTGCGTGATATTGAAGCAGAGGAGTAAAATGTGCTTGGGAGCATTTAGTTGGGTTTTCAACCTGATTCTTGCTATAATTGGACGTAATCCATGCATTGAATTTTATAAATTGACAAATTGCAAATGTTTTTTGCAGTAAAAAACATCCGTACGTGTGCTCAGTGAAGTCGTTATTTGAATATGCATCCCAAATGGCGCTTTAGAAGTAAAGTGAATAAATGGACATTCCAGTGAGTCCAAAGCAACCCTGATCTTTAAATACGGCTGATTACTTATCATGCTTCAGGTTTGGTTTTATGATCTTTACACACTATTGCACGCGCCCACGCTTATGATGCACTATAAAGCCTTCGCTCTTTCTTGTTATAAACGACGAAGACTAAATTGCTGCGATCGATAAGCCTCTTATTTGCATAATAAAATATTCAAAGAGTTTCCTGAGGAGCAAAGTCAGCCACAACCTATGGATATTTCCCATGCCGGGTATAATCACAAGCATAAGTTAACTAAACGCTATATGGCGGCTGTCAGAATTTAGATCCTTTCTCAGGAAGATATACTTACTATTGTTCATGTCAGCTATTTCTTGTGTGAAATGCAAAGCGACTGTTCAATTTGTTTGGGAAAATAATATTAACGCATATATTTGTGCAGAATCAAATATACAAAATAAGATTGAGCACAATAGTCAAGTGTGGCCCGTCCTTATTTTATTACTAAAGTACGCACTTCTTATACTGTCATTGCTGTTCTGGCTACCTATGTTTATCTATGAACGAAGATACATGCAGCTCATTGTGTCGACATAATTACTTTAGTCAGAAGGACATTGCCCTCTTAAAATGACTGAACTCAAGCCCTGGGACCATCATTAACAACAATGAAGTGGATGGAACAGCAGGCAAGGCCAACCATTTACTAAACGTAAAAAAAGAACACGGGGTGGCTGTTGCATATATAGGGTCTGGTTACATAGGAACCACATCACTTCAAACCAATCCTAAGAGTCAAATACTTCCACATACGCCGCGAGAGAGAGATCGCTTTTGAATATTTTAAAGCAACTCAACGCATTTAGTCACAAGCCTTATCGAAAGAAAACCACAGTAACCACACAGCAAGTTGTTGTGAATAACTTGGCGAAGCTGACGTTAAAGTGCACCAAACACTTCAATGATGCGACATGTAAGCTCCGCCCTTTTATAAATGTAAAGATGCTTATGAGGACAGACGGTCTTAACTGAGCGACTTCTCTGCAATGTAAGGGCTTGTTCTGTGAGGTATATAGAGGGAAAGATAAATATAGAGATATATATAGATATATAGATATAGAGAGATATATAGATATATATATACACATACATAGAGATAGAGATATATAGATAGAGAGATATAGATATATATACATATAGATACATAGATATAGATATATATATACATATATATATACATATATATATACATATATATATATATATATATACATATATATATAGGCACATATATATATATATACACACACATATATATATATATATATATATATATACATATACATGTATATGTATATATATATATATATATATATATATATATATATATATATATATATATATAGATATATATATATATATATATATATATATATATATATATATATTTATATATATTTATATATATCCTACATTTTTTTTCCTCTCCAAATTCTCCGTGAGTTGGGTACAATGCAATACAATTGTACTGTTCTCCCTATATTTTACTCGCAGGTACCGTATTTAATGCTAAGCAGACAATGAACCTATATAGCATACTCATCTTGTTTTCTCTACTTTTATGTAATATCTTTGATAATTGTCATCGGATGATGACGTCTGTTATCCATGCAGAGGTTTTCGCCTAGCCACAAGCCACGCTACATTCGGCGTGTGTTTTTACGGTGCCCGCACACCTACGCTGGGTATCGTAATCATACACTGCGCGCCGCTCGTCATCTGCGCATTCGGCGTACGCTGGAGTTATCTTTCGAGTCCTCCTAATTCATTACCTCTTTAAGCGATGACTAAATCTGGAAAGTGCTAGTATGCCTCACAGATAGTTTCAATGCCGGCGTAGCGCTTAAATTCTTTAGCAAAGTGCGAGACTTCCCTTAGCTAGGGCATTAAAATGATCCCCCATCAGTTGCGAGCATCTGGCACTCAGTAGCACAAGGTACATCAACTCAGCAATTACGCCCGTGTTAGAATATGTCCTACTTAATTCACATTTGCAAACTTTGCACCATGTGGTCTTATTAACGCACAACGAGTGACTGTAAGTAGTACTGGTCGTCTAAATTCGTCCCGATAGTATAAAGATTAAAAGACGTTGATAAAATATTGGTCCGTACTGGCGGTGATGACATCAATTTCGTGATGAATGTTTAGGTTCGGAATATATTTCAGCAGCTGATATGATGTTTTGTGCAATTCTTTTTTCTAATGACCCAAGACGGGGACGCTAATTGACTCAGATGCATTAGTGCTCGGTTTGTTTCTGTTTAATTCATGATTTATATTTGCTGTGCCATTACTCTTTCCTAATCGTTAAAGGGAAAATAGCAGTCATTATCTTGGATGCGATATAAGCAGCATTCATGATATTTTGATGCATTAATGTTGCAAATGCTTGTAGATGTAGGAACCCATTTACTTTATAAAGCAGAAGCTAAACGACGCAAGTGCAAAGGAAGTTTCTCCTGATATTAATAATTGTACCATGATGATGTGCAATTGTTATGCTGGCTGCGCTTTAAGTGGAACGTAATGGGTACACAATTTCCAGTGGGTTAATATATGTGGTAAATTGACATTATAGGTGGCTGTGAAAAGGCAGTGAGATACATTGTTTACTTTGTTCATACTACTCTGTAACGATAACGGGTACTACTCTCTCAACTCAGTGGTATTAACTACATTTTTCGTATAAGATACAAAAGGTTTATTAAAATACTACATTAACACAGATTGCTATTTTATACAAGCTGAGCTTAAATCAAATGATTATTGGCTCAACAAGCACATGACGGCGAATTGCATCATATTCAGTCATAGGAATCATATTGGGAACTGGCAATTGGATTGTGGATGCTTGTATTTCATATTCGATCACTTAAACTTAATGCAGCTCTGGAACGGAGGCATATATGCATATGCTGAGTATCCATTCGAAGATACCCTAAATGACCTTATCCGGGAGCACTTAATAAGTACTTGACCTACTTAGTACTGAACAGGGTCCCCTGGTCCATTATTTCTATATTTCAGGAAACGTGCCAAATACTAAACAATACACAATGGGGTTTTTGAGTAAGCATTAACTAAATGAAGTATTTGATTTGTATCAACTTGCAGACATCCACACTGCCCGCATTTGCAGCGCATTGTTTATTTCACAGCAGGCCTTTTAGTACCTAAGGTATTTGAATGAGGGCATGTTGTCAAATATGCTGGTTTCAATGGTACGTCTTCAATATACTTATGATTATCCTAAACTGTGTGTTGACTGAGGTATTCAGTCTGTAGCATTCCATAAATTTTTTCCATCTTCTGATTACCCAGGGCGACAATAACTTCCGACATTAATCTTCCTTCCATAATCAAGTGTTAAAAGCACATGTAGATTGATGACTGCTGTGCCGCCAGAGAGATTAAAGCTATGCTAAGAGTTCTCACACTCGACTAGGCCCCATTAAATATGTGAACACGCCACCTGTGAGCAGCGTGGTGCTTTGTAATAGCGTCTCCCACAATCGCACGAAAGTTACGGTTGCGTGGTTGCATCCACCAATCAGACGATTACATACCACTAACAATAGCAGCCAGACGGCGAGCCCCGAGACGTTGGATAACCATTCCCATAAGCATTTGTTGATTTCGTGGTAGCGCCATCTGACGACTGGTGTGTGCTCCACGCATTTGAATTATAACCACACAGCTAGTGGGAGTGACCCCTCTTAACAAAGCCATTAAATACTTGGTATAACATTGAGGAAGCAATCCTTAGCCGTTGGTTATCCTGGGTAGCTAAGCGTTACTATACCGCTACAATATACGCTTGATTTAATGCAGACATTGGCAACGAATCAATATCTCTGGCTCTTCATTCTTATCCAGTAGTGATCATATTCAGATCAGCCTGTCATCAATGGTTCATAGTCGACGGTAGCTCCCTGATGTTCCGGAGAAGTTAAAACTTAGCCTGTTCTTGTAATAGAACAGTATTCGAGTTGACTGAAATAACGTTCACTCTTTAAAACGGGTATTGTCGTCAGTAACGTAAGGCAATTGGCAGTGACGCAGGTGCGTCCTATCAAGATGTCTGATAAGATTTATTATCCGCATTATACGAATAAAATGTGGTCCAAGTTAGTAAAAGGGCTCAGAACGAGCTGGCAGCAGAATTGTACAGAAGAGTCATTTATCCTTAATTGCACACCATGGTTACATTGCTTTATAAGTTAAGCATTAAACGCAATTGTTTTAATGACGAGAAGGAAAGAATGACGTATAACTTTACCTCATTACATCAAGCAAACTTTTGTTCAGGACATAAACGACTTCACTTGCTGTTCGATGCAAAGTCCTAAATCCCATAGAATTATCAGTAACCACTGCGGGTCACCCTGTCCATGCGACAAACAGGATAAAACAACCTTGTTATTCCCGGAAATGCTGGAACGCAGGATCCATTTGTGAGTCCAGTCATTTCGTCCAATCAGTGGCTCAGTAATGTTATCGACCCATCACCTTGCACGTTTTACTTGCATGATTTGCTATGATGATCATCGCAATTCGTAAGATGGTGCACAACAAAGCTGTCATCTCTAAATCAACTTAAAAATGATTGAGTGGGAATATAAATTTCTTAATTAACTCATATAATAGCGCCAAAAACTTTTAAAGCATTTGATTAGTATGTGGAAGGTCTTATTTGTAAGCAGGGGTCCACTACTTGACCCTGGAGAAGGAGTATCTATCTTCCCAGTCCTAACTCGGAAGCGGTAATATAAAGCAATAATGGATGCCTGATAATTAAAAAGGAGCTCTCTGGAGTGCTCAGTAATTAATTACCGTGGATGTGCTCTATGATTCTTATCTACGTCCGCAACCTATTGTTTTTTTCGTTTATGCAATGTTTTGGTCTGCTCCATGTCTGCGGCGCGGAACATCTTATTGCAGGCAGGCGCAACTCGCAAAGAAAGGTAAGGCTTTAGATTTTTTTACCACAAAATAAAACAAAATGTTTCTGTTCTTGCAAAAGATCACAGCATAGTAAATCGCTTTTCTTTATTGAAATCAAAGTGCAATGTCTCACATCGATCGAATACGTACAACTATCTTGTTGACGTTATGATCAGCAGTATGCTGGGAATCTTACACGCCATATTTGTAAAAACTATGGGCGTTTTGACATTCCATATATTATTCCCATGTAGAGCTAACAACAAAGAATAATTATCCTTTTGCTGACTGTATATAATGAAATACATTCATAATGGATATTAACACGCCAGCGATTTATAATCATGCACAGACGCTCTTGTTATTACACTCATGTGTCCAAGCTCAGTGATTTTCTAAACAATTGCAATACAAGCTTAGGGATACATCTTTCTACACAAATAAACACAAGATTTATAAAACATGACTGGCAAGTGCTAGACGGTAATATGGTTTTGCTATATAAACCATCATTAGGAAAGTCAAAGCAGCGCCAAGCATTACATGAGCGTGAACTGAATTCTAGACTTCAATATCAATGATTTTCGCAGGAATTGCATAACATATTTAGCATTACTGCATGTTATAATGTCTGCGACATTGAACAGGAATGGGGCTATGTATTGCTTACGACAATCACAACAGCTTCCATCTTGCTGCACTGCCAGTC
Organism: Urechis unicinctus; assembly: GCA_034190875.2. Taxonomy (NCBI): domain Eukaryota; kingdom Metazoa; phylum Annelida; class Polychaeta; order Xenopneusta; family Urechidae; genus Urechis; species Urechis unicinctus. The sequence continues at coordinate 35,140,428 of CM067354.1, read as the reverse complement.
ATAATGGCAATTGCTTGCGGGCATTGGAGCAGCCGCTTTTGATCTGTAATGCGGGGATGGTGATGTTCTGAACATTTGCTTTGATTCTGCGGTGAAGAACATATCATCATATTGCCTGCATTACATTATTCAGTGAATGTGAGGGAAAAAATCTGATCTTGTCGCTATTGTTTTGGCTTGTGCTTAATTTTTGCTTTAGTGTACTACTAGCTCATGTCACATCATGCAATCAAGATAAGGTAGTGTTGCGACCAAATGTAACGTTTTCGGTTTCTTTTGTTACCAAACGTGCATTTTCCAACCCGGGTCAAGCTGGTTGATATGACGATTTAATTGATCGAATTATGCACATATCACCAGATATTAACGGCAATCTAGTCAAGATGAGGAAACATTATCATAAAAGTAAGAATACTATCCGACGCCGTTTGCTTAATCAAACGTTTTTAATAACATCAATAAGTACGCTATTAATGCTTATACCGGCACTGAACAAAACAATAAACTCTACGAAGTTGCGTTTTTCATACGCACGTGAACATTTAGTGGATTGCCGTGACAAATTGGTAAAACGATTTTGTGGGGCGAATAATGCATACAAAACTGCCCTTTTCTGTCGCAATTAAAGAAGCATCCACAAAATGTGCCAGCATATCGACATTCATCCTTATGCCGTAAATTATTTTGTGTGAATCCAGCACAAATTTGAACCTCGGTGGAATTGGTAATGGTAATGGTATTACCTTTCTATCAATTCAGGGCATCTTAATGCAATTTACCGGCTTGATGATTCCAGAAATAGTCGTCTGCTCGTCCACTTACATACTAAATAGTCCGTAAACCTACTGCATCAGCACAATTCGAAAGTCGTATCAGGTACAATACATAGTTATGTCGGATTACTGACACACTGAGCAAAACCACAGTAATATCAATTCGGTCAATTGATTTACAAGGACAGGGTCATGAGATGGAACAGCCCATGTGTATGTTAGAGTTGGTGAGCATTCTATCCGTTTTGGTTTCAATCGATAGCAAACGTTGCGATGCATAGCTCCGCTTAATTGCAACTCAAGCCCATAAAATAAAACTATGCTGCACCACCAAGAGTAAGAGTAACATATTATGGTGTATTTGAGATGAAATTAAGATGTATAAGTGTAATATGCTGCGTGTGCACACATCTAAGTAGGCCCTTGCAATTTAGTCCGCCTCAAGCGCATGATGTCGATAAAAGCAATTATGATGCATCTTCTTGAAATAAGCACATGCAATGGACAGAATATGCTAAATGAATTGGGGCTTTGTAATATTGACATAACTATTGTGAAAACGTGTTTCGGACAAATCCGCAATCATGTGACCATTACTAAAATGAGTGGGTTCTTGCTGATATATAATCAAATCATAAGCATGATATATAAGCGACAATATGGATTCAATCAATTTTATGGAAACATATTTCACCACATCTGAGGCAACAGACATTTAGATGTAAAAGACGTGTACTCTCTCCAAACCAGTATATTTAGACAGCAAATATGCTAAGCCCATCTTTAGTTTTCGCTACACCTTCATACTTTTGTGGGGATATCTTCGACGTATAAAGTTGTTATACTACGCAACCGGAAAATGTGGTTAAAAGAGATACTTGGCCTGACCAGAAAACTGAATTTCCTTTGATGTTATTTAGCATTACAGGTACTAGCTATATGTAATTCATTTGCACTTGATCGGCATTGCATTGTAATGCTCTAAATGAATCTCCTCTATTTTCATGGTCGCTATGGTCGCTATGGTCACAATTGAAAGTGTTGATGCTGACAATGTGATAGTGACAGACTATCGTGCCGTTGCATTGAACATTATAAGCATGCATAGCTGAAAAGCAATTATGTACGCACAAAAGGGTATGTATGCTTCCAGTTTACATATTAGATTAAAGGAATGAACAAATGTAAACATATCCTTAAAATTGTCTCTTCTGTTTTAATTATTCAACTGATGATATGAAATCAATGAAATGCACTTGCATGTTCCGTACGCCTTCTGCCAAAAATGCAAAAAACATGCAAGCGGTTATTTCACTGATATAAATGCTTGCCATTTAGTCAGAAAAACGTTTATCCACACATAATTAAATTTACTAATAGAATATTACCTGGCCTTTACAATGCCACCTTTTGTTCGAGTGAAAAATGGAGGACTGAGCCTTTGTCAATATAGATTCGCATAATAATTTTTTGCACTACTGCTGTACACGCACTCTGGTTGATATCCTGTGGATATTTGCTACATTTGTGACCTATAGTACAATTAACAACTGTGGAAAATGCTATTACGATAAAAAAAGAATTAGTGTAGTGAAGTATGCTTAAATACTGGATTTAATGAACCATTCGCGGTTTCACTGTGTCAAAGTATGTACTTGATAATGGCATATGACTACTGGCAGGATCAACCAGATAGCTATTCCCAGCCTACCCCGTTGATCCCGTAGTCAAAGAGCACCTCTTCACCAATCCGGATGTCTTTGCATGCACGAAGGATGATGGTTTGCGATCAAACCTCGGTATATACCTCAGGCTTCAATTTAGGTCGCAATCTGGAATGATTGATGAACCTCCCGAAGGAACCATCATCCTCTGATGCATCGACAAACAGATTTTGCTCACCAGACTTCAAGCAAAGCAGGTAACTAGTGTCCTCCATCTGTTGCCAGTGGGCCTTAGGGGCAGCAAAAGTCTTGCCACGGTAATCGCACACGACCTCATTGGCAAAGAACTGTTTGCACGGCTAGATCTTCTTCTAATTAGTCGTCTTCCGAATTACTAAAGTCAGACATCTGGCCTAGTTCATCTACGCTGCACTAACTATCGCTGGCACCACCTAGCAGCCGCCTTGATTTTCTACGACGGGGAAACTGGCCCAGGCTTGGTAACCACTGGTGGATGGCAGGGGCTCAGGAGAGACTGGATAACAGGGGCTTGGTAACCACTGGTGGATGGGAGGGGGCGCGGGTGTAGCAGGGACAGCGGTGTCCAACTGCATCAGGTCTAGGCAATTGGTGGGTGGTTAATCGTTCATGATAGATTGAACCACAGCTGCTGCTACTTGCCTGGTCTGCTCGTTCATGGCTGGTGTAGTGTGAAAGGCAGTTGGCTGGCTGGGTATGCTGCGACCATGCATACCCTGTTTTTTCAACACATAGGGCAGAGGAACATCTACCACAACTTTGTGGCCAAGGCCTTGCAAAATGGCTATAACCATGTCAGGAAAGCAGTGATTACCAGGCACTTTATCGAGTTTACAAACCACGGAACTGAGATGGACAGAATATTAAAGTTTACCCACCTGATGTCTGTGGTCCCTCAACATATCATCCCGCACTGTGGCATCAGAGACATCATGTACCGCTTTCAGGTGACTGCGCAATTGCACAACACGTGCAGAGCAAAGGGGGCACACTTCAGTCACTTTAGGAAGAAGGAGAGTTACAGAGGTAGGGGTAGGCTGGGAATTCTGGCCATCTGGCTGGCTGGCAATGGTATTACCAGGTTGCGCAGATGTCACTTCGTGACAGTCTTTTAGGTGACGGGGTAGGTCAACAGAGGTCATAGGGCTCTTTGAACTTTTAAATTTTTTGCCCAAAGATTTGTTCACAACGCGCATTTGGGATAAAACACCTTTGCGCTCGTACTCGCTGATATTATGTGATGCTATATGACGTTCCATATAGACCGTGCTTACGCCACATAATGGACAGGTTTTCATATAACCACCATGATATTTGGTAAAGTGGTATATATATATATATATATGTAAACAAACCTTTTCGACAACGCATTCATACAGCATATATCACGTAGGGCATAACGTAATATATAGAGCCTATGTCGTATTATATCACGGAAAAATTGGTTGGCGGAAATCGCTATAATTCCTGAATCCGGTACGATATCTTTACAACCTTTACAGGAACTGTTCATTATATATTGACCAACGTTGACAAAAGGTTTGGTTTAAGTGAGATTTATAATTGCAAAGTTATTGACGTATCGTTGTGACGTAATATTTATAGCCGAAGTTATGAGCGAAAAAGCAAAGGTAGGCAACTTACTATTTGAGCTGAACTGTCTTGCGTCGATGCTGATTTTCGTTGGAGCTTTGATTGTCGCAGTTGTCTTCAGTTCTCAAAAAGAAGTGATATATGGGTCCGATTTCCACGCCTTATAAACAGCTAGCTACCAGCTCTGTAACTGACACTGACACTAACACTGACATTGAGTCGATCAGCGTTGGCTCAATGCACTGGCCATTGGGTCATTGAAACAAATATTAAAGCACTGCTTATCGCCGAAGATAATCCGGTTTCAATGTCGGTTTCAGAGCTGGTAGCTAGCAGTGCTTTAAGCCAACGCCGGCCATTGGGTCATTGAAACCGACATTTATCGCCGAAGATAAACCGATGGCCAAGTGCTTAAATGTCGGTTTCAATGTCGGTTTCAGAGCAGGTAGTTAGCAGTGCTTTTAGCCAACGCTGAACGACCCGATGGCCAGTGCTTTAAGCCAATGCTGAAACCAAGCCTATTTCGACTCGTACCAAGTTTCGTCCGTCTAAAGTTAAAATGGCTTAGTTTCAACCGATCGTAGCTTGAAGCTGCTCCGCGGAGTACGACACCCCAGCTCAAAGCCAAGTTTGAATTTCCCTGGCCCTCCTCAATCGAAACAGCTTTGACAAAAAAAAATTATTTAGAAAATTTAATTTTCAAAACTTTTGTATAATTCTTAAAAAAAAATTATATTTTTTTTAAATATGTAAGTATACAGCTGTGTTGCCTGAAAGAAAGATGGAATTCATTTCTTGCAGGGATATTGGCTTAATTGCCCAGAACAACACTAAGTCAAGGGGCCAAGGCAGCTAACTGGCGCTAAAAAATATTTTTTTTTAAATAATTTTTTGTATTTTTAATATGTTAGTATACAGTAGTATACAGCTGGGTAGCCTGGGAACAAGATGTAATGCAGTCTGAACATTGCTCCTGTGCCAAGACCATTTACCCAAGAAACAGTTGAGTTGCAGGTGTCTCGTTTTGATTAAAAATATGATTTGGAAATTTGTTTTTGTTGAAATGTACAAATCTTGTATCAGTCACATTATTTTGTCTCTGAATTCAAACTGTAATAGAAGAACTCATGGAATTTGTACGTTAATAATGCTGAACTCATTTTAATCTCACTTCTTTTTTCATCAGGGCTAATTATGAACATAAGAAGTCAAATCTGAAGATAACGTGTCATGACTAATTGACCAAATAATGTGTTCATAATTCTTTTCTTCTGTGTCGACAGCTGCATTTTACTCCCATATCATGTCCTCTCGGTAACTGTTAATAACCTCAACTACCATCGGGTCAAGCACAACTCCTTCCATCTGGGGTAGTGCATATGTGCAAAAGTCTGGGCTGTTGGTGCAACATTGCAGCTTCACAGGGGCAGGCATTTTCCCTACATTGAGGCAGATGCACCAGTCTTGTGAAGTGGTAGCTGATGGAGGGTGGAATCCTTCTTTCGGCGGAGTGGGTTGTCGGGTTATTGTAAGCAAAAACTGTGGCTGGCTGTCTAACCATCAACCAGCAACTGCCACACCACATCCAAATCCAGCCACCGCACAAAATTCTGAAAATACTATGAGTAAACAAAAGTATTTATTTTAATGGATTGAACATTTCCGAAGCAAATCACTATCTGTGACCAAAATTGCTTGAAGGTTTTCGGAGGTAGCTGAAGAGTGCTAACTGCTGTAGAATACCTTCAATTACTCCTTCCGTGACAGCTCCAAAGATTTAGCAGCCACTCTACTCTGCTGTAGGGGCTTGGTAGTAATTGGTGTGTTGCCAAGTAAGCCTCTGCAAACTAGATTGACTCGTTTTCGGCCTGTCGAGGTCTACAAACAAATGAGAACCAATGGAAATATATGGTCACCAAGTCCAACATGGGACCCCCTATTTACTGACAATGTGATTCAATTAGATAAAGCAAGTCCTATAGTACCTTGTTTGAAGAAGGTGGGACACCTCGGCCACATCTTCGGGCTGGTCTGCAACCTCCACCGACATTGACAACTGTGTCATCGTCAACAATTTCAAACCATTAAGCACATCCTTTCTAGTCAATGGATGTATTGAGTTCGATAAAATACCCTTGATAAGAATCCAATTGAAATAGTATAGGAACCAACCGCAGTTGCACACAGTTTGTCAGAATCTGTACCATGAACCTTTCTACTGCCTCTTCTTGTACGTGATACCCTTCTTGGCTTTTTGATTTCCTTTGAATATGACAGTGGGTTGGCTCAATTTAATTAATGAATGAACATGACAAGAATAATTCAATCAATAATGTTACAGTCAAAAGATGCAAAAGTCAGCCAAACACAATTTGTAAATAATACAGATTTAAGGTCATCTCTGTCACTAAATTTCACCAAATTAATTTTAGCTATTCAGTGCTCCTGCAACACCAGCATGGTGTTAAAGTCGACAATTATAGACACACAATCTTAACCATGCGTATAAGTCTTATCAAAGTGGGTTGCAACAAAATTAAAATAACCTAAATCAGAACCAAAATTTCTCCACCCGTCTATAGTCCCTTGTCCAAACCCATATGCGTTTTTAGCATATGCATATGATTTGGTAGTCTTCATCGACCAAAGATTGAAACAGCTATGACCTTTTCAGCTAATTTGAGAAAGCCAAAGACACTTTTGCGAAGTATAACCAAAGTAATTAGCGCTGTCTATGACTTTAATGTGTTAACTTGGGTGAATGTATATTACTCTAATTCACATCTACATAATGTAGTATAGCTATGTGCAGTTACTCATCTCATCACTGTGTTAAGTGGAGCGAATGTATATCACTCTAATTCACATCTACATAATCTAGTATGGCTACATGCAGTTATTCATCTCCCAGTTTATGCTGGCTAGCTCCCGTCGCTCTGACTGCTTTTCGCAACAAATAACACGAACGTTTACCTTAAAATCTTTTGCTAACACATCAGATTGCTCGATGACAGGGACAGAGTGAGCCATTTGTTTATATGTGAAACAAACAGATGATGAAACCTTACATTAAAGTTTTGCGGATCCAGCGTCTCATTGTCAATCAATGTAATATGAAAATCATAATATATATTGTTCAACTGCTAATATAAACATCGAATCAATATCTGTCTTCAATTTTTATTTCATGCCGTAGGGTATTACGTTACGTGAATACTTTCCTGAGATGTTTGTAAATGATGTCAATTAGAATGCGGAAACAATATCCATGCAAGATAGCCTAGAGAGCAAGGCTGTAATTAGTGTCAACTGGACGCTTCCCGATAAGCTTGTCTAAGTAATCAATATATAACAAACAACATTAGGTCATTCCAGTTGCATTACCACTGACAGCTAGTTAAAGCACATTGAATAATTTCACAGCGCCTGAAGATCTCCCCAGGAAATCATTTTCTCTTCCTCTCAAACCTTGCCATGCCGGATGCCATGTTTCACATATATGATTGCACATATAAATTCGACTGATGCTTCATAACATCACGTCATGACCATTTATCCGTTTTTAAGAATCTATTATTAATATTTGTCGTTTCAGTTATCTTGTGTAGAATGCACTGTGACTGTATGATGTATTTGGCATCACAGTGACGTAGCTTATGCTATGCAGCAAACCAACTATGTCTCGTCCTTATTGCATTGCTCACACACGAATTACTTATTCTGGTATTGCTATTCTGGCTACATACAATTATCTGGGAACAAAGATAGCCGCTGCTCATTGTGTCGACATAATACTTTAGTGAGAAGGACACAGCTTTCTTACATGACAGATCTGAAGCCCCGGGACCGTCGTGAATAGCAATGAGGTAGGTGGAGCAGCACGCGAGCCATATCAACTGCGACCTGAAACAAGAACACACTCTTCATCGGTGGCTATCGCATAGGAATCGCATCGATTTAACCGATCTTTAGAGTCGATTTCTTCCACTTAGGCTGCACGAAAGTGATTGCTGCTTCGTCCGGAACGCCTTTGAATAGTTAAGGTTGACTAGGTGTAGTACATGATATACGAATACGACAGGACAAATATATGTAAATACACACACACACACACACACACACACACACATACATATACACACACGTATATATATATATATATATATATATATATATATATATATATATATATATATATATATGTATATATATGTATATATATACATATATATATATATATACATATATATATATATATATTTATATATATATATTATATATACATATATATATATGCATATATATATATACATATGCATATATATACATATTAACATATATATAATTATGAATATAAATATGCATCTGCATATATGTATATATATATATGTAAAGTTATGCCTATATACATATATATATATATATATATATATATATATATATATATATATATATATATATATATATATATATATATATATATGGTATATATATATAGATATATATACAGATGTGTGTATATATGTATATATCTATTTACGCATATATGTTTTATATATATATGAATAGATATCTTTCGAGATATATTTTTGTATATATATATATATATATATGTATATATAGATATATATAGATATGCAGATATATATATATAAATAGTATATATACATGCCTATATATATGGGTCTATATATGAATATGTTTATATTTATATTTATGTATATGTTTATATATGAATGTGTATATGCGTATATATATGTTTGTATATGTATATATATGTAAATAATTGAATGTATGTGCGCGTTTATATATATGTACATATACGAGAATATTTGTCAATGCATGTGCGAAGCAGCAGAACATAAGGAATCCTTCATGTTTTGAACGACAACACATGCACTTTTGGATGTACAGGTTCATCGCTTGAAACTGCTTTGTCGTTTGCACATTATTGTTAACTTTGCTAGAACATCTACACCAATGTGTTTATTCCGTAATTTTATTCGGGTTTTGGTCGGTTGTATATCAAAATAATTTCCCTAGAAACATTACTATCAAAGGAGAGGTCACTTGTAGTTCTGCCACTGATGCAAATAAAGATTAGTATTGAAAAAAAAACCTTTGGTTGTAGTCTAAATTCTAGTACCTATCCTTTGACTCCGAGCTACTTATATGTAATATATTTCTAAATGAGCCTTCTGACAATGCATTGTCTTTATAACTGTATTTCCCGAAAGCATGATTCGTTAAATGCAAATACAGACGATATTACTTCAAAGGAATTGCGTATACGGTGTAAGTGCTGTTACAATTACAATAGACCGGGACGTGACACGGGTTAATATTTTCTCATCCATCATCTCAGAAAAAAAAACATGTATTGCTCAAATCTAAAATGTTTCAATTCGTCGCTATTCCTTCAGTTTTACTTGCTTATATGACTTAGTGGATTGATTTATGCTTGTTTGATAAAAAGATATATAAACGCATTGCTATGAATACGTGTTGTGGTTTGCCGTTGGCACATTATGCTTGGGCTTAAAGTTGCATTGTTCACTAATTAACGTGTTTTTCAAGCGGTAACTGATTTGGTTTGATGTATATGTTTTTTTATCAATAAATCATCATTGCAACTAATTCTGTATTACACCATTTCTATCCATAAATCTAGCTCTTGTCAAAGTGCTACCCCTCTGAGCCATCCACTGATTAAATCTTGATCATGAGAGTGCACTGGTATTGCAAATTAGTTCCGCAGTTATGCGAATGTAAACATATTCCTTGAATATACATTTGTGCAGTTCTTATCAAATGCAGTAAGCAAAAGCGTGATTGAGTTGTTTATTATACTATTGCCGTTCAATATTACAGTAAAAGACCAGTGACCCGTGCAGCATTCGGATAATGTCAAATAAAATATATAATTTTGGGTTCAAAGAACAATATTTAGTTCTTTGGCTTAGTTTGTTCTCTTTACAGTTTATGCTCATATTTTAAAACAGGAATATCGTCAGTAACTTGGTAGTGGCGCAATTGGCAGTGTCGCAGGTGCATCTCATCAGGTTTATCTTCACAAGCAGTTAAATGCAGCAACTTAAATCGCTCACAGCTTTCAGTAACCACTGCAGGTTGCACTTGACAGGCGACAAAAAGGATAAAATATTTTACTATTCGTAGATGTGCCCGAACCTAGGATCCAGTCGCGGGTTAAGAACTACTCTTCATCACCTCACCTTAATTAATGAATATATATATAAATATATAGATATACATGTATATATATTTGTATATATATATATATATATATATATATATATATAGATATATATATATATATATATATATATATATATATATATATATATATATATATATATATATATATATATATATATATATATATTTATATTATATATATATATATATATAAAGACCAATGTACGCCCGGTCGCGCACCAGCTCAGCTTTGAAGCATTGTATTAACGAAACCCTATGCCATTAGTGATGACAGTCTATCAGTGATATAAACAAACGGGTCTCGAAAGAAGTAAAGATCATTACCTTTAATACCTTTGTCATTTCCAGCAGCTGGTTCTGACATCCGATTCCTCAAAGGGTTATATTGCGCGACTACCAGCAGTTGCACGCCCATCAACTACTTAGCCTGATAAGTGTTTACAAATATGCGGCTCACATGCTATGGTTGTTTGTAATTGAGACGTGGTTTCAAATATAAATTACGGATTCTCTGCCAGGACGCATGAAAACTCCCATAAGTCGTGCAGGGTGTAAGTTGTATAAATGATTTATGCCTTTTTGTTCCAAGACGCAATCTAGCGGTCATCTGTCGGTCTGCGATTATTGGTTTCAAGACTCATTACCATAGACATCAACGTAGCAATAAGGACGCCGACAAAGCGGCACGGTACAGTGTTCAAGAGACACGATCCATCGTTCAATAATTTGAACTGGGACTGTGCGGCCCCATATATTTTGTGATAGTGTTCAACGAGTAAGTAATATCACGGCTTCTATGCAAACACACCAAAAACGGGTTGCTATGCCTGCAAAGACTACAGCTGACTTGTTGTTTCACCCAAACCGTCCGAAATATGACAATGTTTACAGTACTTGCGCTGAATGTAGCACCACCTACGTATGGGTAGAGAACATCGCCAGAAGCAAAACCAAGCCGCAAAGCCACACAAGTGCCTTTCTTCAAGCTCCCTCAAAGTATTACACTATGAATACCAGACTAATTTTATAAGCCGCAATATACACACCAATTCATCACAAAACGGGACCCGATTGTATGCAGCGCTTTGAAACGCCAGCAGTCATTATATGAGGTAAGTGTCTCGCGTTTTTTTGTAACCTTAATAGCACATCCCGTAAAACGTAAGTTATATTGCGTGTATGGCTTTAAGGTAAATCGTTTGCGAAACACCCAACTCTTCGGCGTCACGTATAACCATTTACTGCGAGCAAAGCATCTGAAGTGAGCTTTAACTGTTTCGCATGTAAGTAAAATAGATTGATATGAATTTTACTTTCGACATATACAATCCTGGGAGCTACATGCCGCAGCTCAACAACTTATATTATTAATGTCTATGTAACACCTTTCATTGGCAAGAAACCTCGCGTATCTTATATCAAATCACGTAGTGCACGTTAGGCATGATCTTTGGTCAAGTCCTATTACTGACGCTGAGCACAACCACAATAAATGTTAATCGTTCGATTTATAGACAGTGTAAGTTTCCTGGTGTTAAAGATTATTTGCACCTGTAGGGTGGTTGCTATGGCACTGTTCTTGCTCATAGCAATATAACGCTTTTGCAAAAACGTCTCATGATAAGTTATTATATATTACCCATGCCAATACGCTGCTGGAATCGTCGACTGCAAAATAGTGTTTTCTCAAGTGAAGATGCTAGTAAAGTTGTTTTGAATAACTCTGTCATTAATATTCCACCATACAAGCCTTTCACAAAAGGCCAACAAAACAATTGCGCTGTTTCAGTCGTAACATAAGAGTGTATAACTTTTTACATTCATGAAGTACGTGAGCCCAGCGTATCACCATCTGCCCACCCTGTTAGCTCGGTGTATAAGCTCTTCTAGGTGTAATTTCACTAAACGGGATATTCTATTTAATAGCAACAGCATATAGTCACCAGCGGGTCAATCTACCTATTTACGTGATGTGCGTTATATATGGCGTGTTATGTGAAACGAACTAGGCTCCAAGCGGAAATACTAGCCATTGATATCCAATGCAGGTCCAGGAAGATGCATATATATATAACTCCAAACGAGTATGAATCGTTTGGCTCACATCATGTGTGTAAGCTGAGTTATGTTACGTTGCAAGTGCGAAACCGCCACTTTTCATTTATGGTTGTCTATAAGCTTGATATTGTGCAGTTATATTATCATCAATATTTAGTGTACTTCCTAGAGGTACAGCTATATGCAGTCAATAACCGTGCTCCGTGTTTTGGGGTTATTTCGCTGTCAGACCAGTCCAGCATCTGTCGCATTGAATGTTGCTCTCGTAAGCAAACAGTAGATTAATGACTATAATGGCCCTTAATTGGGGGACATCTTCGGTTAAAAACCACTTTATCATTATGACATGGCAAGGCGAAAACACGACACTGCATTCAAGTTACTTACTAACAAAATGTGATTTGGTTTGTCCAAGCCTGCTCAACGCTGAAATTGATATTGCATTTACTGATCTAAAACACGAAATGTCCCTGATGATGCATTTACTGCCAGCTGTTCATTACAATATTGACTGCAAACAATTAAAACATACGGCGTAAAATATACTTCAGTGACACATATATTTTAAATGCATTTCAAGTATAGTCGAAAGTGCAACGATTTGTATATTTTAATCCAATCTAGATATAACAGAGATCACATCTCTAGAGGCTCAGGCATTTTTGTTCTCAGACCACTCCAGCATCTGTTACATTGAATGTTTTGAAACACCTTATCTTGTAAGCCAGCAGTAGATTTACGGCAATAATGGCCCGCTATTGGGTGACACCCCCAGTCATGCAACCGCTTCATAATTATGACATTGTATGATGTAATCACACATTGACACATTCTAAGCGTTTTGCATCATCACTTATTTCTAATATATTCTCTTTTGAGTAGTGTGTTATCATTATGCGGTTTTAAACTTTCCCTCGGATATCCCTTGAGAAGAATGTATTTAATCGCTTCAGACCAGTGCATGTCACACTGTCATGTCCTGCAACTGCAGCATTATGTATTAATGCTATGGTATCCACGCATGCAACCTAGCAAAATAAATTTATTAATTTACTATATACTTTCGAAAGACTCTATATTACTACAAAATACCACCCTTTTCCACATGAATATTTCTAGAACGAGAATATCCACCCGCATTAACAGTGCAAACGTGCACAGCTGCACCACACTGCGCATGGAAGGTTCAGTTGAGCCACCATTAGCATTGCAGTTTATGCCTCAACCATTCATTATCATATAACAACGATGCATAACCATTCCAGCGACAATAAGTATCAAACGTTTTGTGACTTGTCAGAACCAGAGGCAAATAAGTATCTCTTAAGGGATAAAATGTCCGATCCCTGGTGTGCTATAAATCAGTGTGTCAATTACTGATAATGGGTAATATTTGGGACACTTTACTATAATCTTTCGCAATGTGCGGAGCAATCCATCCTTTTGTGGTTCACCTAAGTATTTCTTTCGTACCCGGTATTGCTTATACAATTGCATTGTACATGATTACCAAAGTACTTGCCGTTCCACTAAACAACAAAACAATTATGTTTGGAATGTAACAACCAAATGTATTATTGTAGTTTCACCAAACTATCAATCAATCCTCGTATGTTGTTCATGTTCTGCTCTTTAACGCATAAACTTGTTGTTGTGTCCGCGTGATCATAATTTTATCATGCACAAATATGAAGGGTATTCGATTGTATTGTTTTGGAAATCTTGTTGAAGTGTGCAAATCTCATATAGTTTAAAGTTAATATAGCAACATAATCAAGTTACAACAAACTGAGACTTACGGTGATGCTAAAATAGTAATAGCTGTTATTGCAGTGAGCATCATAAGTACGCACTCTGTGATGGGACCATCATATATGTCCTTAAGCATTAATATCCTTTTATATTAGGATTATGCGACGAGCCAAATTGGCAGAAATATTAGACTTCTGACTCACTATTGTGCCGATAAAATGTCTTTTATTCTGCTTGAAAGTTATAATTACGCATACATGGATCTACAAGCAATTTAATGAGAATGTCAACACGTCGTTATCTTAACGAATTCTTAATATATTTTAAGCAGCCAAACAAGTACATATGACGTACGGTAAGTCATTAGGATGTGGATTACTACATCACACCAGGGAAGGCAATTATAATTCACCTTATTTTATTGAATGAATTCTAAAATATTCTTAAAATATTCTTCATGCAGCATGTCCTGAATTCAATGCATGGCTAAAATAAGCAAAGAGCGGAATAGTGAACAATGCTTAGTGCAACAAAAAAAAATCGTTACTACGAACCATAGCTAAAGATGTTGGCTTGCAAACAATAGTTGACGCTAACCTTGGCAGCGATTTACATAAAACCCATGCAAATAGCAAGTAATGCTAGGTGGGTTTAACGCAGGCCATGAGTGTGGATCGGGCAATTTAATTTCCTGGCATGCACCAGAAGGGTTTGATGTGATTTGATTTTAATAAATGACATTGTGCGTAATTTCTGTAATGCTTCATTCATCTCAAATATATATGCTCAGTAAGGATTAAGCTAGAAAAGGATTGTTATCATTGTAGTAATATTTGCTAAAAATTTTAGATATATTTGAGCAACTAAGAGAATCTCAGAGCGTTGCTTGTGTTGGGATCGTGTTTGATGTTGATGATAGGAATATCGTTTAGTATGAATGGACTCTCCAGTGTTACATTCAACATAATTAACTATTAAGTACCCAATATCAAATAAATTTGTGTGTGTTATATATATATATTTGTATACATATCTTCTTCTAAGTGTATATTAAATTGTTTTTTTAGTACATATGTTTTAAAATATACATACATATATACATTTATATATATTTATATATATTTATATACATATACATATAGTTATATATATATATAAATATATATAAATACAAATATGTATATATATATTTATTTATATATATATATATATTTATATATATACATATATATATATATATATATATATATATATATATATATATATATATAATATATATATATATATATATATATTCACATCTATATATGTAAATATGTGTATATATGTATATGCATATATCCGTACATATATATGCAAAGATGCATATTAATAAATAAATATTTATATTTAAGTCTATGACATATACATTTGTTCATTATTGCATATATATGTATATACTTGTGTGTGTGTGTGTGTGTGTGTGTGTGTGTGTGTGAGTGGCCATGTATGTGTGTATGTGTTCGTGTGCGTGTGTGTATGTGTGTGTGTTCTTAAATGTTTTACCTGCTGCATATGGGCTGCGTTTGGGAACATCGATAATCATCGATCCATTTTTTTGGTATGTTTCTGCATTATACATATTGTATGATATAAATTGCCTCTTTCAGGTACAACTGACAAGCTTTTTGCCAATGTGATGGGCAGTTTCTCACAAGCACCATGAATAAGTAACTGTCAATTTTTTTGCAGCGCCAAACTGCCTTGGAGCATTTTCCTAGTCCTACCCTGGTCAGAAACACAGGAAAGTAGTTGCAAATACCCGTAGCCGACACAATGCATATATGTACGTCCTAACGAGTACGTAACATTCCTTGTGTAAACACTGTGTAATACTCAAGGTAGATGTAACGCGTTAATCAATGTAATAGCTCACAATCGTCTAAGTCAATATAGTACGTTGTTACGCAAGGAAAATGTATCAAATATCGGACTTAATGCAGGACAGTAGCAGAATTATTCCAGAACATTTATTGACAAACAATATATGAACGAAGTTTGAGATTAATGTGCGATTTCGTAAAACGCAAATTTTAAATGGCTGAACTTTAAAGCATCTAAGTAGTTACTGGCGACTCAACAGCAACCGATAGTCGATTGACCAGATTAATATGTCATACAAATGGTTTTACTAATTGTACTAAAAACATATATTGCAGCCTTATCAACCATCAACCACTAAACCTTTGTTCGTGTATCTGTTTGTGCAAATACCAAACCTTCATTACTTTACATAGGGTATAAATAAAACAATAATTCCTTCGCTAAGTTAAACATGTTCAATAATGTCGCCATATTACCGTCAATAGGGTGCAGCAAGTAAAAAGTTTTCTTCTTTCTTATAATACGTAAATTACTGCGGGTGCATATTCACATATTAAGTAATACCAACATATTACCTAAAACCATTGTAAATTTTTCAAAACCAGTATGTCTGACCTAAAGTACATTGACGAACTTTCATTATTAAGTACATTGTTTTTTTTCGGATTTTGACAACAATCGCTCAGCTGCAGTAAATATTTTCGCCTATGCGATCGTAAAGTATATATTTGGAACTATATGGTACGTTCTCAATGTATTCGGGTTGCTGATCAATGACGAGTCTTTCTGGTTTTTGTAGTTCTAAACCCTGTGATTCACCGAACAAACGTTAATGATCAATTAAAAACCACTTATATTTGATAAAGGGGTATTATAGTATGTATTTGGTATTACATAGGTTTCTTTAAAACGCACCCTTTCAATGTATTCTGATTGCTGATCAATGACGAGCCTTCTTTTTAGGAATCACTCTGAACCATCAAAAACCACTTATATCTCTTTTCTTGTTATTAATGACATTTTGTGTTTATTAAAAATTCTATAACACCCTAATTATCGCGTATAGATTGCTACGTCTTGATACCCAAACATTATTCATATGTCTACACACCTTACCGCTTTCCTGATTTACTGTCAACTAGGAATGGCTGGTAGTAAAGATTGTTCTAAATTGTGGTTGTCGCTAGTATACTTCGTAATGTAGTATACAATTGTTACCTCAAAGCAATAACGTTTTGTATCCAAACAAATAAGCTCATCCATGCAAACAGTTTTAAACATCTGTACAATAACAGTTTTTGAACTACAATACATCCCAACCAGAATGAAAAATGCACTTGTTGAGGTTCAATAATTTTAGACATGAAGGCAATTCACCTAGGCTGCGACATTAGGAATATGACTCATTTTCATACAAAATACGTCAGCCGTTTCTGCAATCATACAAGGTAGATAACTTTACACTGCCAAGGTTTGTGATTTGTTTATGAATAATGTATAGACTCCCACACATTATTTCCATGACGTGTAACATTGAGTAGTCTATTCGTAACGCGAGTAACAAAGCAAAAGATATCCGTGTTACATAAGTAGTTTTATTTTGCTGATAACTCAGTGGGGACACATCTATAAGTAACCTGTCAACATCCTCATCATGTGACGACGAGTTTTCTTTTTCTTGGCAACAGCCGGTACTCCAGTCAAAATGAGAATACCGCTATTACATATAATATTCAGCGCATACTCGCCTCGCCTCGCCCCGCAACGTCCTCAAAGAGGCAGATGGTTAGGACAAGGGCTGATAATCCATTTATAGAATAGAAGATGCTCGGGTATTGGCTATATTAGATATATTCAACTTGTTTGCATGCTATAATAGAAGATACCTTATTTCAGTCCATCAGTGTCAGTTGGGTGGCAAATCATAAAAGATTTGATCTAAGTCATGTTATACGGCATGGGACCGATTCAGTAGCGTCTTAATGTTGATGACTCCGGGGAGAACGAGGTAAAAAATATTGATTTGTTCGCGGTGCATAAAAAGAACAGTAGCTGCAACAGGCCTAATCCGAAGAGAGATTTGTATTTTTGGGGTTTTGCCATAACTATATGGTATATGTTGCATATAATGGTTCCATTGTTGAGTAACCGAAATCACACAATGGTGCTATTAATTTTGTGCAGTTAAGTGCCTTAATAAGTTGTAAAGCCATGCATATTCTTAGCAATAAATATATCTACTCTAGCATCATTTCGAGAGTTATATTGTACAATAGACAACCTTGAATGTGAACATATATAAACGAGATAGGTCCGAATTATTGAAGTCCAATATACTATTATATTAATGCTTTGCGCTGCGACATAATCAGTGTCAAATGTCAACATTACCTTACGCCTTGCATTTTTATCAGTGGCTTCCATATGCAGCAAATGCTAATACAACTATCCATTAACGGTTTTCTTAACGATTTAGTTGTCACCATGTTATATTTATTTAGACAAAATAATGACACATTTTATACAGCCATATTTTTCACCAATGAGGGGTCATTGCGGTTATGGTCTGATAGTATTTTACTTATCATTGCAACACATGGTATCTGAAAAGCCTAAGACAAGTGCAAATATGCCTTTGCTGTGCAAAAGCCTTCTGCACAATGCTCCAGGGAGAGCATATCGTATTCAATGCATACTCGGCATGGTCAGTACATGCCCTGCCAATGTCAGTGGACTAAGTAAAGGGATGGGATGAACCGATTTGATTTGTCATACATAATGAAATTGCTAATATTAACATTACAGTTAGTTCACCAGAAGTTGCACTGTAATCCGTCAAAGCATAATAATGGCCTTCTGTTTGGGGAAGAAACAATTTTGTCACAAATATTTCATGCACAAATCCGGTAATTCAGATAATTTACTTTGCTGATAACTCGGTGGGGACACATCTATAAGTAAGCTGTCAACATCTTCATCATTTGTCGACGAGTTTTCAATTTCTTTGCAACAACCGGAAGCTGAAAAAACACGTACCGATGGACAGTGCATAATGGGGTGATTGACGTAAATGGCCTATAGGTTCCAGCGGGTGCATCTATGGACTAATTGCGTAGTTGGCAAACCCAGTTGGATCTATTATTCTGTTGTTTATTCAGGCGTTGTTATCAATACGATGTGTAGTTGTGGAAAATACAGATACATTGCAGGCACACACCTGGTTCCCATATAACATGTATCAGTCCTATGCAATATGTATTTTTTTGCCATCAGAATCATATTATGTTCAATAAAAGTGCAGATGTAAAGCACCTAGCTGTATGAATCGGGCTCATATTGCCCACTCAGTATGAGTTAGGGCTATTTTGCAGTGATTTATGCAAGATCAGAAAACCCCACAATTTATTTGGATGATATCGTTTTAACAGGACAAATGACAGGATTTATGAGCTTTCCTTTAGTATACTGTTCTACATTTTGACAATGAACGTAACCAAGTAGTGGTAATAATATCCATACCACATGCAATGATTATAGATTGTGGACAACACGCTGCTCAAGCGTTTGAACTGTAATGGCAGTTTCAGTAAATACAAGTACTTGCACAGGTATGTGCTAATTAAGCATTTTAATCAAACACCTGGGGCACTATTACCTTACCGTTTGGTTTTACCTAGGAATATGTGGCTTTTAAGATTTAGATAATTTTATAATTATTTCAATTATTTGTACTTTTTTTACTAGCATTCACAAGACTACGAGCCCATGAGCGCCCATAAGCGGGTGCATGGAATACTGAAGCTACGCCATAGGGAAAATGCTATTCAAATCCTTATCGTACTATTTGAGCAAAGCAGAATTACAATGCCATCTGCGGGTTACAAAAAGTACGAATCAAACTGCGGGGGGAGAAGGTGGGGTTGGGATCGGCTGTAAAGTTTTTTTCTTTCGTGAACGGTTTGCTGTCCTTAGAATTTCGCGATTATTGCTGGCTCTAGATTTTGAGTATTCCTGCGTCTACGGTAACATTGTCATCCGTTCTTTGACTGTCACCCCGTGTGATTCGCATTATCTAAATGACATCATTGTATATACAAAGACAGGATATACTGACACGTTAAAACACTATTCTAGTCTAGATATGACCTTGCAATCAACGCACGCATCGACAGGGCATCAACGACATTTTACCACATTGTTGTCTAAAAGCAAAATTAGCGCTAGTTCCCAATACCATCGCTGAGGTCGTTTGTATGTCGAATATGTCTCCTTCATATTACAGCTCGACATAGGCATATTGTATCCGTTTTTCGTTGTCGGTCTGGCTTAAGGATGATTAAGTAAAATTGTTTTGCTACTTATTCGTGAGCTATTTTCACATCACTGTATTATATGTCATTTGAAGGCATTGATTGATTTGCCGGAGCGTCTACGATCTTATAACACAATCAGTAACATATATTGACGATATTGCACTAATATTGAGGTAATCTAAACATAATGTTAGGATCATGGGCCGACCCAGCACTTGACTATATAGGAGTGCTGACCTACGCTGTCGAAAATCGTTTTAGCGACTTATAGCCATGAAGAGCATTTGGCAGTACCAAAAATGCTTTATTGCTCATTATATCATTTTTATGCACCCCCATCTTCTAACCGAATAATCCATATCTAGTTATATCGAAAGGTATCTCAAAAGCGCCATTTGTTATTAAGCGTAGTAGAAAAAGCGATGTATTCAAGCTTCAGAAATATGACCCACATAGCTGCGAATCAGAAATGGCCCAAAGTATGATGCATGAAGCAGACAATTGACAATGACGTATTTATAGGACAAACAGATTAGTGAATTGGTCGTTGACCTGGCCCAAAGTATGATGTATGATGCAGATAATTGGCAGTGACGTATTTATAGGGCGAGTAGATCAGTTAATTGATCTGGTGTTCTAATGCTGATGTGATGTATTAATCCCACAAACTATCCCTCTAGGCTACATTTATGAGCATATAAATATACGCGGTCCAAGTTGTTACAGTTTGCTATCGTGCCATGCATATAAGCCATTGTAAAGATTACAAACAGTGTGGTGCCTTATTTAGAAGGTACAGGCTGAATCGTGCCATGCATAAATATCTCTCTATATTCATATATATACTAACATATATATATATATAATATATACATATGTATATATATATTTATATATATGTGCATATTGTATAATGTATATTTATATATATATAATATAGATTATATATCTCCCCCTCCATCATATATATCTATATATCTCTCTCTCTATATCTCTCTTTCTATATATATCTCATAAATCTGTCTCTCTATCCCTCTCTGTCTAGATATCTCTCTCTCTCTCCCTCTCTTTTCTCTCTCTGTCCGTCTCTCTGTCTATCTCTAATCTCTCTTCTATCTCTCTCTATCTCTCTCTCTCTCTCTCTCTCTCTCTCTCTCAATAGCTCTCTCTGGGGCCTCCCTTTCCCCTCTTCCCCTTTGGCTCGACATCCCCCCGCGAGAGAGAACGGGAGCATTTCTTTGAGAGTGGTTCTTTTGTTTGTTGGATTCGAGCTTTCACGGGCGGTATGAAAGTTTGTCCCCATTGTAACAAAAACTTTTAGAAACGTTAAGAATAACCACAATGAGACTTTGCCACAAATATCCATCCATTAATTCGTTATATAAACAATTATGAGCTTGCACATAGATATTTTAATTGTCCAGCATAGTAAAGGTGAGTGATTGGTTTGTGTATGTGACATATTGAACGTGCTGGAATCACTTCAATGAATATCAATAACTAGGTCCCTGGCACTTACATTATATGACGTGGTTTGAAGGAAACATTATTTTGTATATATGTTGTGATCATTGAATGCAGGTCATATTAACATATTACCAAATCGAAGCAATGAATGCCAGTTTCTAGTTAACCAGACTGCTAAAGTGCAAACAATGTATAAAGCACACTTTTTGGAGGCAACGCTCACCATGTTCGTACATAGTGTATTATGTGTTTGATGGGAAAATCGTAATAGAAGAGGCAGAAAACCTTGTAACATGAGTCAGCTCTACCATTGCCTGGTGTTTGCAGGTCGAAGCCACTTACCAAGATGAGAACTGCCAGCAATACACGAATCAGACGGCGTTATTGTCTACACCACTCATGATCCGATATGATCATAACGAAACTTTATGGTCCATATCTCGATTAGCCTTATCAAGGCATATTATTCCACTAGATTGGTAACGTTGTTTAATGCATTCTCAACGAACTTATGCATGGAGTCTTCCGTTACGAATACGCATCATAATCTATGTCGAGAGGTGAATATTTATCAGGCCAAATCCCTAACTTTACAACCACTGAGAGCCACTTATGAGTACATTGTATGCTAAATGTGGAATCCAACAGCCAAACCGGTTGTGGCTCAAAAGCTTCAGTGCCTGAAAGTCGGGCTGGCAATAACCGCTTCTTTCATATGCCATGCGTATGAACAGCGACCACTTTAATGGCGATTTGCATATACAGTATCACGTGGTTGATTGAATATTGTTATGCGGAAGAAGCAATTGAATAAAGATGTCCCTAGCAAATAACACTTCCTTTTTTTTTGAAATTAACATATTTGTTTCAAATAGAGAGTATGGAGTGAGTAGAGGGAAAGCTGGGAAGCATGACTATA
The DNA here is from genome assembly GCA_034190875.2 of Urechis unicinctus. NCBI lineage: Eukaryota > Metazoa > Annelida > Polychaeta > Xenopneusta > Urechidae > Urechis > Urechis unicinctus. Next base: position 35,117,750 of record CM067354.1, on the reverse strand, counting down.
GGACGCATGGAGATATATAGATATAGATTCGATAGTCTCTGAGCCCATTTATTTACAATGTAAGCCGTTTTTTTCTTGCGCTGGATCGAATACCAAAACTCATTTCTAGGCGTTTGTTGGATTCTTTACTAGGTCGTTTCAAAAACTTTTTAAATTAAGCAGACTTTCAAATATTTCAGTTCAACAAGTCCCAGAGCACATAGAAATGTCCAGCATATAACAGCCTGAGTGAATTGCGTTGCACCTATTGACGTGCTGGAATACTTCAATGAATTTTATACTAGGTCCCTGGCACTTTTATATGACGTGGTTTGAAGGAAACATTATTTGTTTTTGCCCAAGCACTATACATTGTACAAATGAAGCAGGCAGATTTACTGTAAACACACTTGAGGCATAGCACCATAGTGTTGTGTTTAGCCGTGCCGATAAGTCAAATTTGCTTGTTTTCATTTTCCTTCGATTGGTATAAACATTTATATTGTTCGACACAAATCCGATATGCATAGCTGATCGAACCGCTCTTAACGGCATTCTGTTGATTACTTTTGAAGAATCTATGTCGAGAGGTGAATAACGCCAATTTAATTTATCATTTATATTATAAAGGTAAGCAACTGCTTAAACTGGAATCATTGCAACTCTATAAGGTTTGTTATTGAATAAATTGGCAGCCCTAAACAGAAAGCCGATCTTACATAAGAATGGTGCTTGTGTCAAAGGCTCAAAAAGTGGTCATCCTTGCATGATCTGTTCACGAATCACCAAACATTCCACCTGAACATGTTCCACGATGTATCAACCGATGCCCGATGTAAACCTGTTCACGAATCACCAAACATTCCACCTGAACATGTTCCACGATGTATCAACCGATGCCCGATGTAAACCAGCCCAATCGTTATCGCGCCGCATAAGAACAGCTGTAATCTGTTACAAAGCTAAACATACAACTATCATGCAGTCATAAACGAGATTAAAGTGTCTTGTTGACGTATGATCCATAAATATTATATCGATAGGCGATTCATTGATAGCAATCAAACACCAATAATTATCCGGGAAGACCACCATTTTACGAGCTGTATTTTATGACATGAATTGTTTTTCTACCCACGTGTCCTGTCTCGGGCTTCTTAAGATTTGAATACCGGCGTAGGAATATATTTGACAAGACTTGTTATTGTACCATAAAACCAGAACATACGGATACGAGATATACAAGGAGTGACTGGCAAGTGCTCGACGTTTGCATGATATAAGCAACTTGATCCTTCATGGGAAAGGCTATGGAAGCACTATGCATTGCATGAGCGAGAACTGAATTCCAGACTTCACCGTTGGTGCAGTTCATCAAGGTCAACACATACAACCTCCTGCTCACATAAGATTAATTAGATGCACTGCGCTGTATTGCTGCGGTTTTTTAATTCACCATCGTCACAATAAGAATGAAAGTATTGTGATCAGCTTACACACTACTATACTATTATTGTTGACGGTGCGTTTGTACAAACCGCGTACAATACTTCTCAATATATACAATAGTTATATGCTGCTATATACTGCTTAGATGATTTCCATAAAGTAATTCAAATGCACTATAAATATGCATAATTATATTGAATCACATTCGTTAATCGGACAACGGACATGCAAGTTACCTGCGATTAAGTGTTTCGGTTAAGATAATAGAGCACCATAGGTTTTATTTGTACAAAGTATCCACAACCTGAAATCAGTTTCATACCTTTTATCAACTATACAAAGTCGTCAACACTGCGTTGATATGTTTGCTAATCATGTTTTTGCATTCACAGTTCTCATTGGCTGCAATACCGACCATGCTTGCAAATATGAGAACGCGGTCAGACACAAAAGCGAATCATTATATATTACATAGATTTTCCCACCTAGTTTCAACGTGTGACATTTATAATTTTGGGCTAGTTATTGATTATACGAATCACCCCGTCGTGCAAAGTGACCCCGATATGTTAACTCGCTATTTAGTCTTCAGAACAACCGAGGAATCAGAGACATCATAATGCCGAGTGCATTATCTAACACCATATCAGAATTTTCCTTTAGGATTGGGCTGATGTGTCTAAATAGTCATTATTCATTTGCTATCTTATGATACAAGTATATATTTGCCCCGATATCTGAATGAACTTGCATATGCCTTAAAAATGCTATCAATTGAGAGGTAATGTAGGCTTTGCCCCTCACAGATGTTGTCTGCATCACATAATTTTAAGTAGTTATTTTTCACCTTTCCATCCTTATTAAGGTAACATCATTGTCACTTTATACCTGCATCATAATAGATACCTGATCATTTCGGGTTGCATATATTGCTTGTTAAACGGAAAGAAAGTTGTTCTGAAGATGTACATAGCTGATTGCTGAGTTGCAATAGGATTCATAATACTTCTTGGAAAATTATTAACGTTTTTTCCCGATTTGATTTACAAATGCAGTTTCACAAGCATTGAGATTTAACATAGATCGTGATGAGAGTTGTAAACAATAAGATACAGTATATACAATTCAGGAGAATTTAAGTTATGCACTTGTTTCTCGTGCCCCGGGCAAATATTTGATAGCGATACTGTAAGTCAGCACATATAGACGTCCAAATCATGTAACCTTCAGCAGTGTGGTGTATTTTCTTTGAAGCTATACTAAAGAACCCTATTAAACATGTGATGACAAAACTAACGAAAGTTTTTGATATCAATCGAATGCGCGTCGTATTAAACGGTATCATAGCTTGCGTATCATTTAATTTGAGTACCGCATCACCTTAAAATCGCCAAATTGACATCTGAACTAACTGTTATGACTAAAAAAAATCGCTGAAACGTATACTGATGAAATTACACCTGTCTATCAATTGAACAATTATACTTAACCGTGGTTTTCCATAACTATACATCAAACGGAGGGGTACATCAAGGAAAGAAACATTCCCTTTAACGCGGTATTGTAGTGAGTCATGTTGATGATATATAGAGTTTTGCGATTAGATCTTATTTAACATGTTATGCTTAGTATGATTTTACGCATATGCTCACCTATTTATAATCGATGCATGTTAAAACCAAACAAGAAAGGTCTCACGTTTAGGGTTAGCGTTGTAACCCATAGCATTTTATCTGACTACGCTTGTATAGGTAGGAGTTCCCGGGCCTCACAAGTTTCATTTATCATTGTAACACATTTGAATGACCACCAGTTAAGAATCATTTGAGACAGCTCGTTAACTAACCAATAAGTTACTTCAATTAACTTGAAGTTGCGACTTGAGTCCAATAGTATGAAATCTTTTAGAAATTAGAGATCAATGGCAAAATACAATGTGGTGCGCTTGCCTGTTTCGACAATAAACCGTTCTTGTCATCTAGTTTCTCGCACATCAGACAACCTCAACACCAGACAGATTTTATTACCAACAATCATTCGGCTCATCAAATGAGGTTTGCGCTGTTTTAGTCGCAACATTAGATTGCATTAACTTTTACATTAATGTAGTACATGAGTACAGCATATCACCATCTGTCTAACCTATTGTTTTGGTGCATAATCTATTTCAGATTTTATTGTATTCAATGGGATAGTTGATTGAACAGAAGTAACATATCGTCATCATTTTGCCAATCTGCTTATTGACGCAATGTACTTCATATATAGCATGTACTGTGTACAAACTAGGCTGCAAGCGGATATGCTAGCAGCTTGTAATACTTAGTTTTTTTAGTCATTGATATCCAATGATGTTCCGAGAAGGTGTATAAATATTTTATATATATATATATATATATATACAAACGGATACGAGTCGTTTGGCTCGCATAATGTGTGTAATCTGTATTTCATGGTGAGTTATATAAGGTGTCAAGTGCAAAACCCCCACGATGCATTGATGGTAGCAAATAAATATGACAAACGACACCGATTATGAGCTGCCCCGAATATATTGCACAAAACCCAGCAGTGGTAAATCTACGGTAAAAGGGATGACCGCGGACCCTGAGGGGATATAGTTTTCAGGTTTATCCCTGGAATGCCTTATTGGACTAAACACATGCGCCCATGTAGGTATGCGCTGATGGAGCATATATATAAGTTGAATATTGTGGAGTCAGTTTGTGATTTTCGCGGAATTATTGAATGTTGTTTTAGGTGCGACAGTCTATCATATTTGGAAAACATTAAAATTGTATGTGATACATTTGTCATATTTCGTACTTAACAACAGACTTTAATTTGATATTTATTTGTAATAAAATGGTTTGCATGAACGGCTAAATAGCAACTCATCAAATCAGCGAACATAGAAGGTTACGGTGGGGCGGATGGTTTGAATGCAAACTTTACATAAGGATAAGCAAGCATTTGCATTTGTTATCTTTATATGTGAGAAGTTCTGCCTCCACTTAATATTTTGCAATTTGATAGCTCTTATATTGTGACGGTGGCAGCAGATAAAGGTGTACGGTACGGTAGTTTGAGAGATCGCCTTTTCGTAACCTAATGAACGGCACATATGTTGTCAGTTTGTGCGCGATGCAAACCATAAGGTTATATCGGGTTCATATAATTATTCTAAATGGCATACGTCTTCTATCAAAGCACAACGTCAATGATAATTATAAAGTTAAAAAACAGATCATTTTAAATTAGCCATTGTTAATTTGTCGGGATCAATATAGATATTTTCTGTGTGGGAATTATGAGCTGTGACTGATATGTGCCGTTATTTTTATCAAATAAGATACACAGCGGCTAGAGTGTAAAAGCTTAGATGAGCTAGGTGGATGATTTGTGTTAGGTCACAGAGTATAACAGCTTCATGGTTAATGCAGCAGGCTCTAGATTAAGAGATCGCTTAGCATTCGATGTCAAATCACTTTTACGCATATGATATAGGACGTTAGTTGACACGTGCAATGCAACCAAACAAATGTGAAATAGTGCAACGAATAGACGAGTGGAGTTGTATGGGGGCTTGTGCGTATATTGTGGTGACTATTTACTATTTGTGCATCCAATAATGACAAATGTCTGCCTTCAAGGCTGTTAAACAAAACACCCCAAACCATATGATGCCAGAATGCAATATAAATACTACAATGTGGCCTGTTCAACGCACGTCCATATGATATGTATCTATTATGGTTCATGTGAGGAAGTTGTCTAGTTATTGACCCAATCGATTATTTGACATAACTTGTACAGGAATGAATATACTCAGTTCAGCGTTACAAACTGACTTTGTCGAGTATGGTTGTTCTCACTGGAAATTGGAGGGCAGTGGTTTATCGTGATTAGTTGGATCCATCATAATGTTTATTCAGGCATCTGGATCTTGTAGTCCGTGAAATATCCATAAGTTGTAGGCAAACACTTGGTTCTCATGATCATGCATTAGCCTTATGCGAAACATATTTTTTGCCATCGATATCAAATGCTGTTCGGTGACAGTGTTTATGTAAAGCACCTAACGCTATGAATCAGGCTCATATTGTTCACTCAGCCAAGTTTATGGCAATTTTGTGGTGATAAATGCAACATCCAATGTGCCAAATCGCCACACTTGATTTTGACGATGTCATTTTAACATGACAAATGACAACATGTAGGAGCTTCCCCCTCTAAACATTGTTCCATGTATTAACAATGCACATAACGTAGTAGTGGTAAAAAAATTGAAACCACGTGGAATGATTTTTATTTGTAAACAAAACGCTGCGTAAGCGTTTGCCTTGTAATGGCAGATGAAGTTGTACTAGCACGGACATTTACTAGCATGTGCTGATTGAACATTTTTACGAAGAGCTATTAAACATCTTTGGCACAATAAGCTAGAAACAGGTTGATTTTACGAACACCATATCCGTGCAGGCATAAAAGGACTCGTCTGATGTAATAGGATGGATCTTATCTCATTCGTTTGGTCACATCCGACTGCATTGCATCTAGATTGAGGTTAAGTAAAGCATACGAATGCCTGACACAAAAGAATATTGCGCGCATTAAATTATGCTGTCTACTGCGTGTATTTGCAAATAAACATTAGTGAGCGTTACGTTTCGCGAGTCTATGTCAATCGTTAACTTAAATCACGCAATTCGCATTTTTTATAAATTTTGATTCCAGTTGATATGTTTTGCTTTGCCATTATTTCCGCTGAGTGCCTAACCGAGTGCATCAATAAATTGTTTATGGTATAACATGAGAAAACAAATGACTGTGTCGTTCGCTAAGTAGCAGACATTTGATTCCAATAATGTACAACAAAATAGCTTTGCACATGATATTGCTTGTTTAGTGAATCATGTTATCCAGCTTATGCTAGCAAATCAGCAGCTCATCGCGTTACTCGGTGCATATTATACATATGTACAACACTAACTCGCCATGCGAATAACCACCATCGGCAAGATAACGCCTGAGCTCTATGTAACCAGGATCCCCTGGATGTGTAAGAGATAACAATATAACCTCAGTTGAAATTATATTCGCATGTGGAATCACATATTCCTTGATATTAGACAAACTTTATTATATTGCCGTAGCAATTGAGGAATTCAGTACAAGGTAGGATATTGCAGATCTTGGAAGCGTGCCAGTAATTCGACTTAACTGAGCTTCTTGTTTTATTATCATGGCTACTGGCTTGCATCTAGTTCATCATTAAGTGTGCGAAAAAGCATAAAGGTCCTCCATACATAATATACAGCAGGTAATATACAGTTAATGAACATCCCGAACCGCCTTCGTGTTATATTTTGGTAGTCCTAAAAAGAAACATTTGCTGACATTGATCATAACTGCTGAGAAATGACATCTCATAATTTTGCAAATTGAAACTCTATGTGTGGTAGCAAAGGCTAAAATTAGTAAACATAGGCTAGGTTTCATTGCAAAAACAGGTATACGTCACTGACAGCTTGTTGCTCATTGGTTAGATAGCGTAAATTTTGAAAATATATCATGATATCGGTCCAATTGAAAGGTTGAATGGCTAAACGGTGCTTCATGAGATTTTATCTAGATATTGTTTTTAATACTTAGTTTGTTTCGATATAAACCTGCTAAATAACCGTGTTTCATGTTATTGGTTATTTTTTTTTTATCAGACTAGCACAGCATCTGTCGCATGGAATGTTGTAAAACAATTAATCTTGTAAGCCGACAGTTAATTAACGATCTTGCAGTTTTACAATTATCCCTATATATATTTAATCGCTTCAGAACAGTGCATGTCGCACTTGCATGTTCTTCCACTGCTGTATTATGTACTAATGCAATAGTATTCACGTGTGAAACTTAGAAAAGAACAAAAAAATATTTACAATATACCCTCGAAAGGGTCGGTATCTCTAAAGCACCATGAATGTCAATTATTGGCCGCGCCAAACCTTCTTGGAGCCTTTACAACCTACACACAGAACTATATTTTCCCCGATATCGCAGCAGAATGATTTTGTGGTGGGAGACACAGGAACGTACTTTTAAATGCCCGTAGCCAACACAATGCATGTAGTTGCATATACACTATACATTGTTCAAGATAAATCTAATACGTTTATCAATGTAATAGCTCATAATCGCCCAGGTCATTCAAGTACGTTGTCACGCAAAGTAAATATTGCAAAACACAGACCGATTGCACGTCAGTAGGAGGAGCAATATATGATGAGAATTAGTTTAAGGTTAACATGTGTTTTCGTAATAAGCGGACGTTATTACGCTCCAAATAGTTGTTACCCAAATGACACCTCAGCTTGAGGCCGGAAAATATCCATAGTAGTACACAAAACAAACACAATATTCATATAATTTATCACTGGAAAGTGTACTACAATGAGTAACATAGAAAAAATCGACTACTTTGTAGCGAATTGTATGCAAACATGATTTCAATTACTGTTGTCCAATCCATTAATAGAAATGCCCTCATTTGTTTTAATGGCTTGATTGTTCGTCAGGACCTAAGTACGTGAGTCTACAGCAAGTAACGAGCTATAACGTCTATATTTTCTGTACATTTCTGTCTTTATCTTGCATTAATCAACAGTATTTTTCTTCGCTAGCATTTCAATTGATCACTGCACGTACGTACTAACCCGTACATTGTAATATTGATGCATAGCTAGCAAAACAGCTCTGCCAGCTAATGTATTTCTTGCTGCTGTAGCTTTGTCCATTTTTACATATTCGCATGGATATAGCATGCGGCATATAGTTTTGTTCTTCGCAGTGGCTCACCTCTGATGGCGTCTGCGCATTGCGTCCAGCACACTGTATGCTTTAAATCTGCACGTCACTTAATTGCCTCTGAAATTTATTTGTTACAATTCGCTTTGGCGAGAGTTCTGAGATAACATTTGCACATTCTGTATATGTATATATATATACATATATATTTATATATACACACACACATATCTATATATCTAAATATATATAGACATAGATATATATATATACATATATATATATATATATATATATATATAAATATATATATACATATATATATATATACAGATATATAGATATCTATATATATATATATATATATATATATATATATATATATATATATATATATATATATATATATATATATATATATATATATATATATATATATATATATGCAGTTTTACAATTATCCCTATATATATTTAATCGCTTCAGACCAGTGCATGTCGCACTGGCATGTCATTCCACTACTGTATTATGTACTAATGCAATAGTATTCACGTATTAAACTTAGAAAAGAACAAAAAAGTATTTACAATATACCCTCGAAAGTGTCTAAAGCACCATGAATGTCAATTATTGGCCGCGCCAAACCCTCTTGGAGCCTTTCCAACCTACACACAGAACTATATTTTCTCCGATATCCCAGCAGAATGATTTTGTGGTGGGAGACACAGGAAAGTACTTTCAAATGCCCGTAGCCAACACAATGCATGCATATACACTATATATTGCTCAGGATAATTCTAATACGTTAATCAATGTAATAGCTCATAATCGCCCAGTTCATTCAAGTACGTTGTCACGCAAGGTAATTATTGCAAAACTCGTCAGTAGGAGGAGCAATATATGAACGGAATTAGGTTGAGGTTAACATGTGTTTTCGTAATAAACGGACGTAATTACGCTCCAAATAGTTGTTACCCAAATGACACCTCAGCTTGAGGCCGGAAAATATCCATAGTAGTACACAAAACAAATACAATATTCATATAATTTATCACTGGAAAGTGTATTACAATGAGTTACATAGAAAAAATAGACTACTTCGTAGCGAATTGTATGCAAACATGATTTCAATTACTGCTGTCCAATCCATTACTAGAAATGCCCTTATTTGTTTTAATGGCTTGATTGTTCGTCAGGACCTAGGTACGTGAGTCTGCAGCAAGTAACGAGCTATAACGTCTATATTTTCTGTGCATTTCTGTCTTTATCTTGCATTAATTAACAGTATTTTTCTTTGCTAGCATTTCAATTGATCACTGCACGTACGTACTAACCCGTACATTGTAATATTGAAGCATAACCAGCAAAACAGCCCTGCCAGCTAATGCATTTCTTGCTGCTGTAGCTTTGTCCGTTTCTACATATTCGCATGGATATAGCATGCGGCATATAGTTTTGTTCTTCGCAGTGGCTAACCTCTGATGGCGTCTGCGCATTGCATCCAGCACACTGTATGCTTTAAATCTGCACGCCACTTAATTACCTCTGAAATTTATTTGTTACAATTCGCTTTGGCGAGAGTTCTGAGATAACATTTGCACATTCTGTATATGTATATATATATACATATATATTTATATATACACACACACATATCTATATATCTAAATATATATATATACATATAGAGATAGATATATATATATATATATATATATATATATATATATATATATATATATATATATATATATATATATATATATATATATATATATATATATATATATATATATATATCTATATATATATATATATATATATATATATATATATATATATATTGAAATGATGCGGCAAATATAATATACAAATGACCCCACAAAACACTTTTTATGTGCTCGGTTGCATTTATTTATCATGCAAGAAAACCACTTTTAGGATCTATGCCCTAACAGTCTATCATCGTTAATGGCAAACCTCAGGAGTTACTCACCATTGGCATAAAATACCACTGTAATGATCCGAAACAGGCCACTTTGTGCCATTGTCTCATTGATCATTATGCCAATTACGCGCAGTATGATATAAAATCTTAGTCTGAAATATAATGTTAGTATAATACTGTTTCATTAATTTTGTAAAGTAAGACTAATTGCTGAGAGAAGTAAGAGTATAATGATCACTTCTTGCCTGAGAGAGAGAGAGAGAGAGAGAGAGAGAGAGAGAGAGAGAGAGAGAGAGAGAGAGAGAGAGAGAGAGAGAGAGAGAGAGAGAGAGAGACGTGTTGGACATTAAATCGTTCATGCTGCCGGCATCTATACACCAGTCGCCCATGGTATGCCGATTGCGCTCGCATAAACTTGTTTGTAACCATGCGCCAGCGCAAAAAACTGTAGAGATATCATTTAACTACCAACGGGCGATTAGCCTCAGCATTGATCATATTTAAGATACCAAAAATGTGAAATGATAATGAACAATGAGCGGTGGGTAGCAATGACGACATCAGTGACCCGTATCCGTATCTAATAGTTTCCAAATCAACATGACCCAGTACTACATCGTTCATTTCTGCTTCAGTAACCCAATCTAAATCGTTCATACTACATCAGTGACCCCGT
>CM067354.1:35095592-35106797 GCA_034190875.2 Urechis unicinctus | reverse complement strand
TGATATACATCAACATGCAGCAAAATGACAGATTTCATAGAATAGCTAGAACATAGTTAGTTGCTGTTTCAAGTAACGAAAAAGTTTCTATGGCGGCGGCAGTAGAAAGGATTGGGGCTGAAATGACTTCCGCTACAATAATCGGCTTATCTAGTGTGGGAAATATAAATTACTTACATGTGTAAAATTTGCAGTGGCGTGGTTCATGATTTAAAAAAAAGCAGATGTAACCATATAATACATATACTCTGCTCACACCATTGATCCAATAATTATATTTGTCTCAGCTCGTATATTGAAATATTCAATCAATCAATCTATCAAGGATATAAAGTAATTAAATATGCTGCATTAGTTAATCAGAGTGATTATTAAGTAGCAATCATTGATTTCGAGCAGTCGATATGAAAGTTGCACATACTGCTCCACGAGAGACCACAGTTAGTCAGTTTGATACGACTAGGGAACTGTATGGTACAGTTTCGATTACAGTCTGCTTATTAATATGCAAACCAATAGACGACACTGGCATTTTATAAAGATTTTCTATCTCGCAGGCTGGTAATCAATATTAACCGACAACGCATCGGGTCGGCATTTGCTGAGCAAGTGTCTCATTAATATAAAAGTGTAAGACTGCCCAATTGATTATGGGGAGGTACCTTTAAAAATGACACATGCATTCTACGGCCGAGAATCTCCAGTACTACGTAGCACGCTTAATTTTCCCTGTCTCCAGCTTATTATTTGATTTCATTTCCATGCAATTGGGTATAAAGATTAGCTTATGCATATTGCATAAATTTGATGGCTTGCTTATCAAGTAACTACTGATATTATTTTGCAGTAAAGGCGAAACACATTCCAGTTCTACTCTACCTCTCGCACATATCTGCGCAGATGCAAGATGCATTTATGCACTACAAATTGTGCACATACTTATTGAATGGGAATAATTGCACAGAAGTACGAAAAGTGTCAGCGGTTGGCAACGAGAAGCAGCATTAGCTTTTGAATAAAAAATCTGAATCATAGACAAACCAATTATGGATCTTAATGCTCCATGGTCAACATTTAATCAGTTAATTTTGTATTGCAATTTGCAAAAGCTTCAAATGGAATAAATCATTGGCGAAGCGTTGCTAGATTATAAGACCATTCTCAATGTTTCTCTCTGGTAGATATCCTTTTGAGAGAATTGTCAACGGCCCTTTATCAACAAACATCGTCCAGTGCGTTCCATATATCTGAGCACTGGTGTATATCGACCATCTCACTGTCGAGAAGGCCAGAAACACTTGAAGGTGCCACAATACATTGACAAGCACACATTCGGCTTGCGCAGGGACGAACTTGCCGCATAGAGCGTAAAATAGCGTTTGTTCTTCGCATTTTTTCATTAAAGGTCGAATGTGCATCAAAGTAATCACTGCCTAAATAGTCTGCGATGAACTGTTGCACGAACAGTTTGTCAAGACACACTGACACAACAATGTCAATGCGCTGCAGTTTTGCTAACAAAACCTGCACTAAGTTTTAGATCATGAGGAATAGTAACCTTAATCAGCCAAGGGTTAGAGTGGATAGAGATTCTGGCTATACGTAAAAGTGTAGCCTAGGTGTAGAGCAAAATATACTGTGAGAATAATATCGAGCGAAATTATTGAATATATATTAGTAAATGTTTCTGGAAACGTTAATGCAAAGGATTTCATAGTTATCGTTAAATACATATGATATCTTATCGTCGCCATGAACGCCATCCATTAAGGATGCGGTCGAGTTTGATTTTCCATGCTCATTTCTTACTGCTTTCCCGAAGTTGCAATCATCACGTTTGACCTGAAAGCTGCTTTTCTATCAGACAATAGTTTTGATTTCTGATCGCGTACCGCGACGCCCTTAAATAATCTCCCTTTGCTTCGTCTTTAATAGCTCCAGTAGCGTGACACCCCTTCTCAAACCAGAGTCGACACCGTAATATCGATTTTGTTTCTTGCTGATCGACCCGTTCGTCCCAGCTAGCCCGGTACTTGCGTTTTCTTTTCCCAGCAATACACATGCAATGATCAATATCTTTCAAATAGTCATTGCAATATAACTAAGTACATGTTAATGCATCCCTTGAGACACTCAGCTCCAGTAACAACTTTCTCAATTTTCTTTTATAGCTATCAAAATTGTTCTATCAGATAAATTATCATCTTCATGCATTCACACTTTTACGTCGGCGATATAAGAGTATTTGGATGCCGACAAATTATATAATGTTGATCCTAAATGTAACATATCACTCTCGTAAGTAAACTCCACTGAGCTATTATCCAACAAGTTGCAACGTAATAAAAACTGCTGCTGACCGAATAACTTCAAGGCTACAGTGTTTGTGGGAGTTGGATCATGTGAAGTCAGTATTTGAGTCACCTACAATAACTACATAATCAACATCCATGCAAAACCATGCAACTGTGTTGACGTGAGTCAGTAGCTAGACGTTCTCATTGGTGGGGGTTGACATTTACTAAACAGCACACTGCATATACAAATTAAAGGCCTGAATTCGACAGGATATAATTGAGCAGAGTTCAAACACATGCAAGATATCTTCTAGTATTTACACATTCAATCGGGTATATATTCAATTAAGACGACTTTTTGTGTATTAACGCACATCCACCATATAAGGTATTCTCTTGATCAAATCCGAGTCATCGATGCCAGAAACGCCCGTTACTGACACGTCACCTATGCGCTGCTAGAGCTGAGCCAGATCTGACTCAAACAGCCAATGTTCTTGGATGAGAAGAAAATAACATTTGCGTAAGAGATTGCACATGTACCTTTTATTGCTTATATTGTAAAGTAGCTGTCAACCAGGGTGAAATACAGCATAAAAACAAATATATATAAGGCAGAGATAAAGAGATATATATATATATGGAGATAGAGATAGAGAGATAGAGATATAGATATAGAGAGATTATAGAGAGATTGATATAGAGATTGAGGGATATATAGATCTTTATAGAGATATATATATAGAGAGATTTATTTATATAGATGTATATAGAGATAGATATATCTATATATAGATATATATATAGATATATATATATATATATATATATATATATATATATATATATATATATATATATATATATATATATATATATATATATATATATATATATATATAGATAAATACTTTTATATTTATCTTTATATATTTACGGCATACTACATAGACCACCCAGAATACAAAACGGCCAGCCGTTGCCTTGCTCATTACATGATACACTACAGTGTTTTATCAACATCATGACCGGTCTCGTAGTGGCTCCTTTGAGATATGTCCGGTTCCGCAATTTATCTGTGATACTTTCATCTGCCTTGGACCCATCCTTACTGCAATATCACAATGTTCCCAGCCCTGAGGGTGATGAACTTAGTTATTGTGTGCCCAAAGAAATGTACCCTATGCATCGGAGTTGGACAATTAACGAATGCGCGACGAGTAATTTAAAGAAAAAAAATCTGATAGATGCTCAACATATTCATGAAACTTTTTGCTATTTCGACCGATACCACATTTCGACCTTAGACGCTTGGGAAAACCGTTGGTTGGATCGCCACATATGTCATTAGAAAAAGTTTGCAATTGGAATGAGCTACACGATGGTGTAAATTTTGTAACAATCCGATCATTATTGACGGAGTTATTCGAGGTACTAGTTTTTCACTTATTCGATGACCCTGACCTTAGTTTTGGGTCAAGGTCAAAACAAAACATCTCGGTTCTGCGCATCATTGACGTCTAACGATGGGTGAAAAAAAATTGAGAAATTTTAAAAATTGCGACCTATATCGCGAAACAAAAAAGGTGTTACAAACATCCGAACATACATACATACAAACATACAAACTGGGGTGATCGCCATAACTTGGCGATTCGATATCGCCAAGTTAAATATCCCCTTGTTAAACTAACACCACATCTGAAGCTGCGCTTGCTCTGATGGCGTCTAACAGTGTACACTTGGATCTAATAATGAAATATTAACTAAACCTAACACCGCGAAATGCTGTACGGAGATAACATTCAGTTTCTCTTCTGGTGATAGGCATGCTCGATTGATCAACATCTACTGAATCTATTGTAAATTCACGACACAGGAGTAAAGAAGACATTTTAATCTGTTATCATTCATCATACAGTATATATCAATAGAAAGCGACATCGCTCGCTACTTTACTTAATATCATCTTCCTTTAGCGAGTTGCATAAACAAAATAAATGCATGTCGGTTAAGCTCATATTGATTGGCAATTCCCGGTCGTTTTCTGTTCAATGGAACTCTTTGCTTATCATGCTTATCAATGTAAAAAACATACCTTTGGCTGTCATTAAGACCAATCTTTGCTCCTAATTCTAATCCACGCAGCTACTGTACAAGCTTTCTTATATCTCGACATAAACCTACAGCTTGGCTCTGGCATCCATATTCAGCAGCGTAATATCAAAACACTCTGCCATACATACATCTCATAAATTGCCTTTGTATGAACGTCGTCTTACAGCTAACGCCCCCTATTAACCAGCACTTACCTATTGTGCAAGGCAAAACGCCCGACTAAAAGAGGAAATTGCCCTTCACGAAAAGAACGAAATATGACACTGTTTTTTTATGCAAGTGACAGAAAATAGTATATGGCACAGGCCAGTATGGGCTTTCTCATATTATGTACACTTATATACACGCGCTACCTAAAATGACCGAACTAGTTGGTGCTAATGGAGACCGAACGCGCACCTACAAAGACGCTCACACACCCACCCACGCGCGCACGCACAAACACACATACATACACATACACGTAGACACACATGCATACATACACAAGCATGCGCACACTTATGAACACATAGAAACGCGATGATTGATGCATAACTGTTCCAAATACATTATAACGGATCGTCTTTAAGGCACAGTCGCATATATTAGAGTTGCATACAATAACATTTACCGAGGACTTTTGGGAATGTCGAAAAGATAGAGTGCCAGCAATCTGATCGTCGCTAGGTTTTTTTCCCGAAGCGTCAAAGAAAGGTATGTATGCATTTACGTAAAATGTTTTAATAACGACGATATTTAATACGTCACTTAATAAAGCATATTTTATGTAGATGCCGTTTCTGCCAAGGACCTGGTTTTGAAATGCAGTATACCACTACAAGCGTTATGAGCAATATCCTGCGCATTCAAGCAACACGTAGTTAAGCAGAGGTAAAAGTTAAAGTAAGAAATGCCATATCATTACGAACCATATCATTAGGACAACCAGCCCATCCATTATCGACCTCTGTAACAAAGGATGCTAATGAATGGAAATCCGTTTTCGCTTGATTGCGAAGCGGCCACAATCACTTCAGGCTTTGTAATTAGGACTCAAATATATAAGGGCTCCTTTGGTCAAGTATAAACATTATCAAGGTATAAGTCAAATTTATGAGAGCGAATGTTTTTAATAAGATCCATCGTATATTGCTCTAATTTTCTCCATTCGTTATTTATTGTCAAACCTTGTACACAGCAATACGAATCGCTTGTCGTGAGGTAAGTAACCACATATCTTGGTAATATGGCACCGGACACCATCAGTGTTATTGGCGTTCCTTACCCCTTACTGAAGGCAGTCGGACACCGGTTTTAACTATCATAACCTATCTAGTAGTACTGCATAACGTCACCGGTCTCAGTTGCCAGGATTAATTATCGAAGCACCGTAAAAGGTCCCACTGAAGACTCGTGAATCATGACCAAATCGTGACTTTGTTTGAGTATCTTGTAAACGATAATGCTACAAATCTGTGACTCAATTGCAATTATATGCGAGCAACGCCAAGTGTTGATAAGATATCGAAATAAGTGGCTCCAACGCGTCACCACCTGTACACGTCTGTATTTTTGCAATTGATATACAGGGCTTACATCGCATCCCCAGGGCAACCCCTGCAAAAACTTGCACCTTTAGCATATGTGAACGAGTCAACGCGATAGTCAGTCTCCAGTCGTCTATCTGCTCATACGCCACGAAACAGCCCGTCATTCACAGCCGTCACAGCCACAGCCACTGCAAAATACGTTGGCAGTTAAACGATTACCAAGACTGCAACTGCTACACCCAATTTAGCAGTCGCCTCGCAAAACGATGTTTTTTGAAAACAAAATCAATGTGTCTACCGATCAAAGCAACGACGGCTTCAAAACTGTGGAAAGACGCAAGAGAACACACGTCAAGAAGAAGGCCCATGTTAAGCGGGTTCCAGTACTCTGCGGGGTCTACAGAACCCAACAGAGACTTGTTCGTATACAGAGATACCACTATAGACGAGCTATTAAGGTACATGCAAGATGAAGGAGTGGAATGTCGAAAGGTAGAGAAGCTGTCAAATGACACTGCCTAAAGTTTCTGCATTGAAATAAAACTCACTGATCTCGACAATCTTTTGAATGATTGTTTTTGGCCGGTTGGCACATGTGTTGTAGCAATATGTTATGCAAGGCGAGCAGATAAGGATTCATAAAATTAAATCGAATATTCTGATGATAGAGACTAATGAAATAGCGCCAACTTACCCATGAATGACTGTCTTTTTTTCCTTAGGAACACTTATTTGTAAGTGTGTACATTCTGATAGCCGCACATAGTGTATGGTAAGAATCTGTATGTTTGCGATGTTTAAATGGAAAAAGTGATTAGAAATGAAAATGGTCCGCATTTGTTCTATCTTCCGAAATTAGGATTAACCCATAAAGTTTCGTTCACTGACCTACGCCAATTATCTAAAACGTTATTAACTGTAATATGTTATTACAAATTGCTGATGCCAAATGCAACATACGAAAACACAAACATGGTCATCAATTATACTTTACCCGCACCTGATAAGGAGGGCACTTGACATGTTGCATCACGATGTACTTAGTTGTGAACCAAAAAAACCATTTGCTGTCTGCCAAACGGTAAGTGGCCCAATAAATAACCATTAGTCGCATAACACTACTAATATATACGACGCTCAAAACATCCACAAAAGCCGTAGGTGAATAGGTCCTTTACTTTTGGAAATACCAATTACTTTACCAATTTGTTACCTATCGTTATTGAATGTGAATATTGATCTGTATACCTGTGATCGCACTGGCATGTCGTCCTCAGCAAATAATTGTGCAATATGTTATTTGGTCATTGAAATATAACAGTGCTTTTTTTGTGTTACAAGTTAGTGTTGATCACCTAGATAATTGCAGTGGTTCTAGAACCTGCTTCTGTGATTTCATGGGAGCATTGAACCAGCCAAATTGCACTATAAAGGTAGAACGCTGGTAGCAGCGTCGACAATCGAATACACGAGATTTAATTTCCCAACCATCACGACCAAACAAAAGTGTGCCCTACTTCTATCTCGATTTATTGATAGAACACCGTATAAAATATGATGACGGCATTCTTGGCAACCACAGCATTGCTCAAATAAAATGATATGATTAGATAATCTAGGTATTGTTGGTATAAGTTTATTGAGACAAACAGTCGAATGCTCTAATCGTCATGTGTTGGTTAAGGGTCTAGTTTAAAACTCAATTAATTGATAATGCCGCTGACGATAATAATGAAGCAGCCATGCGATGGTTCGAATTTTAATTAGAGCGCTCTTAGTTTTATTTACGGCCTTGATGCTAGGATTAAATGAAAGATATTTTATGGCCACATGAAGGGCAAACCATAAATACAAAAGATAAATATACAATGACAAACGTCTCACAAAGCTACTACATTAAGGCAGTGGTAATATACTGTGTCCATGAGATCAAAAAGAGCACTTGCGGGAACTTGTTTGGCTCTGTGAAATAATAGTTATATCGCACACGTATATATTCCACAAAAAATTCAACAAACCGTATTCCTAGCGATCACGTCACTGCTCAAGCCAACTACGCAAGTTCATGTAGGGCAAATGCAAGGAAATTCGGGTTCATTAAGTAATTAGTTTATTCGTCTATTTGCCTGCTGGCAACACGTATCCTATTCCCATAATGTATTCCTTAAGAAGGAATGGCTAGAATATGGCCCGTTATTCGCATTACTTGGATCTAGATTGTCGCAATAATAGCGAAGAGCGTATAGCTTCGCTATGAGCACTCACTCAAGTCTCAGCCCGAAAAATAATTTTAAAGACGCCACTTGTAAGACCGCGAGCGTTGCTTTTGCCATAGCGTCACTTAAAATCACCAATTAATTCGGTGCCGTTGAACCCATGACCAATCAGATGATTCCATCTCATAATCAGACGCCGACCCCTATACGTCAGATCAACAATCTCATGTGCTTTTGTTGATGTCATAGTATCGTCACCTGATAACAGCGTATTTCATGTAATTTCATAATCCCTACATATCTAAGCGAAGCTATAAACTCTATGCTTATAAACTAGCTCTCCGAGTTACTACTTGATAATTATCTTGCTTTTCGTTATTAATGTTAATAACAACATAGCAAAAATAATATATATTCTTATCATACAGATGTTATACTACATATATAATTGTGCCATCTGTCCTAATTACTCCATACACATGTCGTTTTGCGAATACGTCTTTGTGTGTGTAGAGGCCACGGTTCCAAAATATCAGTTATTTATGGCACGCGACCCTGATTATATTATAGCGGGATACCATGCTGTGTCGTGTCTTTAGTTATGAGCATGTATGTTTCATGCCTCGATGTCAGCACGTATGGCATGTTTATATAACCGATCCACACAGAACATGTTTGCTATATACTTACAGTCAGATAGGTGAGAGCGTAACCCAAAAAAATGCAGATATGTGTTTGTCACGATACCAGGAGAGACAAGGTCCGTTAAAACAGTCAGCTTATTTATAGCTATGACAAAAGTAAAATTTTCTGGTTATATGTTTGTTCTTATACACAGTTAAGCCATATGCGGCCATCGTGTGAATTAATCCGTTTGATGCAACACGTTGTTTTGTCAATGGTGCACGTGTATTAGGTCAGGAGAATGTATAAGCCAAATAAACCAGTACTGTTAACACTAAAAGGCAACGTGACTATGGAAATGTGAACACAATTAAGCCGTGTAGGTTTGTCATATAGGGAAATGATGGCTCTATCATGTTGTTGATATTTCTAGGTCTGAATCTCCGGTTTGATGGCTCAATGCTATAGATAGCTTACATTGAGTTCAGTCATTTGTTATACTAAGGGTATCAATGAATAGTAAGGTCAAAGAGCTTATAGCTATACAAAGTGTTCCTTCGTGTCTCTGCCCGACCAAATATGCGATCACGCCACTTGTGAGCAGCGCGGTGCCTCGAAAAAGGATCTCTTAAAATCGCACGTAATTTTCAGGGGCGTGGTAGCCTCGACCAAACATAAGATTCCATATCTTCAATATCTTCAGGCAGAGGCCAGGTCTCGAGTCGTTGGATGAACAGTCTCGTGTGCGTCTGGTGATTTCATTGAATCGACGACAGTCGTGTGTTTTACTCAGTTGCGTACTCATTGCATAACCCTCTTGAGGTAGCTATGAACACTTTATTAAGCTTTGTACATAAGCGAATCCCTCGTAGTCAAGTAGGTGAGAGTGTAGACAAAGCGAAACTGTAAGACTTATATGCTAGCTTAATAGTAAAGTAAAGCTCTTAACCCTTGTTAACTATCGATCGAATCCGCTGGTGACTCCAGTTAAAGTTAAAATTTTTGGTAATACATCGCTTTCGTCTATAGTGAAGCAGAATACCTCTTAAGAGTAGGTCAAATGGATTAATTTTGACAAGTAACATGCGTATACCTCCTCCACTTTACTACTAAGTCTTTTCTCAAACCTTTCATAGAGTATATCGTAATGCAACTATTGCTTAAATGTTAGGTCTTGCAGCATGGCGTACACCTGTTTGCATATCTCGATAATTGCCTTTTTCATTTCTACAAAGTTTTCTGTCTTCGCAAAAGATGACCATTACAATAGTAATCATAAACATTGTAGTTTCGGAAACTGACCTTAATAAAACTGGTCATTATGTTATTTTATACCTTAACGGCAAGACTTTATGTTAATGCGATATTACAGGACTGTTTATGGGTTGTACTGGTTTTCATAATTTATAAACTCCGTGTCTCCAGTAAGTAATATTGAAGAGTAGTTCTGTCATGTAATCTGCTTATCATGTCACTGGGCTATCAGTACGCCGTAGACGGAGATCATTAAAATAATTGACAGCGCTTTATATGGATGCAGATATAGCCCAAGGTAATGTAATGCAATATACGCGATGACATTCGTCTCATTAATGTACCATATGCATGATTTTGTGCGAATCTTTATGATTATCTTATTCAAGGGTAGTCTAGACAATTTGTCTGCCCTGCTGCTCTACAAACTACGGACATGGACATTTGCACCCCAATCCTGCCCATTGATTAATCGAGGAGGTGAACCACTCTTGCGGCAATGTGCTAATTGAAGTTATTAAATGCAGGATTAGGTTGGCTGCAACCTTTTATTGTTGAATAGGTTAATGACAACAACTGACCTATTTTCATTCGACTGTTAAACTTAAATAAACCACGTACATGCTACATTCACATCAAGACCAATTTACCTTTTTTTGCTAAGCAATCTTTGGATATGTTTTACTCCTTTTACATTGTAAATTTGACAATCAATGTTGATTGGTGTTGCAAGATTTATTGCCTCATTTTATTTTTATATCAAAGAATCTAGGTTCGTATTCAACCATAAGAATATTTAGCCCATCTTGTGACAAGCCTGCAATCACAACAACACACAGTCGCGAATTCACCTGATGCTACGATCAAATGTGCTACTTGGGAGGTTACCTGTATATGAGAGGCTACATTAATGCATTACAATTGCACAACCAAATGTGTTTTCTTCTTAGCGAATACCAATGAGGTGTCTGACCTTTTTGTCAGCGGCTTATTGTAATTACCTAGCATACTGCCCACTCATTCCCAGATTGGCCATGCAATAATAACTTTACCTTGACCATAGGAAGGAGCAAAACCGTAACTTAATTCAGAGACCCATAATGGGGCTTAATTTTTATGCCAAACATAATAATTGATACAACATATTAAAACATGTGAATTGTT
>CM067354.1:35053092-35090592 GCA_034190875.2 Urechis unicinctus | reverse complement strand
CTTATCAATCCTATCCCAGAGACTATAGAACTCAAAGCATGATGAAATGGTCGATCCTAGATGAAACGCTGAATCGCCCAACGCATGAAAAATTAACTGATCTCCGTTGTCCTATTGCATGCTTTGATTAAGCCAGAATAAGACCATGGTTTTGCTTATGTTTAATGCACGCGTAGTTAACTTATTTGCATATTCCAATAAAGCTCAACAAAGGTACTGATGACTAATTCCATCAACCTGGCATTAAAACTTTTGAAACGTTCTAGCGCATCTCTGTGCCATGCGATCTGATACTAATGAAAAATAAGTGTTATCTGTGGTATTATGGACGTTTGCCTTATTGCTTATAACTGCGCGCGGATATATTACTCCGGCATTTGTTGTGTCACAGCGTCACGCTTGCTTAAAACCATATGCAATACATAAGTTCCGACGTAGGGTGTTAGTGGCAAAAATGTCCCCTTGTCGATGGGTGTGATCGGTCTCAGTCAACCTCTACGACCATTGTTATGAACGTTATCGTGGTGGTAGTCATTTCAACACATATCCATTCTACTACCGCCGCCACATAACCTTTTTATCTGCATGATGCACCATGTAAATATGTCCAAGCTATTCTTTGAAATCTATCTTTTTGTTGCATGTGGATGTATGTCACAATTAGGATTTATAAATGCGTTGTACTTGCGCCATCCACACAATTTTCTTTTTGCAGTAGTCTACCACTCATAAAGCAAACCCGAAAATAACGCATATGCGGTCTATTGCATTGCTAATATCAACTAAACTAGGTACTTATCAAGCGCATTACATGAGATCAATTATGGTTAGATGGGATAGGTAGGGATTTAGCTCATAGTTGGCTATGTCAACGTGTAGGGTTGCACTAACCACTCCTAACTGGGATCGTGTTAGACAACCCTCTGGTTTGACGCACTTTGACGTTAACGTGACGGAAGTTTACATCCTTCAAAATGCATGTCATAGGGGGATGATAACAACTGGAATAACATGCAATATAAGCGTGACGTCTAAGCCCCCACCCCCTACCTTAAAATATGAAAACACTAGCAGATAAAATAGAAAGAGGCGAGCCTTTTAGTATTGTGTCAAGTCTACCACTTGCGCTGTATGCTGGCATACATACATACATACATACATACATACATACATACATACATACATACATACATACATACATACATACATACATACATACATACATACATACATACATACATACATACATACATACATACATACATACATACATGCATACATGCATACATGCATGCATGCATGCATGCATGCATGCATGCATGCATGCATGCATGCATGCATACATACATACATACATACATACATACATACATACATACATACATACATACATACATACATACATACATACATACATACATACATACATACATACATACATACATACATACATACATACATACATACATACATACATACATACATACATACATACATACATACATACATACATACATACATACATACATACATGAATGTATAAATTGTTATTATCGATACAATGAGCCATGCAATATACACCTTGGAATAATCAAATCAACTACTGATTATATTTCTGACGCCTTTTTTGAAAATCTGTGCAACATGAAACAAATTGAGATAAGCAGTGATGTCATAAATATTGCTAAAATTTTCTTTGCATTACTAAGATGATGATTCACTTGAGGTGTAGCCCCTTTTAACTTCTACACTTCAAAAAAGATGAACATGGAAGCACAGCTCGTTTATGCGGCGAATAAAAGTGGCTTTACTCGAGACAAGTATTACAACTGTCGCTCTCACATTGGAAGTTGGAACTGTTCGACGACAAATGAAAAATAGGAGTATTGCATATCTTTTCATGTATTTTCATTAAGCATTGGCTCAATTCAGTTATAAATGAGAATAATTGTTTATCTATATACAATAACCACATTAACACACCCGTTTCCTACTGCTACTAGCGATGAAACAATTCCCTAGGCCAGGCAGTTCGCTTACACTAGAAGGGCGTCGCTCGTTAACGTGGTTTGCTCATGCATTATAATTATCCTCTTATATCACCGTCCCAATGTGACCTTGAACGTAAACAGCGACGCCTAATGCCGTGAAACCGAAATAGAGTGGAGCTGTCGCAACAATAATCCCAACATTGCCCGGCTGAACAAAAATAAATGGTGAGCGCAGTCATTGTTGTTGAATCTACTTAATTATGACGGGTCTCAAAAATCACAGCTGAGGCACTCGCCAACACTTACATTACTTACAATTGCTTATCATAATTGCGGTATCAAACTCATTTCCAGACACGTTTTTGAACGGTTCGTTTTAACATGTGGATCCTGGCTCAGATCTGTATGGCGCAATAAATGGCCAGTCAACTCGAGGGTGGCTGTATATACAACCTTTAAAAATCTATTCGTCGAAATATTTTCGCCATATTAGCTGATCCAGATGTTTCCAAGATTTTAGCTCGTTCGAAACGCATAACGGTCGCTGCCTAGCGCTTTATTACATATCTGATTATAGTGGATATTTTGACCCTCCAAATGTATCCGAGAGGTACTCAATCTGGTAAAATAAGTTATCTAGTATTCATGATAGCATCACATGCCAAAATAATTGCATTTTGTAAAACATATTTTGCTTTAAATTGCTTGGCTTGTTCGACCGCAATCAACATTCAGTAATGAGCTCTGATTGGTGACTTGTAATTTTTTGTTATAGGTCTCGAATTTTTGGGACTACACCCAGACGCTGTTAGCAACTTCTGATATATTGAACATACAGTAGAAAGTATGTCTGCTAGATAATCATTAGTCACGGAGTTGATTGTTAACAGGAGAAGTAGGCTGGTCGCTGTAAATCCCATCTCTTACTCAACCCAACTTTTATGTTGGCAATAAAGTAATCAATCGGCTCAGGTCCTTATTTACAGCGCTCATGTAATATAACTTTCAAGTAAGTTATATTAATATTTACATGCTATGTTATCTACCTACCCTTTGTGTGTTAGGTTAAGCCTACAATGACTAATAGCAAAGGTCTTACGCTATCATTGAAATGAATGGTCATAAATTAATCGTCGATTGCTGCAACTGTTAGATGTGATTGTGCGTTTATATTGGTAATCTGGAACAGAAGAGACGGCAAGGGCATTGTCAGATACAAATTATAACTCGTTAAGAGTGCTATTAATGCTAAACGACATGTGCTTTGTGCAATAGCATTCTAGAATAAGCCCCGCAATGTACCATAGTACGCAACATTAGATTGACCTGTAACGCCATAGTATAACATAATGATGCGAATTACGTATATATGTTTGCGTCAGAGAGCTATCTTTTGCTAGCTTCAACAAAGCAAAATTACCAGTCCATCGACTTATTACAACAATGCCATGGCGATTGAATGAGTAGGATAAAGAGAGATGGTAATAGATCAGCTAAGTATTCGTATTAGAATGCATGAATGGGGTACAGTTTTCATAATCGTGATCTACGTTGCGTACGCCAAGCAACAACATTCTATCGAAAAATAATTCATCGTAAAATTGAGTAATAGTTAAAAACATTGCTTATGCAACGCAAATAATAATGTGGAAAGCCGTGTTATTGTAATTAAGGATTTAGTTGTATACGATTTTGACTTATCAGTGTAGCATGTACTTCAGTTAATGAGATTCATGAATCAGCCGCTGGTAAATTGTGTTGCACATACACTGTAATGGGCTTAGGCGATATAACAGATTATTCGGTAGCGGCCTTTACTGATGATACAAAGAAAAGGACTAATTAATCATCGATTGATAGGCTACTCTGTTTGCTTAATTGAGTAGAGATTCCTTGAGCGGCTTGGATTGTTTCTGTGGTTATATGCGATTAAAACCGCAATTTACCTGAGACGCTGGAATGCAACTGTTGTCATTAAACGCTATGTTGAGACGTTAACAGTGCCTATCATCGGAACAAGCACATTTCGTGTCTCCGTTTATCTTGCTTACACAAAGGCTTACATCCTTGTCACAACACAATATCTTCTAGCGGCCAACCTAATTACGCACAAAACAAGATACCGGCGCCTTCTAACCATCACATAGACACTTAGTTTCTCCTGCTGTAAAGCCACATCTGCAGCGACCTTGGTTGCAAACGAAGTGACTTCTAGAGATGTAAAACCAGTATGCAGAGAATAGTGATATTTACTTATGTGTGTATCAAAATGGTAGATGCCCATACAGCCTGGCATATCTCGGCCTTGATAAGATGTTCACAACACAGACTTTGCAAAGCAATTGTTCGTATTGCTTGGTGATTATGCTCTGTCCTCGTGATTGTACGACTCACAACTAATACATGGCTGAGACAAAAACTTCGTATATTTGCTAAACGTAACTCAACACCAAATGACAAAGCTTCCACATGTAAAAACAATTGCTTAAATATTATTTACCCCAACCGTGACACCACACAGGGACTTTTTTTTAAACCAGCAATGTTTTCCCTTTTTAGATACAAAACAACCGAGCCTTTTTCGTGAGGATAAAGGTTTGCTGTCATCATGTGTCATCGATTATGGTACATTACTCCAGTCTATGACCATCGAGCGACAATGATTACAGAAATAGTTGCTGGCTCTTTGGTCTCCAGAGTACATTCGCATCACAAAATGGCTCCCAAGAGATGTTACTGTTGGTAGTAATCTTCCTAATACAGACTGATATTCGCTCATCGATAATATTCGGTTGGATAAACGTGACAATAATGCTGTTTCAGGTATAGATACCGAAAGCAATTAGATGGTCACATAGATTATTCTCAATACTCTTTTTATGGAACAATAATGGACTTCGGTGCACCTTATTCTTTAGTATATTGCTCACATATCGCAACTATGTGTTCCGCAGCATGCGCTATCAAGAATGTATATTCGGCATATCACAATGCATCGAAATAAACGAAGCAAATTAAGAGATATGATATTAAGACACTTTCGTGCATCAATAATATAGGTACATTCATACACTGCATCCTATCGCTAGCTTTCAAGACACCAATCAGTACAGTATGATGCGCTGACCTTCGTGTGACATTGAAATCAATCATTTTCTTTATAACACATGTACAGACTATTGCTGAATGATCAGGATTAAAGCTGAACTACAAATTATTGGCGCCAAGTGCTGAGATTCATAATGCTACTAAGCGCTATAAAGCGGTGGTTTTAGGTATGGTAAACGACTTCCTTGTGTATTGTAACCATTATAGCGCAAGACATTTCAGGAATACAGGAACGTGTCAGCTGAACAGTAATGACAAAAAATCATACTAATCATCAACGTCATTAATAATTTCTGAATATACTCATTGACGTAAGCATAGCATAAGCAGCGTCTTCTACTGACATATTACGAACAAATTGGTATTGCTTAGGCTGACTCTTGAACAGAACTTGCCCTGCAAGTTTCTGCCTAAACACCAACATTTCATTAGCATCATATGAAATTGAATTATGCAACTCTTTCGCATTACAGAACAATTTGTTCCATCCAAACTGTCGACAACTGTTGGTTCTGTAGGGATATTTCTAATTTCGTTCTTAACATAAGACCACAGGCGACGGCTTATATTGTTTGCTCGAGCTGTGGCCATTCGCACAAGTGATAGTAAAGGTCATATTAGAGTTTTAAGTCACTTTCCACAACATGATGATATCACAAAGTAATGGATTGCATCCCCTTTTAGAATTGGGACCGCTATTAAACTTGACCGTACATGTCACGAGTAACAGGTCATGTTAGTACATCTTTAGATCAAGCACTGCCATCATTATGTGTAGAACAACATGATTAGTTGAAGAAACACATTATAAACAGAATTGCTCAGTGAAGCGAGAGATAGCTGGTTGTGATCTGATATCTTCACAAGAGCAAAGACAATACAATGAAATGGCTGCTGTTTGTGATGGTGCATGATGCCGTACATGGCACCAAAAATGCACACACTCCGACTTATCTGCAACAACAAAAACAACAAAAACACAGTGGTGAACCACTGTCGTGTTGAATTTTTACTGCATTGTAATTACGTCAGTGCACTGTATTCTTGGGGGTTATTTTCGGTCAAGAATCGCATGTAGTATGTATGCATGTATGTATGTATGATTAATTATAGCCAGTGAGTATATGTGAAATGCATGTTTGAGGGTTATTCTCGGTCAATTAATGAAAAACTGGCATGTCTTCTGATTGGTTATAGCCAGTGAGCAGCATGTATTTGACATGCACATTTAGCACAGAAGGTCAACAAACCAACATTGCAATGCGTCCCAGCTGTTAACTGGATCGTGCAAAATATTACTAAATGATGAACAATTTGCACAATTTGTTTCGTCAAGATGAATAAGATGAATAATCATGTACAAAAACAATGGGCTTGAGCGGATCTGTTTCAAACTGTACATGACCAGCCACATTATTTGATTGCAGTACATTGACATTTTTCACAAAGCGCATAAATCTTGTTAAAACCACGCTTACCCTTAAATCCATATTAGGGATGACGCAACAATTCGTAAAGACATTCATAATTATACCTGCACGTAAAATATGATGATAAAAAGATGGCACTGCGTGTATGCCGAAAATGTCACAAATAAACGCACGACGTTCACGATGATTGGCTGAAATTCGGCCTACGGCGGCGAAGACCAACAGAGCGCACCTAAGATGTATAGTGTTTAAATGTTGGTGATTGAGATGTAATGTATAGAATGCACTTAACATTTCATGATTCTAACAACTCTACCAGTAATACTTTATAGGCACGGTGAGGAATGAGGGATGAGGAGAAGTCAAGTCGAATACACGTCTTGTAGGTGACATATGCTCAAATTTTACCGTGTAATGTTGATCGTTGGCAGCACGTTTACAGCTAACATTTTCCTCATCTGTTTTTATAAATTGTGAATGTTTCACGGTACACATTATCACGAATAGGTGTATTTCAGCTAGTTTCTGTAGCGAATGAGATACCAAAGCGGCTTCGAATACACTTAATATTGCCAAACGGGGACAAAAGAAGGCGGAACATCATAAAACACGAAAGCGAGATATGAAAGTTGCTTATATGGAATTATAAAATTCATGTTAATAATAGGCAAATATGTATGACCGATATATTCAACCTATACGCAACGCAATAGCCTAACAAATGTGTTTCTGTTTAAAGTGCATGGAGGAATTATAACCCAATGGCATAATAATAGCACAGGAATCGATTCAACATATCATCAAGGGACATATTTCGTCCCCAATAGGGAAGAAGATTACGTTGTGGTTGAAGGCGTTGCATGGTTTATGTGTCTCTAGCGATCAAGATCAAACTACTGTCGCTAAATACCTTTCCTCTCAGAGGGATCGTGGTTAGTAACAAATGGCTTTCGGAGGAACACTTTAAACTGAGTTGGCTGCATTAGTGGACCCCAATGCAATTAAATATATTACCATATACATTAACTGTCATTATTATGCGAACTCGCAATAAAGCTTCCTGTGTCGTATAAATCATGGTGCATGTTTGTATGTATGTATGTAGGTGGGAAAATATGCATGTATATATATATGAACGTATGTATGCATGCAAGTATGTATTTATGTATGTATGAATACATTTATGCGTGCATGCTTGTGTGAACGTAAAAATATATGTATGTATTTATGTATGAACGTATGAAAGTATAAATGTGTCCACGTATGTATGCATGCATTTATGTATGTATGTATTTATGCACGTATGTACTTGCGTATGTGTGTATGTAAAAATGTATGTATGCATGTATGTATGCATATATGTATGTGTGTATGTATGTATGAATAAATGTATGTATTTATGCATAAATGTAAGCATGTACGTGTGTATGGATGTATGAATATAATATTGCTTGTATGTACGTACGCATGTACGTATGTGTGCATTAATGCATGTTTGTTTGTTTGTATTTACATGCGTGTTCGTACATGTATGCATGCATGTATGTTTATATGTATGTATGTATGAATGTCTGCGTTCATATATTTATATACGTATGTATGTATGCATGTTTATATGTATATATGTATGAATGTAGGTATTCATGTACAAATGTACATATGTATGTAGGTATATATCTAAGATGTGTGTGTGTGTGTATATATATGTATGTATGTAAGTTTGTATATATGTATGCATGCATGTATGCTTGTATGTATGTATGAATGAATGGATGGATGGATGCATGTATGTATGTATATATGCATGCATGTATGCATATTTGTATGCATGTATGTATGTATGTATGTATGTATGTATGTATGTATGTATGTATGTATGTATGTATGTATGTATGTATGTATGTATGTATGTATGTATGTATGTATGTATGTATGTATGTATGTATGTATGTATGTATGTATGCATGTATGTATGTATGTATGTATGTATGTATGTATGTATGTATGTATGTATGTATGTATGTATGTATGTATGTATGTATGTATGTATGTATGTATGTATATGTGCGTGCAGGCATGTATGGGTGTATGTATGTATGAATGAATGGATGGATGGATGGATGTATGTATGTATATATGCATGCATGTATGCATTTTGTATTTATGTATGTATGTATGCATGTATGTATGTATGTATGTATGTATGTATGTATGTATGTATGTATGTATGTATGTATGTATGTATGTATGTATGTATGTATGTATGTATGTATGTATGTATGTATGTATGTATGTATGTATGTATGTATGTATGTATGTATGTCTGTATGTATGTATGTATGTATGTATGTCTTTTTTTGTATGAATGTATGTATGTATGTATGTCTGTATGTATGTCTGTATGTATGTATGTATGTATGTCTGTATGTGTGTATGTATGTATGTATGTATGTATGTATGTATGTCTGTCTGTCTGTCTGTCTGTCTGTATGTCTGTCTATGTATGTATGTATGTCTGTATGTATGTATGTATGTATGTATGTATGTATGTCTGTCTGTCTGTATGTCTGTCTGTCTGTATGTGTTTGTGTTTATGTGTGTATGTTTTAGAAGTATCTCGGAGAACCTAGTCGTTAACTGCTGGCATTGAATAATTCTTCATCCACGGAAATAGAGCTTAAGCAACAAAATGTAGAAACTCAGTTTAGATAAATTCATGACCTTACAATGCTAAAACCTAGAGTGAGAATATATGTATGAAAGTATGTTTTATTATATGGGGGCTGCTTATATCGTTTGCCATAACTTCGTGAATGAACATATGTCAAACTTGGGATGAAAAAGACGCCTCAAGGTTACATATAGCGGCACCCAAAGCTTGCTTGGGCAGGTACGAGCGGGGTCCGGTTGAATATAATCAATTTGTTGGCAGGATATATTCAATAGGTTTATAAGGTAAGGAATTATTCTACTGTCCTTTTCCCGCATTACAAGGAAAGTATCTCAGCAATGGTGTGTCGTCAATGATAAAGCCACCCTTCAAAATAGCGGTACAAAAGACCTGGCACAATAATTAACGACAAATCAACTTGCATATTATCAATTCACGGCAAAGTGCAATAACCAATGAACGTGTGGTCAGCACCATTCCCGGTCGGTTGGTGGGTCCATGGCTATGCGGTCTCTCTATGAATAAATCCTCTATGAACCACAAAAACTTGCACTTGGCTTAGTGAAGTGTGAACATCCAATCCAAGGGACCTCTTGCCAGGTATACTCCCATCTCAGAATATTATTCGAACATCCGAGAAAATGAAGGCGTGTTATAGGCTAGACATAGCTTCATCCCCGCGTATCAAGTTTGATAATTCAAAAGCCATCGTCCATATGTAGCGGACCATGCAATACGGGCTTACAGTGACTTAAAATACAATTATGCTTATGTAGTTCATATTACAAAAACATTATGTAGACTACTAACGCGATACACTGTGTTACTATACAAGTTAAGTTGTCGATTGGATACGAAGTTATTTAACTAAAACAAAGCAGCAAGTAAATATTGAGTGTAAATCTGATGCGCTGCAAAGTGTTTAAATAATACTACCAGGGTCTATAGTGGGCCATATTTATTATATATCTATGATGTATATCGTATCTCCCCGCACCTAACATCCACCCTATATGCTGACGACGTCATCATAGACTACACTAATCGACACGTTAATGAAGCTTTATATATTGCTAACCATGAGCTATAAGCTAACAACTTGGTTCAAAACCATTCAATAATCGAGGAAACCCCAGACAATCGTCAAATATATTTGGATGGTAATATACTTATAAGAGTTGAATACTTGACATTCGTTGGCTCTATGAATGAGAAACAACTTAGCCGGAAGGCATACATCCAACAGGTAGAAGCTAAAATATAATAATTAGTCATTGATATAGAACAAAAGAAAAACTAGACACACATACGCTATACACTATATATGTTATACTGCTGCAACATATGGAGGAATAGCTGCAAAACCAGTATATATACTCTGCTGCCACAAAATTTCATTGGATTAATAACAACTTCGAGCTACTCAGAACACACCAACCAAAAGTTCTATCGATGTTAAGAGTTGAAGCTACATGATTTGATTGCTCTAAGGACAGTGCAATTAATGTATGAAGCCAGTCGAAATGAAATACCAGTTCATCTGCAGGCCTCGTTTATACAAACACTAGCGACACACTGCTATTCCTCGAGACAAAATCATTCGTTATCCCACGGCCACATAGCGCTGCTAGAGACCAACATACGCTTGTCAGTGGGCAAATATGGTATAATCTGAACAAAGAATTCAAATGCCGGTACAAGCATTTACAAAACACCATATAAATCATTTGCTTGCAAAGTATTAAAAACGGCTAAATTTCAAGTTTGTAGGTTTATGAATATTCTTCCTTTGACACGGACTCAGCATACGTAGATTTAAGAATAAATGTGAAATAATGTCACTGTTGAACTTGCTGAACTTGCTGCATAGATCAGAGGTATATTCATAGTTACATATCGCTGTATAGTATTGCATGTATTGTGAGTTATGGTTGTGCTCAATGATCAGGACATCTGCCTTGTCCTCTCAGCTTTGCCTAATAACAAAAGGACAGGGGCTTTCAATAACTCGATGCTGGGGTGCTATAGATATACTTCGTCAACAAACCCGACAGATATTTTCCTTCACATGATTAGCAAGTAATAAATGGTCAGCGGCCTCGGCTGAATTACGTGTTTCCGCTTCCGATTCCATCCGCCCATGGTGAGACCTTACTGTTAGGTAAGCAATTATGATACATACAGCGTAAGCGGTTGAAATGCATCGATTTTGAATGTGCTTCGCGAAACATGATTTCATATTGTCACGATAATGTTCCTTGTTGTACTGTATTTATGTGGGATATCGCCCTATGTTAGCTTTTCTGTAAGATTGACCTATTTAATAATTGTAAATGGCAAATCTAGGAGAATAATAAAGTTGTGCATCAATGCAATGACCGACTAAATCGCCATCAATTACCCTTGGATAAGCGTCTCCTTACAGCTAACGCCCTCCATAAACCAATACTTATCAAAAGAGGTGTCATTGTGCTCGGCAAACGCCCGTCTGAGAAAGGAAATTGTCGTCCCTGGAAATAATGAAATATGACACCACTTTTGCATGCTGGCGTCAGAACATAGATGCTTGAATAAGTGAGTCAAGACGGATATGAATTCGGTACTCTCTTATGAAAATGGCATTCACACGTGATCGCATTGGCTACACAGGTTTAAAGAGAATGAACACACACACATAATTACGCAAACGCACACACAAACACACACACACACGCACTCACACATACACACTCATGCACACGCACACTTGCTACCAAAACACACACACATTCTACAATAGGGCGGCAGGTGTGAGTCAACATACTAAGAGTAAAGTTGTTCATATCGATTTGAGATGCATATCATGTATTACTTAGGTACAGTAACTGACTCGCAGTCTGAGGTTCAAGGAATTCAGTCCCGCGAAAGTGCTTTGTGGGCCATGACTACTTAAATACTTTCATCATCATTATTCGCAATTATCCGTCTCTATGTGACCTATGATATGAGAGGTATGTTTAACTTCACTCGTTCCCCTATCTTTGCCTTTATTGACGCATATATGTCTCAGATGTTGATAAGCATAATTAAGTGAAAACATACCAGTATGTCAGTTGATTCATATTGCTTGTTTGCAATATTTATATCAGGCATGACCAAGTCAGACCAGTGACCAAGCCATACCAGGGGAACAGACAATCAAATCTAATGTAACCACTCTTAATATCCCTCTGCCTTTATGCATAGGCACCTGGACCGACACAAATAACCAGAGCGAGACCAAACAGGGAATATTGCTGCTGTTTAATCCACCACAGCATGACTTTGATCAGCACTGTACTCACTTGCAAGCCTGAAAGCCTTATCAATATGTAATTCATTACGATTGCAAGGTGGATAAAGTGCGTACAAAATACTTGCCTTGGACACAGAATATGTCAGAAAAAATAGACGATGTTAAGGTATGTTTAGACTTCCCCGTGTGAACCTGGTGCAGGGCTCAGTGTTGTCGCGCATAGATCATAATTCAAACATTTACAACAGAGAAGAATGCGGTGAGCCCATCTTGCATCAACTTATTTGCAAAATAATGTAAATGAACGTTATGTCGCCAATATGGTCGATCAGTTCACTGAATAGAGCGTTGTGGTTTGTGTGCCTTTATTTCAAGCTAGCTTATCTGCTCGTCTGTATTTATGTAATTTACAGTGCAATGAACGTACACATTATAATACATGAATAAATATCGGTTGGTAGATAGGAATATATGAATATTAACGACGTTTGCCTCAAATAACGGTTCCCAGGAGGGTTGTCAATTGCTCTCCGTCGTCGGTTATCTGTGTGCCAGCAATGACTGCCGCATTGCAGGACGTATTGAAGAAGCCTGCAATTGATAGTAGAAGGATTGGATATTTCGAGGCAATACTGTTAAATCAAATATGTGCACGGTTTTGGAATGAAATCCCCAGGGCCTAGTTTTGTCACACCTGCGCCATATTTTAATCGCTGAAGCTGATGTTATATGCATCCTTTTATGTTTACATTTGATCATAAATCAACGTATCCCTATTCACAGCAGATTTTACCCATGAATTGCGACATAGATGTCGTTGACTGCACCGTATTCCACAACGATTATGATTGGTATTCGTAACAGCTACTGGATAAAGTTATTGAGCTGTGCTGACACGTGGTGTTGGTGTAGAATGATGGAAACCGTAATTTGAAAATGGTTTTTTGGAATATATATAGCAATCAGCGATAGACTTATAAATCATCCAGTTAATCAATGTTTGATGCTATTGGGCTGAAATATGCTATATATTCTAATCTTATAAAATAAAGTGTCCATTGAACAGGTGAATTGAGCAAAATCACTCCATTAAAGCATATATGCGCTAAATTAATGTCCTGTCATTTACAAGCATGTTTAGATAACCTTACCACTCCAGGTGATGTAGGTGTTCACCTCTTTGCATGGTAAGCAGACCGGCGCCTAGCAAAATGTTGTAATGAAGATACTTTGTGGGTTAATCCATAAAAGTTTTTTGTGGAGACGTTGTTAATTCCAATATTCTAATAAGAATCAATAGATAATAACACCACCTTCTACATGATTACCGCTGTTCCCTTCTGCCGTTTTCTCCATGCGTATCATCATTTCGATAATCGATGTCTTCTGATTAAGTAAAGAGCATTCCTGCTCACAATGTTACTCTGGAGTTACTGACAGCAGTAAATATGCCATGCTATATGGACTGACACCATGTGATTGAAAAAAAATTCCTGATATCTACTTGAAAAAGGAATTCTCTCTGTAACTAGCAAGTGCGGCTTCACTTCTCAATCGCTTAACATATATTGGGGGCCGTTTAATGTTATGGAAAACAATTACAATGCACAAGGTGCTCGTTATGAAAATGAAACATTGCATGGCAAAGATCTCACTTGAAATTTTATAAAGGCTGCATAGCCATGCCACCGCTTACATTAACGCACATCCCTATCGAGTATGACTCGCATTTAGGTTTCCATTGCATCTCGTGAGCTTTCACTGATCTTTGGAACCGATTAAAGATCCATGTTATCGGGGGCAAGAGCTTGCGGACCTGTCGCCTGTGACTAGAACATCAACCATGCCTTAAAGACGATGCAACAAATACGTTCCCGGAGAGTACTCAACTGGCAATCGACAGGATGTAAGGTTTCCTATTAAGGAGGTACGTGAGGTAGAGTAGGGTTTGGTGGAGGCGCTTCAGGAAGAGGAAGGTGGTTTTTTGTGCAACATTAGACACCACGAAAGTAGTTCCTATTTTCGGAAAATAATCAAAAATGAGTGCTTAGCCTAAGAGGTCACTCAATTTGCCACGTTGTACGGCACTCGCATGGCTTATTTGACTACAAAACTGCCGATACGCTCTTTCAATTGCTTGACATAGGATGCCATACCTAAAAATTACTGTAAAAGTTTTGATAAAGGAGTTCCTCGTGGGCATTAAAATAATACAAACGATGCACTTTCAAATTGTCTAAGTACATCGCGCTGTCGATCATTCACATCAATCCGCTATCAAAAGAGATAGCGAGAGAATCTACCATTGTCGTTCGATATTATGATATGTTGGTCAACTTGGTCATCATAAATTGTCCACAGGGCTCGTTTGCACGCTCATACACGTAAACCTGTTTTACAGAACGTATATATCATATATAGGATCAGTACTATGTTATAGCAGCATTATATAAGTTAGTATATAACAGCGTCCGCATAGCAGCGGGTTGTAATGTTCAATGGCCCCGAGTATTATTGTATTTGTCTTGAGAGAAGAGTGCTGGAAATAATCGGACTCCAACCCCTCCTCCAGCTCAAACATCTAAACACACGCTGTGGTTATATGTGACATCAACTTAAATGATTCACATTACTTGATGCACCGTGCATTAATAGATATATATCCGCTGGGAATACGGATTAATATGGTCATGAAAAGAGAAGATAAACAATTTATCCGGCGAATTGCATTCTTTCCAAACTTCGACGCTTTTTCAGAAACGTCACCGTATTTATCGTCAATATTTCAGTTTGGGCGAAATTGTACAGATATTGTGGACTATTCACAATATGCCTGGTGTGATTAACTTGATGGAAAGCTTTTTTAACATTTGTAAAAATACATTCAGCCATACCACCTATCCGACGATAATTAGCACAATGGTATGCCAAGGTTAGTCATAATTGCTTAAAGATGGCATGGGAATATGCAACTGCAGATATTACTTAATGCTTGAATAAATCTCATTTGTCTATACAGCACACCTGATGCTCGGGTTAAGGTTTGATATACAGCCTAGGTATATCGGCTATTTGGCACAGCTTAGAAGGATTTATTTTGAGGAATTATTTAATCATGGTATATGGTTAAATGACCTTTTAAGCTCATATATAATATTCAAGCAGTAGTGCTATCGAATGATTAATTCATATAAGAAGATAGCTTGATTCTAAACGAGTGTACTTTAACTTGAACATAAGAAAATGGGTACAGTGAACCACCGAGTTATCAGATGCTTAAGCAGGCTACTATAGGGCCTCAATTAACGCAACGGTCCTTATCTCGTCTTACGGATCTGCTTTGTTTGGACCATTAATGCAACTCATGTCTTGTTAATGGTCGCTGCCGTGTTGGGGCAAGTTAAGTAACTGGACAGGCATGTGTATTTCCAGCCGTATTAGCAGATAAACAGACCGTCTTATAACAGCTGACAGAATAAGTATCATGTTCGTGGTCAAACAAATATGACGAATCACATACCTTGCTGATGGTTTTGGTAGTGGAGTAGTTACCCGAGCCCGGCACTATCGCTTAAGAGGTTTGGCGGAAAATGGTATTAGTTTCATGACTTTTAGAATTCTTAAAACAGCAAAAGTGGGCAAGGTGTAACAGACCTATTACACATCACGCTTTGCATGTGCGACTCTATGCCTATGGAATCATGATAAATTCACAAACACATATGCAGTAGAATTGATAACAAATTCATATTCTTATTAATTCATCTCCGTCAAATCAACAAGGCCAAGAAAAGCAGAATCATTCTTTATATTAGTGTGTGTATCTACATGTGAATTTGCTGGACATTCTCGACCAACAAAACTGACACACCGAGCAAAAAGCATTTGGTTGGAATGTCGGTTCATATATGCTTTTGTTTTTCCAGTGCAGCATTTTATATAATCTTTACCACAGATAGCAGATACAAAATGGGTCAATATCATCTAACGTCGTCACCTACTTTGGCAGCCTGTAGTATAACTATGGCTTCTTTCAGTCATTAATGCATTAATGCAGATGACCATGATGCACCAGCACTTACCGTTAAACAGCTTCGAGCGTCGGAGCTTGATTGATCTTATATGTATATATATATATATATATATATATATATATATATATATATATATATATATATATATATATATATATATATATATATATATATATATATATATATATATTATGTTTCGCACTCAAGCCTCTATAACACATCAATAGTCAAAATTCACACAACCAGTGTATAAAAAAACCAATTTAGATCCCAGTAATTGCTCCAATACATGTCTTCCTATAATATTGCATTCTCCACACATCATATATATTGCGTTTTATATCTGAGTACCTATATTAAGGTTTGTTATATGTGGCTACATATGGTACTTCTGAAGGATGTAATGTGCTACCCATCGCCTTGTCAACGCAATCTGATATGTAGCCGTATCATAATTATCGAGATTTATGCAGCTTTAACGTTTCACAAGATCCTTAATATCCTAACTTGCGCCGCTCTACACGACCTCTATAATACATAGCACGGCTCGGGAATAACTCAATGCCAGGGAATACGAGTACGCATCCAGTCCGTGTTATGTCACTGGCAATAATTCGTGTAGCAGCTGTATCGCAAGCTGTTGGAGTGGATATAAATTTTCCATTTGCCTATGTTACGGAGGATAAATTTGGCTATATTATTTATAAACGTTTAACATTCTGTGTATTTATGTTTATCATATTTCGTTAAAGATTGTATTTCAATGGTAGTGTATGTTGAAGCAAGATTTGGCAAGGTAAAGAATATCAGCTGCAAACGTCAAAAGTGGTGACTTCCTTTTTCCTGTCGTATTACAGCCATAAGCCTTATTCGCTGTTATTGAGTTAAAAAAGCAAAGAGGAGACGAATGAGGTTATCAATGATATAGCAAATAGGTTGCTAACGCAAGGGCATCGATTGTTAATGTTCACACCTACAGCCTGTGTGTATATATGATACACAAAATCGTCCAATATATTAACATTTCCTGACAGGTCAGCAGACAATCATCAAACAATTAATAAGGCGCTACAACACGTTTTGATGTAAATGCATAAGCATTTGCAGTACTGTGTTGTCGTTTGTGAGCTGACTATGCACTTTAAGTTGTTCCACTGTTGCTTGTAATATGAGAGTTGTTATGTTCATCATTAGAATTAACGCTATATTCTAAAAAAAAAAATAGTGCTCGTAAACTCATTGCATTTGTTTGATTCCGCTGGTTACGTATGCGTGCAGGCGGTCAATGTTGTTGGCAGTACATTCCCAGTTGTAATTGTACGAAACGCTGTTTTGACTCAGTACACTTATGGTAAGTTAA
Source organism: Urechis unicinctus (assembly GCA_034190875.2). NCBI lineage: Eukaryota > Metazoa > Annelida > Polychaeta > Xenopneusta > Urechidae > Urechis > Urechis unicinctus. The sequence goes on along the minus strand of CM067354.1, from coordinate 35,072,724 downwards.
TTCGTTAAGTACAAGCCATCACGATTATTGCGCATATATACCAGCAATATAAGAATGAATAACCTAGTTATTGCCTGACCATGGCGGTTGGGCTTGATAAATGCTGCGGCAGACCACATCATTATTTACGTTGGTAGCAAACATAGTCACATTTGAGAAGCTTTATAAAATTGACCAACCATCACGCACACCAACAATACGCCAAGTCAACTGAAAGAAACGTCCATCCTGCGCTGCATCACCGGATTATATAGTCCAATAGTACAATATAGTTATTGATTCTATTCCAGCTGTTTTGTTATTGTAATTTAACACCATGTCGCGTACCTGGTCATTTTTAAGATATGTTTATTTAGGCCCATTGGTCATTTTGCAGTTTTCAAATTGGGCGTATATTGCCAACATTAATTTCGAACATTGACGCAACATTGCCTCTTTGTTTATGACTTCTGACAAAGTTCCAAGACAGGTTTAACCAATTTTAGGCCAAGGAACGTAAATATATTGGTCGCTTATTGCGGTTAGTCAGATAACAGCAGAAACTGAATACTGGTTGGACCTAAAACTGAATGTTAACATTATGAATATCAAAGCAGTGGCCTAAACCGCATAAACCTAGCATTTCCGAAGAAATATGATCTATCGTCACAGCTTAATTTGAAACAAGAATTTTATATGCGCCCGAATGATGAGTCACACTCAATAGCCGATTTACATTGTTGTAAGCAAAAATCATTGATGGCTTTATCATTGCGATGTCATCACGGCCGTTCCACTTTACACCTCTGTTAGAATCATTTCATGCGGCAGAACAAGGCAGCAACAAGGACGCACATGGACATAGCCACCAGTCTACTGATTAGACAACGCATTAATTGAATATCTGCTGCCACAGAATTCCATGCCCTGTTTCACCAAGTGAATTTCTGAAATACTGCATTAAGAGAAAATCGCCGAAATGTTTTCGAAAATCAACAACAAGACCGCTGTGTTCTCTTATTATGGTTTATAAGCTGTTAGGAAATGTATGAATAGTATAATAATTACATATATAATTGCATATATAGAGGAAAAATATATATATAAAAAAATATATATATATATACATATATATATGTAAATATATCTAAACAATTAAACAAAAATATATATATAATATATAAATATATATATATATATATATATAATATATATATATATATATACATATATATATGTATATATATATATATATATATATATACATATATATATATATATATATATATATATATATATATATATATATATAGGATATATATATATTATGTATATATATCTGTGTAATATATATTCACTCTATAAATATAATATCAATTGCATGTTCATTTGTGTTTTGCCAATATTTGATAATATGACTTTGCTGGTTTATATTATACGATTACGGTGCAGAAAGTATTCATTTATGCCATATAAGCTGATGGACTCTGTGCACGTTTGATGCTTTCTGAAGCCACGGACTGGTTCCCATAACTGCATGCAAAAATGTTAACATATCTATGTCACGCTCCTAGCTAATTTAATGTGAAGATCTCCTTAATGACAAATGAAGGTTTGCTAGGCATGATCGCATGCACGCCACTCTTTTATTTCTTGCGACCGACGCGCCGTGCGCAGCATTACGGTTCATGGAACAATGAAGGCTTAACAATCCTAAGCATTGTATAGCAATATCAATTGAAATAGATGAATGGGTTTTGCTAACACCATCATCTCCTATGTACTTGTACGTAACTTCCAGGCGCATGAATGTCATATTTTATCCTGTATGTGAATGAGTCTCAATGGTAAACATCGTGCGCATGCGACCAATGATATATCTAAGCCCAATTTAATGTCCTTTATTGTCCAACAATTTAATACAAGCGATCCAAAAAACCCGACGCCAGCGGCAACTCAGGGTGCCCATGTAACCGGATTGAGGCGAAGACTTTGTCTTACTACCACTTCAGTATAAGAATAGCGGTAATATAGCTTAAAGTAACATTGCTAAGAGTGTGCCCTACAAACGGGACGGGCTCGAGGTTTGTAATTAGCTTTGGCAGGTGCTGTAGTGGGACGGGGATAAACACACATACAACGTCTTTGTTTGTAGAACTGCCTGATCTAGTTTGTGCGTCATGCTACCACCGAGCCGAGCCTCGTATCTCACATACACATTGATGATCCCTTCGTCAGACATTTATTCAACGAGTCAATGTTCACTGGTCCCACTACCCATACGAAAGAAGCAAGCTTATCTCTCTCATGAGTAGTTTGTGTCTATCGTGATCACGCTTCAGGGCGCTGTGCTAATTCAATGTAAAGTTGATCAATGAATGACAAGTTCTGAAGGTTTGCTCATGATCGCATGCACGCCACTTTTATTTTTTCCGCCCCACGCCATCGTGCGTCAAAACGGACATTACCGGTCTAAACTGAAGCATAAAATAACTGAAAGTAATTGAAATAGATGAATAACACCATCATCTCCACCTAAGAACTTCGGTTGAATGCCAGTCGTCAATGGTAAACATCGTCCCGTCTGCAAACCAATGAACGTGTGATCATGTCAAAGAGGACGCCACACGGATAACTCTCTCTTATACCACCTTACGACCTATATTGAGGGGTCAGATGTAGTTTCGCGTAATAAACCGAGCTTGGACGAGCCTGGGACCGGGATAAACACACATGCTAGTCTTAATGCCAGAACTGCATTGGATTAGGCCCAGGCTTACATTTGCGGCAGGGTATAATAACAAATACACCTGCCTTCTCTGAATGTTCTTCTGTCTTTCAAAGCTTTTTCTGTTGAGCCCTCTACCCTCTTGTGGGCCGGATATACTCCCGGTTGCTTTATATGTGACGTTGCCTTCATCGTACCTGGGACGTACAATGACTCATTCCTACCCTCACCACATTAGGAGGATATGCTATGATACGATTGAGAATGAGTTCGTAGTTTGCTCATTATATTGACGGCTTATGATGGATCTACACAAAAGACACATGCGGTGGTATCGATGCAAACCCAGGACGCTCCTGCGTTGGCTATGACAATGACTTCGCCCAGTGATCAAGCTGAAAAAATATGGTTCATACGGGCATAAATATCCTATATAATACCTTATATTATATATATCGCGAGTAGTTATATGATATGTGAACAGTATGACGAGCCTCTCTTGCGTACAGTAACTGTTTGATCCGTGTGTGTGAGATTGGTGTGCTCTGTGTGTCTGCCGATGATGGCGCTGATTTTGTTACAGACCGCACGGTAGAGGAAAACTACTCAAAGAGGAAGATTACGACCTTTGAGATGACACATAATTATTTGCATGCCTGCCTTTAAATCTGCGAAAGGTTGCGGTTAAATTTGTCAATCTATGCAGCCCAATGTACTCTCTTGCGTGCAAGTAATCATAGATTGGACTGCTTATCGATGGCGCTGATTTTGTTACAGAGGTAGAAAAATACTCAGGAAGATTAAATTCAGCTGGTTTAACATTGTATGTCGACCAGCTCACTTGAATTACTTGGAAAACATTGCCCTGTGCAATATCATTCATTTAATCACTCCGGTTTCGAATGTCTGATATGTTATGATTCATTTGGTTGACCAATATTTAAGAATTGCAGTGCTATGTACGCGACATGCTGAGGGATACAATTAGCGATAAAGCCTTCCTCATGATTGCCCTTCCTGCCTCGATACGGGATGCAGGTAATGATTTAGACTTCCGCCAGAATGACTGATTGGTGGTAATCTGTAGATGTCACCGGGTTTGTGTCAAAATGGCGATGGAATACGACGTTGCTGAAGCATCTCAATCATTCTTATCCATGGGGGTCGTAATGCCATTTTGCTGTTGAAAAGCTTGCAAAATCCTGTCTTGCATTTCATCTACCTCTGTTGGACGCTCCTTAAGTTCGTTGCTATCAGCATTTATTATATTCCTACAAACAGATAAGTTTTGTTATTTCTTCAATCATGTTGGAGCTGCGCGCAAGCTGATCATCAACCAAATAGAGGGCTTAACCCCATATTTATCGTGCGCTCTTCTGAAAGACCCTCCCTCTTATACGGTCAACGCTCGAAATGAGAGTTAACGGCTCCTTTTTAGTGTCGTTTTCTATCTTTGCTACAGATTCATAACCGATCCTCGGCACTGCATTGTGAATGGAGGTGCATCATTATACCAGGCCATAAAGCAAGGCAATTAGTCAGTGAAACGATATTAGCATTGAATCATAGCTCAAATAAGATGCTGATGAGGAATCGCAAAAATCAAAAGTGAAATTTTATGGGTGTTGGAGAGTCGCTTTGATAATGTGGTGTGCTGGTAAAATAGTACAATAAACACTAGCTTGTTTAGTCAGCGTCGCCAAGAGAACGTTCTCTGTTATCACAATGTACTCTCCAATGATTGTCAAAATTGCACTTCACAAAGACATACATGTCTTAAAATTGCTGAGCCGTTGAAATTATTCGTCGCGTGCAAAGCATAAACACTTTTGATGGTTTTACAAAGTAAAATTTTGCGCAGTATTGTGGAGAGATAAGCAAAGAATATGCCGCTTAAGTCAGTATCGTGACGTGCGCCGGCGCGATGTAAGATGAACTAATGTTTTGTAGATTATTCAATCGATATTGCTGCCGGTGACCAGTCACACGAATATGAAAGGGGAAATTTTCACCTGACCAATTTATCATCATCGTTTGGAGTAATAACCATAAATTTAGTACGGCATAGAGGAACAAATCATAGCATGTTTGTCCAGCTATGTACTATGTAAAGAAAAGACCAATGCGTCCTGCACATAGATATCAGATTGCATTAGCATTGATGTAATTGCAAAGTGTCGGTTAACTGTTGTTGAAATCTGTTTCCTGATAACAAGTATCGTTAAATACGCTAATCCACATTAACGTTGCTTGTTCGTGGTAATGCTTCGTGTGTTAGTAGCGTTCAGTACATGCACCACTGATTTTTCTCCATTTCTCTTGTCAAAGACGTATATTGAATATAAAGGCAATGTGGATAGTTGCACTGCAATTTAAGCACCTTTTGCGGGTGATTGTGCATTGTCCAACCTACACCCATTCAATATTTAAAAAACATGGCACCTTACACTGCGCCAGTGGATCCACATCGAGCAAACATAACAAAAAACATAAGCATCTTTGAATATTTGACGTATGATAATAATTCTAATTTGTTATCTTCCATAAGTCAGATATATGACCATTCACATGTCTCAATAGTTCGAGCAGAACAATGAGCCGCGATGCTTTATCAAAAAAGAATATTTTGTACGCATCAAAGAATGATGCCAAATGACTAGACGAATCAGCATAAATCAAATACCTGCCCATAACAAATGAGCCAATGCGTCGTACTTGTACATTATTGAATCATCCACATAAGCAACGGTAGATATAGTCTCCTCGCAATGAATACAACTTTTAATGCCACATACACGGGAGTACGAGGTGGATGTGTACCGGTGCTGAACGGTATTAGAAATGCAATGTAATGCGGGAATTGTGAAATTATTCAGTCGTAAAGTGACCTTCGTTTGGATCCATGGCAAGATGTCAATAAAGCCATATATATATATTATATAGAAATCAGCGAGCTCGGCATTTGGAGCGGAGCCTCCTGAATTAGATTTTTAGAGAGCAAACCATGAAATAGGAAAGTTCCTTTGTGTGCCGAATTTCTGGCAACGGCGGAACCTACTGTGCTGTATCATCACAGAGATAACTGTTAATGTTAAAAATATGCATTGAATGAAGAAGCTATTTATATATCCGAAAAGTGACAGAAATGTGTACTACAGTCATGATGTGTTATTCCAAATGAATTAATGTTACTTGAATAATTTATTGATTTGTTGTGCTACCTTGCTATGTTTTATAGTACGTACTATGCTATCCGTGGACATATCATTGGATATATCAGAATTATGAACGCAGTTCGGCGGTGCATAAAGAAAAATACTTGATACCAACGTGATACTGCGATGGATGGTGGCGGATGTCGAACTTTCCTGAAGGTCCAATGCCCTTTAATTAGCAGATAAGACCGGGTTATTACTGACATTCTTTTATTCTCGACTGACATTGACTTGAATGCATCTCTATTCTTGACTCAATCTCGTTTTAATTGACCCCATCCCACCCCATCCCACCCCACAACAACCCCACCCCACCCCACCCACCCCACCCCAACCCACCCCCAAAAGCTTCTATCGACGAAAGGATTTTGACGCTGTCTTTCTCTTAACGTTGAAAATGTATTTATTCATTGATGTTCAAAGATATTTCAGAAATGCTAGCGAGTGTTGCAAACGCAAATTATGGCTGATTCGTACATATGATCTACAGGTTTGCGAGTTCCTAAAAGAAGGATGTAGTTATTTTTTAGATCTACTTGAGTTATAAAAACATTGAACACCAATGAAATAAAAGGCAGTTTATGTACTTTCTCCAAGTGGGAACGTACTTAGGTTTTATCTACAGGGAACACAAAACGTTGTTACCCTTCAACAATGCACACTCCTAATAGTAAAATTAACTCGGTTTTAGAAACATTTGAATTAAATTACGCTCTTATATGTGAGAAAAAAAATAAGACCAATGGATACCTTCAATTATAACGCCATTTGCGTAAGACAGTGTGCAATAGGCCACATACATTAATTACACCAGTGAGTAGTTTTTTGTGAAAAAACTTGGCTTTTATTCGCTTATAAATCGTAGCATACTGGATTCCTGTTTAAATCACTTAATTCTATGCCTATCGCTATCCGCTACTGAAAAACAAAGTAGTACAATCAAATTTGGTCGATCGATTAAAACATCGCAACGCTCAGTACCAAAGAAAGCCCAGTGGTGTTTGTGCTTGTTAAGGCTTACATGTGGTGGCATTATGGTGGTAGGGTGATAGTAGATGGGTATGCCAACACACTGTCGGCACGAGGGGCAGTTATTACTATGATGGTCGCAAAAAATCTCACCTGAGTATCGTTGCGATACACCTATGTTGAGAATGCATAATACAATGTTGTTTGCAGCTATTGTGCTACATAGTTTGTTTCCCAAGTAGAATATAACAGATGCCTAAAGTTAAAACGCAAATCGTTGAGTAGCTCAGACAGTTATTGAGGTATAGCTCCGAGTAGTATCACTGAAAAGCTCTTTCATCGTGTACTGTTAGATAGTAATTGGGAAGTTTTATGCTCAGATTCTTCATTTGGATTCAACAACCCAATGTATATTAGCTATAAATGAAAAAGTGCAATATTGGGTATGTTGGATCCCAGTAAAACTGTTGACAGATTCGATTATGTCAAACAGCCCCGGTGTTGCGATGAAGAGAAGTATGTCCACATATGGCCCGAATTTAAGCAATTATGTATTCACATCAGAAATGGAAATATAAAACGAGAAATTTACTATGTTACTAATGAGGAAAGCAGGGTGATGCGATTACGCCAGTGATGTTTGTGAATTGCAGTGATGAATTAGTCTTAAGATTACAACATGAAAATGTTCGTCCAAATCAAAATAGATTAGAAACGAATAACGGTTGCTGTGTCAGATATCAACCGACGTTTTACTTTCATAGTAAGCAACTTATATTATGCCTCGGTATCTGTAAAATATACATTGTTTAAATTGAATTGCATGTCTGTCTATGGTATACAGTTGTGGGACTTTTCGTCAGTGGCTTGTCAATTGTTTTGCATTTCTTGGCGTAAGGCTATTCGTAGGCTCATGATTCTGAACTCAAGAACCAACAATCATTTGTTCTACCGCATTTATTATGATGTATCAGTTGACAGCCAGTTGACTACAAATTTGTAGTCCAAATAATGCTGTAGACTTGCGCTATGCTGTTGGCGGTCAAATGCATGCAACAGTCTTACTTGCATATGCGCAGGGTATTATATTAACAAGTATCATATTGGTATTGTTCCATTCTCCACTGTTTATAGAAATTGTTAATGATGCAATAAATTTCATGACAAACACCTCTCTATCTATAACTGGTGCTATGATATATTTCTTACAAACGACATAAAGTCCTTATTTGCAAGACAACCACAAGCGCTATTTGCATGTGATTATAAACCAAATATGCTTAATGAAATACTTATGTAATTTGTTTTCTACCTGTAAGTATCAATATACCTTGTGTACGAAATAAGTATTATTATTATTATCAGTATTATTATCAGTATTATTATCAGTATTATTATCAGTATTATTATCAGTATTCGAGCGAAGCTTAAAGCCATGAAAGGAAGCGCGACGCATAGCCAGCCGCTTGCTGTCTAATGATATATCACCGCACCGAGCTAAAGCATGCTGCTTCCTTCTCTTGCTGTTTGGCTGCTGAGCCTCAAGCAACTTGACAAATAAGTTGATACTCGTAAAAATAGCCTCTTGCGTAACGCGCATGCCTTTCTCTTAGCGTTCCTTCCTATTCGCATGTGGGTGAATAAAATCTGGATGCTAACATCATGGTAGTATGCTCTGTAATCAAGATAGAAAGTTATACACTCAAAAAGCACCACAATGCGCATGTATCAATATGTCGGCACGATGTTGGACAACATACCATATATAGGTTGTCCACAGTACTTTTACCGAAAAATATACCTTTAAATACTTGCCAGAGATAACAACCACTTTGCTGTGTATTTTACAAATAGCAAGCTACCACATATGCCACAATTTCTGCCCATTTGCGAATGCTGCGCGGAAGCTGAAGAACTATTAAATAGAGGATTTAACCTCCTATACATAATGGAATACGTTGACAACGTAATCTTTTGTGTCTTGGTCTCTTGCATAAAATCATTGTAGACGTAATACATAAATATAGATGCATTGTAAAGGAATAACCACAATGACATTCAATAACAGGGTAACTACTAGAACGATTGCCTAATATTGCAACCTCGGTTAAAAAGTATCATTCCATGTTCAATGTACGTTTGAGTGAAGGGATGGAGATATTCATGTCAGATAATTATGGACACGTATGACAAGTAATTAAAGCATTTAGAGTGGGCGTAATGAGGATCAGGATTGAAACCTGCTAGGTTAGATGATTCAGGAAGACTTGTTTGTGCCAACAGTAAATGAGAAGATCGACGTTAAGAATATAGCCACGTGATGATGTTATGTGGTGCAACCGGTCAGCGGGAAGCTGGTTCAGCGTGGGCGTGGGCGTGGGCTAACGGCGACAGTAGGATAAGCTCATAATGGATGTATGTATGTTTCGCGGAGGCACTACAAATCATGTATGTGCCGTGACTGGACCTTCTTGATCCAGATTAATGAAATGAAATGCATATAGATCGCTGTACTGCCCTTCACACTAATATGGTTCATTGTGCAACTTACGTTATATATCTACTGAAAGCAATATCGAGTCATGCGATACATTTTGTTTGATGTTTGCATTCTGTTCAAATATTCGAAGATATTTTAGTTTATTGGTGATGCAATCGATATACACGCCAAACATCGGTTTATCGATTGAGCAGTACTGCCAGCGTAAAGGTTAAGGTGTCGTGCAAAATCAACATTGTCGACCAAATAAACAAAGCTAAGCAGCAGCGTTTGAACTTAAAACTGGATGATCCTACTAGGCTAAATAGGTGTCAAATGAAACGTTTAATCATTTGATTTTTCTTGCTCCATATTCTTCAAATTCGCCATTCAACTCTCTTTTTACATGACAGGAATAAGGTAAATAGCGTACCGAATTGTGCCGTGAAACTATTAGAAAATTTTATTGTACATTGATATGTGCAATAAATAGCACATCACGCTGCACTTTACTTAGAGCCGAAAACGCTAGATATCCCATCATATTCACCACAATATTGTTTGAACCATAAGCAAAATCACGTGCAATAGCCTCCGTAAGCAATTCAATTAACGCCCATTCACATGTAATAAACAATTTTGTTTCGACACGGACAGCAGTGAAATAGATCCACAGTATCAGTCTTGAATGGATTAGAAGTTTTGCCGATCTATTGCTCTGATACATGCCCGCTCAAACCGGAACTATTCAATATAGATCGGCAATGCATTTTTGTGGTCGTGGCACTGCAGAGAATATGTTATTATATGAATATCAACATATAAACAACGTTTCAAAGGCAAACAAGATCATACTACAACAACGGAACTATACATTAACGACATTGTATTTCTTGTAAAGTGTTTCACTGGTCTTGCGAGTATTATTTGTTCCGATATTATTTCCAGTCTTATTAAGTGTCTTGCTTGAAGGCATGTGACAATAGCAAGTTAAATAGATGTAACGCCTAGATAATTTATACATACCACTTTAATGGTGTAAAAAAACATTATCTACCAAAAACCGTTAGTCGCCAGCCTATATTGAATCTATTAGACATGAACAAAACATTATATAAACACATGATAATAAAGACGGATGCAGCACTCGTTAACTTCCTCAAACCATAACATCAATCACGTTCATCTGGTAAATACGAAATGCTGTGTATGTGTAGGTCAGCAATGACGTGAGTAACATTGGCGAGGGAGGCCATCTTTGATCGGTAGTTTGTCTAAAACAGCAAGACTGTTGCCATTCATTTATTAAATTTAGTTGATTTAATGTCATGTCCGGTATCGAATGTTCAGCGAGTTCATCTTGTTGTAATGTAGCATATCACCCATTTCGTCAATTCCATCACCCAATGACTATGCAGTCACCCCCTTCTCTTTACACCACCCATGACAAGCTGTTTATTAACTATTTATACGTAGGCAATGCGTTGTAAGTACATGATATTCGGTTGGAAGGCTACAATTTTGCAAGGATACAACGCTGATACTCATGCTGTATGTACGAAATAATGATTAGAATATTATTGATTAAGTAAAATGCCCTGTTACCTGTTTATCGGTTCGATGATGCCAAGTCAGTCTTAAGTAAAGCCAACGTAAGAAAATTAGAGCATGCATTAGTTACGTCGATGAAATCATGACGTGTTTTGGGTTCACCTCCTTGCTAAACACGTGAGGGGAAGGCAGGATTTGGGAGCGCTGACGCAGTTACCCACTGGCATGCGAAGTTAAATGTTGTGCCTCACTTGACCATGTCAAAATTACCCCACTAGATTAATTCATTTAATGATATTGATCGGTCTTTATTCAACTAAGTAAATATTTCAGGAAGCATTACTATTTGTTTGCAAAGAATTATGCAATATGCATAGTCTTCTGCTAGAACTACAACCAATTGAGAGTTTAAACATTAACGACGCCTAACATATGTCACCTGGTGACATGGGCTGTATTCGACTGGACTGATGAAGTGTTGTTCTTGTCTATGCTCTCCTTTGTATATATTTGCAGCATTCATAAGCAAAAGAAAACGGTGCAATATTCTAAAATCTACTAATTTGAATGCTGTTAGCAACGAACATGTGCAAATGATATACATTTCCCCGCAAAGTACCATATTGAATGGAACAGCTCGTGCCTCAATATGCAGAGCAGCCCGCGCTGATGTTAAGGTTCTCGTTAAGGTTTCTTGATTCATCTTTCCGTGCCCAAATCAGTTTGTCACTGGAGTAGATTTCCCCTTCCATGACCTTTGGCTAGTGGGAAAACTTAGAAAGAGCTCTGTCAGCAAGCTGTTCGCATATCGGTTCCGTTTGCCTGGGTAACACCCTGAATAGCGGTAGCTAATGTTATGTCTTAATGTAGAGTCCATTACCTCTGTGTGAATACGTTAATCTTAAATAGTGTTGATATAATGCAAGTTACCCCGTAACATATTTAACCGGAAGTCTGCCGAGAACGTGCTGTTCAGTGCAATTTGCATCATAAAACATTTTAACAAAGATTAAATAATTCCTGAGATCATTGAACTGTAGTTATCATGGCGCTTCCCGCTGCTCAGAACGACTTAAGTATCCGACCAGTAATGTATGAATGAGGTCAAATCAACGTGACCGTCAGCCTTTTGAAGGCATTCAAGTTTGCCAACCCTATAAATCTCACTCAGATCCGCATAAGTGGGTGTAGGCGTTGTAGTTCCTTCACAATTTGGAGTTATTGAGTAAGAGGTGATTTAACGTGTTATATGACGGCAGGCTGTTAGGTACCATTTGCCGCACGACGTTTACGAAGTACCTACCGTATGACAATCCATGGCAATATTTCGCTACTCAATGAACAAAAGTGTCCTTCAGTTGCAACACCAATAAAAGAAAAGTACGTCGACCCGGTTATTTTGCAACCAGCGATGAGGGTGCCGATATTATCTACAATCCATGCAATGTTCAGACTATTTCGACAAGCATTTGTTTCATTTGCGGTTGGCTACTATATCAAGTAGACGTTACTGTTGCTACACTTATAATTATAAATTTAATCTGGATGTAAAACTATTGTCGTTGGTAATGTTCTCACAACATGAAGTAATCGAGGTATAATTCCTTCATATGATTAAACCCATCTAAAACTTTGCATTCATAGATGGGCACATAGTTGATCAATAGCAACCCGTTCAAACCTGCTTATTTAGAATGTCGACTTAAAAGTAGACACACATTGTCAAATGGATACGAGGCAAATCACACCAGGTGGGTAATAATGCAAGTCGCGTGTATTGAAAAGTTTAATCCCTCCTATTATTGATCATTGTATTTGCTTTTAAGACAATCTTTGCATAAGCAAAGCAATAGATACATTTATCGTGACTTATTGAAATGTTTTCGTTACAACGCATTTGTGCGATGTACGGAGTTAATGATGATTATAATGTTTTACTGCCCCCGAAAATATATATTGCGTGCAGCACATTATGCATAACAGTATAAAACATATACCATGGTACATTTCACTGTATTATTGTTTTCTGTATTTCTTTATTTTAATCACGCCGAAATCCATAAGTTGCCGGAGTCATTCGACTCTTCCATTGTTGCTGGTCTATCAGCAATATGTTTGCTGACGGCTCATAGTTGTCTTTACAATGCCCTGGATTTGTATGACACAATGCAATGCATTGTATTTCAGATAATGTGATGGCAAATACACACAGCACACGAAATGCTATCTGAGGTAGACAGTATTAATACACATTATGTGATACGAAATATTATGTGCTCAGATGGCTACGGAAGGGCTGATGAAAGATAATAAGAGGCTGTGAACTTTTGATAATTCTCTTGCGGTGTTGTAAACAAATAATTTAACCATAATGTTCATTTCATACAAATAAAAGAAATGTATTCACTCCATAGCATGTTTATTCTAAAATTCTGCTATACGGATTTCAAAGCCTTGAGCGTAGTACTCTTTCTTACCACCTATGATTTATAACGTGCCATGGTAGGGACATCAGTTACCCAACTACAAATAGTAAAGGCATAAGGGGCATGTAAAAGACGACAGAAGAATTGAAATGGTTAAACTGGAGACATGACGTACGGAAGATAAGAAACCTTTAGCGACAGAAGAAGTTATGTGCTTGCTGCAAAATATTCAATTCAGTGAGGGAATTTGATTTAAGGCTTTGGTTGTATTCATCACTTGTCGTGCCATATTATAAATATGGCTGTCGAAGCCAGTTTGACTCTTGGCATAGCTATAGGTGCTTTCCTTAATCGCGTTAATCGCCCAAGTACTAAGCGTTTTATTCAAAGAATTTATTTATTTATTTTGCTTCTAGCCTTAACCGAATAAGTCAATTTAGGCGTGCATGATATCTTTGAGTACTTTAGTGCAAATTATGGCGAGTACAGATAAGCATAAATGTCCCTTGTGCAAGTGGGTGAGCTAACCTGTAAAAATTACGTATGTAACGTTTTTGATGACGCCAGTCTGTGCTCAAAAATGCACAGTATAACCAATACTATGATTGATGATATATTTGATTATATGACACGACATGTTCTGCTGGGAAAATGATCAACTGGGATTTGCAAAGATACCCCTTGAATATTTATCATCCGTCATGCAATGAATTAATACATGACCTACCCTATGTTTATCCAGTCCGCACCATGCTGTGCCATAGATACGTTTTCGCGATGCAGTGGGGGTTCAGTGTCGCCACATTAGTGGTACATAGCTTAATGTGTTCATATACGGCTACACCTTGCCTATGGTCTGTGTAATAAACATATTATTTATAATCAATGAAAAACATTTCAATACTTTGCCAACGCATGCAAATAGCTTACATAGTATAACCCACTGTTTCTTTATTGTGACATGTGGCGGCCTGTAATATGTGGCAATGCAGTGTAACGGGAATTATTAGTCCGCTAGGTGAAAAAGACTTAGATGTGCAACTGTCGCGTCAATGTCCGACAACTGTCCGACTGAATTTTCTCTTGTTGAATGATAAAACATAACATTACTGTTTCAGGAACGACGCAAATAATACTTAAACACTACGAATGCGATTCGATTTCATTCGAGAACATATAGATGAGACGTTTCTGATCCAGCTGAAAAGCATGGTATATAATTCGACGTGTTATTGTACAATCATAAACAAAAACTTCGCCACACACCTACGTGTAAACAATCGACAGATGCACACGTGCGCGTCCTTTCACACGCATTCATACAAAGAGCGTTGTCAATTGTTTTGAAACGAATTTCCACGTCGAAACATATGACTGTCTTCATGTTATCAACAGATGTGAACTCTGTATCTCTCACCACACGTTAATATGACCTACGTGCAGGCGTCATCTAGCTATATGTTGAAATGCTGTCCGATTCTTTGAGCGATATTTAAAGCCATTTGTTGATATAACAATATATTGGGATGAAAGTAATAATGGTGTAGATTGTTCTGTCCTTAACCAATTTTTTTTGATTGATCTGCTTTTCAAAATAGGTTTAGTTATCATTAAACGACGCTATGCTGCAAGACATCTCCTACAGCCAATGTAATTGTAACTTTGATGGGTCATCTTGACATGGCACAATGATCCTGTTCAATTCGGCCCTGTTTTGTCGCGATTGCTTCCGAATAACAATGAATATCTACGAATATTAATCATGTTTCTATGAGCTACACGATGCACTTTCATTCAAAATGAGAAAAATTTAACAGGTATATATTTAACGAAAAGGTTTTGGACATAAGACGAACAATAATTGAAGAAACAGCGAATAAACAACAATAGGATTCCTGGAGCTACGCGACATACTTTTATTCAAAATGGGAAGAGTTAAACAGCATATGCTAAGCTAAACGGTTATGGTATTATGGCAGATAAAGTAACTAATATATATGAATTAGAGCAGCTTGTTACAGTTTAGTGCAAACTGAAATGAGTTCATGATGAACTTCCTTTCGAATACATTTAATTCCCCAAGTGATTTAATGTCTAGAGACATTATTTGATGCATAATGACATAAAAACAAATTTTAAGGAACCCCATATATACATCCTGTCACACGGGGCTTCAAAGTACGTTATCAAGGACTTGTTAGGGTTCACAAATTAGCACAACGACCAATTTATAAATTGTAAGGGGTCTTTTTCAAGAACTCCCTCTTGCACAAGAAAACGTTGTGAAATGCCATTGAGTTTAATAAAAGAAACCCAGAACAGTAATCATAATAGTTCAAGGTGAAACCATTATGGGAGACCCCGCGGGTTGAAAAGCAAAGATCAATGGATGATTTTCATCAAATGTATTGGGATACATAAAAACAATTACTGGAATACATAATATATTACAACAGCCAGTGGACCGTTGGCGCGAGGTTCAACATTTTATCTTTGCATTGTGCAAGATTCTACAAGGCGCACCAATGAACGTATAACCATCGTTCCATAAAGTTATTTTATCAGAGATTGTAAGGAGAAAAACAGTGAAACGGAGTTAATCACAATAAACAAGTCTACGTATAAATGCAGTTAATTGCCATACCAATCCGCGGTGATCGTCATACCAAACGGGGTTATACTGTTACAGATATGCCAGAGATGTATCATAGACGATGCATCTTTTTACCCTTTTTAGAAAGTTTCGTAGCAAAGTTTACGGGCAGATAAAGCTCTATATTTGTTTCTGAGGCATCGTGTCGATTTTAATGAGAGACCCAGCGGCGATATTTACTGCTACTAAACTGATAATAGACATTCGCAGAAATTCATGGTCGACTGCCATAACACCCCTGCTACAATAAGTGGCACTTTATGTCACTCTGACTGTTGCTTTAGGCAATACTCCAAAATGTCCAAAACGTTTCGCACTTCCAATGTTCATTTGTGTGCATAGAACACGCCATCGTTCCATTATACTTTATGTTGCGGCATCGTCTATAATTTGCTTGAAGCTACACAGGCAATATACTTTGTTAAATGATGACGTGTATCGTTGAAATCGTATCTCCACTATAATCAACAGGGGCTGCGATTGACTAACTCATTTATTCGCCATTTATCTCTGACCATTTTATATCCTTCAAGCGTCGCCCACTAAATCAATTTGAGCCTACCTATTTATTGACGAGACGTTCTGCCTGTTTTTATAATGTGCTTTGCTGATCATATTGGTTGTGTTTGGGTGGTTCCGCCTCTTGCAGCTACAGGTCTATAAAGGGAATATTTTATGCCCCTGATGCTCGGCCTGAATTCACTGTGTCCACAGCATGATGTACAATTGTTTTCATTCCTTCAAACAACAGCGGGCAAGACCAGATCAACTACGTGCGTGAATTATATGGATAAGTCTATGGTAAAACTTAACTGATGCAATTTGTGAACGACATTTTATGCATACTCTCGCAAGGTATAATCGGGAACAGTCAAACACGAATAGAGTTGCATGCAGGTTTATAAATTATTGCTTGATATATTTATTTAGCTACCACACAAAGCAGTCCAGGCACTGAACGCAACTACTACTGAGACAGGTTGGGGTAGAAACACATATGGTTTTGTGTTTGTAAATACTTTATTTCAACCGTGGATATTTCACGTCTTGTCCTTTTTTGAAAGCCTGAACCTCGAATAGCCGAATAGCTAATGTTGATGATATACAAATGCGGAATTCACAAATCAGAGGCGCCTAGATCATACAGATTTGTGGTATCGCGACAATGTAATTTTTGTTCATTACGTCTTCTGAGGGATGTGCATGTTGCTCAACCATGGGCAATTATTAAGCTGCATAAACATTAGTATTGTCTGTAATAGGTTCTGTGGTAAGCTTGACTGGTCGCTCATGCTGTATAATAACCATATACATCCACCACGCATGCTATTTATTGACCTAAATGATCACTTATAGATGACACAAAATCATTGAGCGTGCGGGTACTAGACAAAAACCTCTTAGCAGTGGTTATGCTTTAGTCTACCAATAAAATAGCGGTCGGGGGTAGGTAAACATAACATGGGACAACATAGGTATATGTTAGCCAATGCAAACATATCTATCCAATAAAAGGTATTCATATCGTCGCAGTGGTTGCTTGCTATGATATTGGATTACAGGCCCTGTAAAATGCTCCGGATAAAACCATATTATACGTGCCAACTATTTTACAGCCGAATACGATTTGGCGTTACTATTGAATTGATTTCAAATGCCCCTTAGGTGCGCGCAATCGTAGCACGTCATCCAACTAAGACGTACTTTCTCTTGAGGTAGCTCTTCGTCCGTCCCACTGCTACGTATATAGAGTTTCTATGATGTTTCTATCCATTACTGAAGCACGCAGAGGAGCAACCGGCACTAGACAAGGTAACTACAGTGTGCATGTATGTATGTTAGTATGTGTGTACGTATTAATGATTGTATGTATGTATGTATGTATGTATGTATGTATGTATGTATGTATGTATGTATGTATGTATGTATGTATGTATGTATGTATGTATGTATGTATGTATGTATGTATGTATGTATGTATGTATGTATGTGTATGTATGTTTGTATGTATGTATGTATGTATGTATGTATGTATGTATGTATGTATGTATGTATGTATGTATGTATGCATGTGTGCATGTATGCATGTATGTATGTATGTATGTATGTATGTATGTATGTATGTATGTATGTATGTATGTATGTATGTATGTATGTATGTATGTATGTATGTATGTATGTATGTATGTATGTGTATGTATGTATGTATGTATGTATGTATGTATGTATGTATGTATGTATGTATGTATGTATGTATGTATGTATGTATGTATGTATGTATGTTTCTATTACAGCCTTTGGCAGGCAATGCAAAAGTAAGATAAACGCGTGAAACAGCAATAAAGTAAAAGCAATGAAAAAGTTTCCGATAACCTCGCATTTCTGCTGTTTCTAGTTATATGTTGAATATTGGACTTAACATCGAACATTGCGCTTGCAAAATATCGTACGGTACCCCCCCTCAATTGTGTGTACCATGTAAGGAAGTTACATGAGCCAGATCGCGTTTCTGTATAAATATGATACGAAGTCAGTTGCCCAGAAAATTGTTCAGTCTTTGACACGTTTGTTACGTATTTCGATTGCATGATGCTTCTTCGCATAGCCAATTCGCGCTGCAGCTATCGCATACTTGTCTCTATGTATACCTGAACTCGATATTACTGTAACAATATTGCACAATGCTTGGACCTAGCATTTAAGCGTTGACTGAGAAGAAAAGATCAATTTCACATATGTGTAGCGTGAATTGGACAATGTGTAAAAGGTACAGCTATATGTACTCGATGATATTGCAACCATTTACGACAAAGACGATATGTACATTGCATGTAGTGATTGGGCGGTAATTGTAAGAACATTTATGCCCTCACAAAAACAAATATTACGACGATTCAATTCAGTCATTCTAAGCGGTTATTAATGTGAAGAGGCAATTCGAATTTGCTTTCTGTGCGTGCTACTGTTATTTTGAAATACAAAAAAGACTGTGTGATTCGATGCTAAACACCGATAAACGGTGACCATGCAGTGATGACACGATACGTAAAATTATGGTGCCAGATAAATTATGCGCATATATACTATTATGGTTATCCGGATGCATGTTAACACCCGTACATGGGGATTCTTCCCAGTTTGTATTGAATCAACATGCTTGTATATTCCGTAGTCCGGGAAGTGACATTAACGAAGCGAAAATTTGGAAGCTTCGTGAATCTATCATGAGTTTATCTGAACGACCATTTCAGCTGCATTTATTTTTTGCTCCTGAAATATACTGTACGAATTCATAAATGTAAGCATCACAAATTACAGACTATTCATGCTAAAATTATTTGTCGTGCTTGGTGAAAATCATAATAAATGTCATTTTTTTCATGCAAATTTGGCTAATGCGCTGTATAATTACATTTCATGTACGCGACTCCGCAAATAAACACTGATGCGGATGAGCATATGAGACCCAATAAGGTCCGTCATAAACATACCCATTCCCTTAAACCAACGTGATCATGAATAGTTTCATGCCTATCATGCCCGCAAAGCCCCATATCTCAACTGCTGCTGGTATTAAAACTGTTAGTCCTTGTGGCGCTACTCTCTAGGTACGAATAACGTCCGAAGATAAT